>OZ004706.1:52773534-53373534 GCA_963924515.1 Vespertilio murinus
AATGCTGATAGTCCTTACCTGATTTATACCAGTGCTTTCTTTTGTACAGCATATCAGTGCTATTGTCTCTACTCACAATGCCTTCTGTTTTCTTTTGGGCAATTCTCTTGGGCACCTTACTTCATCTGAGCTCAGTTTAATCAAAATTCTCCTCCATTTAAAGTGTATGGTTTAACTGAGGAAATGAACCATGCTCCAAAGAAGCAACAATGAAAGAGTACAAGATAATATACAATGAATAGCCCTGTGTGCATGAGCTGGTGATAGATTCATGAGTAATGCATTGTCCTGATGCCCCCAAGGAATTTATGATCCTGAAGGGACACAGACCAATACACAGACAATTATAGTACAGGGAAGAGGACACAATAGCAGAAACAGACAAAGGGTATTATGGGAGTCAACATGAAGGGCATCTATCTGTAAGGGTGGGTTATTGTTGCCTGGGTAACTCTTTGAAACTTGTATCATCTCAGAAACTATGCCACACACTTTAATTTCTCTCCCTTTGCCAATAACCACTGCTTCACAGTTATAGAAGAAAACATTGTAATAGAACCAACGAGAACATACACCAGAAAGAATGTTTCCTGCAGCAGGCAGTAGTCAGACCATGAGCACCATTAGATGCCGGTTGCTGTCTCTGTCAGTGTCTCACACTTAGTAACGAAGGGTCACTTTCCTGATCACACACAGTCTCGCCTCTCTCCTCCCGGAAAGGTGCTTACTGAAGATCTGCTCTTGCTGGCGAGCCAACTCCTCAAAGGCATACCAAGCTGGATTTGGCAGGTGTTTGCCTGTTTTAACAAAACATCTGAAGTGTGTTTTAAAAAGTTCCTGGGAGATTACAGAGAGCAGAAATTTATGAAACAGCCTGCTTAGGTTTGAGTCTGGGCTCCATCACTTACTAGTAGTGTGACCATGGGAAAGAGGCTTAAGCTCTTCTTGCCTTGATTTCTCGTCTTACAACGAGAATAATAATAAATGGAATTATTTTATAGGATTGCTGCGAGGATTTAATGATGTAATAAAATTTGGCACTTTTTGTTTTTACTTTTTTAAAACACACCATTGAGGTTTTTTTTTTTACATGCAATAAACTTTAATATTTCAAGAAAAATGATCTTATAATAATGTTATATACAATAAACATTAATATCGCAAGAAAAAACTATTTTAAATATAATGTTATTTGCACTAAACACAAATTATTCAAGAAAATGATCTTACATATAATAATATTATATGCAATAAATATTAATATTTCAAGAATAAAAGGATTTTAAGTATAACAAATATTACCAAATCTGTACTAACATAGTATGATATCACAAGAGTTGTAGGAAATATTAAAAATCTGCAAATAACAGGATTACTTATATTATATTCTAGAACATATTTTCCCTCTAGCTCTATTTTTTGTAGGAATATTTTTTATTTTAATTTTTTGTTTATTGATTAAGATATTACATATGTGTCCTTATCCCCCCATTGCCCACTCATGCTCACCCCCTGTTGTCTGTGTCCATTGGTTAAGCTTATATGCATGCATACGAGTCCTTTGGTTGATCTCTCCCCTTTACTCCCATTCCCTACCTTCTCTCTGAGGTTTGACATTCTGATCGATGCTTCTCTGTCTCTGGATCTGTTTTTGTTCATAAGTTTATATTGTTCATTATATTCCACTAATGAGTGAAATTATGTGATACTTATCTTTCTCTGACTGACTTATTTTGCTTAGCATAATGCTCTCCAGTTTCATCCATGCTGTTGCAAATGGTAAGAATTCCTTCTTTTTTACCTCAGTATAATATTCCTTTGTATAGATGTACCACAGTTTTTTTTAAAATATATTTTATTGATATTTTACAGAGAAGAAGGGAGAGAGATAGAGAGCTAGAAACGTCGATGAGAGAGAAACATCGACCAGCTGCCTCCTGCACACCCACCACCCGGGATGTGCTCACAACCAATGTACATGCCCTTGACCAGAATCGAATCCGGGACCTTCCAGTCCGCAGATGGACGCTCTACCGCTGAGCCAAACCGGTTTCGGCACAGTTTTTTAATCCACTCATCTACTGATGGACACTTAGGCTGTTTCCAAAATTTAGCTATGGTAAATTGCACTGCTATGAACACACGGGTGCATATATCCTTTCTGATTGGTGTTTCTGGTTTCTAGGGCCTCTAGCTCTGTTTGTGTTCATTAGTGTATGTTGTTCATTATATTCCACAAATGAGTGAGATAGTATATTTATCTTTTTCCAACTTACTTATTTTGCTTAGCATGATGCTTTTAAAGTCTATTTTGTTGAATATGAGTATTGCTACTCCAGCTTTTTTTCTTTTCCATTTGCATGTAAAATTTTTTTCCATCCCTTCACTTTCATCCCGTGAGTATCTTTTGTTTTGAGGTGGATCTCTTATAGACAGCATATAGTTTTTGTATCCATTCAGCTACCCTACATCTTTTGATTAGAACATTTAATCAATTTACATTTAGAGTTATTTTTGAGAGGTACTTATTTATATCCATTTTATTTCTGTATGGCTAGGATTCTCTGTTTCTTCTTCTCAGCAATCCCTTACAGAAATCCGTTTAGCATTTCTTGTAATGATGGCTTGGTAGTGATGAACTCCTTTAGCCTTTTTTTTTTTTTTTGTCTGGAAAGCTGTTTATTTGACCATCTATTTTGAATGATAGCCTTGCTGGATATAGTAATCTTTGTCTTAGATCCTTGCTTCCCATTACCTTGAATACTTCATGCCATTCCCTTTTGGCTTGTAGCATTTCTGATGAGAAATCAGGTGTCAATTTTATGCAAATTCTTTTGTAGGTAACAGTTTTCTCTTGATGCCTTTAAGAGACTCTCTTTGTCTTTAATTTTTGGCATTTTAATTATGATGTGTCTATGTGTGGGTCAGTCAGTTTGGATTCTTTTTGTTTGGGGTTCTCTGTGCCTCCTGAACTTGTGTGACTTTTTCCTTTACCCGGTTAGGGAAGTTTTCTACCATTATTTCTTCAAACACCTTCTCTATTCCTTTCTCTTTATCTGCCTCTTCTGGAACACCTGCTATTCTAATATTGTTATGTTTCACATTGTCCCACAGCTCCCTTAAGCTGTCCTCCTATTTTTTAATTTATTTTTTATTTTTTGGTTCTCTAATTGAGTGATATTTTCAACTATGTCTTCTAATTCACTGCTTCAATCCCCAGCTTCCCCTAATCTGCTGTGTATTCCTTCCAATGTATTCTTTATTTGTATTGTCATTTTTTTATCTCAGATTTTTTTTTCATAGTTACTATATCTTTTTTCATACTGTTGAGCATTTTTAACGTCATTACTCTGAACTCTCAGATAAATTTCTTATCTCTGATTCATTTATCTCTTCTGGAGAATTTGCTAGTTCTTTCATTTGGGGGTTCTTTCTTTGTTTCCTCATTTTGGTTGTTTGGGTTTGTGACTATGTTTTAGATAGATCCTTTATACATCTCAATCTCCAGTGCAGGACAGTATTAAAGGCTATTTCTGACTAATTCGATCAGGAAAAGATATAAAGCCTCCAGAGACTGCCTCTGTCTACAGACTAATAGGATTCTGACTTGAATTACCCCCAGACAGTGTGAGGCAGTTGCTTCTCCCTGGAGGTTAATTGTTACTTTTAATCTCTTAAGTGACCTCAGGGCAAGGTGTTTTCCAATAGGGTGTGTTGACTGTCTTCCTCCGCGGCATGGCAGATATCTATTTTGGAAAGATGTCCTCTGCTGCATGAGGAAATGATTCAGCCCAGGAAACTTGGGGTGTCTGCTTTCTGATCTCTATCCCCTGAGTCCCCAGTCCTAGCTTCTGCTCTCACAGATCTAGTCCATTTCACTCTCCTCTGCCAGAGCAAAAGGTGGATAGCTCCACAGGGAATTTTTGTACATTGGCCCTTTAAGAGAGTGCCAGAATTTTCTGCTACCATTTCCTGGCAGACAGCACCCCACTGCTTATCACAGCTAGATGTTATGTGGTACCATCCTCAGTTTGGTGTTCTTTGATGGGGAGCCCAGCTTTGGGATTAAATCCCAGAGTTCTCAGTGGCACCTCCCCCCTTCCACATCTAAGATATCTCTCTAGGACTTCAGTTGCTGTCTGTGGGTGCCTGGCCAGCCCTTTGCATCTCCGTCCCTCTTACCAATCTCTATGTGGTCTCTACCTTCGGTCTTTAAGTATCTCTTGTGAGTTTTCTGTTGATTATTCAAGAAGCCTTTCCCTATTTTAGTTGTAATTCCAGCTTGTTTCTGGGAGCATGTCTGTGCAGCATCCTCCTAATCTGCTGCCATTTTTAATCCGGCACTTTTTATTTTAAGGTAGGGAAAGCTGGGGCCTGTTCCAAGGTATCAAATAAGGATCAATGTAGTTATTGAAGATGATAAAGAAAGAGGTGTAGTCTGGAATCAAGGTCAATTAATCCATAAATTTACTGATTCTCTTTTCCTCCCTCGTATATACAGGGACAAAGTAACACAAAACTCATAGGAAAGGATACACTTTAGAGAAAGATGGATTGTTTGTCCTCTGAGAGCACAGAGCAAATATATAAGAGAGATGAAGCAGCAGAGATATGCAGAGATAAATATAAAAGGACTGGGGAACTGAGAGCTGCTCACCTCATTATCAGAGCTCAGTGGAAACAATTGAAGAAATATATTCTAGACTGTCAGCCTATATCTTTGTAATTTAGTAAAGATAGCAACTGAAAAGTTCACCTGCTGACATGACATTCATGTACAGTTGAAATTCCTGGGGGCAGGAATTGGTTTGAATAGGTCCTTGTTTTATTTGAATGACTTGGTTGTTTCATGTTGGAGTTCAATGATAGGTCATATGTTGATATACCATCAAGTTCCTCTAACTTTAAAAATGATTGCTGATCTGAAAATTGAAAAAAGAAGTAGATTTGAAAGTGGTCTGAAAGCCAACTGTGAGAAATGCTTAATGTCCATTTTTTTAAAAATAAATATAACCCTCCATTAACTCCCCTGAGCTATTTCCCACAAAGCTTTCTATGCAGGGTCTGTGGAAGAAAGGAGCTGAAATTTCTGTGTGTTTGAGTGAATGTCCGTTGCCTACATGTCCTGAGATAATCTACAATGTCCAGTTTTCCACTTGACCACATAGAAAATGGGTTGGCTAAAAATTATTGTTTTAGTGTCCGCAAATAAAGTTATCAGGGGCCATTTTTCTTTTTTAAAATACTGGATAGAGGTTTTTAATTTTTGCATAGTGTCTTCCTTAGTAGTTTTTTCCAGTGAATGCAGAAAGCTTGGAATTAACAACAGCTTCCCTCTATTTAGCCTTATCATTAACATTTCTAATTTCCTGCTGCATTTCATGAAAGTCCTAATATCCTAATCTGGTCACAGTAAAATGATTTTCATTTATAGGATAAAATTGTGTCCACGTCACCAAATTAAACTCTTTTAAAATGAAATCAGTGGTTAAAAAAATTAACTCTCTGAACAATAAAAATATATATTTCTATATGTGTAATAACTAACATGTTTAAGAAATGTAGTTTACAGTGCTTCATTATGCATGTTTTAATAACCATTACAAAAATTTCTTGAAGTAGGTGTTATTTTCTTCTTTATTCTGGAGATAAGAATTGGGACTCAGAAAGAATATAACTTGCCATGATCATAAACCAGTAGCTTGTAGAATTGGAACTCACCCCCATTTTTTGCAGATTCTAAATCCTGTGTCTTGTCTTCTCAAAGGAAGAAGCCAGTATTATTAATTTATTTCAACATTCAACAAATATTCATGGACACAGTGTTGGCTCTGTGTTGGCTCTTTAAATACAAGTTAGAATGGGACACAGTCCCTGCTCTGGTGAAGCATACAGTCTAACCTTGGAAGATAGTCAAGCATGTAGGAAAGGATAATACAGAATGATCTGTGCTTTGTTAAAGGAAATATACAGTTAAGATGGGGGCCCCAATAGGGCATAAGGAGTGATGGGGTGGAAGAGGTAATATCTAACTTGAGACAGAATAAATAAATAAGTAGAAATTTGTGGTGGGGAATGGAGAACAATGTTCTGGGCTAAAGGAGCAGCATGTGCAAAGGCCCCGAGGCAGGGCAAGTCATGGTTTGGAAGGCAAATGTTCATTAAATGAGCCAGTGTAGCTCAAGCACTGAGTGTGAAGATGAGATTCATGAGTTAAGGGGAACCTGAGCAAGCTGGGCCTTGATGCCATGTTAAGGCGAGTCTGAACATTTTCAGGCTGGAAGAGTGATGTGTTGGATTACCATTTTGAAAAGATCATTCTGACAAGAGTATGAAGAATGGATGAGAGACAAAGCAAGACCAGCATAAAAAAGGACAATTAAGGAAATACAGTAATATAAGAGGGGATGGATGATAGTGACTGAACTGCTGTTTGGTGACCACCTGACAACTGTGGCAATTCCATGTAGTAACTGAGCACTGTCTTAGGCTAGCAATGCCACAGAAGGACTTCAGGCACTTAAAACTACATCTACCACCACCACAGATGCCTAAATAATGCAACTTCCACTGAATCAACAGGCAAGTTAACCTGCCTAGTCTTTAAGTTGGTTTGAATTGAACTAGTTTGCTCAAAATGCACAGAAACTAACTCTTTAATGGTATCTTTCCCTGTTAGTCAAAAGCAAACTCCAGATATGTGGTAGACATCACAACCCCTTTGACTGGTTTTGTTTTATTGAGTTGTAGTCATTTGAGGATGAAACAGATACTGATTAATGCCATGTTTCCTGTTTTGATTCTCATCTAATCAAAGCACTGCCAAAACATTGTCCCCTAAATGTGAAATTACTCAGTGAATAAATCATAATGTGCAGCTTTCAGGCAAGTCATGTTTAGAAGATGAAATTCAAGTAGGAGGCATTACAGAAAAGGATAGGGTAAACAATTATTTTTTATGAAGAGAACCCTTTAAAATCTCCTGGTACTTTGTAGTGATGTAGCAATATGAAAAAGAGAAAGGAAATGCAAATTGTGAGTGTCTACTCAATTAACTAGGATATCATTCACTGTGATTTACAAAAGATAAAATCTAACCTTAGCATGGAATACAAGGCCTTTCGGGATTCTCCTCCAGCCTGTTCAGGCTTGCATTCTTCCCATTTACATATCCCTGTTTCTGGACTATACCCTCTTTTGGTTTATATATGAGTCAAAATCCTGTTCATTTTACAAATCTTTTCTAAAGCATTACTTCCTCGCTGATGGCTTTCTGCCTCCCTCTAGCCAGTAACTATAAAACAAAACAACAGCAAGTAATGAGAATCGACTATATTTGTTTATTGACTGTGGACTTTCTTGAGAGATGAGACCATCATCATCTTTGTATACCTAACACCAAGTGTAATGCTTAAAATTAAGAACATGGTTGGTGGTTCAAATTCTTGACAATAACACCAAGAGATATTTTAAATACTGATTTAACTGGTAATTATGGTTTTTTTCATTATCCAAGTCCACCAAGAATTCCTGTTCCAAGGCCAGATGGTTATAATTCAGTTTTTAGTATTAGTGTGGGCATTAACTCCTACGGAATTGTTAATGATCTTAAATGTTTATTGACTTAAAGGCATTGTTCAATTACTGGGCTGGAAGTAACTCTGGGAAAAGTCAAAGCATATTATGTAGCATACCAAGACGAGATAAGGCTCCTTAAAACTGAATTTGCTAAAGCGATGGATTGTAATAGTGGAGCCTAAGAACTTGGCATTTTATCACAAACCCTAGTGATTCTGATGTAAAGTGTTTGCGGACGACATTATGATGAACATTGCTATTCCAGGTGCTTCTTACCTGGTTGTCCTCTCTGGGATTTTTAACTGAGATCTTTTTGAAAATGAATAAAGTTTTTTTTTCCATTGATTGACTCCATAAACTCTATATCTTTAATTATATATGTGCATTTACAATAACCTTGATAGTGTCTATTTCATCTCTTCTTCATTAAGTAGCGGGTGCTGATCAGTTTGGCTAACAAAGAGTTCAGGTGCATTTTCCGTTGTCTTCCGTGTGTCTCTTCTCCTGTGTAGTGCAGTCTGAACTGGGATAGTAACTTCTAATTTCAGGGCTCGCTTAATGCAGGGTACTATCAGGATAGGTTAGGTTATGGTGTGGCAGCAAAACCCAACTCTCTGTATTTAAAGCAACAAAAGGTGTTTTTTTTTTTCTTTCTTTCTAATATTACGTGTCTAGCCTGAGTTCCCAGGGGACAGTGTTCATCAGTGGTCACCCAGGGGCTCAGTGTGGTGGCAGTTTTATCATCATACAACATTGCTGTTTTAATGTGAGGTTTCAGGATTTGCTGTGACAGGGGGAATAAGCATAAATGATCGTGTATTGGATCTTAAATGCATTTGCTTATGAGTGATTCATCATGTGTATTCACTTTCCATTGACCAGTGCAAGATTTGCTATGTCTAACTTCAAGAGACAAGGAAGTACAATCCTCTAGTATTCCCAGAAGGAAAGAAGAGAAATATTGGGAGTACTTGTAATGCCTACCATAACCTGATAATCAAATATTAGGTTCTCTTTTTTCCCCTATGTGCAGAATTTGCCCCTGACCCCCTGTTATCTTAATCTGTTCAGCTGCTATAAATAAAATACCAGATATTTCATAGTATATAAGCAACATAAATTTATTTCTCACAGTTCTGAAAGCTGGGAAGTCCAAGATTAAGACACTGGCAGATTTGGTGTCTGCTAAGGACCCATTTCCTGGTGCATAGATGGCATATTTTTACTATGTCCTCATATGTTGGATGAGGTAAGGGAACTTTCTTGGACCTGTTTTATAAGGGCACTAATCCCATTCATGAGGGCTCTACCCTCATGACCTTTCACCTCCTCAAGGCCCTGCCTCCAAGTATCACCAACTTGGTAGTTAGGATCAGATCATAGCATCCTGCAAAAGATCCCCAAATCCCTTGAAACCCTGGGAACTAAAAAGTAAGTCATCTACACCTACCCCCTTGCCCTCTTAATAGAACAAGGACAGGGTAAACATTCATATTCCGTAAGAGGAAGATTGGGAGACACATAGCAGTAACTAGTCTAGAGCATTCTGAAAACTCACTCTCATGTGATGGTTCCCTGCCTTGGAGGTAGAGAATATTTCTACATTGAGCTCCATTCTTATCCTTAAAAAAATCTTCCAATCTCCTCAGCCTGTGGTATGGCTCTCTGAGAAGTCCTTCCTTCTCTTATCATCTTTGGCTCCATATCTGAAGTGGGCATTGAATACTGCTGCCATCTCAACACGAAGCTTCAGGCTCTGCTGTGGGCTTGAAGTGGAAAATTGCACTCTGTATCTTAAGTGCTTCTGCACCAAGTGTATTATGTCATTTCATTGGCCAAAGTAGATCAATACTATCTTAAATGTGTGGGGTTTTGTATTGTTTACCCCACTCCATTTTTTTGCCTAAAGTACAGAGTTACGGCAGACAGACTAGAATTCAGTTCTAACTTTGTTTCTTATTTTCTATGAGACTTCAAATAAATTATGCACATGTTTAATAAACCTCAGTTTCCTTATCTATAAACTGAAGATAGTTAAAGCTCCTCTTTTCCTGCGTGGCTCTGAGGATAAATGCTTGTCAAGTCTCTAGCAAAGTGCCTAGAAAATAGTTAATACTGTCAAATGTTAGATATGATGTTTGCTACCTTCCTGTGCTATAATATTCTGGAAATTGCATCCTTTTTTACATTATTGGCATTCTCTACAGTGGGGTCTGTGGTTTCTCTGCTGGATTATCCTTGAGGGTGATGGGACAACAGACCCTTGGTGGGCAGGGTCTCTTTCTTAGAGTACCCATTTGTGTGGCAACATAGCTGAGCAGTATCACTAAACATCTTCCTAGTATAGTAGTTATTGTGGGTCACAGACTTTATAAGCATTGGCATTTTATTGCTTGGGTCATTGGACATTATAGGACAAATAGTGGCCCAGTGCACAAAATACATGCATGGAGGTGGGAGGGGGTTCCCTCAGCCCAGCCTGCACCTTCTCCATTCGGACATCCCTCTTGCAATCTGGGACCGCTGGTTCCTAACTGCTCACCTGCCTGATCACCCCTAACTGCCTCTGCCTGCCTTCCTGATTACCCCCAACCCCTCTTCCTGCCTGCCTGATCGCCCCTAACTGTCTCTGTCTGCCTGCCTGTGTTATGGGGTGACCCACAAGAGACAACCACCAGAGACAGAGATAAAAATTTATAAGCCTTTATTAAGCTGGCAGCGACTGCAGTGTAGACCACAGGTGTTACAGCAAATTTATACTCAGAAACCACAAGAGGGAGTTAGGACAGTTACAATGACAACCCAAAGGTTACAAAAGTTATTTCAGCCGTTTCTAAGAAACTCAGGGCACAGGTGCAATGCCTGGGCACAGCTTGGACCGGGAGTGTGAAATACCACCTCCCTCTAAACTCCAACTGACCCATTGTTCTGTGATCTACTCCACCTCCCTCTGTCCTAAGGCATCCTGCCTCCAGGCAACAGAGGAGCAGTGCAATGTTTGTGGCCCAGAACACCTGATCATCCCTAACTGCACTCCCCTGCAGGCCTGATCTTGCCCCCAACTGTTCTCCCCTGATGGCCTGTTTTTGCCCCCAATGGCCCTCCCCTCTCATCCTGATCTTGCCCCCAAATTTCCTCCCCTGCCAGCCTTATCTCGCCCCCAACTGCCCTCCTCTGCTGGTCAATTTAGTTCTGATTGGTCAGTTTCTATGCCAGTCAGCGTGAAAAGCTCCACCTCCTAGGCAGCCATTAGCTCCTCAGAGTTGACCCAGATTTTGTTCTGATTGGTCAGTTTCTATGCCCGTTAGCATCTCTGGGCCTGTCAACAGAGCCTGATTAGAAAGGTGGGGCTGATCAGCAAATGAGGTAAGGGAGGCCTGGAGAGAAATGGAGGTGTGTCACGGCTGCTGGCCAGTCCCCGGAGGGAGAGAGAGAGACAAGTGCTGATCGAAAGCTGCCACAGAGGCAATGGATCAGTCGGTGCTTCTCTCTTCAGGCTTTTTTCTGGCCCTGAATCACAGCCCTTTAGCAGTCAGTGCTGGGGCACTATGCCTGCAGTGGAAGCAGTCAGCGCTGGCTCTGACTGCAGGACTGACTTCCAGTTGGTTGAGCCTTGTTAGTTACTGGTTGTTATAACCCAGGGTTTTTACCGTATTTTTCGCACCATAAGACGCACCCGACCATAAGACGCACCTGGTTTTTAGAGGACAAAAATAGGAAAAAAATATTCTGAACCAAATAGTGTAATAAAATATTTAATAAAGTATAACAGAATAATATTTGAACCATATAAACTGAACAGCAGTCAACAGTGGCATTGAGAACCATTATCACTGTCATTAACACATAAAGACAAAGGTTTGAGTACTCTAGTCTTCTGAAAACCCCAAGAACTCTTCTTCACTAGAGTCAGAATTCATGAAGCTCATTTGGTATGACATTTTACCTCAGAAGCCGATGACTGGAGTGAGGGGCATGCGCACTGCTGTGTACTGTAACACCGCCTACTACATGCTATCCTCCAATAGCATACGGCGGTGACACAGTACAGCAGCATCGTGTCTTCCTGCACACATCGGCTTCCGTAAGGAAGGTGAGGGAGGACCCGCTGCCACTCTGCCAGTATCTCAGTGGACTACTGAGAAGCCTGGATACGGGGCGGGGGAGGGATGATGCAGTCCCCAGGGACACGGAAAGTCCCGGGGGACCCGCTGCTGCTCTGCAACACGGACCATAAAATGCAGGCACTTTTCCTACCACTATTTGGTGAAGAAAAAGTGCGTCTTATGGTCCGAAAAATACGGTATATATTAGGATACACAAAATATTTCTGAGAAATGGTGAATCTCAGCAAATTCAGGATAAATAAAAGGAAATCAATGTATTAACAACACTGTGAAGGAAAAAGCTCTCCATAATGGGTATTGTCCTTTGAGCCTTCTGGATGCTACCAATGACACTTCCTTTTCTGTCCAGAAGCAAGATTTCATAATAAAGAGTGGAGTCTAATTCCTCTGCACCAATGGAAAAGCATTGGTTTGGCTTGGGCTGCTATAGCAAAAATTACCACAAACAGGGTGGTCTAAACAACACATATTTATTTTTCACAGTTCTGGATGGTGGAAGTATGAGATTAGGGTGCCAGCATCACTGTGTTCTGGTGAGGGCCTTCTTACTTTCAGATGGCTGATTCTTTATTTTTAAAAAATATATTTTTGTTGATTTCAGAGAGGAAGGGAGAAGGAGAGAGATATATAGAGACATCAATGATGAGAGGGAAATATCGATTGGCTGCCTCCTGAACACTCCCTACTGGGGATCAAGCCCACAACCCTAGGCATGTGCCCTTGGCTGGAATTGATTGAGCCTACACTTTAGACTGTAGGCCGATGCTCTATCCACTGAGCCAAACTGGCTAGGGCAGATGGCTGCTTTCTTTATGTATTCTCACACAGTGGGAATAAAGAGTTCTGATCTCTATTCTCTTATATGGGCACCAATCCCATCACATGGGTCCACTCTCATGACTTCATCTGAACCTGATTACTTCTCCAAATCCCCACCTCCAAGTACCATTACATTGGGGATTGTATTCAACATATAGATTTGGGAGAGCCAAAAGCATTCATTCCATAGCAATATATAGCTAACTCCCACAAAGCACTGTGGACACACATGATGTGCCTGGCATTATACTATCACTGGTAATAATAAAATGTGCAAAATGCGGTTCTTGCCTCAAGGAACCACAATCCAATTGGAAAAGCATAGGTGAATGAGCTTAAAATTCAATACAACATATTAAATACTCCAACAGAAGAACAAACAAAATGCAACGGGTTCTCAAATGTGGGAACAACTGTCAGGGGTGTTGCGATTTAGTGCAGTTGCCATGGCAAATGGGCTGAGCTGATGATCAAAGTAAAGCTGGTATTTGTTTGCTGTGATTTATTTGTTGGCCCAAATATTCTCTTCAGTATCTTGGGAATTAGGCCAAGTAGAGTTTTAGTTTCTGTCAGATTTGCCTTGGCTTTATTACATTTTATAACAGAGGTCCAAAGCAGTAGGGCCTGTTACATTACTTTTGTTTTCTCCCGGCCTTTGTTTGTAAATAAATATACATAAAATAATTTGGTTTGTATATTGGCATCTGGGCTTCCCTAATCAAAGACTATTCACAATTTTACATTTCTAGTGTCTCTTCATCAAGAACCTCATAGACTGGTTAAGGTTATCTATCAGTTTGTCTTTCTTTTCACTGGGAAGGTAGAAATATATACTATTACGGCATGCTGAATGCGACCTTTTCCAGACCAGCTGTTTCCTCTGTCTGGGACAAAGGGTGTAAAACGGGCTGTAAAAAGCAGGCCAGAGGGGAAGATTACTACTGAGAAAGAAAGCCTGATTCAGAAGGGAGGCAATGGCATTCACAGTGTTTTTAAAGGACTTAAGATAGTGTACTTCTGAAGAGAATCTGTCTTCAACAAGCAAAGAAGGATTTCAGGAAATTGTATGGCTTTTGAAAATAGCTCTCCATCAAAAAGTGATAAGAGAGCTTTCTGAAACCATGTGCCATGCTGAGTGGGAGCCAGGTGATGCTGAGACCATCATCCAGCAAACTTTCTGAGACTCCGGCCATCATCTCTAAGTTGACAAAAGGTAGCTGAGTGAGGAATTAAAAACAAATGTGGGTTACAGTCCAACTGTCAGAAAATAGGATCTATCTGAGTCCAGTACCTAGTTAGACAAACTAGGCTTGGCCAGTCCAGGCAGAGCAGCCACAGGGGGCTGTGTGGGTTGTGTGGTGCACAAGGTACCACTCTGAGGAGGACATTGGCTACATAGACATGTAGACCTGTGTAGTTATTATTTGGGTGGCAGTAAAGTATTCTAACACGTCCCTACGGTAGGACAGTATTCTAAGAGGTGAGTGTAAGTGTCTTGAGAAAGGGGCTCTTTTTCTAATTTTCCACACATTGTATGGGCAAGTGGCAGCTGCTTGCTCCAAAATAAATGGGTTCAGTCATACATTCTTCGATGCTGCTGTCCACTCTAGCAGAACTGTATTACTCATTCATTCAAAAAAACAACTAATTGGACGTTTGCCACATGCCAGCCAGGGAACAAAGGCCTGTGCCCTCATGGAGTTTTCCCTCCAAAGTGACCTAGGTTCTGGGGAGGTGGGAAGAAGAGAGTGTTGGTGCAGAGGAACATGATTAGGTTTTGAAGCTGCTTTTAGTCTCAGCTCCAGATTGGTATCGTCTTGCGCAGTTGAACTTTCCTCTCTGTCTATAGAAAAGGCTTAAAAATACTTTCCTTATTGGGTTTATTGGAAAAGTTAAAGGTACATTAAAAACACTTTCATTGCCAAAACTGGTTTGGCTCAGTGTTAGAGTGTCGGTCTGCAGACTGAAAGGTCCTAGGTGCCATTCCGGTCGAGGGCATGTACCTTGGCTGCGAGCACATCCCCCGTAGAGGGTGTGCAAGAGGCAGCTGGTCGATGTCTCTCTCTCATCGACGTTTCTAGCTCTCTATCTCTCTCCCTTCCTCTCTGTAAAATATCAATAAAAATATTTAAAAAATAAAAACCCTTTCACTGTGCAGCTTATGACATACAAGTATGTGATTATTATTGGTAGTAATGGTTATTATTATTGCAGTTATTATCTAAGTAAGGATAATAGCATGGACAATCCAGTCCTGAGTCCACACCTGGACAGCAACCTCTGAGGTTGGGCTGAGGTGGAGTAAATCCAACCTCTTATGGATTTACTTCTCTTCCCCACTGTGTAATATTTGTTTTCTCAACCTCACTGAAGTCCAGATAATGAAAACAGACAGGCCTCATGACCTATGCAAGAAAAAGGACTTAGAAGAAATTAGGACCTTAATAACCTGTGGGAAATTTCAACGTTCAATTAGGATGTTGAAATGAGATTCGTCTGGGATGGTAAGGCTATGCTGAATTATATTTCTCCATGTGTCCAAAGGAGATGAGTTTTCTGTGAAAAGAAGTTGTCATAGGTCAGCTCTGTGAGGCTGACTTTGAAATGGAAATTTGCATGCAGGAGACTTGTTGGGTGTGCTTCTGGGATCAGCACCTACATGCACAGAACAAGGCAAGATTGGGTAGAAAGAGAATTTAAACTGTAATGCACTTAAGCAGAGGTCTCTGTTGGATGTACAGAAGCTCTGGGGCTGGGATGACCCCTGAAACCTTACTAGAATTGGGGGGGAGAGAGCCAGGACTTCATTCCCATCCTCCACCATTGAACAGTCACTTCTTGTAGGCTGTCCTCAAGGAAGGCAGTGACCTTGAATCAGGAGTTCTCTTCAGCAAGGGTGAGCCCCATTGAGAGCCCTCAACTGCCAACACTCCCAGCCACTAGGGAAACAAGTGTTTCAGTCTTGGAGGGGAAAATCTAAGCAGCACATCCACAGCAGAGGTGAAGGCCACTGCCAAGGCAAACCCATCCACAAAAACCCTGCAAATAGATGCATTAGTCGTGGTTCTAATTTTTAATTCATTGTGGCATATCAACAATAATATTTTATACTAGAGGCCCAGTACACAAAATTCATGCACCGATAGGGCCTCTAGGCCTGGCTAGTGATCAGGGCCGATCTGTGGGATAACCAGTGGAGCCATCAGGGTGGGGGGGTAGGGGAGTTAGCACCACCTGCTTGCCGGCCAGCCCCGCCCCCTGATAGCCCCACTGCTGCCATAAGTCACCTCCCTCTGTGGGGTGACCAGTGGGGCAATCAGGGGCCCCTCTCTAGCACGAGCCTTGGCTGGCCTGGGGCCTGCACATACCTGGTGGTCAGTGCTTGTCATAGTGACAGGTCGATTTGCATATTGGGCTTTTATTGTATAGGATTGCATTAGTATAAACAGGTCAGGCTGCTTGTGGTCAGAGGTGAAAGGTTTGGGGCTTCAGCTGGGACTCAGAGGATTAGAGTTTTAGCAAGTTTATTCATACAGCCTGAGCATAAGCTCACTGCTTAGGAGGTATGAAGTTGATAGGAATCATTTGGGAAAGGCAGATGGTCCATATAAGAAGTAAACCATAGCCCTAGTGATTTGGCTTAGTGGAAAGAGCGTCAGCCTACAGACTGAAGGGTCTCAGGTTTGATTCCCGGATCAGGGCACATGACCAGGTTGCACATCACCAGTAAGGGGTGTGCAAGAGACAGCTGATCAATGTTTCTCTCTCTTTCTCCCCCCCCTCCCTTCCTGTCTGAAGTCAATAAAAATATATTAAAAAAAAGAAGTAAAGCATAATTGCTCCTGTCACAATTAAGTACTTTAATTGCTAGAAAATCAAAGGCTAGGCTGCAGCTTTTAGTGTCTTCACTTTGAACCCACCCTCCCCAAAGGGTTTGAGATCCATGAAACATTGCTGTATCCGGGGAATCGAACTTAGTTTCTCTGGGGCTGTTTGTTAGTTTGAAATTAGAATTCAAGTCATGGTATATAGCCTAATTGAGGTGTCCCTAAAATACATTACTGATTCTTCTTCTCTTTCCTTTTCTACTTCACTAGGAGGCGAGAAGCAAATAATACTGTATAGCTCCCATCTGGGATTCTTTTATCTGTGCTGCTCATCATAAGACGATGTGGCCCGTGGTCTTTATCTTCTGACCGCTGCCATTCATTAGAGTCACAAGTCAATGACCCTGTTGCCACTTCTATTATTAACCAACATGCCACACATCACAAACTGGGCACACATGTTTCTTTTGTTCCTCATAGTGTTAGTTCATACTATATATATATATATATATATATATATATATATATATATATATTAACGTGGTGTAAAAGGACGAGTGAGCTCTGTGGTGTCTCTTCTATTAGGGCACTAATCCCATTCATGAGGGCTCCACCTCTGTGACCTAATCACCTGCCAAAGGTCCCACCTCCTAATACCATCCCATTGGGATTGGGATCTCAACATATGGATTCTGGGGGACACAAACATTCTGTCTAAAGCAGATGCTTTCATATTAAACATAATATTCTTTGCAACAGTTCCTGTCTTACAGCCTTTCTTTTACTGCCGCATGTCCAGTGACGTGAACGCTGTTTCTACTTCATCACTTCTTACTCCCTCCTTAACCTCTTGCAGTGGGATTTCACTCTCACTGCTCTGTTGATACTTGAACTAAGCTGGCCAGGCTTAAATATATTTTTTAAATGATATACTCTATACATATGAAAATGTATAGGGAAAAATACATGTAAAGAATGCCCATGAACTCCACGGAGCTTAGAAATAAAATAGTACAGCTGGAGGTAGAATCCCCTGTGAATGCTTTCTGGATTGTTTTCCCATCTTTTCCCACCAGAGAGGCAGGCAGTTATCACTGGGGGATATCATTCTCATGAATGTTTTATGTTGTTACTAAAAAATGTTTATGATAGTTGCTTGTACACTTGAGCAGTAGGTGCCCACATGAGTCTAGGGAAACATTGTACAAAGGCTATACTGAAGACAGTGCTCTAGAAAATTGTGCAATGTACAACCTGCACAAAGGGATGCAAGGCCTTCATTGTTTTACCTATTTTATAAATGGTATCATATTGAACATCTATACTAATAGTAGAGGACTATGCAAATTGTCCAGGACAGTAACAGTGTGGGGCGACAAGGCCAGCAGGGGGTTAGTGAGGGACGATCAAACAACTGAACAGCAGCTGCTTGGGGTGACCAGGCTGGCAGGGGAGCAGTTGGGGGTGACCGGGCCAGCAGAGGGGGCAGTTAGGGGCGATCAGGCAAGCAGGCAGGTGAGCAATTAGAAGCCAGATTGTGAGAGGAATGTCCAACTGCCATTTTAGGCCCGATCCCCGAAATCAGGCCGAAATTGGCATTTGGACATCCCCTGAGGGGTCCGAGATTGGAGAGGGTACATGCAGTCTGGGATGAGGGGACCTGCCCTCATGCAGGAATTTCATCCATCAGGCCTCTAGTATGTATATAATTTGCTTCTTTCTCTGAACCTCATTGTAAAATTGGGGAGATGGGTGCTGTCTACAAGACTACACTCACTTCTGATACTAAGTTGAGGGTGTTCCCGAAACTACCCTCACATTTCACATTTGGTAATTCACTAAAAGATTCACTGAGCTCATTAAAACCTCTTATACTCACACTTATGGATACATTTAGGGAAAGGATACAGATGAAAATCAGCCAAGGGAAGAAAATTATACAGCAGAATCCAGGGAACTACCACATGGAGCTTCCAGTCATCTCCCCCTGGAGTCATGGACAATGTTACTTTCTTAGTAACAATGTGTGCTATGCATGGAATATTGTTAGCCTGGAAAGCTCACCCAAGCCCTAATGTTTAGAGTTTTTATTGGGACTCTGTGTTTGACTGCCCATGGGGTTAATCTCTGGTCTGCAGCCTCTCCTGAGGCCAAATGGGTACTGCATGGTTCAAAACCCTCAGCATAAATTACACTGTTAAATTGTCTGATGGCTGCCAAAACCTGTTTGGCTCAGTGGATAGAGCGTTGGCCTGTGGACTGAAAGGTCCCAGGTTCGATTCCGGTTAAGGGCATGTACCTTGGTTGCGGGCACATCTCCGGTAGGGGGTGTGCAGGAGGAAACTGATTGATGTCTCTCTCTCATTGATGTTTCTAACTCTGTATCCCTCTCTCCTTCCTCTCTGTAAAAAATAAAATATATTTTAAAAAAATTGTCTGATGGCCAAGGCTCCCAGGCAAAGAACTTCTATCAAGTGTGACATTCCAAAGGCTCAGTGTTCAACGCCCACAATATGGAACTCTATTTCCCCACCTAACCTTGACACATGCACAGGACTTTCTGGTCACGCATAATTTTCATAGACATGATCTCATTTACTCCAAAGCTTTCCTGGGATTCAAATTATTATTTTTCTTCACGCGTCTGCCTAAACTAATCCTAAACCTCTCAAAAACGAAGGTGGTAAAGAATGAGAGAAAATGCTCTTCCTGTAGTGCTCTCAAAGTCTTAAGGAGATAGATACAATATAGTAGAGTCAGACTTCATGAGTTCGCCAGATGAGAAAGTAGTTCCGAACTTCCAGATGCTTTTTCAAGAAGCCGGAGGTTTATACATCTGAAGGTCAGGTCCTGGAGAGCGAAAACAAATTCTGCCCCCTATTTCCAGAGGAGCTTTATTTCCTCCATATGTTTATGCATTTTTCTTTCCTTATGTTTGTGATTCATCTCTGGCTCAAGCCCCTTCTGTGAGAGGTGCCGGGGAGATGGATGGCTGGGCGGGCTGCATGGATGGTGAGACTGTTGCTGCAGTGATGTGATGCAATTCTTGGCATTTGCACAAAGATGGAGAGTTCAGAGAGCCACGGAGTGGTGGAAATAGCCCTGGGAATCCTGACTCTTACCTCGAAATGATTTGATTTTCAGTGAGGCCAGGAGATCACTAAAAAGAAGATTGGTAGCAAACTTTTATAACAACTTCAGGAGAGCCATGCTTATGAGCAAACACTTTCACTACCTATAATAAGGATCTTAGCCCTTGATCAGACCACAAATAAAGCTTTCTCCTGCTTCCTTTTCTCGTATCTTCTGCTTTTATGCCCCTACTGTGTTAAACTTCCTGAGTTCTGCCTCAAAGGACCCTTCCTGCACAGGTAACAGCACAGAGAGGCAGACATCCTGAACCTTTGGTAACTTGTTTTAGGGCACGGAGCAATGATGGTATGTGCACTGATTATCTATGTGTGGCAATGCTGGATGGCATCATGCAGATTGGGTTTTTCTTCATTAAACAAATGCTGAGTGCCCACTGTGTAGCAGGCATGACACTTAAGTAAAGTTTTGTATTTCAGCTCCTCTGCTTATCAGCTGTGTGACTTTGGGCAAGTTATTTAACCTCCTTGAGTTCAGTTTCCTAATGACAATTTAATGTCTGCCCATAGGTTAGAATAAGGTTAGAATGAAATAACCAATGTCAAGAATTTAGCACAATGCTAGGCTCTAATACCTCATACAGTGCCTGTCACTTAACAATTTACTGGTTAAAGCAAAACCAGAATTATTACAAAGGACATCTGACTTCTATTTGATGTCTCATCCACAGTAACCATTTTTTATATGTCAAGATTCTTTTGGTACATTATGTTCACTCATACATAGCCTTTCATATTCCATATGGTAAAGCAAATACATGTGTCACAATCCCTCATCTGGTCTGAGCCTGTCTTTCTGGTTCTGTTCACTACATTCCAAACTTTGCATATTCTTTTTAAAAAATTATTTTTATTGATTTCAGAGAGGAGGGGAGAAACATCAATGATGTAAGAAAATTATTGAACAGCTGCCTCCTGCATGTCCCACACAGGGGCTCAAGCCCACAACATGGGCATGTGCCATGACCAGGAATGGAAACATGACCTCCTGATTCGTAGGTCCACACCTAACCACTGAGCGGTGGGGGTTGGCCACATTCTAACTTTTGCATATTCTTCCAACTTCCTTCAGCCTGTTGCCTATTTGTTGTGCTTGCTTGATGTGGACACCAGGTGGCGCTTGGCATCAGATTTGTAGAGGCAGTTGTCAAGGGAACAGGGCTCTGTGCCAACTCTGAGGCAGGCTGGCTTCCCCTCAGGGACGCTAATCCAGAAGAGAAAGGTTACAGGCTGGTTGCACTAACTTTAAACAATTCTCTCCCACCTGTCTTTCGGAAAGAAGAGAAATTTTAAATGCCTCTTTTTTTGAAAGTTAAACTCTAATTTTACAAAGAAGTTCACCCCAAAACAAAGCCCTATCACACCCAGCAGCCCGAGTATTGATGGTGTCTTGATATTCATCCAAGCCTTCACTGGGAACAACGTTTCCAAAAGGGCCTATTTCTGTGGCAACAGAAGGAAGCAGAACATAAGCTCTAATAGGAAAAACAGTTACTCGGGCAGGGGTGAAGAGATTCCAGAGGGAGCTGGATTGAAGCTTTGAATGAGAAGTATTACCATATTTTATAGAAGGTAAGATGCCATCGATTATGTCTCATTGTTTTATTGGCACTAAGAAAGAAAAAAAATTGCCAATTAAATGAAACCATTGATTATAAGACTTAACTTGACTTCAGAGATATTAAAGTAAAAGAAATGGCCTGGCTGATGTGGCTCAGTGGTTAAGCATAGATCTATGAACCAGGAGGTCACAGTTCGATTCCCAATCGAGGCACATGCTGTGGTTAGCAGATTGACCCTCATGGCCTCATGTCACAAGATGGCTGCCCCCAAGTTGTCACAAAATGGCTGCCCCCATGTCATCACAAAATGGGCACCCTCCCACCCCCTGACATCACAAGATGGCTGCCACAAAATGGCCACCCCCACATCATCACCAGATGGAAGCCCTCACATCATCGCAAGATGGCAGGCAGGGGAGGGCAGTTGGGGGTGACCAGGCCTGAAGGGGAGGGCAGTTAGGGGTGATTGGACCGGTAAGAGAGCAGTTAGGTGTCAATAAGGCCAGCAGAGGAGCGGTTAGGGGGTCTATCACTCAGCCAGGCAGGTGAGTGGTTAGGAGCCAGTAGTCTCAGATTGGAGAGGTTGCAGGCCAAGCTGAGGGACAACCCTGCAGTGCACCAATTTCATGCACTGGGCCTATAGTCTGTATAATAAAAATATACTCAATTATATGATTGCTAGAGGCCCAATGCATGAAATTTATGCATGGGTGGGGTGTATTTAAGACCAGCCTACACTCTCTCTAATCCCACAGGGATTAGGCCTAAACTGGCAGTGGTACATCCCTCTCGCAATCCAGGACCTCTAGTTTACCTGCCTACCTGATCACCCCTAACCACTCTGCCTGCCTGCCTGATTACCCCTAACCACTCTGCCTGCCTGCCTAATTACCCCTAACTGCTCCCCTGCCTGTCTTATTACCCCTAACTTCTCTGCCTGCCTGCCTGATCACCCCTAACTGCTCCCCTGCTGACCTGATCACCCCTAAGTGTTCTCTGCTTGCCTGATTGCCCCTAACTGCTTTCCCTTGCTGGCCTGATTGCTCCTAACCACCTCTGCCTTAGCCCCACCACCATGGCTTTGTCCAGAAGGATGTCTGGAAGATGTCTGGTCTAATTAGCACATTACACTTTTATTAGTATAGATACTTTAAATTTCTAATAATATATAATAACCTTAATTGTGCTGCTTGGCACACAAATTCTAAAATATTTACTGTCTAGTCCTTTACAGAAGAAGTTTGCCAAATGCTGTTCTAGATTAAAATGGAAATCATAGATTGGTTTGTTTGAGTTTGTTTATTTGAATCATTAACAGGAATGCCGAACACCTAACCACAAGTTAGGCTAGATAAATCAGTGTTTCGAATGGCCAAACCCAATCAATGGAAAAGTAGTCCTGGTATGGCAACCTTCACACCTAAGAGCCAGAACAGGTATGGTGTCATCCAGGTTTCTTCTAATGTTTTGGGCAATATGACCAGATGAATATTTTGAGAGCTGTCAAATCATTGGCCTTTCATGGAACTTCAATGTGGCAGTATAATTAAGATGCAACCTGTCTGAAAAGATTGAAATCTTGCCATTTGCAAAAACATGGATGGACCTTGACGGCATCATGCTAAGTGAAATAAATCAGACAGAGAAAGACAAATACTATATGACCTCACTTATAAGTGGACACTAAAAAAAACCCTCAAATAAAAAAAAATAATGAATAGTTACAGACAAGGGATTGGTGGTGGAAGAGATGCAGTGTGGGGGTGGGCAAAATGGGTGAAGGTGATCAAAAGGTAAAAACTTCAGCTATAAAATAAATGTTATGGGGATGTAATGTATAACATGATGACTATTCTATCTCATAAAAGAGAGACATGCAAATTGACCATACCTCCACTACGGTCAACAGCCAATCAAGAGTGAGTATGCAAATTAGCTCAACAAATATGGCAGCTGCCACACAAATGAAGAAAGCAGGAGGCTTGGGTTGCCCCCAGTGATGGAGGAAACCAAGCTTTCTGCCCACCCTGGCCTGTCCTGGCCTCTGCTCAGGCTACAAAGTTTCAATTATAGAAGAGAAATAAATCCTAGATACCAGGACCTCGGCTTGGGTTGCCAGGGAGTGTGGCCAGCTTGAAAACCACCACAGGCCCCTCACCCAGGTAATCCCATGCCTCAAGGGAACCCCCACCCATGCACCAGGCCTCTATCCTATTTAATAAAAGGGTAATATGTAGGTTGACCATCACTCCAAAACACAAGATGGCTGCCACTATGTGGTCAAAGATCCTGCCCCCATGTGGACACAAGATGGCCACCACAAGATGGCCAGCAGGGGAGGATAGTTGGGAGGGACCAGGCCTTCAAGGAAGGGCAGCTGTGGGTGATCAGGCCAGCAGGGGTGGGCAGTTGTAAAGGACCAGGCCTGCAACAGAGGTCAGTTGTGGGCAATCAAGCCTGTAGGGGAGGGTAATTGGAGGGGAACAGGCCTGCAGGGCAGGGCAGTTAGTAGTGACCATGCCTATGGGATAGGGAAGTTAGAGGTGAACAGGCCTTCAAGGGAGGGCAGTTAGAGTCAATCAGGTTGGCAGGGGAGCAGTTAAGCATCAATCAGGCTGGCAGAGGAGTGGTTAGGGTTTGATCAGGCTGGCAGGCAGAAGCAGTTAGGGGCAATCAGCAATGCAGGCAGGTGAGCAGTTGGGAGCCAGCAGTTCTGGATTGTGAGAGGGGTGTCCGACTGTCCATTTAGGCCCAATCCCTATAGGGCAGTCAGACAATTCTTGAGGGGTCCCAGATTGGAGAGGGTGCAGGCTGGGCTGAGGGACACACACCACCACCCCAGGGAATGAATTTTGTGCACTGGGCCTCTAGTAGATAATAATACTGTATTGTGTATTTGAAAGTTGTTAAGAGAGTAGATCTTAAAAGTCCCTATCACAAGGGGGGGAAAAATCTATAATTATGTGTGGGGATGGATACTATCTAGACTTATTGTGATGATCATTTTACCATATATATATAAATACTAAATCATTATTTGTACATCTGATACATATGTAACACTAGATGCCCGATGCACAAAATTTGTACAAGGGTCTTGACCCTCGTAGTTGCTGTGGTTTGCCTCAGTCCTTGCAGCCCCAGCTTCTTCTGGAAGGACATCTGGAAGGTCTGTTGTCTGTCTGGTCTAATTAGCATATTACGCTTTTATTATTATAGATTACAGTGTTATAACATATTAGTTATATATATATGTCAGTTAAGTTAAATAGATTAGTTATATATGTGTGTCTATATATCTATAATAATAAAAGCATAATATGCTAATTAGATTGGACATCCTTCTGGGATGAAGCCAGGGCTGCAGCCACAGATTGAGGCAGCTGCTGTAGCTATGAGAGAGGGATCCAGACAGCCACCAGCAGCTGGCTGAGAGAGAGGGATTGAGGCAGCTGCTGCTGCTACAAGGGAGGATGAAGGTAGCTACCACGGATGCAAAAGCCGACTGTTGCACAAATTTCATGCATCAGGCCTCTAGCATATAAATAATGTTATATGTCAGTTGTATCTCAACTAGAGGCTCAGTGCATGCATTTATGCACCCTTGGCCTGGCCTGCACATTTGGGTCGAAACTGTCTCTCTGACATTCCCCAAGTGGTTCCAGATTGCAAGAGGGTACAGGTCAGACTGAGGGACCTCACCACTGCACAATCGGGGCTGTTGAGAAATGCAGGAGGTTGGACAGCTGGAGAGGGGCTGCAGGAGGGTTCCAGCGCATGTCCGGCCCATCTCACTCAGTCCCTTTCAGCTGGACCCCAGCAGTTAGCTAACCTACTGGCCAGTATGTCTACCATCTGGTAGTCAGTGCACATTCATAGTGAGTGGTTGAGCAGCCTTAGCATATCATTAGCATATTACACTTGATTGGTTGAATGGCCAACTGGCCAACTGGACACATAGCATATTAGGCTTTTATGATTAGGATTTTTATTTCATTTTATTTTAAGAGGATATCACAACATATCATAATTGTGTGAGGGGTTTTTTTTTAAATACACTTTAGAATGAGAGAAAGGGGAAGGAAAAGAGAGAAACATTGATGTGAGAAACATTGGTCAGCTGTCTCCTGCATGTGCCCTGACTGGGGATCAAATCTGTAATTTGGGTATATACCCTGACTGGGAATTGAACCTTGAAACTATGGTGCACAGGATGATGCCCCAACCAACTGAGCCACACTAATCTCTATATCTCAATTTTTTAAAAAATGGAATGTGGCTGAAGTCCTTGTGGTCTACTCTGTCAAGGTGGCAAAAGCTAGCTGCTAGCATGTTTCCATGAGAAGCCCTCTGTTGACACAATTCTAAATGAAACTAGGAACTCTTTTAGGCATTGGCCTTTTCTTTTGACTTAAATTTATATTCATATTAGGGTATAAAACCTCACCAGAAACAGTTTCCATGTCACATAGCCACCCAGAAGATTTTTCTGGGAGAAGTAATGCTGAGTGTTTAATTTGGTTTTGGTTTTGACTTATATTTAAAATGTTCTGTGGACAGAGCTGCCCAGATATGATTATTCACAGCATAATTGTCTACATGTTTTAAATATTCATCCAAAAGATTTAGCCCTGACTCACTAGATAAAAGTTTCCATATACCAAGGCATTCAAAATATTTTCATTATTGCAAAATGAAAGGAGTTGAAATGCCTTTTTTGTCCAGATGGCGTTCGGGCATTTTTAACCTGGGAAAGTCTTGGATGGCTTTGCTTTTGTACTTCTGTGTAGATACTGTATGGTGTGTTTTCTGTATGGTGTGCATGGCAGCAGCCTGGAGGGAGAGTGTTGGTGAGTATAGATGACTGGGGCTGCTCTCTGAAACAGCCCTCTCTAATAATGTAAGAAATACTGTTCTCATGGATTTGACACTGAGATAGGATATTCACACTGAATACCTCAGGTAAGGTATTCATACTAAAACTGGCACTTGTACAAAAGCTTCAGGTGACATCTGCACATGTTAGCAGCTAGAGGAGAGAGGGCTAGATGTACAATCGAGGTCACGATTGCCAACTTAGAGTATAAGGATAGAATTCATTCTTTCATAAGTTCTCCATAACCTACAGTCCATTTAAACCTTTCCTCTGTGTCTCTGGGGAGGAGAGAGAGCTTCTTAAAGCTTTGAGTTTCTTCCTTATTCATATTCTATGGACCATAGTGCAGCTTGTTATGCAATGTTCATAACTCCTACTGTGACATATGTATTTATGTATATCATTTCTTGGTTATGCAGGATCTGCAGGCACTGTTCTAAGTGCATTTCATGTACTAATTATTTTAACCCTAACAACAATCCTATGGGGTATATATATATATATATCGTTTTCTTTCCAAAGAGACAGGTATTAACACCTAGTCACATGTTGGCTAATGCTAATAACCTCTTGGTTTTTTTTCCTGCCAGATTTCACATTTTCCTTTAGAACAGAGGCCTTGTGGAGAGGAATCTTTGGTATCATGAGAGGCTAGCGAGGGAGACAGCAGATGGGCATTCTGGCATCCCTGAAATTTCATTCTCTTTTCCGTAAACTGGCCACGCACACTGGCATTGACAGATATTTCCTGGAAGACTTTACAGTGTTCTGAGCTGTGGCTAAAGTGCTTTAAGTATAGCATTTTCTTTGATTCTCAAGCATTTTTGTCACATTGCCTTTTTCACATTGCTAGATGTAGGAGATAAAGATTGCCTACTTTGGTAATTGTTTCTGGGTAAAGGGGGGAATTTTGGAACTGCAAAGTGTTAGCATTTTCTGTGATACATAAACTATACCTTTTATTTGACTAGTGTCAGCCCTGTTTTATGTTTGGAAGTTCACTATTATTAGAGTGTCATTTAAAAATTTCTAAAGGGCAGAAAATGGTCTTAATGGAGACCTCATCTGCAATCATGCCTATTAGGCAAAAGGCAATCTCATTCTTTGGGGTCTACTCACATATTTGAAAATTATATAGGTTGTCATAAATCAATTTGGAGTGTCATTGTTTGAATATGACATGCATTGGGTTTTTAAAGAAAATACACAATTTTTCTTCTGAAACACGCAACACCCCCAGTCTAACAGATGAGAGACTAGGTGAAAACCAAGCAACTACCAATTTAACACACTATAATGGTAAGGGTAGAGATGGAAAGTGTAGACTATGAAGAACTATTTTTCTAAATAGATTTTTGTTTGAAAAGGCCAATCAAGTTGTTTGTCATAAAGGCCACAGTTATAAACATAGCTAACTCCTCGGTGGTTGTTGAAACTGAGACTATTTCATGTTCTGGAGAAATAATAACCTTTCTTTTCTTTATTTTACCTCTTTTCTTATCGTTAAAAGAAAACTCTAAAAGCAAGCCCTTTGGTTAATATAAAAATGCTGTGTTGTTGTTGTTTTTCGGGGGGGGGGGGGAGGAGTCAATTGGGTACAAAGGAAACATGTAAAATTTTAGACAATAAATTTTAAAAAATGCTGTGATTTTAAATTCACCTAAACACCTTTTGAAATTGTTTTTCCTCTACATTTTGGACTTATAGTTTTAATTCTTGCCCCCAAAACTTACTTCATTCCCCTCTTGCCATGGCTCTTTAAAAGGCAAACATTTGCTTCTTTCCTATTCTAATGAGAGCTTCCTTTCTCAATAACAAAGTAGTTGCTTATGAGTAAGAGGATGAAAAGGTGCCATTTTTTTTTTAATTTCTCAGGGCATTTTCATTCACTTTCTTTTCCATCCTGATAGAACCTTATTGTAAACCAGCAAAATATTTGGATTTTTTGGCCCGAGGAAGGACAAGTTATAGAAAGTGCTATTCCGCACAATTTCAGATAAGCCCTAAGATAATTTTGAGGTTATATGTTGGCTCTACTTAAAAAGGGTCAGTGCTCCTGGAAATAGCTGTCAGGATGTCCATCTTTGAAGCTTTAATACCTTAATTTTATTGTCATTTTATTTTCAACTTTCTTCTGCACTCTTTTGCCTGGACATGGTGATTCACCCTTCAGTCAATAAGCATTTAAGATAATATTTGTTGTCAGGGAATCAACTTGATTCTAGGAGGTTTTTAAAAGCATTTTGGTTTTCTAAAAACTATTCTAAATTAATGGGAAGTGAACAGCTTAAAATGAAGAAGCTTTACTAACTGTGTTTTCTTAACTAGATTTAATCATTGCTTAGTTGAGAGAGATAATTGAGAAAAGTATTAGGAAAGCCCGATGTAGTGTATAGGTTTGCTCATTTGACTGTCTTTCTCTTAGATTACGAGCTCTTTATGGGCCAGGATTGTGTCTTTTTCACCTTTGTATTCCCAGAGCTAGCGCAGGGCTTG
This sequence comes from Vespertilio murinus, assembly GCA_963924515.1. Lineage (NCBI taxonomy): Eukaryota > Metazoa > Chordata > Mammalia > Chiroptera > Vespertilionidae > Vespertilio > Vespertilio murinus. Next base: position 52,801,969 of record OZ004706.1, read on the forward strand.
GCACACACTGGCCACTCAGCATGTGAAAATGAATGAGTGCGTGTTCATTCCTCACAACTCCTCTTGTGTTGTGGACTCTTTTGAGTTCTTTCCAGGTTGTTCTTTGAATTCTGAATGGGATTGCATCAAGGGCATCTAGGACAGGATTATAGTATATCTTAAATTTTAAGAGTCTTTGGAAAAGAAGAGTCAGCAAAACCATATGGAACATAATATATTTACCCAGCACCCTTCCTAAAGCACTTCTATTATCACATCTGTCATACTTAGGTATTGTGGGATTGATCCTGCTTGGGTAACGCACATAGGGGGCATGCAACAAATACTTGCTGAATGAGTGGAGAAATAAAAAACAGCAAATGAGGGAGTTAAAACCCAATTAGACTATGACTGACTTAAAGTTACAGAGCAAGTTAGCATTAGAACTGGGATCAAACCTCATCTCCTCACCTGGAAAGCATATCCTGTTATCCGTCATTGCATCTCTGACCTTATATAATAAAGTGAATACTTATTTTGTAAAGCTCACTATCAGCTTAATTTGAAGGAAGGTCACTGTGACCTGCTGTAAAAGTAGAAGTATGTGACTTTTTTTTTATAAAAGGATTTCATTTTCTTCCGTTGGTTTCTAGGACATGACATTTTTTTCCCTCCTACCTTAGTAGTTGAGCCTTCTCAGTCTCCTTTGCTGAGCTGGGTAGTCTGGGCTCAACCCATGATGATCCTGATTTCCTCTCTACATACATTCACTCCCCTGGTGATCTCCTCCACGCTAATTGCTTTATGTATCATCTATATGCTGATGACTCTCAAATTTATGTCTCCAGCCCAGCTTTTTACTCAGGCTGCAGACTTGCACAGCAAATTGCCTAATTGATATTTGCATTGGCTCTCTTGTGGACATCTTAAATTCAACACATCCCCAGAGGAACTCCTGACCATCCTTCCCAAGCCTGTACCTCCTGAAGACTTCCCCCATCTCAGGGGAATTTCATCCTTTCAGTTGCTCAGACCTCCTTGACTCCTGTCTGTCTTTCAAACATAGGGAGTCCTATAATTTATTGCACAACCAGGATACTTTCAGAGTGAAAGGAAGGAAGTGCAATTACCTATTACTCCCAGAGCATAGGCTTAAACTGGGACTGTCCAAAGCAAGACAGCTCTGTGACTCCTATGCCACAGAAACATCCTCAAGAAATATTAGTTGTACCTTCAGAATGGCTCCAAAATTTACCAATTTCGCACCATTGCCACTACTACAACTTTGCTTCAGGCTACCATCATTGTCTCATCTTTGGATTACTGCAGTGACTTCCCAATTGGTTTCCCCGTTTCCGCCACTCTCTTGTCCTGTCCAAGCTCAGTTCCAGCTAAGCCCTGCGTGCCTGTGCTTCTAGGGTGGGGCTTTCTCAATGTTTCTGCCCCCTTTCTTTTGGCAGCCAAGCTGTCTTGTATTCATGGTTCATCTGGGCGAAGAGTCCCTGTCTTTCTCCCAGCGATAGGAGACTTTGTGCTTTTCCTACGTCATCTCCAGGGATGGCGGGCTTTTTTCTTTTTTAGCAGCGATGGGTAATTTACATGTGCTTTGGAGGGCAGCAGGGACTGCTGCCCACCCCAGTGGCTTTTGTCTACCTCCCCTTGTGGGAATAGGGTCCTGGAAAGGGATCATTAGATTTTTTTTTCCCTTCAGAAGGGACAATCTCCTTCTGCACACCTGCATTGCTGAAGTTGACTCCGGTGTCCCATGGCTCCCATTCTTCTCTGCAGTTTGGAGAGAGGAGCCCGCCGGAAACTCCTCTTGTCTTGTGGACTCTTGGGAGTTCTTTCCTGTCACACTAGCCCACACTTGGTTTTCAGCAACTTGTTAAAATTTTAACTGATTTCTTCTCACCCAGTGACACTTTCTCCCATGATCTGCCACAGGTGAACCAGTCTTTGACCCACTCTCCTGGAAGGGTTTGTCTTTACCTGAGATTTTGGCAGCTTTGTTGCCCTCCCACCTCAGCTCTCACTGATAGGATGGGAGTGATGCTTTTTCTGGTTCTTTATAGTTTTTGGACGCATGCCTAGCTTCTTCTCTAGAGTATAGAGTAAGTGAACTTGAATTGAGGGTCATCTCTACTACTTACATGCTATGCAACTTCTAGCAAGTCATTCAATGATCCCAAGTTAGTTTTCCATTCTCAGAAAAAGAAGTATTCTCCTCACAGAGTTACAGTAAGAATTTATCAAAATAAAATGTGGGCTCAGTGGATAAAGCATCGGCCTGCTGACTCAAGGGTCTCAGGTTTGATTCTGGTCAAGGGCATGTACCTTGGTTACGGGAACATCCCCAGTAGGAGGTGTGCAAGAGGCAGCTGATCGATGTTTTTCTCCCATCGATGTTTCTGACTCTCTATCTCTCTCCCTTCTTCTCTGTAAAAAATCAATAAAATATAATTTAAAATAAATAAATAAAATTAAAGCAAATGTGAGTCCAGCCAATGTTGCTCAGTGGCTGAAAGTGGATCCAGGAACCACGAGGTCATGGTTCAATTTATAGTCAGGGCATATGCCCAGGTTGCATGCTTGATCCCCAGTTGGCGGCATGCAAGAGGCAGCCAATCCATGATGTTTTTCTCTCAGAGATGTTTTATCTCTCTATCGTTCTCTCTTCCTCTCACTCTCAAAATTAATCAAAACATATTTATTTTAAAAATATTTGGTAAGTGCTTTGTAAAGACCTAAGTAAATGTTAGTTGTTAGTAATGAAGTTTTTTTAAATAATATTTTTATTTGATACAATTAAGATCACATTATACTATTCTTTTTTTATATTACTTTTTAGCATATTTCTTTTTAAAAATAAATCTTTATTGCTCAGATTATTACAATTGTTTCTTCTTTTCCCCTCATAGCTCCCTTCCACCTGGTTTCCACCCCACCCTCTGCCCTTCCCCTCCCCCCCATTGTCCTCATCCATAGGTGTACCATTTTAATCCAGTTTCTTTCTGCACCCCACACCCTTTCCCCCCTGATAATAATTATCAATCCACTCCCTTTCTTTGGCCCTGATTCTATTATATTCACCAGTTTATTCTGTTCCTCGTATTTTTAATTCATTTGATCTTCTTCCTCTTCTTAAATAATACCTTTCAGCATTTCATATAATTCTGGTTTGGTGGTGATGAACTCCTTTAACTTTTTCTTATCTGTGAAGCTCTTTATCTGCCCTTCAATTCTGAATGATAATTTTGCTGGATACAGTAATCTTGGTTGTAGGTTCTCGCTATTCATCACTTTGAATATTTCTTGCCACTCCCTTCTGGCCTGCATAGTTTCTGTTGAGAAATCAGCTGATAATCATATGGGTGCTCCCTTATAGGGATATTTTGGTAATATCCCTATAAGGGGATTACCCTATAAGGGTAATATCCCTTTGGAAGAAGATCAAATGAATTAAAAATACGAGGAACAGAATAAACTGGTGAATATAATAGAATCAGGGCCAAAGAAAGGGAGTGGATTGATAATTATTATCAGGGGGGAAAGGGTGTGGGGTGCAGAAAGAAACTGCTTTTCTCTTGCTGCTTTTAAGATCCTATTTTTGTCTTTTGCCCTTGGCATTTTAATTGTAATGTGTCTTCATGTGGTCCTCTTTGGATTCCTCATGTTTGTGGTTCTGTATGCTTCCTGTACTTATAAGTCTATTTCTTTCACCAGGTGGGGGAAGTTTTGTGATATTACTTCTTCAAATATGTTTTCAGTATTTTGCACTCTCTCTACTTCTGGCACCTCCATAATTCTGATGTTGGTACTCTTGAAGTTGTCCCAGAGGCTCCTTACACAACCTTCAACTTTCTGGATTCTCTTTCTTCTTGCTTCTCCAGTGGAGTGACTTTTGGCTCTTTGACCTGATTCTTGTGTTCCTCCATTTTGCTGTTGGATCTCTGCATGATATTTTCCATTTTAGTCAGTTTATGTATAATTTTTAGTTGGGTCTCATGAAATTTATCGGCTTTTTCTAGGAAATTCTTGCATAACCTTATAACTGTGGTTTTGAACTCTATATCCTCCATCTCTTTCGTTTGAGATCTATTGCCTTGTCTTGACATTTCCCTGCATCCCAGAGTTGGTAGGATGGCTTTGTGTGTTTGGTGTCCTACATGGCCCAGTGGGTCAGCCTCCTCATTTACCTGAGGTAGACACTCTTGGTGCTCCCCTTTGTGGACTGCGTGTACAGCCTTGTTGTAGCTAAGTCTTTATTGTTGTTGGTATCCCTGGGAGGAACTGACCTTCAGGCCAATTGGATGTGGGCATCAGCTGTGTCTACTCTGGGATATTTTCTGTATTGGAGATAGTCTTATAGGATCAGACTTGTAAAATTACAGAAGTCTCTGTGCTCAGCTTGGATGGGGTGGAGTCTCAGGGCTGAGCTGACAGTCCTGGCTTCCTGTCTGCCCTGCCCTTGTACGCTTGCCTGAGTTTCCTCCTGACCTCTGCCTTTTGAGGCTCCCCTGAGTTTCCGCCCGATTGTCCCAGCTTCTCTGTGCAAGAGCATGGGTGCCCCAGGGGCTCACCCGGAATTGGGTTGGGTCTTTATAGTCTGAAGCTTCTGACTCCTTCTGCTGCGGAGAGGCCTCTGCAACCTCCATGGTCAGACCTTTCTGTGCGCACTCACTCGTACAGGACTGTAGACCCTGCTCGCTGTGGCTCCCGGCTCCCCCGGTCTCCCAGTCTCTGAGTCTCCAGGTGCCTTTCTCTACAGTCCAGACTCCACCCGTATGAGCCTGGGTCTACGGGGTTTTGGCCGGAGTTGGGATTCAGTACAGTCAGAAAGGGTTCAGTGCAATTGGGAATTCCTATTCCACTTCCTCTCTGCGCGCGAGCGTCTCCCTACCTCAGCGCTTTGTGACTCCCAATCCGATCCGTGAGTCTCTCTCCTTCTTTCTAGTTGTAGATTTCCTAGTAATGAAGTGTTATTATTTTATTTGTGATAGAGCTATTACTATCATAATTAACAATGATAAATGTATATTAGGTACATATTTCATTAAGTTATGAAGTTAATAACCTTTTCTAATGATTCTGCTTGATACTAAAAATATTTTTTTTAAAGAGGAGGATCAGCTCACACTTTATTGGATATAATAAAAATCTCTTCTCACATATTCTTTGTAAATATACTGCTATGAGCATATAAGCTCTAGTTAGACTTTTATATAGTTTTAAGTGTTTTCTACATTGGGAACCCTTTTATAATCCATGTGTATATTAATTTTCTATTCATTTTATAGCACTTGAAGCCTATCTTTATTTTTTAAGTGATTTTAGGGAGTGGAATAATTTTATTTAGCTTTTTATTATATACTAGAGGCCTGATGCATGAATTCATGCATGGGTGGGGTCCCTTTGGGTGACCTACAGGGATTGGACCAAATCCCACAGTCCAATGCTGCCTTAAGCTCCTACCCACCACTCCTGCTCATTCTGAACCCACTGTGCCTTTTGTGGGCTCAGGCCTAATCAGTCCTGATGGGGAGAGGCTTATGCTGCTGCAGCAGTGCTTACCAGCCATGAGCCCTACATCTGAAGCTCTCCCTAGGGGAATGGCCTGTAGGATCAGTCTGAAACCAGCTCTCTGACATTCCCCTAGAGGTCCCGGATTGAGGGAGGGCACAGGCCAGGCTGAGGGACCCCACTGGTGCACGATCAGGCTGGGGAAGGACTGCGGAAGGGCTCCAGGGCATGTCCGGCCCAACTTGCTCAGTCCTGATCAGCTGGACCCCAGCAGCAAGATAACCTACCGGTTTGAGCATTTACCCCTGGTGGTGAGTACACATCATAGCAACTGGTTGAGCAATTGGCTGTCTTCCCCCTGGTGGTTAGTGCATGTCATAGTGAGTGATTGAGCAGCCTTAGCATATCATTAGCATATTACACTTTCATTGGTTGTTCAGTTGTTCCCTTGTTCATTCTAGTTGCATATTACTCTTTTATTATATAAGATTTTGCTATAACATTTATTTAATTTTATTTAATGTGTATTATATAATAGAGGCCCGATGCACGAAATTTATGCAAGGGGCTTGGCCCTTGCCACTGCAGCAGCTGCCTGGGCCCTCGCAGCCCTGGCTTCATCCAGAAGGTTGTCCGGAAGGACATCCAGAAGAATGTCTAGAAGGTTGTTTGGCTATCTGGTCTAATTAGCATATTATTATAGATTGTTGAAATATATCTTTCATTTATGGAAATTGTTGAATATGTTATATTTAAATGCTAAGCATTATCCTAAGCACTTTACATGCATACATTCATTTAATCCTCCTAACAGCCCTATAAGGTTGATGGTAGTAGTATTTCTAGTTCAAAGATGAGGAAACTGAAGTATAGAGAGATTATGTAATTTTTCTAGCTCCTATAGCTACTGAGTGGATGGGCTTGATTTGTTAGTTGGCTCCAGACTCTGTGCCTTCATCAGTGTATAAACTGCCCAGAGGCTTCATGGCAGAAGGTACAAAATACCCTGGGTCACAGAGGAAGGTCTGACTGAATGCCCAGAACTTCTCTTAGACTACTGGCTATAAGCTGGAAAAAGGGTGAGATTTGGCTCCAATAGCAAACCTAGAAGCAGATTTCAAATCTTAAAATTGTTATTATTAAGGGATATTTTAGGTTGAGAGATAATGATAGAAGGTAGTTGTGCTTAGTAACAAGACATATCTAATTTTTGTGTACTAAGTCACTTTGGAAAACATTGGCTTGTCCAATTTCAAGCCAGCTCAGACATCTGTCACTAATAGATAAAGCTGATGCTGAGCGATGATGCTGCCTGATGCTCCCGTCTTTGGAATTTATTGTCTCTTCTTGGGAAATTTCCCTACTTCTTGTGCATATGTCTTTTAATCCTCCTTTGGCTAAGTTTTGCAAGCGCTAACTTTAGATGCTGGTGGAGAAACTTCAGTTATCTCATTTTTAACTAATTTTCAAGCAAACAGAATGATCCTGAATATCTGCTATCATCCTGGTGGTATTGGCTTTAAAAAAAAAATTCCTGATAGTTCCTAATTAGGTCTTGAGAAAGCTTAAAAGCAATTTTAAAAAATCGATCAGCTTTGAACTTGAAATGGGCAAGCAGCTTCATTCTATGGCATTTGACCTACTAAACATTAAAGGAGATCTGGATTATAAGCAAATGTTTCTTTTAAAAATCTTTTTATTGATTTCAGAGAGGAAGGGAGAGGAAGAGAGAGGTAGAAATATCAGTGATGAGAAAGAGTCACTGATCAGCTGCCTCTTGCATGGCCCTCATGGGAGATCAAGCCCACAACCCAGGCATGTGCCCCTGACTGGAATTGAACCTGGGACCCTCCAGTCCACAGACCAACACTCTATCCACTGAGCAAAACCAGCTAGGGCAAACAAATGTTTCTTTACTTCTTTCAGTTTGTGGTTTTTTGTAGTGTAAAGCCATTATTGAGGATCTTTCCTTGGACTGTATCCTGGCTCACTCGGCATCCTATACTTCTACTTACTGTACATAAGATCTCACATTGCCCATTCAATTAATTATTAATAATGTAGCCAACTACTCAGGCACATGAGATGTTCACAGTGTCTTCAAGAAATATTTGGATTAGAAAATGTCCAATCCTCTAAAATCTGTATTTGAATACCTATGAGAATAAAATGTCTGTAAAGAAAAGCTTTGTTCTGTTTTTTGTTTTGTTTTGTTTTGTTTTGTTAATGAAGAAGAATGGTCAGGAATATAAGTAAACATTTTTCTCTCTGTTTCTGGGTAAAAGAAAACTCTGATAATGTGCAAGCTAAGGCAGAATTTTTACTGAAATTTAAACTGGTTGTCCCTAGCATTAGAAAAAAGGCAGCAGGAGAACAAATAGCTTATATAAAATTCACTGTCCATATGAGAGTAAGAATTGTTGATATGGATCAGAAAGAACTGATCATTCTCCACCAAAAGGAGACAGCAACAGAGGCCAAAGTAGAGCACTCAGCAGACATGGGAGAAGTCTTCCTTATGACCTGAAGCCATTGAGGATCATGTTGGACTTATTTCTGTTGAAAGCATTTGTTTGCACCCAGGCAAATCCCACGTGTGCAGCCTCCTAAAGGGGGTCTCCACCTCATCAGAGGATTCCTCTTGGGATGCTTCTAGGCCCGTGGTCGGCAAACTTCGGCTCGCGAGCCACATATGGCTCTTTGGCCCTTTGAGTGTGGCTCTTCCACAAAATATCATGGCCTGGGCGAGTCTATTTTGAAGAAGTGGCATTAGAACAAGTTTAAGTTTAAAAAATTTGGCTTTCAAAAGAAATTTCAGTCGTAGTACTGTTGATATTTGGCTCTGTTGACGAATGAGTTTGCCGACCACTATTCTAGAGCAACTAAGGCATCTCAGGAGATGCTTTTGGTTCCGACTCTCCTTCAGCTTCCTCAGGGGCTTTGAAGTATTTATTTGGATGAACTAGATGGATCCGCATGGCAAACTGTCCACTGCGGTATACGTGTGCACAAATGGGATAACATGAATTGTGACTTGCCGTTTTGTTAACCAGGCCTGTGATGGAGGAAAATGACTGCAGTTTCAGCATAAAAGTGATAAAGTGCATTAACCCCTCGGAGTTACTTCGTTACCCCTCCAGATGCTCCAGTCTTTGAAGATTTCAGGCAAAGGGTGAGGATGCAATACTCCCACCTATCAGGGTCATTTCAGAGCTGGCTAACACCAGTAATTAATTAATGCCTTCTTTCAGACAGCTTTGGGGTTGGATGAAAATACGGCCTCTCTTTTCTGAGACAAGATTAGAAAATATCTTCTATAGTTAAGACTAAGAAAAGGAGTTTTGATGGAGACAAAAGATGAGTCCAGACAAACAGCACAAATAAAACAAATAAACTGGGAGAGGAGGAAGCAGATTTTTACAGATATACACTATGAATGCTCAGCAGTTAAAAGTTGTTTTCCCTCTCATTTACTCTCTGTAAAAAAAAATCAATAAAATATATTTTAAAAAGTTGTTTGCCTTGAAGAGCTAGAGAGAATCGCCTTTAGATAGGTGATTGCTTGCTCTATAAAAGAAGTTGCTATATGGCTGTGAACCATGTAAGACAAAAGACCTCCTAGTCTGTTGTGAACACTGTGGCTGTCACCTGAAAGTTCCTCTCTTCATTGTACTCTAGCCCTGCGGGTTGGGGACCTGACCCCCTTCCCCCATTCCCGCTTCCCATTGGGTGAGTGATGGGTTCAAGGATAGGTGGGTCTGAAGCCAATTCAGGGCAGTGAGACTAGCTAAAGAATTTTCCAGAGGATTCTTGGGAGAAAAATATTATGACACTTGAGAAAAATTCTGGAGGTGACTCTGTCCTGCTGGATGTGAACAGAAAAACATGCGGTACTGATTTCTATCAGCAGCCACCCTGTGTCCACAAGAGGAACCAGCCTTGGAAGGAAGCCAGATCTGTGGACAAGGGATTAGGAAAACTAAACAGGAACCTGGGAGTTTGGTGACATCATTATGGTTCCTGGACAGTCCAATGGTGAAATAAGCCTTATTTCTGGATGACTTATTATATGGACTAATAGGTATTACTTCTCTTTTCAACTGAGTTAGATTGCTGAACCTTGCTGCTGAAAGCATCCTGATATACCTATTATTTTGTCAGATCTTCAGGCTAGGACCAAGAAAAATTATGGACCTACCTGCTTGGCCAACAATCAAGTGATTGCACTCAGTGAGTAAAATTTTAACATTGCAATATGTGAGATTTCAGAGAGAACAGTAATGCCCATTAGATGAGTCTCCTAATGTTTAAATATGATCAAGTATTCAATTCACAAGAAACATTTGGTTATAATTCATTTCTGATGGTGATAGGATTTATTTTCTAGGATCCAGACCCTATGAGATGGATTTGATGATAGAGATAGTGGTGTGTGAGGTCAGATAAAATAGAACTAGTTTTAAAATGTCCTATTTAACAGAGCTTAGAAATAAGGGTTAAGGTTGTGACTGGCTTGGAGGAGATTTGGATGCAGTATGGGAAAATCTGTTTAAACTGGTGAAAGGGGAGTGACTAACTGTTCCATAATGAAATATAATTGAGATATAGACTCACTTCACCTCTGTTCTGAGGTGAACGAGACCAAAAAAAACCATCTAATATTTGGGGCAACATGGATTTACGTATGTGATATTTGAGACCTTTTACTATTTTCAAACATTAGGGAGTCTCCAAAAAGGCTATACTGTGTTCCTTCTCTCTGACTTACCCTCTTTCAATCTGACTCCAGTTCCTTCTCTTAGGTAACCTTTCCAATACTTAATTCTCAGTCTAATCACATGTGGAGGTGAACCATGTAGACTGACATCTTTAATTTAAATATCTTTTTATGTTCATGGGAATTTTCATGGCACATTGATCTAATGCTTTTTATGTGATTCTTATAAAATTTTGATTGAATCTTATGGGTCTTCCTGACACCAGATGAGAGCATGTGAAATATAGTAATGGGTTTTCATTTATAAGGTAAAAACTATCCGGGCTAAGTGCCTGAGGCCAAAGCCCAAGAGACCTCCTCAATAGCAGGGGGCTAGAATAGTCACTGCTCATCTAGTCTTTTTTTCTCCTTCTCCTTCTCCCGACTTCTTCTTAGTAAAAATTAGCTCCCTTGTTTTACTTCTGTTGCCTGACTCTTGGTGGCAGAAATGAACCAAAGGATTTTCTGGTTATTAAGACAAAAGCCTTGAATGTTTGTAGCTAGTACTTCTGAAAAATGAAAAGATTATTTTGCAAAATCTAAACAAGATCAAGTTGAAATCAGTTGCTAGACATTTTCAGTTAACCTCTCCATCATGAAGCTATTGTTGAATCTTCTAGTTGTAATTAATCTTTTTCTTCTGTATACTTCCTTACCATACACCTTACCTGTACCTCTCTTCTAGCATTAATGTCTGATTTGTAACACTAGTTCTGGCTGTTTATTCATCTCCATATCCTAGTACCTGGTAAAGAGTGAAGTACACAGCACATGCTGACTTAGTACATAGCTACAAGGATATGGCGTATTTAGATCTCAAGCATCCAACATATATTTATTGAACATCTACCCAGTTCTAGGCACTGTTCTAGGCATTGTGATGTCTTGATATGCTATGATAAGGAAGTCTCTGCACTCATGGAGGTTTCACTCTAGTGGGACTATCCAAAGAATTTATACCAGAATGTTGGGCTGTGGAATGCTAACCAAGAAATAAAGCTAAGGGGCTAAAAAAGATGGGTTGGGATGAGAGAACAGGGCACTATTTTAAGAGAACTCGGAGGAGATGCCAAAGGGCTAAGTAAAGTCATGCAGATATCTGAAGGAGGAGCACTCCAAACAGACTGAAAAACATGGGCAAAGGCCCTGAGACAAGAGTGATCCAGGAACCACAAGGAGACCAATGTGACCAGCAAGGCGGGGTTGGAGAGGAGGTTGGGCTTGGCAGGGCCAGTTCACGTGGGATCCCGTAGGCCTGCAAAGGTTTATTCTAGGTGGGATGGGAAGCCAATGCAAGGTTAGGCAGTTTTAAAAGGTCATCCTGGTTGAAGTGTCCAGAATGGATTGTAGTGTGGTTCCAGTGGATACAATGAACAAGATCTATAGGAGAAGTGGACTAGAGTATAGGTCATGAAGGTGATGAGCTGTGGTTAGATATAGTTTGGAGTTTAAAGTATCCAGATATATTTTTATCTATAAATGCCCACCCACAAAGTCTGTATTTTATGAAAGTTACTCTAAAATGAAGACTGATACTTGTCTACTCAGGCTATAGTCTAACACAACAGTTTTCAAACTTTTTGGTCTCCAAACTATTTATACTATTAATCCCAAAGAGCTTTTTTGTTTGTTTGTTTGTTTGTTAATTGGATTATATCTATTAATACATATTTTCATTTAAAATAATAATAAATCTAAACCTAATAAACTCATTACATGTTAACAGAAATAACCTATTTTTGTGTGTGTGAAAACTAACTTTATACTCTCAATAACAACAATATCAGTGAGAGTAGTGACATTGCTTTCCATTTTTGTAAACTTCTTTAATGTCACTTGGAGAAGACAGCTGATGGGTTCTCATGCCTGCTTCTGCATTAAGTCTATCATGATATTGTAACCTATGGCAAACTCCACTGTGCTCTTATAAGAGAATGAGCATGAAAAAGGCAATACCATCTTAGTATTATTATTTTAAAAATGCTGACCCCACAGCCCTAGCCTGTTTTGCTCAGTGGATAGAATCTCAGCCTGCAGACTGTCTAAAGCTCACTGGTTCAGTTCTGGTCAACAGGATGGCCCAGTTTGGGCTCAGTCCCCAGTAGGAGGCCTGCAGGAGACAGCCAGTCAATGATTCTCTCTCATCATTGACGTCTCTCTCTCTCCTTCTCCCTTCCACTCTGAAGTCAATTTAAAAATAAATAAATAAATAAATAAATAAACAAATAAAATGCTGATCCCACAGACTCCCTGAAAATGTTTTAACAATCCCCAAGGTTCCTTAAGCTGTTCCTTTGAGAACTGCTACTCCAAAGGAAAGTGATCTTGGTAGTAAGATTTATAACTCTGTTTACAAGAGATGTTACCATCAATCCCATTAGTTAGATAATGAAACCACTGTAGAATTCCTTTATCACCTGTAATTACCAGCATTGGAAGCATATAGAAAAACAGACCACAATTTAAAGATTGCTTTAAATTGGGAATTCACAACCTTTCAATCCTGATAACATCAGTAGGGTTAAGTGTGCAAGAGCTAAGATTCAAAAAGAGGAGAAAAAAGAAGAAGAAACAGTCATAGACCGATGAAAAGGAAGAAATGGCAAAGGAAAGAGTATATGTTGTGGGAGTGGAGCCTAATGGTAAGAATGCCTCGCTAGTGGCTCCAGGCACCCATTGCCCATTCTGATCAACTCTGCTTCAGCAGCCAGTTCCAAATGGTGTTTGCGACCTGAGATTTCCCCCACAGAAGGGGCCCAAGGAGGAGATCCCCACGTGTCTAAAGTCATAGGTTGGTCTAACATTATTTGGAGGTTGTAAAAACAACCTCCACCTAAGCTTTCTCGGCTCAGGTGCCAACACTTTTTTTCTAAAACGAGACTCTGGTTTTAATATTATAACTGTCATTCAACTCACTGCAGGCAAGTGCGACCGAATGTAAAACAACACAGCACTCCATTCACCTGAATCAGAATGGAAATGCAATTAGACAACCCTACGAGAGAGGAGGGGTGACATTTCATACACCTCCAAATGGAGCAGCAGGCAAAAAAAAAATGACTTTTCCTTCCAGAAAATGCAATGAATCAGTAAACAATAATGAAAACCAAAACTATATTAATGCTCAACTTTTGCCATTAAGAGTCAGGGGGGTTGACAGCATCATTATATGGCCTTGAACTTCAAGGTGATGTGAAAGACATCTGTTCTGATTTTAAGGCCAGGTGCAAGTTTCCAAAGAGGTTCTACTGAGTTTACTCAGCCTTATGGAACACAAACCCCCAGCTGCCAAAAGTGATGTAGCTTGAAACTGGTGTGCTGGGTGAAAGGTGGCTTGAGGTTGTTTGTGAACTGCTTATTCCTACTGCCAGCATGGGCCTTGGTATTCTGCCATGCATCTGACATCACTGACAAAGGTTAAAGTCCATCAGGGCTGGTGGAAAAAAGTCCAAATGCGTACCTGCTTGCAACAAGAATATGTATACCCCACTGGATTATCATAGGGTTGTTGGAATCATTTAGTTTCATTATCTGAAAGGCCTACTATTCTTTGTCTTTTTAAAAATGCAAATGCGAATGGCACCGATGTCTCTGGGCTTTGAAGAGCACAGATTGACTGTTGGGCTGTGCTGTGTGGCTCATGGCAGCCAGAGAGGGTAGAGAGCGACTCACTTTCAAAAGCCAGGTGTGAATCCATGGGCTTAGGAAGGCCGTGATTTATTACAGCTTTTTATTTTGTCTCTGAGGTCATTTAAGGTTTTATAGATTTTTATAGAGGCCCATATACATAGATTGGCCTCTTTTTTTTGGGGGGGGGAGGTATGTCTGAAACATTTCTGAGATTCTTGTCACAGTTATTACTTATTTTATTTGTAGTTCTAATTTAACACAAAATACAACTTGGACTGTCACTTTGTGTGGAGTTTTTATGTCAACTTAGTCAGCAGGTAAAATTCTGTTCTGTGTTGTGAAAAGAGGCAGATTAGAACTCATCAGTCACTAATGATGGTTTATCAGTTCTCTCTGGTTCACTACAGTCGGCTGGCAGATAATAACACAGGCTGCCAAAGTCCCTTGTGGGCCAACTGGTGAAGTGGAAAGAGATTCTCTTTGGATTAATCCCCCTCAGAGGCAGTGGACATTGTAGTGATAGTGAAAAGAGTTAATGCCGTGGGCTTTGCAATCAGAGAGATCTATGTTTGAATTTACTCATTTATTTATTGATTCAACAAATATTTACTGCATGCCTACTATGTACCAGACTCTGCTCCAGGCACTGGGATATAAGAGTGGGGAAGGAGCAAACAGGAGTGCCCACCTTCTAATAAGAGAGGCAGCCACGACCATGCCGGGGACACGCCCCAGGCTCGCTCAGCCTTATGCTGGACCAGTTGTGAAGGTATTACCTCCCAGCTGCAAAAATCTCCTCTGTACTGCTCTGTGGAGCCAGGCTCAAGCTCTGGACACTCCTTGCCAGCTGGCTTCCCGGACAGGCCTCCCAATAGGGAAAGTAGCGGGAGACTGCAAGGATGGAGCAGGGGCCTTTCCCTCCCTGTGTTCTAGTGATTCCCCTCAGTATTAACACCCCAGCCTTGGCCTTCTTCTGACAGCAGCAGTTGGTTCTGGTCTCCAGTCTCATTGGTACTCTCAGAACCCACCTCTGGGCACGTTCTCAGAACAGTCGCAGGAGCTGGGTCGTGCCCCTCCTCAGAGGGCTGAGACCCAGCTCAGTGGGACTCTTTCTCTGAGCTTCCGGGCTTTGAGGAATCCGACCCCTTCCCTGGATAGCTGCTGCTCCTGCAATTCTCTGCCAGAGTTCTGCTTGACCCCTTTTGCCCATTCAGACTTCTACCATCTGGGGAACCAATCCCCCGGAGAAAATGTCATTTTGCAATGCCTCCCGTGGTTTTTATTTTCTGGACTGGAACCTGACATATGCATACCATTCCAACTTAAGATCGTTACGTTTGTAGCAAGGATGGTGGGAAAAGCTAATTGATTATGAAGCACATCATCTTGGCATGTTCACCATTTTCAGTAAGGAAAAAAGAGCAAGTGAGTGTTTTCATTCACTTGAGTATTTTGCATGAGTTCAAAGAGAAGTATAAATGTCCATATTTATTTTCAACAGATCAACAATTGCATCTTCATAAAAATGAAACAAATGTTCCTTAAACACTTGTTTAGAGCTGTAGGAGAAATAATTCCATGACTTCACACAAAAAATAATTGGATGTTGTAAATCTGTATTTTTTCTATTTGACTTGGGAGCAAGGCTCCTACTCACTGTCATCTTTCAACCTTTTTTCTGAAAATTTATGTTATTTCTAATATCTCCTTATATAAGATTTAACCAGAATATGTGTGGATTGTATTGTAAAGAATGCAATTAACAACAATCATTACTTTACCAATACTCACTTTTAAGTCAAGCCCTTACTATTTCTTTTTTTTAAATTTCTTTATTGATTAAGGTAATAATTTGTCCTCATCCCCCCATTCCCATTCCAAACCCCACCCCACACATGCCTCAACTCCCCTGTTGTCCATGATCACTGGTTAAGCTCATATGCATGCATACAAGTCCTTCGGTTTATCTCCCTCCCTCATCCCCACCCTCCCCTACCTTCCCTCTGAGGTCCAACAGTCTACTTCCTTGTTTCCGGGTCTGTTCTTGTTCATCAGTCTATGTTGTTCATCATTTCCCCTAGATGAGTGAGCTCATGTGATACTAGAAATACAAGAACCAAAAATGAGGCAAGCAATAATGGTTATGCTGAGAGGCAAATTAATCAGTCTGTAGTGAGTTTCTTTCTGGGCCAACAGTTCTTTTGAGTCCCAATTTATATGTCAAACAGTTACTTATGTGTACATGTCAGGAATGATATTTCAGTTCTGGATGGTGGGCAAATGGTGGTGATACATGTCCGACCCTCTTTGGTTTTACGCACAGCTGCTGACTGCTAGTATGGCAAGGTATTGTCAGCGTCTTCCATCCCTGGACTGTTTCTCTTCTGTCTTCATAGCTGGAGTAGTCCTGTCAATTCCTCTCTGTTGCAGGAAACCACATGGTCTCGGAGTTGTTTTCTGAAAATATACAAACATACTCTCGACAAAAAGTTAATAAAGGAATCTTTTCTATAAATTTGACTTGTGATCCTTTTTCATTTTTTGCCCAAATGATTTTCCTTTGGCTTGTTTTGACAACATGTATGTTTTACATGCGTGTCTTGCTGTTAACATTACAAATGAAAGTTAATTTTCTAACCTTACTATTTCTTGATATTCATTTCTAAGAGTAAAATAAAATGCTACTCAAATGCTGTTTAGCATTTAGCTTGAGAAAACCAACTTCACTTAATCAGGATCAATGTCTCAGATATAGATATGCTGTTAGACTCATAGTTATAGACAATAGTCTTAAACTACAAAATGAAAGTAGTAATTTACCTCTATAAAGGAATATCAAGTATTTGTATCTCTCTTTTTGCCATGCATCTTGAAGTTGCTTTGATATGTTTTAATAAATGAAAGTTTGGCAAGAAGATATAAGTCTTTGTTCATAGGCAATAGGTAAAAAGTAAAAAATATAAAAGTTCCCATTTCACATAATTTTAAATCCACAAACAAGGTTTCTTTAAGTCAAAGACTATGATGAGTTTAGTTAATAATTAATGGTCACTTGATAAATTCCCAATAAACTGAAAAGTGAACCATTTTAATGCCTTGAAAATATATTCTTTTATTAGTGAGACTGTTTCCAATTCATTGTTATCAACAAAATTGAAGAGGACCCCTTTGAATTGTGAAATGAAAGATCATAAAAAAATAATTTTGATGTAGATCCCATATGATTTTTGGCATGTAACTCAGGAGATAAAAATTGAGTACAATATAACAGAACTCTGTCCATTTCCATAAAATGATTCCTCAGCAGTGAAGTAGATTAAAAGATAAACAGAACTGAACTGATGTTGAATCCTGTTTTATTTCAGCATTAAAGAATATTCATCCAAGCTAAAATGAATTAAGAAAAAAAAACTATTTCTTTAAGAGATATATAACCAATAACATTTTACTTGTTTTGTCCAATAATTACTTTTTAAAATTGGAAACATGGATATATTGCTTTAATCAACCATGTACAACTAATAATTTGAAGAACACAATACAGAAAAATAATTTAATAGAGCTTCATGTTTACAAAATAAATAATTTCCTATAAATTTCAGTTTAGAAATATATTTGTAGTTCAGAAATGGGGTAATCAATAAAATATTTTCAAGCTTAGAATAATATTATACTAGGATACAAGTATGTGAAGAAAGTGGAATGGAAAAAGTTCACAAGGAGAAAAAGTATTATATAAGATGTCCAATAAAGAGCATGTTAATCTATTTTTAAAATAGATGATGGTGGATACCAAACACTATGGTATTTAGATTCCATTGTATTTATTTTAAAAACATAAGAAAAAACTTGATATTTGTAAATATCAATACTACATTTACAATATGCTAGAAATTATTTCTTCGCAACTATTTAAACTGGAGATCGAGACTGCAACCCAGGCATGTGCCCTGACTGGAATCAAACCAGCAATCTTTCGGTGCATGGAACGATGTCCAACCAACTGAGCCACACCGGGCAGGCTAATATTAAATCCTTTTAGATAATGGTCTAAGAATATGTGAAGGAGTATCTCGTTTTTCATATTTATGTTATGGGACTTATGAGTAAGAATTTTTGAAGACTGCTGGCATACAAAGACCAGCCATTAGCCAGTTTAGGAGAAATAGGTCTGTATTTTAGACGGCCAATACCACCTCTTCATCAATGTGGTGATCCTATACTCAGCATAGGGGGTGTCTTGCAGGATTCCCTGGTATTCTTGGGCACAGGACTACACTTTTGAAGATTGGATCATGTACAATCATGAAAAGAACTGTAAAATTGTACTTAGTATTTTACACATATGTTAAAAGTTGTTAGAGCTAAAATATAATTTGACTTTCTATTTTTAATACCACAGACATTGTTTCTTTCTCACACACTACTTAGTATCTCATGGATCATCATCTTGGAGTACTATTTTTGTCTGACTCATTTCCATGTGCTTTGTACCTTATACTTTGCTTGACAGATAGAAAATAGCTAATACATGTTGTTGAGTGCAATTAAAATTAAATAAGATAACATCTTCAACCCTGCCATGTTTGGCTGCCCAAAGTGGGAGCATAGTTACCTGCCACTTTGATGTCCAGATTGTGTGCCATGGATGCTTAGTTCTGAATGAGGACTTTTCAAGTCTACAGGGCTTGCAGGTTGCTGAAGTTCATGCTGAATCTATATAGCCTCTAGACATAACGATAGATTATAAAAACCAAGACTATTCTGGGAAGATAAAAATTCTTTGCAAGGCACACATTAGTGGAAAAAAAAACACATAAAATCAATCTTGCAAATACTGAAATGTAAATATCAATATGCCCTCAATCGGGTATGAGCATTCACAGACATAGGTTCAGGGACTAGGGGTGCCGGGAGCATTAAAAAGCAAAATGCAAGCAGTTTTGTCCTGCGTTTGCAAATGTGCTTAGCACAGGTTCTATCAAATCCTTGTTCACAGGACCCAGTTTGAGTAATTCTGTTTAAATAAGCTGTCAGTACCCCTTTTCTTATTTTCTACCCAAATGAGACTCTGTCCTTGAAAATGGTGTTATAAAAAAATTTCCCCCATTTCCTACCTTCAGCCTCACACATTTTTGCCCTGATATTGATTCCAAACAGCAGCTGGAAAACATACCCATGGAAAGTGTATTCTGAGCCACCCCAGCCTTCCTAAAAAGCAAACAATCTCTTTGCTTCTGCAATTCAGCATGGCCATCCCATAAATAGCCTGCTGACCATGTTAGTGTGCTTTTCATTTACACTTTTACTTGGTTGGAAAGGTCACTCTTTGTCAAAATAATTTCACCCACTGGGAGGTTCACAGAGACCTGGATACAGGTGAAGGTGTCTCTTAGTTTTGTGCCTAGAGTTAATTCTTTATTTTCTAAAACAGCCAAGTAAGGAGTGAGAAGGTGGAGCAGGGAAAATGAACACTTTGCTGAGTTAGTTTGTGAGAATGATAAACCTACAGACAAACTTTGGATTCTCTCTGTCTTTTTATGTGCTATTTGTTTTTGTTTGTTTGTTTGTTTGTTAATATATTTTGATTGATTTCAAAGAGGAAAGGAGAGGGAGAGAGATAGAAACATCAATGATGAGAGAGAACCATTGATTGGCTGCTTCTTGCCTACCCTGACTGGGAATCAAATCATGACCTCCTGGTTCATAGGTAGATGCTCAACCACGGAGCCACACTGGTCAGACTTTATGTGCTATTTGGAGAAAGTTTTCTTAAAAGCATCACTGTCAACACATTCACTTACCCAGTATCAGTGAAGGTAGGATTTTATAAATAGTTGAATCTTATTCTAGTTCCTGTACTCCTGGTGTATTCAATAACCTCTATATTCAAGTAACATGTTTCAGTAAACATGCTAGTTATTGTTGACCTTGTTAGAAGACCAAAGAAGTGCAATATTTCATATATATATATATATATATATATATATATATATATATAACCTAATAAAAGAGAAACATTCAAATTAACCATCACTTCACTATGCCCATAGACAATCAGAGTGAGTATGCAAATTAACTCAACAAGGATGGAGGTTAATTTGCATATGCAGCCCTGGAATGGAGTGAAGCCTGCTATGAGGGGAAGGCGACAGCAGAGGGAGCTACTGGAGTGGTGCTCCAGACAGAAGTGAGGACTTGTCAGCTTTGGGTGGCCTGGGAGCAAGGAGGCCACCCCGGAGTGAGGAGGTGTCCACTAACGAGTGGCCGGGAAGTGGGGACTTGCTTGCTCCTGGGCGACTGGGAGTGAAGCCAGGGGAAGGAAGGCCTATTCTTTTGGGTTTTTTTTTCTTCTTTTTTTTTTAAAAAAATATATATTTTATTGATTTTTTTACAGAGAAGAAGAGAGAGATAGAGAGTTAGAAACATCGATGATAGAGAGACATTGATCAGCTGCCTCTTGCACACCCCCCACTGGGGATGTGCCCACAACCAAGGTACATGCCCTTGACCGGAATCGAACCCGGAACCTTTCAGTCCGCAGGCCAACGCTCTATCCACTGAGCCAAACCGATTTCGGCGGAAGGCCTATTCTTGTATTAATATCCTGCAACAGGCCTCTATATATATGGCTTTGAATTTACATATATTGAAGGGTAGAAGGACTCCTCCATCAGTAACCTCTTCCTTGCATCTACTGATATCTCTCCTTCTAAATATATAATTAGTTGAATCAGAGCTTTCACCTACATCCTCAGTAGAAATGGATTTAAAGTCAGAAGTTTAGAACTGTTAATGAGTCTGCTGGCAATGCTGCTAAGTAATGGAAATGTTTAGAAAGACTCGACCAGTTCTGGATGAGATCTTGTTTGGGGAGGGGAGAGGAGGTAATCCCTTCTTCAGGTGACCTTTAAATAGCAGTACTACATGTCCTGAGAGTCCCAGCCTAGTTACACCTGGCCCCTTCAGGAGAACCAGTCATGACCACAGACCCATGACACTCACTATATTGACTACATCCAGGTTCCAAAGAGCAAACAGTTTAAGTTGCTCATTCACCATGATGAGTTCTGAGGTGTTTGACACGTCTCGGTAGAAAGGTACATTATAGGCATGGTTCACTGCATCAGCACAGAGGAGCATGTGGCTTCGGAGATTGGAATAGTTAAAAGCTCACTCCAGTAAGCAGGGAAGGGATAATAAAATAGAAAGTACTAAATATTGGCACCACGGAAGATGTTGGAATTGATAGGTCTAAGGGTGAAGGAAAATCTTGTGCCATTGCTAAAAACCCCCATAATCCTTAAGGTTTCTTCACAGAATGCTGCATTCCTTAGGTCTTGGCTGCATCATGGTTCTGCCTCCCCGCAGCCCTCGTAAAACTAACCCTCCAGACCTATGCAGAGGGGCTACCATTCTCCCACAGTGTGCACCACAGGTGGAGGGTTGTAGTCTGCACCAGTGTTCCCCAGGCATTCCACAGCCCCTTCTCACAAGCAGGCATCTACCTGTGTGTGAAACTCATAGTGGGCAGTTGACACCACAAAGCTGCACCAAGTGTATTAGTGACTATTGTCTATATAGCCATAAATTCATTCCAACTAATTCACAGGAGTATCTAGCTTTCACCATTACTCTCCACATCAGTATTTCAAGACCATGGGGGACAGATGAATCAACCCCTATTGGAGTCTCATAATTTCTCTGATCTTAAAAACTCATTCCATTGCAACCACTTAGGTAGAAACCTATGAATTCTCCTTAACTCCTTCCTCCTTGCATCAAGTCCTACCTAATTACCTCAGGATTCTTAACACCTTCTCTACAGCCATACCTAGTTTAGGATTTTATTTGTTTCTCTACTTCCAAACATCTTCATCCAGTTCTTTTTCTACATAGCCACCAGTGTGATATATTTTATTTACATATGGCTGTATCAACTATTTATCAAAATGCTACATTGCATTTTCTCTATCAATTTTCTACAGGGTGAAGTGCAAGGTCCTTACCATGACATACATCCGTGAGCCACCTCCATGAGCTGTTTCCTGCTTATCTCTCCATATTCACCACTCTCTGCCGTGAGCTGGCTTGTTGCTCCCTGCACACATGACTTGCTGCTATGCTTTTATGATTTTGTTCCCTGTACTGGGATTAGTCTTCCATTCTTCCCATTGCTGAACTTCCATTTATCCTTTAAAACCTCACAGGTGATACTTATTAGGAAGCCTTCTCCTACCCTATGAATTAGATACTCTTCCTACAAGCTCCCACACTACCCTGGGTATTTCACCATCATTGTATTCATTGCTTGTTCATTGACTAGCTGGAATTATATAATAAAAGTCTAAAATGCTTACTGCTTATATAATAAAAGTCTAAAATGCAAACTGTCCTCTAGACCAGGAGTTTGATTGCTCTCTATGACGTGCACCGACCACCAGGTGGTGACATGGATCATGGCAGGCATCAGTGATGCTGTGCTGGCAGTGGGCAGCGGCAGTGGAGGCTCCATCCGCTCTGTAGATGGTGACCAGCGGTGGTGGTGGTGGCAGGGCCGCTGCCTGGCTCCCAGGTGTTGAGGGAGCCAGGCCGGGGCCTGATGACTCAGGTGGAGAGGGGCTTGTGGGAGCCTGGGAGCTCAGGTGCTGCCCAGGGCCCAAAGGTCAGCTGGAAGCTGCTCTTCTATGTCAGATGCTCGTGCTTCGATTGCCGGTTGGGCCTAGGAACAGCACCCGTGCATGAATTTCATGTACTGGGCCTCTAGTATGCTTATATTTCCCTCTCCCAATCTAAACTATGACTTTCTTATATTATTAATCATAATATATAATTATGAGTAATTATATATATATATATATATATATATATATATATATATAGTTATATATATAATTGCTTTTTTACAGAGAGGAAGGGAGAGAGAGGGAGAGTTAGAAACATTGATGAGAGAGAAACATTGATCAGCTGCCTCCTGTACACACCCTACCGTGAATGTGCTCCCTATTGGAGGTGTGCTTGCAACCAGGGTACATGCCCTTGTTCAGAACTGAATCTGGGATCCTTCAGTCCACAGGCCGGACGCTCTATCCACTGAGCAAAAACAGGTCAGGGCTAGACTATGAGTCTCTTGAAGTAGTGAATGGTGTCTATATTTGTTTTTCAATACTGAGCATAAGTGATTACAAGTGAGAAATAATGGTGGCAACGTATTGGCAACTTCTTATGCACATGGCATTTATTATGTATCTTATTTAATCCTCACCACAACTCTAAGAGATTGTTATTATTACACCCATTTTATAGCAAGGAAACTGAGATTTAGAGAGATGGGGTTCCTTGACCCAGGTCACCTGTAGAGTGAGTGGCAGAATTAGAATTTGAATCTCTGTCTGATTCTAGATGGCACATTCTGTTTACCACACCACAGATGAAGGTCATCCTAGAAGGATTCTCTGCTTTCTGAATCATCATAACATGGAAAGGCAGGAAAAGGGTGATAGGAAATGTAGTACATGAAATCTCTTGCTAGTCAACCCTGGGAAAGTGCAGAATTTCATCCTTAGTTTCATTTCTATATCCTTTACCAAGGAAAGTCCAGTGGCTGTGGGCAATAAAAATATTTACCAGACTGACTTACTACAAAGCATAACTTCTTCATAGAACAAAGAATGACATGAAGAGAGTGCCTTTTAGATTGCAGCTGAGTAAGGAAACTGAAGGCATTACAGGAAAGGACCTCCTACAGCTGCTGTTTCACTTAGTATTATTTTTTCCTATGATTTGTAGATTTACTTATGTGATAATTCTAAAATTATGAAGTTATCTAATTAAATGGTTACAAACTTTATTTTGAAAATGATAAAATGATATGGATTCAAGACTGTTCCAGAAAATGGGGAAAGTATGCA
This sequence comes from Vespertilio murinus, assembly GCA_963924515.1. NCBI lineage: Eukaryota > Metazoa > Chordata > Mammalia > Chiroptera > Vespertilionidae > Vespertilio > Vespertilio murinus. The sequence goes on from OZ004706.1 coordinate 52,825,765, forward strand.
CCATCACATATATTAAGAACATCACAGTGTACTTACAGTAAGTATTGCAAAATGGAATCTATGCATATTTCAAAGCAATGTATCTGTGGTTTAAATTAACATCTGCCACTATGACAATTGTACACTATTCCCAAAGCTTCTTGTCTTCATTTGGGGCCTAGGCCAGCCCTTTAGTCAGCATCAAGTAAAAATCCCTCTCCATGATGCTAGCAAGAGGGTTTCATTTAATCAAGGAAATTCAACAACAATTTGTGGAGCATCTATTGCAAGATCTGACCTGGAAATTGTGGAGGATATGAATATAGTGCATCTCTCCCTTAAGATGCTTATAAAATGGTCACAGATGAAAAGTTAATCAGAATACTGTGGGTTATAACAAAAGTGAGTGGCACAGACAGTGGGTGTTAGTGACTCCCTTATCCTGCTGTATATTTTCCTCATAGCACTATTTCTTGGAGTCATAAGATATTAATATATAATTATATATAATTTTTGTCACCCTAGTCTTCCCCATTAGGATTTTAAGCCCAATAAAAGTGGAGACTTGTATATTTTGCTCACTGTTTTATCTACAGCACCTATAATAGTACCTGACACATAGCAGGTGCTCAATAAATATTTGTTGACCGAATGAAGGAATTTGGAAAATAGAGAAATTACTGTAAGCAGAGATAATTAAAGAGCAGGGAACATTTAATTTAGTTCTTCAAGAATGAAGATAATCTGGATAGAAGCAGAGAAACATTTCATCAGTGAGATTTAACAAGGGCAAGGTTTGGGAGGTATGATGAGCTGGGAATAGACTTGCCTGGTGGGAAAGTATGTTTCCTATTATGGATAATTTAGCTACTAGAGGCCAGATGCATGAAATTCATGCAAGAGTAGGCCTTCCTTCCCCCGCTGCCAGCACCGGTGCCGGTACTGCCTTCCCTCTGGCACCCAGGACCCAGGCTTCCCTCCGGCCATTGGCAGGCACCCGGAGTCCTGGCTTCCCTTGCAGCTTCAGCTTCATCCAGAAGGTCGTCCAGATCTAATTAGCATGGTATGCTTTTATTGTTACAGATAAATTCATTTGGGGCTGAGTTGACCAAGTAAATAAGGTGTTTCCTCCAGAGCATAGGCACTAGAAACATTTGGGAGACTGAGTTACTCATACCGGAGCAATTTCTGTTTCCCCAAGTTTGTGGCAGAGCAATTTCTGTTTCCCCAAGTTTGTGGCAGACCCTCCGTGTTTGTAATCACAGGTTTGTTACAACTGCCTGGACTGCATGTTCCTTGTCTTGCCTATAGCAAACGGGTAACAAGGCCACGCTGAGCAGGCTGTCATCGCTGACAGGCTCAAATGTCACACTCCACTGAGAATGACACTTCTCTACTAATATGTTTTGCAGAAAAATCCTTCAGAGCAAGGACGCGGGCTCTTTCAGTGCGTTTCAGTTCTTAGAATTCCCCCCATCCCCACCCACGTGCTAGACGATTCATCCATCTTGATTTCGCTCCCTAAGCACCCACACAGATTGAAAATCAGTGATTCAGAGTTCAGAAGCCCGGCACATCCTTTATCAATCCACCAGATACATCCGAGTAAAGACTCCGTGGGCCGAGCTGAGTGACTTTGTCATGGAGGTCATCCCCAGCAGGGATCGGGTTAGAAATTCTAACTCCGGGTGACCCACGTATCCCGTGTCTCAACTTGGAGCCTATGAAGAAACTATAAGATTATTAATTTGCTGATTTTTTTTGCATTATTTTTTGTCCTTGGGGTTATTCTCAAATCTGATTTTTGCTTCACATTCTTAATGAATGTGTGTGTGTGTTTTTTTTTAAGATGGCAGGAAACATTTATATTTTACTTACAAAGACAAAATCTCAAATTTTTAACATATATTAGGGTTTTAGTTAATATTTTTTTAATATTTATAAATGGAATTCTCTAAATATACAGATAAATACCACACCCGAAGAGAAGTGCTCTGATTAGAGAAGGGGGGACAGAATGCTCCCTGTTAATTTCCTGCTTTTCTTTTTCTCCCCTCCACCTCCATTCTTGAGCACACTGAACACAGTTTGATAACCACCGAGATAAAGGGACAAAAGGATATTTAACTGGACCCTCACAAGGATAGCCATCCATCCAAGGTCCCCTATGTAGTATATGCGCTCCAATATACCCTATTCCCTGGTGAATTATGCCACAATAGCGGAATTATTCTCCTGGAAAACTCCCCCTCCTTGTGCTGGAAACTTAAGGCAGGAAAGTACAGTCTGTGTTATGTCCTAACTAAACATAGAGCATCCTAGCAGCACTATAAATGATTATTGTGAAAAAAGAAGCTTTCACTTGCAAAATTCTTTAGGGTTTTGCCTGAACTCTCCGTATTTCAGTTGTTTAGTAAAAATTCCACAAACTTCCTCAGATGGTGGGTCTGAGTTAGGAAGTATTAGCATAGTGCTTTGATTGCCACCAGTAGCTGAAGGATAGCTAACCTTTTATTCATCTTCTGAAATCCTGTTGGTTAGCAGGGCATCTCCTACTCTGCACAGACGGCGCCCTGCGGCTGTGGAGGCTGTTGTGGGGGACAGGCCATGTCCCAGACCTGGGATAGGATTGGCGTTAGGCTTTGCTCTTCCCTTGGACCCTCGGCAAGAGTCACGTACCTTTTGTGTCGACTATACTTGAAAGTAGCCAATATTGACTAATATGAGTTATATTTGGAATTACCCACCTGTAAAAATTCTAGAGTAAGGTCTGCATAAGAATTTTACCAAGACAGCATATAATTAATTAGATTTGGCAAAGGGCAGCCAAATTGCAGCAGCATACAAGGTGACCCTTGGGGTTGAGAGAAGAAAATATTAGAATATATTTAAATTTGCATAGCATTTCCTACTTTTGCATTTTATAATGTACACATAGTACTTACTGTTGTAGTACCACAAGTATAGAATTTATGAATTCATACATATGCATTTTCTACAAAGATTTTACTAATGGGGATATGAGAACTATATCATATAGTTTTCAATGCAGGAAAATATGTTTGTTATTTTATTGGTCAGTCGTTCAGATGAATACAAATCCAAAGAGAGAGGATGAAGATATGGGCATCAAAAGCCCTGGGTTCAAATCCCAGCTTGTCCAGTTACTACACTGGTCATCTAGGATGAGCATACATCACTGAACACCAATTTCCTCATCTGTGAAAAAAAGGATAATTATCCCCATGATTTTAAATGACCTGATTTACTCAAAGTGCATACTAGAGTGGTTGGCACAATAAATAATATCTGCTATTTTTTTTGTAAGATCCACTACTCAAATTGTCATAAGATTTGTCGCATTTTCATCTGTGTCAATAGAACATTGGTTCCATTAAAAACATAAATAATGTCTGGTCCCTTGGGCTAGAGAGAGATGTGGGTTTTCTTCTCCTTTTCGATTCTGGTACCCTAAAGTCTACATCCTGCCCATATTAATCTGTGTGCTGAGGAAGGAGGACCTTTGATTCTTGTCTTCATGGGGCTCGGCTCCGCTCAGCCATAGCTGGATTAATGCATGTCCACGTCCCCGTTTCAGGATTCATTAAGAACAGAAAAGTCAGCTCACACTCTGTGGTTAGGGAGAATGGAATTTACCTATTAGAAACCTTCCAGAGAGAACATTTCTTAATTACTTGCTTTCGATTAAAATAAAGGTAAATAGAAGTAGTTCTTAAGCAAGCCCCGCGATTATGTTTTCCTGAAACTAGTGTGGGAGTCTGGCAATCAGGAAGCAATTTCTTGCTCACACTTGTCTGCGATTCGGACAGTTTGCAATCACCTAATAGACAGCAAAGCCACCTCACACACTTTTTAGAAGAAGGTGATGTATAAGTATGCAGTTTACCAAGGAAAAATTGCATCAGATCAGCTTGATTCTTTTTTAAAATATATATATTTTATTGATTTTTTACAGAGAGGAAGAGAGAGAGGGACAGAGAGTTAGAAACATCGATGAGAGAGAATCATCGATCAGCTGCCTCTTGCACACCCCCTACTGGGGATGTGCCAGTAACCAAGGTACATGCCCTTGACCGGAATCAAACCTGGGACCTTTCAGTCCCCAGGCTGACACTCTATCCACTGAGCCAAACCGGTCTTGGCCAGCTTGATTCTTTTTTTTTTTTTTTTCCAAGCCAGTGATTTTATTTTTTATTTATTTATTTTTTAAATAAATCTTTATTCATATTATTACAAATGTTCCTCATTTCCCCCCCCCATTACTCCCCTACACCAAGTTTCCATTCAATTCTCTGCCCTTTCCCCATCCCCCATTGTCCTCATCCATAGGTGCAGTTTATGTTCAGTCTCTTCCCGCCCCGCTCCACTCCCCATTTCCCCAAGAATCATCAGTCCACTCCCCTCCCATACCTCTGATTCTATTATATTCACCAGTTAATATTGTTCATCATTTTTACTTCCCTTGGTTTTTAGACTCACTTGTTGATAGTTACGTGTTTGTTCATAATTTTTATCTTTATTTTCTTCCTCTTCCTAAAGAACCCCTTTTAACAATTCATATAATTCTGGCTTGGCAGTGATGAATTCCTTTAGCTTAAATTTATTTGTGAAGCTCTTTATCTGGCCTTCGATTCTGAGTGATAGCTTTGCTGGGTAGAGTAATTTTAGCTGTAGGTTCTCGTTATTCATCACTTTGAATATTTCTTGCCACTCCCTTCTGGCCTGCATGGTTTCTGTTGAGAAATCAGCTGACAGTCGTATGGGTGCCCCATTATAGGTAACTACCTGCTTTTGTCTTGCTGCTTTTAATATTCTCTCTTTGTCTTTAGCTCTTGGAATTTTAATTATGATGTGTCTTGGTGTGGTTCTTTTTGGATTCCTTTTGTTTGGGGTTCTGTGTGCTTCCTGGACATGTAAATCTATTTCTTTCACCAGGTGGGGGAAGTTTTCTGTCACTATTTCTTTCAATATGTTTTCGGTATCTTGCTCTCTGTCATCTTCTGGGATGCCCATAATTCTGATGTTGGTTCGCTTGAAACCAGAGGTTTCTTACATTATCTTCAACTTTCTGGATTCTCTTGTCTTCTTGCTTCTGTGGAGGAGTGTCCTCTGGCTCTTTGTGTTGCAAATCTTGGACTTGATTCTTACAATCTTCCATTCTGTTTTTAGGACTCTGTATAATATTATTTATTTCAGAGATTGTATTCTTTATTTCTAGTTGACCTTTTATTATTTCTTGTTGACCCTTTATTATTTCTTGTTGATCCTTTATTATTTCTTGTTGATCTTTTTTCATATCCTCATAGGTCTCATTTATTTTATCGGCCTTTTCTAGGAGATTGTTGAACAACCTTATAAGCGTGGTTTTGAACTCTATATCCCGTCGCTTTTTGTCCTCCATTTCTTTCGTTTGTGATCTGATTCCTCGTTTTGGCATTTTCGCTGCTTCCCTGAGTTGGTAGGTTGGGAGGATCAGCTGTGTCTATGCCAGGAGATAACCTTATTCCACTAGACTTGGAAACCTGCAAAAGCCTCTCTGATTTCAGCTTGGAAGGGGCAGAGTTTCAGGGCGGAACCTACAGCCTTGGCTTCCGGTTAGCCCCGCCCTCTGAGGTTCCTGAGTCTCAGTGTTCCTCAGTGTCCTTTGGTACTCGCTGCAAGCACCTCTGAGAGAAAGGCGCCCTGGAGCTTCGCCCGCTTCCAGACAGTGTAGTCTCTCCCCCAACACACCCACAACTGGGGTTCAGAGCAGTTGGAAGTGGGGTTAAGAACAGTCCGGAGCCTATGTCTCCTTCCCGCTAGGGCGATCTCGCGGCCCAAACAACAGTCTGTCCTCTGTGCGCGTAAAGTGCGCGACTCAGGGGATCTGCTTTTCGCTCCCCTGAGCTTCTGCCTTACAGCCCAGATTCCCCCTGTATGAGGCTGGGGCCCGAGGGTCTTGCCCAGGACTGGGGTTCAGTGCAGTCAGAACTGGGGCTCAGCACAGTCCTGAGCTTTTGAGTCCTTCCCGCTGGGGCAATTCAGCAGCTCAGCGAACAGTCTGTCCTCTGCGCGCAATGTGCGCGACTCCGGAGCTCTGCCTTTCTCGCTGCTCGGCTGAGCTGCCTTACAGCCCAGATTCCCTCTGTATGAGCCTGGGACCCCCGGGGTCTCGCCCAGAACTGGGGTTCAGTGCAGTCGGAGTTGGGGTTCAGCAGGGTCCGGAGCTTTTATCTCCTTCCCGCTAGGTAACGCCAGCCAGGCACTCAGCCGCCCCTCCTCTCCGGCTCTGTCCTCTCCCCGTGCGCACCGCGCCTCCGTACCTCAGGCTTTTACAGCTCCTCTGGTTTTCCTTCTGGTTTTCTCTTTCCTTCTAGTTGTAGAATTTCCAGTCAGTCAACTTTCCTGTAGTTCTGGATAGTGTCCACTCTATATTTTAGTTGTATTTTTTTAAATTGTTGAGGGCGGCTGCAGTTAGGCTTTTACCTCTGCCGCCATCTTGTTGTCTCTCCCCAGCTTGATTCTTTTAAAGAAGGTAACTAAGCCACTTAGTCAAAGCATAGACATAATGTATCTTATTTTTAAAAACATCTGCAGGGCATATTCTGTCAACTTTGTTGTCAATATGTGAAAAATGGCCCTGACTATATGAAGATTAGGTAGGTAGGATTGTGACCCAGTGCATATGAGACAGAAAGTGAGGTAGCAAAGCCTTGAGTGATTGTTCTCAGGGGATGGTTGATGGTATAACATTGTTGCACAGTAGGGGGATGCATTTCTAGTTAGGACTATAAGAAGAATGAGATTCTCTTGATTTTAGTATTTAAAATGCTCCTCAGATAACTACAAGTATCAGAAAACCCCGGGTGCTTCAAAAAGAATGCCAACACATAGACAATGCAGATAAAAAAGAGATCTAAAGCTGCATCATCATGCAATCACCTTGTCCGTATGACATTGACCTTGCATTGGATCATTCGTGGCTCTCATCAGCCTTTTGATGTTTTGTACCATCAACAACGGTGGCAAAGTGCCTAACAGAGCTGAACACAGAGAGCAAGGAGTGATGCCACACAGCATCTAATGTGAACACACATTTTCTTGGCTCAGTTTGAGCATGTATTCCAACTTAGAAGTGCTTGTTGGGTAGTTCTTCCCAATTTTTGTGATTTTCTCCTACCTAACGTGACTTACTTTCTCTCTTTTTTAAAAAGGTAAAGTCTTGCAGAAACTGGTTTGGCTCAGTGGTGAAGCATTGGTCTGTGGACTGAGGGGTCCCAAGTTCAATTCCGGTCAGGGGCATGTACATTGGTTGCGGGCACTTCCCCGGTAGGGGATGTGCAAGAGGCAGCTGGTCGATGTTTCTCTCTCATTGATGTTTCTGGCTCTCTATCTCTCTCCCTTCCTCTCTGTAAAATATCAATAAAATATATTTTTAAAAATGTTATATTAAAAGGTAAAGTCTTATATTTACTATAATATACTTATTTTCTGAGGACTTAACATTTAAAAAAAACATGCTAAGTGTTTTTCTATTATTATTTTTGGTAATGCCCGGTTATCAAGTTGCATGTGTTCTCAGTGGTCTGTCCTTATGTCTCTTTTGCCCATGAGCACATGTATTTTTAGAGTGTCATTCAGAAGAAAAAATGGTGATAGAACAGAATTGTCTCTATTGGATAAGGGACTGGATTTACAGCAAAGGTTCCCAAATTTGACTGCACATCCTAATCACCTAAGGAGCCTTAAAAACTCCTGTAGGGAGCGATTATACTTATAGCGTTAAGCCTCAGACTGACCTGTTGGCAAAGCCACAAACAAGTCCCAGTTTAGAGAGCATAGCCCTCTTAGCATAATTAAGCTTGATCTTTTGAAGCTCCCTAGATCTTTCGTGGGTAGCTTAATGGGCTGTGGGAGGTGCAGCAAGCGCTGCCAAAACAAGTGAAACATATAAGAACATCGTAGATTTCCTTGTTTGCCCCAGACTATAAAATAAAGGCTCAGCAAGCAGTCTTGATCTTTTCTGTGGTCTCAGCCGGGCACACAAGATTCATCTAGACTCAGCTTATTCTCTTTGTCCATCTTTTCTTCATCCTTCGCTGCCCCCCCTCAGGCTTGCCGGACCCTTGGCTGTGCTGGCACGGCACAAACTCCAAGTTCCTAGGCCCACCTCAGGGTCTCCTAGGAGCCGGACCTATGCCACTGTGTTTTTCAAAAGTTCTTTGCTGCCAACCGGGGACAATCTGAGAAGCTGTGACTTGAAAACACTAAGTAGATGACCTATTACCTCTGCAATTCTAAGATGCCATCTGCCTCCCCTGCCATCTATTAAGACGAGACACATGCTACCCTTGGAATAAAGTAGCCAAATAAGCATTTCAATGTTGACAGGACAGCTGCCCCCGCTGCGGTGAACTTTAGGCATCCCGCACAGCATGTGTGAGAACAAGAATTTTGCAAGATAAGCATCTCTTGTTGAAATAGCCTTCAATTCACAAAAATCTCACACTCCTAAAGTTAAGCTCTCAAGAATATCGTGGAGTGTGTGTGGGGGGGGAAGGGGGAGGTAGTGTGGGGGATGGGCCGTATTTTAAAAGTCCAGGCAGTCAGAAAGTTAAACAGGTTAGGGAACATTATGAGGCCAAAGTGCAGGTGGAGAGTGGGACATTAATTTGTGACTATTTTTATCCAGGAAACTCCCCATTGGCACAGGACACTTAGACATTACTTGTGAGATCTTTACTTGTGAGATTAGATCTTTACTTGTGAGAGCTGCTATTAGGATAGGAAGAGAGGAGCAGATCAGCAGGGAGGTATATTGGCTCCACAGCCGCTCATTGGACTGGGACTTGCTCAAGTCAACTTCGTGGCCATGGGTTTCAGTATTCCAGTTATAAAATTTACTTCAAAGGCCATTTGTGTAGCATCCGCTCTCCACTTCAATCCTGTCTCCCCCCTGAGCACTGTAATTTCTATTGTGACCACTTAACAGACCTCTTTATGCAGGCAAATCATGAACTTCCCACACTGAATTGGGACCCAACTTTCTAGAAAGTTTCTATGGCAGTAAAGTGTGTTCTCAGTCTTGTGTTAAGGCATTAAAAAGGCAGCTGAGCTGCAGGCTCCTGCTGTTGAATCTTGATAAGAGAAATGTCAGGAGGTTTAAAGAAGAAGAATAAGAACCTGATACAAAAGCTGCGCTTCAGTACTTTCAGCAAATTATAGGATATTTATAACCCGTCCCAGGCTGTCCCGTGGGCAGGCAGGTTTATTGTAGCAGAACAGAGATTATACCCTCCCGTGTACCTTAGACGTCTGGCAAAACAAATTTAAAACAGGCACCTTAACTCACAAATCAAAGGTGAAAAACACTCCATTTAAACATTTCCTTGAAATGACACGGCCTGTTCAACACTGCCTTAAACTGCCGGGGAACTGGAATCTCATTAGAATGGCAAGCGATGGGTTTGGCGGTGAGGAGCCTGGCGCTTTGCATAGTCATCATCACTGGCCTTGACTTCCTGGCTTTGTCTTCATGACAAAGAGTCATACCAGAATGGCATCTCTCCAGATTTTTTCTAGAACAATGTATGTACACAACCCTCCCTTATAGGATACATTTGTATAGGTAAGACAGATGGCTGCGTCTATCACTCACAATAAAAATTAGTAATAATAATAATGGAATGGGAAAAGGAGTCAAAGCAAGTTCCCAGTGGAAATAAAAATTCCTGCTACTCACTACCCTATGCAAGGGAGTGAGGTTCAGAATTTTTTACTGGACTGCAAATTCTCTTAAGTGACCAAGACTGAACTGAAACTTTCAATAGTATCCAGGCTACTTCTTGAATAAAAGACTAATTAGAACAACCAAATGAATAATTTCACAGGAAAGTCACTAAAAATATACGCAAGCAATAAGAGGAGAGGGAAATTGAGAGGGGAGGAAAAAGAGAAGAGAAAAAGGATGGAAAGATAGAAGAGTGTTTGCTATGGTGTTCAGCAACATCTTAGAAACATCATTAGAATATTAATTTCTCTCTTGTGAGTTTTTTTGTTTTTATTTCTCAGAATACTGGCAGGTGGCCATGCCTGATAGACTCTGCTACACTTGCAACAAAGAACTCTTTTTTTTCTTGGCTTCTCAGCCGGTCACACTGAGGTGTATGCATAACTTAGTGTATTCTTATTTTTATTAAAAGTATTCCTTTTAAAAAAAAAGAATATGACTATTCCTTTCCTAAGAAATTACATAACAAAACATTTGGTTGTCCTTTTTCTATTGTATAGTGGGTTCCTCTATTGTGATACATCTTCTTTCAGAGTATTACCACATACTTAGCAAGCACATAGTAGCTGCTCAGTTAATTGGGGAAGGAGGCAGAGTGATAGGATATTTGCTTTTTTATTTTTAAATTTCTTTTCTTTTTAAAAAATATATTTTATTGATTTTTTTTTTTTACAGAGAGGAAGGGAGAGAGATAGAGTTAGAAACATTGATAAGAGAGATACATTGATCAGCTGCCTCCTGCACACCCCCTGACTGGGGATGTACTTGCAACCAAGGTAAATGCCCCTGACCGGAATTGAACCTGGGACCTTTCAGTCCGCAGGCCTATGCTCTATCCACTGAGCCAAACCAGTTTCGGCTTCTTTTCTTTTTAAAATAAGTATATTCACAGGTGTTATGGACTGAATTGTGTCCCCCACCAATTCATATGTTGAAGCTCTAACCTCAAATGTAATGATAGATAAGACCCTTGAGGAGATAATTAAAGTTGAATGATTATGACAGGATGAATTGACCTGGAGAACATTAGGCTAAGTGAAATAAGCCAGTCAGAGAAAGACAGGTACCACATGATTTTATTCATATGTGGAATTTAATGAACAAACTGAACTTCCAAGCCAAATAGAAACAGACTCAGAGAGAGCAGGCAGACAGCTCTGGGGATAGGGGATTGAGGGAAGAGAGGGTGATTGAGCAAAAATGACAAAAAAAAAGAGAGCTCATGGACATGGACAGTAGAGTGGTGGTTGAGGGGGGAGGAGGGAAGTGGAAGAAGGCATAGCTAATGTGGGAGACAGATTAAATGAGGTAATAAGGCCTTGTTCCTAATCCAATAGGAGTGGTGTCCTTATAGAAGAGGAAGAGATGCCATAAATGTACACCCAGAGGAAAGGCCATGTGAAGACACATCCAGATAGTAGCTATCTGCGAGTCAGGAGATGAGTTCTCACTAGAAACCATCCCTGCTGGCACCTTGATCTTGGACTGCTAGCCTTCAGAACTGTGAGAAAAATTTTTTTTATTGTCCACGCTATTTTGTCTGTAGTATTGTGAATGGCCGTCTGAATAGACTAATAATATAGTTCAAATATTAAAAGCTAAAAGTCTCCCTCCAATCCTTGCTTCTCCTGCTTTTAAAATTGTGGGTCAAATATTGTTGAACAATTTCTTTATAGACTCATTACTAATAGTCATTGCTAATATAGCTGAAAGAAATGGTCTGTACTACGGTGATGTCTTTTTTTTTTAAATTTCACTTTATTGTTTAAAATTTATACAGAGTAGTACATATATCTCCTTCCCCCACCCGCATTGACCTTCCCCCAGCCTCCTCTACCCCCTGTCACATGCCCTCATCCCACAACCCCAGTGTCTTGTGTCCATTGGTTGTGCTTAAATGCATGCATACAAGTCCTCCGGTTGATCTCGTCCCCTCCTTCCCCAGCACTCCCCAGCCTTCCCGCTGTAATTTGACAATCTGTTCAATGCTTTACTGCCTCTGTATCTATCTCTTTGTTCATTAGGTTATATTGTTCTTTATTTTCCATAAATGAGTGAGATTATGTGGTATTTTTCTTTCATTGTCTGCCTTCTTTCACTTAGCATAATGCTTTCCAGTTCCATCCATGCTGCTGCAAATGGTAAGAATTTATATATATTCTTACCATTTGCAGCAGCATGGATGGAATATAGTGTAGTATTCCACTGTGTAATGCCCCATAATTTTCTAATCCACTCATTGCTGATGGGCATTTAGGCTGTTTTCAAATCTTAGCTATGGTAAACTGTGCTGCTATGAACACAGGGATGCATATATCCTTTCTGATTGGTGTTTCTAGTTTCTTGAGATATATTCCTAGAAGTGGATTTACTGGGTCAAATGGGAGTTCTATTTTTAATTTTTTAAAAATATATTTTATTTATTTTTTAAGAGAAGAAGAGAGAGGGATAGAGAGTTAGAAACATCAATGAGAGAGAATCATCCATCAGTTGCCTCTTGCACAACCTCTACTGGGGATGTGCCCGCAACCAATGTACATGCCCTTGACCGGAATCGAACCTGAGACCTTCCAGTCCGCAGGCCGATGCTCTACCCACTGAGCCAAACCGGTTTCGGCCATTTAAAAAATTTTTTTTTTTTGGAAACTCCATACTGTTCTCCAAAGTGGCTTCACCAGTTTGTATTTTCACCAGCAGTGCATGAGGGTTCCTTTTTCTCTGCATCCTCACCAGCACTTGTCCTTTGTTGCTTTGTTGATGATTGCCATTCTGACAGGTGTGAGATGGTATTGCATTGTCGTTTTGATTTGCATCTCTCAGATAATTAGTGACTTTGAGCATATTTCCATATGTCTCTTGGCCTTCCTTCTGTCTTATTTCAAAAAGTATCTATTTAGGTCCATTGCCCACTTTTTTATTGGATCATTTATCTTCCTTTTATTAAGTAGTATGAGTTCTCTATAAATGTTAGAGATTAAACCTTTATCATGATAACATTTGCAAATATGGTCTCCCATACAGTGGACTTTCTTGTTGTTTTGCTGTGCAAAAACTTTTTATTTTTGGTGTAATCCCATTTGTTTATTTTCTCTTTAGTTTCCATCGCCCTGGAAGAGGTATCGGTGAAGAAATTGCTTTGACATATGTCTGAGATTTTGCTGCCTGTGTATTCCTCTAGTATTTTTATAGTTTCCTGTCTTATGTTTAAGGCCTTTATACATTTTGAGTTTATTTTTGTGTATGGTGTAAGTTGGTGGTCTAGTTTTATTTATTTATTTTTTTGCAAATATCTGTCCAATTTTCCCAGAACCATTTATTGATGTGACTGTTTTGACTCCATTTGTCAAATATTAATTGAGCATAGTGGTTTGGGTTGATATCTGGGCACACCAAAAAAATTAAGATACTTAGGAATAAACTTAACTAAAGAGATAAAAGACCTATATGTGGAAAGTTACAGGACACTGAAGAAAGAGATAGAGGAATACATAAACAGGTGAAAGAACATATCATGTTCATGAATTGGTAGAATCAACATCATTAAAATGTCCATACTACCCAAAGCAATCTATAGATTCAATGTACTCCCCATTAAAATACCAATGGCATAATTCACAGACCTAGAAAGAACTCTCCAATAATTCATCTGGAATAAAAAACAGACCCTGAATAACCACAGCAATCCTGAGAAAGAAGAACAAAGTAGGTGGGATCTCCATACCAGATTTCAAGCTGTATTACAAAGCCACTGTTCTCAAAACAGCCTGGTACTGGCACACAAGAACAGACATATAGACCAATGGAATACAGCGATGTCTTTATGATTATGAGGCATACAGGGCTTTGAACCCTTACCCTCCTTGACCCTCACCTTGCGGTAACTTTCTTTTTATTTTTATTTTAGAAAATAGGTTAAAACCCAATTCCTTTTCCAGGTTGTCAGCGGCTATAGGAACTGTGAATATTCTTGCCCTAATGTCTGTTCCACTTATTGCTGATTACCATGTTTGTTAGACTTGTTTATAAAATAAGAGCCAGGAAGATCTAAGCTGAAGCCCAGCTTTTCTGCGTGAGGGAAGCATGGGGGCTTTCATCTTCCTTGTGCCTTTCCAGGGTCTTTGCCTTTGTTTCCAGTTTCTGGCTATGTTCTGATCATTGGGGTTGCCAGAAAAGTAACGTCTGGTTAGTGCTCTGCATTCGAAGCTGACCAATCCTATGCTATGATTTCACATTTTAAAAGTTACCAGCTTTGCTAGCAAATTGTATTGGTTTGCCTATAACTTGGAGTTAGCGGCCTGTCACTTCTTGCCTTTGAGAATTTTACCAATGCCCACTTTTTCTAAATCTAAAAGCTCCATATTACTCCTCAATGATTCTATACCAGCCGTGGGCAAACTACGGCTCGCGGGCCGGATCGATCCAGCCCGTTCGGCTGTTCTATCCGGCCCGCAGAGCCGAAAGAGTGGAGGGTTCTCTTGCTCTCCCCTCCGCTCCTTCACCAGCAGCCCAAGATGAGAGTGCCAGCATGGTCAGGTTGCTTTTGTTCAGGCCCTCCGGTCCAGTTTAAGAACCCATTGTGGCCCTTGAGTCAAAAAGTTTGCCCACCTCTGTTCTATACCCTTCCCTAATTGTTATTATAGAAAACTGCTTGGAACAATATACTAAAAATTAACTAAGATCCCTTTTTAGTATACTAAAAAGTAGCTAAGAAGTAACTTTTACTTTTGCGCGAACCTTTCCATTTGACAAGCATGTGCTGTTCTCTGGAAAGGCTCACAGTGGGCGGTGCTTACGAAAAGGCTAGATTTTCTAAAAAAATTATTGTTTCAAGTATTACATATGTAGCCTTTTCCCCCATTAACCCCCCCCCTGGACACTCCCACCCCGCAGGACAAGCCCTGACCACCCCAGTGTTATGCTAATATGCATGTGTACAGACTAGAATTATTATTATTAGTAGTAGTAGTATTATTTAAATTAATTCCAAAGAGAAGAAGGGAGAGAGCAATAGAAACATCAATGATGAGAAAGAATACTTGATTGTCTGCCTCCTGTACACTCCCAGCTGGGGTCTGAGCCCGCAACTCGGTCATGTATCCTGACAGGGAATTGAACCAGTGACCTCCTGGTGCATGGGTCAATCTCAACCACTAAGCTACACCAGCCGGGCTGAAAGCTATAATTTGAAAGCCTTTCTGACCTGCTGCTGGCTCAGCATCATCATTATCACAGATTAAAACCAGAGGAAAACTGCTTGTTAATACTCCCTCCCAGTTCAGAAAGGGAATAGCAACTTTCCTGTTCCTTAGTTTAAAGTTAACCAAACAACAAAATATGACTGCTTCCTCTTTCTTAGTCCATTTAGACATATCTTTGGTTCTTGAGACACACAAGTCTGGAATCTGACAAATATGAGTTCAGATCTTGATTCTAACACTGACTGTCCAAATGACTGCTTTCAAATTCATCTAAGTCCCATTTTCCTTATATGTAAAAAAAAAGATATTATTATTATTATAACAACAAGTTTGCTCTGAGGAGTAAATGAGATGATATATGTGCAGGATTTTTAAAGTTCCTGGCAATAGCATGAGAACTCAATAGTGGTGCTTCGTCAATTCCTTGGTGTCTAGTGTCCAGCACAGATTTACCAGAGGTGAGCAACCTTTTGGCATTAAGATCAATTTAGGATATATTAAATGTTTATGAGTCACTTTAGAAATGGAAATTTATTATTTTTATTTTTTTATTTATTTTATTTTTTTAATATTTTTTATTAAGGTATTATCTGTGTACATAGTTTATCATTGCCCCCCCCCATAGGTGCCCTCCCTCCCCAGAGTTTTGTGTCCATTGGTTGTTCTTATATGCAAGCATACCAGTCCTTCGGTTGATCTCTTATCTCCCCCAGAACTCCCTACCCTCCCCCCCCCCCCCGCTGTCATTTGGCAGTCTGCCTGTTGTTTTACTGTCACTATATCTATCTTTCTGTTCATTCGTTTATAATGTTCTTTAATATCCATAAATGAGTGAGGTCATGTAGTGTTTCTCTTTCATTGACTGGCTTATTTCACTCAGCATGATGCTCTCCAATTCCATCCAGGTTACTGCAAATGATGAGAATTCCTTCCTTTTTATGGCAGCATAGTATTCCATGGTGTAGATGTACCATAGTTTTCTGATCCATTCATCTGCTGACGGGCACCTAGGCTGTTTCCAAGTCCTAGCTATTGTAAATTGTGCTGCTATGAACATAGGGGTGCATATATCCTTTCTGATTGGTCTTTCTAGTTTCTTGGGGTATATTCCTAGTAGTGGGATTACTGGGTCAAATGGGAGTTCCATTTTCAGTTTTTTGAGGAAGCTCCATACTGTTCTCCACAGTGGTTGCACCACCCTGCAATCCCACCAGCAGTGCAGGAGGGTTCCTTTTTCTCCACAACCTCGCCAACATTTGTTGTTTGTTGTTTTGTTGATGTTGGCCATTCTGACAGGTGTGAGATGGTACCGCATTGTTGTTTTGACCTGCATCTCTCAGATAATTAGTGACTTGGAGCATGTTTTCATGTGCCTCTTGGCCTTCCTTCTGTCTTCTTTTGGGAGGATTCTATTTAGGTCCATTGCCCATTTTTTAATTGGCTCATTCATTTTCCTTTTATTGAGTTGTATAAGCTGTCTGTAGATGTTGGAGATTAAACCTTTATCAGTGATATCGTTTGCAAATATGTTCTCCCATACAGTGGGTTTTCTTGTTGTTTTGTTGATGGTTTCTTTTGATGTAAAAAAGCTTTTTATTTTGATGTAGTCCCATTTGTTTATTTTCCCCTTAGCTTCCATTGCCCTAGGGTTAGTATCAGTGAAGAAGTTCTTTAGGCATATGTCTGAGATTTTGCTGCCTGCGGATGCCTCTAGTATTTTTATGGTTTCCCGTCTTATGTTTAAGTCCTGTATCCATTTTGAGTTTATTTTTGTGTATGGTGTAAGTTGGTGATCTAGTTTCATTCTTTTGCATGTCTCTGTCCAATTTTCCCAACACCATTTATTGAAAAGACTGTCTTGGCTCCATTGTATGTTCGTGCCTCCTTTGTCAAATATTAATTGAGCATATTGATTTGGGTTGATGTCTGGATTCTCTAAAGAAATGGAAATTTAAAATATATTTAATTCCCTTGGAAAGAATGAATATCCATACAAATTAAATTACCTATTTTATTTAATATAGGAGTGTCAGTGAGAAAATGGCATGCTTATTATCTCAAAAAATTATGCTGTTAATTCTCTAAACTTTTATCCTGAAATTAGCTCATGGGCCAAAAGGGGCACTTCAATCAGAGGTTGCTCAACTCTGTAACACAATGCTAATAGCTGACATAATTTGACTGACTTTTCATCATCAATAAATCAGGTAGCACATGGAAACATACCACATATATTTAATATTATTGCTTAAAATCCTTAGTGTTCTTCTCACAATACTAAGCATTTTGCTTAACAAGACTTATATCCCTTTTATTAAAATGAGTGTATAAGAAACGTTTTTACAATGCTGACCTAAGAACAGAATTATGTCAGAGAATTGTTAAAAAGCACTTTTTTGAGATTGAACTGGTCCTGGAAATATGCATTATTAGGGCCCAAATGATACCAAATTTAGAGATTTGTTGCCCTAAAATATATGGTGGTCAGCTTTTGATGCCATTTCTTATGCTTTCTGTTTTTATCTTTTGCACATTTTCCAGACTAGAAGCCAATATAATGTTAACCCAGAAGAGTGATTTTTAAACCTCAAGGCCCCACCTGATTCTTCTTTCAAAGCAGGATTCTGATTCTGAAGATGTAGAGTGAGGCTCAGGTCATTCCAATATGTCTCTAGGAATCTGATAGTCCTGATTTTATTAAAGCCTTTGTGATGGTTAAATAGTCTTTCTGAATAGAAGGCACAAAATATTTTGTTTTAGTATATTCTTTTCTTTGGAAGTAGATTACAGTATATATTTTTCTTTTCTTACATTAGCCTTAAAGAAAACCTGGTCTCAAACCTTTATCTGATGAACTACTTCATAGTCTGAAGAATAATGAAACATCTGGACCTTCATGAACAATCTAGAAACTTTAGTTTTGCAAAAATTCTTAACTCTAGGATTTGGACAAACAATTCCCATTCCCTGTGCTGAGTAAAGTCAGATAATTATTCTAGTGCAATGATCCGGATTTGAGGTCCTCTGTGTCCCTACCCCAGCTCCATAACCACAGCCTTGGAGAGGTACATCTACTTTGCCTCCGTGAGGCCATCTTTCCCCATCCTGGGATGGGAAGGCAGAAAGCTGCCCTATGAAGGGCTTTTCTTTAGCATCTGGGAGATGGGAGGGAGGGGGAGAAGAGATTGCAGATACCATAGTGATATATTTATCATATTTTCTTTTAACTGAATGACATGGTTTTCCATTTTAAATGTATTTTTATTTTTGAAAGTACTACAGATGTCCACCTTTTCCCCCCCAATTGATCCGCTCTACCTTGCCCCATCCCGTCTTTTTTTGTGTTTTAGGTTCTGAGGAAGGGGAAACATGAGGAAAGAAGGGAGGTGTAAAGGATCTTAGAAAAGACAAAAATGAAAGGCCACTATGGAAATGGGAAAGAGAGAAAAGATTCCAGACTTCAAATTCCAAGCAACCTCTTTCTTGGCCTCCTGGTTTCTCTCTCATCTCCCTAAGTGACCTATATATCTGCTTTCCTCTTCCAGGTGATGGTCCCTATGGTGTACTTGACTCTTACTTCTGTCTGCTGTGGGTGGCCCAGGATTTAGTTTTGGAAAGGTGTGGAGTGAGAGAAAAATACAGAAACAGTGAATAATTGCAAAAGCAATCATAGGAATTAGCCAGAAAATTGTAGCCTTTCAATCACATTCCAGATTTTGGGGTCACTGACCTTCTTCTTTAATCTACTGGAGCCTAATCTAGTAACTTTCCCCAACCAGCATCTCTTTGTCAAATATCAGAGAAGAAAGCAAACTGCCAGCTTTCAAATAGCCACTTTTCATGTACGTTGATGAAATCAATAGGTTTCCCTTCCTGAAGTCCAAAGGTATTTCTACCTGCACACACCAGAGATGCTTTCCACCTTATTTGAAAGAAATACATGTTTAAGTTGTTTAATGATGAGAGCAGAACTGTCTTTGATCTGGTTCTAAATCAGTGCGAGGAGACCATGTACATTTTCAAATAAACATTGAAAAAGTCAGGAAACCTGGGAAGGGTATGCCAGCATGCTGCCTGTGGCTGAGGCTCACAGAAGCCCATCGCAGAGTTAGAAGAAATTAGTGTAAACTCACATCAGCATCACAAGTGTCCTTTTATTGGAAAACTTTTGCAATTGTGGAGGTGTCATATAATTTAAATACCTGAGTTGCAGTCTAGTTAATAGGCATGTAAATCTGGCAGTAGAAGCAGTTGAGACAATTTTACAGTGAACCTGCCTAGAACTTCATTAAAATTTCTGAATGCCTTCTTACTTTTAACAGTTGCCTCATTCAAATTGAGGCAGACTTTTAAATTTCTGTCTAATTAGACTGGCATCTTCAGGTATATTGGCAGCATCTTAGAATCTACTTATTTTTAAGGACACGTGAATTTGAAAGAAAAAAAAAGCACATATGCGAAGTGTTACATCAGGGAAGCTTCCTGTACAGTGTCTGGATGTGTTCTATTTATGGCATTTGGCAAGTAGGTAGCTGTCACTCAAAAGAAAGGTAGCTAATGTTCAAGTTCGTTTAAAATACCTACCTGGAGTCAGATTTATTTTTTCTAAGTTGGTCTGGGAACGAAGCAGTTCATTCTTGGGAGATAAGGAGGAGGAAAATGAAGGGAAGTATTTCTAGTAATTTAATTTAATTCCATATACTTTAAATTTTACACTGAACATTAGAGAGCTCCTCAAGCAAATGCTGAATATTAGTTTGCCATTTAACACTAGAGTCAATGTGCCCAAGTCAGATTGAAACTAAACTATACATTAAACAATTTTTCCTAGTGTTAATCCACTCTAATACCCGGGCCCAGAGTCATCTTTATTTTGGAGCACAAGTAACCAAATACTGATGACCACCTTGGGTCATTAACACTGTTGTCTTTGTCTGGTTTGCTACAACAAAATACTGGGTGGCTTATCAACAGCTAAATTTTTTTTTAAAAAAATACATTTTATTGATATTTTACAGAGAGGAAGGGAGAGAGATAGAGAGCTGGAAATGTCGATGAGAGAGAAACATCAACCAGCTGCCTCCTGCACACCCCCCACTGGGGATGTGCCCGCAACCAATGTACAAGCGCTTGACCGGAATGGAACCTGGGACCTTTCAGTCCGCAGACCGACGCTCTACCACTGAGCCAAACCGGTTTCAGCAACAGCTAAAATTTATTTCTCACAGTTCTTAAGGCTGGGGGTTCAAGATCAGGGTACCCGTGGATTTGGGGTCTATTTTTCTTATAATTAAGGAACTATTTTCTGGTTCATAGATGGTAGCTTCTCACTGTGTCCTCATGTACTGAAGGGGGCTGTGGAACTCTCTCTTTTTTAGAGGCACTAATCACCTCCTAAAGGTCCCACCTCCTGATTTCATCACATTGGACACTAGGTTTTCAACAAATGAATTTGGGGGTGACACAGACATTCAGGCCATAGCACTGTGGCTTAGAAGCCAACAGGATTTCTGAGTTTGAGGTGGGGTAGTTTTAGGGGAGGGGTTGGATGTGAAGTTTGTAAACATCTGTCCTGGGGTTTGAGAGAGCTGAAATTCACTTCTTTGATATTTAAAATCTATTCTTAGTGTATAAATAGCGAGCTGAAGAGGACTGACTAATGGACACTGCTGGGTGCCCACCCTGGATCCTTTAACCTCTTCTCTGATTCTATCAGAACTTTGATTTTATTTGGGTGTCTCCCCCTCTCCAATGTAGTCATATGTCAGGAAACCCCGTGAAGTCATATGGGTTTACAGAGCCCAAACCAAGCTCTATGGGCGGCCTCATTGCCTGAAATATCAATCTCATTTTCTTTGCTAATGTTTGGTCCAGTGATGAACATGTGACTTGGCTCTATTAATCTAGAAGCAAGTTGCTGGGTGAGGGCGGGGGAGGGCTTCAGAATAACATTTCTGAGAGAGAGAGTTATAAGAAGATACATTTCTCTATTCCACCCAGTGTTGTTGTGTCTAGATGTGATGCCTGGAACAACTGCAGCCATTTCGCCACCAGCCTGAGGATAGTGCTGATACTGAGGAAGGCACACCGGGTTGGCAAGAACTGAGGTCTTTGATGGCAATGATAAGCCACTGAATCAACTAACTATCTCTAGACTTCTCTCTTTATGAGGTAATAAATTTCCCTATTGTTACACCATTGCATTTCTTTTACTGCCAGCCAAATGGACCATAACTGATAAAACTGTCCAAGGGGATTTGGAGCCTTGGTTAATTCAGTTGCTGAAATGGCTTTTCTAGTGCTAGAAGGTAAAATGATGTGGGCTTTAACTATTCTATCAAAGATGAAAGGTGTATGAGATAGCCTAGTTGAGTATATGTCATTTTGAGAAGAAAAAAAAAAAATCAAAGCTAGTCTGAGTGATTTGGGGTGATCCAACAAACTTCAGTGTCATTTATAAAATTGAGCTAAAAGCACCTCAAGTTCTCAGGAGTGCTTTCAGGATAAATTCAATTACATAGTTTTAAAGTACTTTTAGGAGAAAGATATGTCATGAGTTAAAATAATGATAGCTTTTCCTGACATGTCTTTGCATCCATGTAGGAACAAAGGCTTCTCACATTTCTCCTCCTGAGTCTACAGGGTAATCATGTTTGGGTGCTATTGTAATGTCAGTGGTAGCAAAGAAAAAAAAATCAGTTACTGATGTACTCCATAGATCCATTCTCACTGTATTTGCACCAAATATTCACACACATGTAACATAGGAAGCATATAGAATTTCAGTACTAGATTCCTGACTCACCATTTGAGTGCTCATTCAATGACACTGCACTGAAATCCATAGAATATTTTTGATGCAAATTTGAATAAAGGAAAATTCAGTTGTTTTAAGGAAACATACCACGCTTATAAATAGAATGATTAAAATCGAAACATGCTAAATATTCATCAGAAGGAGATTGAATGAATATATTGGAACATTACATATCAGTGAAAATTAATAGATAAGAGATACATATATTCACATAAATGGATCATACATATATAATAACAGAAACAGCAGGTTGCAGAAGAATATGATTGTGTTAATATAAAGTATAGAACCGTATAAAATGATACTATTCTTTAGAATTACATACATTTATAGAGTAAGTATTTTAAAAAACTCATGGTGCTTGGCTACTGTGGTTGAGTGTTGACTTATGAACTAGTAGATCACAATTCACTTCCTACTCAGGGCACATGCCTGGGTTGTGGGCTCGATCCCTAGCAGGGACCATGCAGGAAGCAGCGAATCAATGATTCTCTCTCATCACTGATATTTCTATCTCTCTTTTTCTCTCCCTTCCTCTCTGAAATTATATATACATATATTTAAGAAAACAAAAACAAAATAAAGATAGAATTTTCCTCCCTAATGGGAGTGCTGACAATTTTCGTAGCCATGTGAGGATAAGAATCCCACTTTTAATCTAGAAAATTCTAGATTCTCCAGTTATTGTAATGTCTACTAACTATATAGGGTGGAGGCTCCTTAATACCTTTACAAGAGAGCTAGACAAATATGTGAGTCTAATCAGATTATCTGGCTGGTTTATTATTATTTATTACTTTTCTTTTAATTCATGTCTAATGCAATAGACATGTACATGTGTGATGTACTAGACCAGTGTTTCCCAAACTTTTGACATATGTGTACCCCTTCTATAATTTTCGTAATGCTGAGTACCCCTCGTCAAAAAAAGGATGTATTTTAATAACAATCAAAATAGATTTATTTTTTCTTTTTTTTGTAAAATACACAAAATAATAATAAATGAAAAATAAAATTATTCATAATAAAATATAAATAAAATTTATATTATAAATAACATTTATTTGCACACTGGACCATCTCACGCCTCACAAGACTGTCTTGACTTGACTCATGAGAACGTAGAATTAGGCGTAGCTAAGCACAGTGCAGTGCATATCCCCACCAAACTCCGGTGCAACTCATTCCCCCACCAAACTCTTCCTATACCCCTGGGGGTACGTGTACCACACTTTGGGAAACACTGTTCCAGCAGGCCAGTTATACTATGTGGATACTCTTCTCCTTACAAGATAATGAAAATCATATATATCTTCTGTTACTTTATGCTCATTGTCCCACTGCATCTTAGAATAATTCCTCCTTCATGGCAGTTATATTTATATTTGTTGTGATAATTAATATGTGTTATTATGTAAATAGATGTCTGCATTCTAGACAGGATTACAAGCTCCAAAGAGGCAGAGACTTTCAGTTTTTCTCACCATTGCATTCTTAGAGCTTAGTAAAGTACATGACATATAATAAATGCTCAGTATATGTTGGCTAAATGATTGAATAAGACATGATTGCATGACTTCTCCCCCCCTTATAATAGCCTACCCCATCAAAATTGCACATTTTTCTCAGAGACATGAGAAAATGGTTTACTGCCATCCTTTCCATGAAATCCCTCTGCTTTATTTCTCTTAAGTGTTCTTGTTACTACTTGACAAGTTTTTTTAGGTTTCTCCAAATTAGAGCCTGACTTGTGTACAGGTTATATCATAAAACACGAGGAAGAAAGTGGGAAGAGTGTAACAGCAAAGAGAAAAGCCAGTAAAAGAGATTGAAGCAAGATCCAAACTTGAGGGGAAAGTGTCTACAAGTTAGTTCATAGCCTCAGTGACCAGACTGGTCTTCATTCCCTGCGACAATTGGGTGGGATACTATCAACTAAGTGCAAAAAGTCAGTTTGTCACTATCCCATATCTAGTGTAGATTCTGGGGACATAGTGTGGCATGGTGGTTGAGATGTAGACTGCACATTCAGTAGCCATTTGTGGTTCAAACAAACCTAGGTTTGAATCCTACCTTTTCTGCTTCACTAGTTTGGATGCTTTGGGCTGCAGATAATAAAAAAACAAAAACAAAAAAAAAACCTGACTCTGACTAGATTAAATGATAAGAAAATACAGTGACCTAACTGGAATTTCAAGGTAGAATGGAATTCCAGGTTGGCTTAACCCAGTGACCCTGGCTTTTTTTCCTTCATATTTTCCTTCCTAAAGAAGTCCATGTGGTTTCCTCTGTCTGTTTTGTCAGCAGACAGGTTCCTCCCTTAGTGAATGCATGCATATTGCCTTCCCAGCACTTGCCTTTTTTTCTTTTTTGGAAGAGCTCAGATTTTGTCAAACATTTATCTTTCTATATATTCAAGAAAGTTTGACCCTCCACAGCATAAAAAGGAAATATTTTTAGTCAAACCAAACATGATACTATTCTTCTTGCTTGAGATTGGTTTACTCATGGGCATGAGAAATAAGGAATCTGCCTGGGATACTCAGGATTTGACAGCAATCACAAAGAAAAAATTAACTCTAAGTTCCCTACCTATCTTTAGGCCTTCTGTTCATGAAACAACAAATTTTCCTTATTTGTAAGCCAGTCTTAGTTGGGTAATATATTTGCTACCAAAATTGTCCTTATACCATAGCAAAACCCTCTTATTCCAATCTTTGTATCTGCAAATCACCAGAAAAAGTGGACATCTCTTACAAGGGAGAAAACTCTTTTACAGGAACCCATTAACCTTCCCTTGTGATTAATTGGCTCAGATGGGATCTTATTCCTCTCCTTGTGTTCAAATAAATGCCATGTGCTAATTGTCATGGCCTGGAACCAATTACTGGGTTGGGGAGATGGGACAATTTTTGTATGCATCAGGAGTTTCTTTCTGCATTGCAGGCTGAACTACACAGTGGAGTAGTGTTAGAGACAGGGCAGTGAGGAGGATGTTGGGTAGGCCAACTATGTTGTTTTTTTAAACCACTTGCAAACTACACCTGTAAAATGGCAATAGTGATTTTACCATCTTCATAGGGTTGTCGTACGCCTTAGATTCAGTGTTTCCCAAAGTGTGGTACGTGTACCCCCAGGGGTACGGGAAGAATTTGGTGGGGATATGCACTGCCCCATGCTTAGCTGCACCTAATTCTACATTCTCATGAGTCAAGTCAAGACAGTCTTGTGAGGCGTGAAATGGTCCAGTGTGCAAATAAATGTTATTTATAATATAACTTTTATTTATATTTTATTATGAATAATTTTATTTTTTGTTTATTATTATTTTGTGTATGTACCAAAAAAAGAAAAAAGAAATATATTTTGATTGTTATTAAAATACATCCTTTTTTTGATGAGGGGTACTCAGCATTATGAAAATTATAGAAGGGGTACACATCTGTCAAAAGTTTGGGAAACACTGAACTCTGCCCGGCATTTAGTAAGATACTCCACACGTGTTTGTTATGGTAGTTGTTGATGATGCAGAAATCCTAGCTCCTTGCCCAGACTTTTGGTAGACAGCTAGCATTCAAATCACCCATGTTTTATCCCATGTTATACTTCAGCAATTTTAATAACAAGAATCAAAGTGCCATTCATTCAGCTTTCTTAAGTGAAGGGGCTTTAACTGAAGAATACAGATAAATTGAAAAGTAATACGGTACCTCTTCTTCCATTTGCATTCCTGCTTTAACAAAACAAATTCTTTTAAGGCACCACAAATGCTTTTACTGAATAAAGAGAAGCACACAAACAAGGAAGTGTCCAGAAATAAAGCACATCAACATACTTAGGAATATATCATCCTTGCCACAATTGTCCTAACATAAAGAGCTGAAAAATAATCCAGTTGGTTCAGTTATCACTTTGAGCCATGTTATGTTACTCACAGATGTTACTGCCTGTAGGTGTCCACCCTGGTTCAACCAAATATGGAATCGAATAAGCCATGTTCCTGAGGAGTTCTGTGGGATTAAGAGTGGTGCAGTAGGCATGACAGTCACTCTGAGGTTTCCCAAGTCAAAAAATCCTCTTTGTGATCATTATGCCGTCAAACCCTCTTGAGGATGTTAATATGCTTTCTACCCAAGTCATTTTCCCTGCTCACACCACCACTGCTTTTTTCTTCTTGAAGTGCTTATATCCCCAATATACAGACTAGAAATGCCTGTGCTTTCCCAATCCATGTTGCATCTAAGGCAGAGATAATGACCCGCATGTGATCCATGGCACTTGAGCTCTGCACCGGAGCTCTAGGAAAGGTTTTCCTACTGACACACAAAAAAGAAATACCTCTCTTCATTTTTTTTTTTGCCAGAACTTGTTATATCTAAATATAATGCCTACAAGCGCTGTAGCTATTTTGCAACCCAAGAGTGAATACTGATGATGTGCTGAAACCTGTGCAAAAATATATGAAGAATGCTGGGTTCAAGACTTTGTGAGCCACTGCACCAACCTTGGAACTGCCCTGCTTCTGCGCTTCTTGTTTTATGATTAATTGCCCTTTTTTTTTAAAAAAAATAGTTTTTATTGAATTTTTTTATTATTTTATTTTATTTTTTAATATATATATATTTTATTTCAGAGAGGAAGCGAGAGAGAGAGAGAGAGAAAGAAACATCAATGATGAGAAAGAATCATTGATCAGATGCCTCCTGCACGCCCCCATTGAGGATCAAGCCTGCAACCCAGGCATGTGCCCTGACCAGGAATTGAACAGTAACCTCCTCATTCATAGGTCAACACTTAACCACTGAGCCATATGGCTGGGCTTATCAAATTTTTAGAGAGAGAAGAAGGGAGATGAGAGAGAAACATTGATTGGCTGCCTCATGCAAGCCCCCTATTGGAGATCAAGCCCACAACCAGGACATATGCCCTGACCAGAAATGAAATTGGTTGTCTCCTGGTATGTGGGCTGACCCTCAGCCACTAAGCAATGCCAGCCATCTGTCCTTATCTTTTAAAGGCATTTTCACCTGCCATTATATTCCTTGCAGCCAACTCCCTTTTCTGTTCTTACAATCTACTCAATTCATTCTGTTTTCATTTTATACATTATCTAGTCTGCACTTCAGGCTAATGTATTATCTGCTGCCTTAGAGTCTTTTGTTTGTATACTCACTTGTCAACTGATTGCTCAATTGATGCTTCTTTCTTTTCAGATTCAAC
This sequence comes from Vespertilio murinus, assembly GCA_963924515.1. NCBI lineage: Eukaryota > Metazoa > Chordata > Mammalia > Chiroptera > Vespertilionidae > Vespertilio > Vespertilio murinus. The sequence continues at coordinate 52,852,769 of OZ004706.1, forward strand.
CCATTATTCAAATTGTCTATACATTTTTTAGGACACCCTGTATATGTGTTTATAAAACCTAGCCCTGGTCTGACACATAGTAAATGTTCAGAAAATTTAATTTTTTTCTTTTTCCTGGATCCCCTTCTTCCCCCAGACTTTGATTCAATTTGTTCCTTTTTGGCAGCTCCTTCCCCATAGCCTAAAGCTTACCCAGGTATCCCTTTCATCGGTAAAAACCTTTCCTTGATCTTTTTAGTTCCTGAAGTCATATCTGAATCTTCCTTTACTCTTGATCTATGTCCACTAGCTTCTCTTCTCTCCATTTCCTCCACCTATTCCTTTGTTCATCATCTATGCCTTCATCACATCTTGCTTGTATCACTGACTGGCATCTCGGGGTCTTCTTACCTTTAGCAATTCTTGCCTCATTCCATTATCTGCTTAAAGCCCCATTGTGATCCTGTTATCTTCTGGTCAGAAATCTTCAATAAATTGTTATCCCCTAAAGATAAAATCTGTCACCTTGGGCTCACTGTTAGAGTCTTCCACGTCTTTCCAAATGAGCCTCACCTTTCCCTGCACTTAGGTATACTCCACCCATCTGGATGTGTGTCCTTCTTTTCCACCCTCTGCGTTTGTCAACTTTGTTCACTTATTCTAGTGAATCATCTGTCATCATTCCCAACTGTGAAAAACTTTTGGTTCTTTATTTTTTTTTGGTGTTGAACGAGTGCTTAGGGGTGAAATAGGCAGGTTTAAGCAATTTTAGGAATTAAAGGGTTCTTGGGAAAAGCAAGGGACTACAGAGCTGCAAGGATACATTTCCATAAGATAAGAGAGCTGGGAGTAGCTGAAGGTACATTGCCATAAGGTAAGGGAGCTGAGAGCTGCAGAAAGGTATTCATTTACAGAATAAAGGGAAGGAAGCCCCTCATTCAGAGAGGGAAGAAGAAAGCCCAGAGGGAATAGGGAAACTATGAGGGAGAAGAAGGAGGGAACCTCAAGAACTTCACCCTTAACGTGGTACTTCAAGTGAGGTCTGAGCTCTGGAGTTTCTATAGTAACCAATCTAAGGGGGATAGTGACCAATCAGAGGGGATATCAAGGCACAAAGATCTGTAGCCTTTATAAACTCAAGGAAAAGGCTGGGACTCTTTCCCCATCCCCATGTGGCAGTCTGTGCTTGTTTTTCTTTTTAAAAAAATATATTTTATTGATATTTTACAGTGAGGAAGGGAGAGAGATAGAGAGCTAGAAACATTGATGAGAGAGAAACATCGACCAGCTGCCTCTTGCACATCCCCCACTGAGGATGTGCCCGCAACCAGTGTACATGCCCTTGGCCGGAATGGAACCTGGGACCTTTCAGTCCACAGACCAACGCTCTACCACTGAGCCAAACCGGTTTCAGCTGTGCTTGTTTTTCAATAAATTTTCACCTTTTGCTATATCAACTTTCATCATTTTCTTCCATGGTTTCATTCATCAACTCCACCGGACAAAGAACCTGGGAACCATCCTGCCCAGGGGAACACCACGCATTCCAGTCCAGTTTTCCGGTATCAGTGTTAATGTCTTGGCTAAAAATCTTGAATAGTAGGAAACTTAGGCATCTTGATAGGGCAGTGGGGGTGATATTTTAAGCTGGGAAAAACTGCTGTGCTGTCCGATTATTTAATGGCTTACACATCCATGCATAGAGTGAACCAGCTATCTGAAATGGCGGGGAGCTAATGAGGCTGGAGAAAAGGTTGGGCATTTCTTTTAATAAACCCTGGATTCTAATGGTTTTGGATTCATTGCTATTTGAAGTTACAGTAATATTGAAATTTCACTGAATTCCAAACTTAATTTAGAACCACATAATCCCATGGAATGATCCACACTGACTCTCACCCATGATGTTTTTATTGGGCTAAAGTTGTTCAACTAGATCTGTTCCTGGAGTCCTTGGAAAGGTGTATCCATTGTATAAGCACTTATAAGTCATTTATTGAATATTTACTGCTACATTGTGGAGGTTTTGATAGTGGGAGGTGTGATTAAGTGAGGAAACTAATTTTACTTGTGTAGATAATTGTAACCAGATTTATTTTACATCTTAAAATTGAAAATAAGGGAGTTAGTAAGCTTAAGAAATTTAAGGCTGATAATATATTTTTTAAATGTGTTATAAAAACAATACATGTTTATCTTATGAACTTGGAAAACAGAGAGAATAATAAAAATTAAAATCACTGATTTCACTAATACTTTTATGCTAGAAAATCTCTTTTTGTGTGTGTGTGTGTATAAAAGCCATGCTATTTAAAAATATGTTTTTATAAGGTTTAAATGTTTATTTAAAATACATATAATATTTAAGGTATATGTCTTTAAAGTATATATATCTTTAAGATTTACAAGGTATATATATTGTAAGGTTCTCCCTCCTCCCAACTGATAGGTGGAGTTAACACATTACTGGCACCTGTCACAGAGACATCTCCAAGACATTGAACCATCAATCAGCGCATGCCAAAGTGTCCTGGAGCCCACCCCTTCCTGTTTCACCCTGGGTCCAACCCTCTCATGTTCCTGCCCTTAAAAAGACCCCCAGGCCAGCCACGTGATGCTGCTCCTCCATGTCCAGGAGGCAGCCCGGCTGGGTCCATCTCCATCTCCCCACTCCTTCAATTCTGGTTTCTCTACCTCCTTAATGAGTCCTGCTCATTACTGGGGAATAAACTTTACTTTAAAATTCCTTGGTGGTCAGTTTCCTGTGCCCTTCAAACCTTACATATATTTTTACAAATATTTTAATATACCTATGTCTTTAAGGGAAATCTTTGTGATCATGTATATAAATCTCATAAAATATGTTAAAACAGTTTGGCTTTTATTTATATTTGATTAGGTTAGCAAGATTTAATCTTTTCTTATTAGACATTTTATTAGATTTAATAAATGTGATATTATTTTCCAGAAAAAAATCTTGACTATATATATATATATATAGTCCCCAAACATGTATATATATAGTCCCCAAACATGTATACACTCTAAAAGCTGATAGCTCAATTTAAAAAAATGAAAAGTACTTTAATAAACACTGCCTTTATAATTATTCAAAGTGTGTATACTTTTTTTTGTATTTAAATCTAAATGACCAATTTATGACCTTTATGATAAGGTATTAGGTGTCAGAAAATTAATTTTTCTTTGCAGTGGGGTTTCTGTTAAGTTGGTAGCCCTTGTTTTTACTGAGATTACTTACCTGGTTTAACACAAATATTAGTCCTGGTTCTGCCTCGTGTTGTTTGATGTTGAGTTGGAGAATAGCTTGCCTGGGGCCTTCCTAAACCACATTGAAATCATTTCCTCCTCTGGTGATTTTATGTCAGAAAAGTTCTGTGAACTTATATTACATTCGCTCCCTGGTGCAGTGTTACCATGCTACCTGGGGATCTCCTGTAAACATACCTTTATGAACACAAGGATGGTAAATTGATTGTGGAACATTCCCTTTATACGAATAGAGAAACTACTTTTCAATAATATATATCTCCTAAATCTAACATCACCCAGAGTATAAAACCCCAAATCCCTGGTCTATGTAAAGGTGTAATTATCTGTGAAACTAGATTTTTTTTTTTTGAGTCAAAACACAGAGTTTGGTCCTCATCACCTGTAGGTTATTAGCTGGGAATACCGGGCACATCTGGCAATCCTTTAGAAGTACAGAACAAATAAGGTTTCTGAGCCTGAAAACAACCCCCTGCCACCCCTGGTGAAATAGCAGTAGCACTCACAGCAGCTCTGCTTTCATTAAACATTAATGGTGATGCGGTCACTGGGAATTAATTATGAGCTGTGAAATTTACGTCTGATACATTTAAAAAAATGAAAATTGCTTAAAGTAGACTATTTTCATTGCATTTTTCGATGCTACCTCCATATTAAAAAGGTTTCATTGATTTCAATAGTGTTTTTGCTACTTTTATTAAAGAACAAAAAATGCTAACTGTATGTGTTGCTCTTCTATGATTAAAAAATAATCAATATTTTCTTCAAATAATTCTAAGATAACTGGTCATGCATTCTTAATTTGCTGCCAATTTGAGTACAAGAATGTTTATATCGTATTGAAGGTTTAGAACAATGGCATTGAAATATGAAGATATTTGTTATTGGCTGCTCTGTTAACTTGCTTAATATTTGTTTCACTTAATTATTTGAAATACATAAAATATGTTTTGCATGAAATATCTCAGTCTGAAGAAAAAGATGCTTGAGGAAATGGAAAATGATCCTTTTGCCTTGGGAGTTTTTTCTCCCATTTTTCATGATTTGGTATTTGGTGCTTTTCCAAGGTATTCTAGATGCTTAATGAGGTCTGGGAAGGATGAGATGACAGGCATATAGGTAGTGTTAATTTTTACAAATGGCTTCCTTTAGGATTTGCCCTCTAGATTTGACTATCCCATGTATTACAATCAAAAGCTCAATATAAGGTACTTATGTCCTGATATATCTGTAGGGTACATTTTTTCTCCACCGCTTCTCTCTTCCTCCCTCCTTCCTGCCTTCCTCTCTTCTTCTCTCTTTCTCCTTTCTTTCTTCTTTCCCTTCCTCCCAACCTCCCTCCCTTTTTTGCTTCCCCCCTCTTTCTTTCCTCCTTTTTCCCTCCCCTCTTTCTATTCTTTCTTCTTCTTAGCTTGTCCATTCAATCCTTTATTCATCCACCATTATTGATTACCTTCTAAATGCTACTAAACTTGACTCTCTGATCAGATAAAGCTGTAACTGAGCCATTATTTAATCATCCTAACAACTTCATGGGTTAGGTTTATTATTCTCTTCTCCACTTAAAAAAAATTTCTCCATCTAAGAGGCTTTGAGATATTAAATCCTTATGTAAGGTCAGTGAGGTAGTGCATGGCAGATCAGGATCTTTTTTTCTATCTTTGCCTTCCTTAGAGTAAACCCTCTTCCTATGTGTCAGAGATAGTTCTGAACTCTGATATGTAAGCTCTCTATACTATATACTGTTCTGCATTCACACACAAAAAGGGGAAAATGTGAGGAAGAGATAGTATTGGCTGGTTTAAATATAATCAACTAAACTATAGGTGAATTCATGGATGATAAAACCTTAGGTAAATCTTTATGTATATATAAAGATTATGGTTGTAATACCATAATGACCAAACAACTGGTCACCTGGAGGTGCATTGATGGGTCTCGCCAGCATGGCAGATCTGGGGTCTGGAGTCCTGCCTTGCATGGCAGGTCTGGGATCTCGAGTGATTTTGGCTCACACAGCGTGGCCCACAGGCTCTTATTGCAGCAAAGCCGGCAGCCGGTGGGTGGGTGCAGCAAGGAGCACGGGCAGGCAGGGCTGTGAGTTCAGTGAGGTGGGTGAAGCTGTGAGTGTGGCCAGGTGCACACAGGTGGGCAGGACTGCCAGCACCGCAGGGCAGCAGGCAGGTGGGTAGGGCTGTGCCATTTCACGCACTGGGCTTCTAGTGTAAAAATAAGTACCATATATTGAGTGCTATTAGGTCCAGAAAATGTTTACATTTTTTTCTCCGAATTTTATAATAATCCTACAGAGGTCTCCCCTTTTACCGATGGAAAAACTGACCCTTGATTTATAAAGATTATCTTGATGAAGATCACAGTCTAGTAAGAGGTTGGGGATTTGACTCAGGTCTGTTTGATTTAGATTTTTTTCCATGGTACCACGTGATCTTTAGCGGGTGAAGTCAGAGAAAACAACTTGGTGTCACAGAGAGAAATAAACTAGGTACTCTTGTGACCGGAGAAATTAGGGGGTCCAATTTCCCTGACGCTAGTGGAGGTGAGGTGGCTCTTGTGATATCTTCAGAAAAAGCTTTTTCTAAGACTCACTAGAGGATGAATGGTTTTTATTGGCGTGGAGTTACAGTCCTTGGGTTGTAAAGTTTCATGTCTCTTAATTCAGTCCTGAAAAGGTCCAGCTGTGGGTCCAGCAAAGCCAAAAGCAAAGCCAACAGCATCCAGAGCTTCTGTTCCGTGCTGCAGCCAGGGTCCAGTCTAGCATCGGTTGGTTAGAGTCCATCAGTCCATTGTGTGGAGTATACATGGCAATGGACATGCAGGGGAGCACATTCTCCCTGCAACAGGAGTCCGGAGTGCAGGGGAGCAGGAACGGCAAGAGCCTAGAGCGAGGGCTCCTTTGTTCAGAAGTTTAAGTGTTCAGGTTTTCAGGCCCATGCAGTGGCCACGCTACTCTGGCCACTGACTCACTCCCAGGTGTGACTGACAGACAGGTAGGCACCTTCCACGTCACTCCAACCTTATTGAGCATCTATCCAAAGCACCGTTTCCGGTCCCTTTCTCTATCGATCAACAGGGAACAGACTTGGAGAGTGTTAAACAGGCAAAGCTCTATAAATGGCATGCCTATATTACCTAATCTTCCCTTTCCTACTTCCTTGTAAAATAAAAACCAGGTTATTATAACAGTGTCACTCTCATACTTATTCTCTTACTGAATTCTTAGCATGGGCCAACCACCTGAACTACAGTGACCACAAATAGACAGATTCTTCCTTCATAAAAACCTTCTCTCTGGTCCATCTAATACTAAAGCCAAAGCTGTTTTTAGCCCACTGCCTATGGGAACATTTCTTTTTTTTTTTTTAATTGATTTTTTTACAGAAAGGAAGGGAGAAGGATAGAGTTAGAAACATCAATCAGCTGCCTCCTGCACACCTCCTACTGGGGATGTTCCTGTAACCAAGGTACATGCCCTTGACAGGAATCAAATCTGGGGCCTTTCAGTCCATAGGTCGACGCTCTATCCACTGAGCCAAACTGGTTAGGGCTATGGGAACATTATCACTGGAACCATGGGAGAGAGTCAGCTTTAATGTGGAGTTTTGTGTTTTAAGAGCTTAAAACCCTCTGGTTAAGAAGTCTCTTTAGAGCATTTTAAATGGGTACATTTTATTCACCAAGGTAAAACAATAGAGGAAGTGGCCTGAAGAAGTAATAATAAAGACCAGGGCCAAGTGCTCACGGCATGCTGGGCACTGTGCCATGGGATGATGCTTATAATGTAATCCTCATACCTGCTCTAGAAGGATATAACCTCATTATCTTCATTTTACAGAGAAGACTGAGACACAGGGAAGTCAAGTAATATACAGAAGAATGAGGATTTGAGCCTATACAGTTGATGATCCAGGTTGATTAAATTCACTTAACAATTGCTCATCTGTCCCTTAATTTTGCTCATGTAAACACAGTAAAGTCCTCATTTTGCTTAATTCAACAGATAGCATTGCTCCAAGCCTTCTAAAGTGTCATAATTATTCATTGTTGTCATTAAACATTTATTTAGTGCCAGCCACATGCCAGACCTCATACTAGCTGGCCAACATACACAGTGTTTGGTAATAGCTAATATAATGTTTATTTTCCAAGGTTTTTTTTATTTGGATCTTCTCAATGTTTTATCTCCTCATAACCTTTCTTCAGAAACTAACACACTCTCTGCAGAATACCAATGAGTAATTCCTTTTCATTCTTTTGAATAAGGCATGATTCAAATTATAGAAATGGGTCAATTTCATAAACTTAAGTTTAGGTAACATGAACATGGGATTCATTCAGGTTCTAGTTTTTATAGCTTTCTAAAATCCACGGGTCCTCCAGTGTGTCTTGCATTAAAAAACATTATTATTATTTGTAAGATGATCAGGAATGAGGTGAGAATTGAGGTCACAGGCAGCAAAGATCCATACAAATGCAATGCAAAGCCTTGGCTATTATGGTTATGGACAATCAGAGAATGGTGGTCGAAGGATCATTGCAGAGTCCCACCTACAGCAGCAGCGAGCTGGGTCTACTCTGAGCTGACTGCTCTCCGGCAGCTCCTCACTGCTTTGATGTGCTGGTTCTGCATATCATTCCCCAGCTCTGATCTCCAATGTTTGATTGTCAGCCTGGGCCCTGGCACCCTGCTGCCTCTCACTTCCAGCCCAAGGACAGCCCTACGAGGACTGTTTAAAAAAAAAAAAAAGAGCCTGTTTTGCTTCTCCACAGATGGAATGTTTTACTTTACGTGAGAAATAATCCAGCTGAGTCTTTGCTTCACAGTTTGAATAAGAATGAACTGCCCCTCGGTTTAGAGAGTAGGGATCTGGGTCAGGAATGCACTGTGTTGTCAGAAGAGGCAGTTACTGGTGGGAGTTTGTGAATGCTCTGTTTAGGGTTGACCAATAAGGTCTGGTCGTATTAAGTGTTGATTCTCGTGTTAGACACAAGTTCAAGACCTGATGTTGCTATTCACAAACCATCTCTTTAAGACTCAGTTTCTTCTGTGACCTCTAAAGTTGATGCAAGAAGTAGAGAATGCATGCACACTGTTCAGCTTATTGCCAGATACAAGCTGAGTGCTCAGTTAATGTTATTTATTACTGTTGTTATTTTGGTCTTTATTTCATGGAAAACAAAAAGGATTCCACTTCTGTTTTTAAATCCTTTGAAATCCTAGGGGCCATGCTTTCCCAGAAGCATGGCCCCTAGTGTCCTGCAAAACAGCTCATGGTGTTAACCCCTTCACATCACCTCCATGCCAGTGTATCCAGGAGATCATGCTTTGTCATACGAGCCTGTAAGTGTAAGAGGCCCGTCAGCTAATGGAGAACGTTCTCAGCAAAGCCTCCACGGACCATCTTCTTGTAAATTTCAACACTTCCTCTCCACCATCTTCTATATCCTTACTCACTTTTGATGGCTTGATCTATTCATTTCTAAAAGAAGCAGTTTTTTAAAAATATATATTTTATTGATATTTTATAGAGAGGAAGGGAGAGAGATAGAGAGCTAGAAACGTCGATGAGAGAAACATCGACCAGCTGCCTCTTGCACACTCCCTACTGGGGATGTGCCCGCAACCAGTGTACATGCCCTTGACCGGAATTGAACCCGGGACCTTTCAGTCCACAGACCGATGCTCTACCACTGAGCTAAACCAGTTTCGGCTAAAAGAAGCAGTTTTTAAAAAACTTTATCAGGGTGTTGCATGTTTAACTAGCTCCTTGTCAGTTTTTACTTCAAATGCTTTGTGATTATATTGTTAGAAGCATGGAAATTCATACTTTACTCTCTTGGCAAAATTTGCTTTTCTATCATTGTGTATAGACCTCCTTTAATGCTAAGAGCATATTCTGAATTAAATTTTCTTTTTAAAAAAATAACATTGAGAAGGCTAAAAAGGCCTAATTTCAGTGTAACCCTGATATTTTTTTTTGAGGGGATAGCAATCTGAATCTGTGCCAGCAAGCCCAGTGTACATTCTTGATAACCTATAATTAAGTCGCTGCCTCTTTCCCAAAAACCGGTCTTGTAGAACCTGTTATCTAAATGCTCACATTTCACAGAGGCCATAAACGATGAACAGTGCACAGCCCAGGAGGGGGGATTATTAATGCTGGTGCCAGGCCAGACTATCAGATATGGTCTCAACACCCCCAACACCTGGGCCCTTTTTGCAAAACCCACGAAAAGACTAGAAGCATAATCCATATTTGTGGGACTAAGACCCCAGAAAGATATAAAAGAGAATCCCCCTGCATGTTACTTTACTCAGATTTGGGAAGTTATTCCACTTAGTCTGCTGGTGTATTAAATAGCATAACTCCTTTTCTCTAAATGTTTTGCTTGGTTTTTTTTCTCTGGTCTTCTGCAACAACATCAGTTCTCTTCTCTGTAAAATGGAATAAAAAGGAATGCACTAGTGATACGCATGACATGAATGGATCTCAAAAACATATTTGCCGGCGTATAAGACGATTTTTTGGCCCTGAAAATACCGTATTTGCCGGCGTATAAGACGACTGGGCGTATAAGACGACCCCCTAACATTTCCACTCAAAATACAGAGTTTGTTATATACTCGCCGTATAAGACTACCCCCCACTTGGAGGCATATTTTTCAGGGCCAAAAAATCGTCTTATACGCCGGCAAATACGGTAACTTGAGTGAAAGAAACCAGAAACAAAGATTACATACAATATAATCCCATTAACAGAACTCTAGGGGGAAGATAAATTTAATTTATATTGATTGAAAGTAGACCAGTGGCTGCTAAGGGACAAGAGCTGGGTGGAGAAATTGATTGAGAAGGGACATAAGGAAATCTTTCCTGGTGAGCGAAATGTTCTGTACCTTGATTGTGCTAGTAGTTACAAGTCTGTGTTTGTCTGTTTTTTAAAAGTTCCTTTTTTTTTTTCCATCCTTATCCAGGGATATACTTCACTGATTTTAGAGAGAGGAAAAGGGATAGAGAGAGACACACACATATTTATGTGAGAGAAAATATCAATCAGTTGCCTCCCGTACCCATCCCTCCTGAGGATGGAAGCTACTTCTAAGTACGTGCCCTGACTGGGAATTGAACCTGCAACGTTTTGGTATATGGCACAATGCTCCAAACAATTTGAGCCACATCAGACAGGGAAATGTTTTGTTTATTTTTAAAATTCATCAAACTATTCTTTCAAAATGGATGTGCTATCAGTGGTGTATTAGACCTCAGTCCTTGAGTTTGGCTAGGAAATAATTCAGAGCCAAGAACTCTAATATACAAAGTTTATTTAGAAAGTCACAGAGGTGAAAAAAAAAAGTGAGCCCCTGGGATGTGTGGACTCAGGAAACAATTTGCAGAGGCAAAAGAAGGGCCCTTGGAGCTTGGGAGAAAGAAAACAAAGGTATGTACCTGAGAAAAAAGGTGTGGGTATGTTCTAGAGCAGTGTTTCCCAAACTTTTGACATATGTGCACCCCTTCTATAATTTTCATAATGCTGAGTACCCCTCGTCAAAAAAAATGGATGCATTTTAATACATTTTTTTGGTACATATACAAAATAATAATAAACAAAAATTAAATTATTCATAATAAAATATAGTAAATAAAAGTTATATTATAAATAACATTTATTTGCACACCAGACCATCTCACGCCTCACAAGACTGTCTTGACTTGACTCATGAGAACGTAGAATTAGGCGCAGCTAAGCACGTTGCAGTGCATATCCCCACCGAACTCTGGTGCAACGCATACCCCCACCAAACTCTTCCCGTACCCCTAGGGGCACGCATACCACACTTTGGGAAACACTGTTCTAGAGAGAGTAAGAGAACACACATGGGTCCTCCATTTGAAGAGTTTTTATCTGTTTTCTAAAGGTGGGGATTTTAGCGGACATTTTAGGGGAGGATCTCAATAGAATATTCAACAGCTTTCCAGGTGTATCTTTTCAGGGTATGGTCTCTACTGATGGGCTGTCACTAGGGTCTGTTAATCATTAGTCATTCCATCCGGTCCTGATGTCAGGCACAGTGTCACTTTGTCTGGTTTTGTTGCTTTTCTTGGCCTGGAACTGAAACACAACTGAGGCCTAGATGTTATCTCTAGTTTGATACAAACTCTCTCTGAAATCAATAGATATGAGGCTTTGTTCCTAACATTATTTGATACGGGCTTAATGCTTAAGGGAGTGGTCAGGCAAGGGTTAGTATTAGAGTTGTATGAAGCTATTCTCCGGCTCCCTTGATCTTCCTTTAAAGGGGTCTAAACCTCATGTCTAATGACAGGCCAGAGGAAGAAAGGTCACCCTTGGGCAAGGTCCTAGCATATAATAGTCATTTTCTCTAGTTTTTCCCATTGCTAAGTACCTGGGACTTTCTGCCCTGTGACATTCCATACTTGACCTATTGTTCCTGCTATGTTTATGCCTGTCAGATGTACTTTATTATACATAAAATATGTTGCAATAACGTTGAGTAACAAAAAAAATCTGACCTTGTGGTTTCTGTCCTTTACCATATGAACTTTATTTTGTCTTCATTGTCATCACAGCTTAGCCCTACACAGATTTTTAGGTTGATAGTCATTTTCCCCTCACACTTTAAAGTATTATTCTGTTATCTCTCTACTAGTAGCCCTGTGCACGAATCTGTGTGCCAGTAGCCCTCTGTGGGGCCTGACCGCTTCGTGCCCACTGCCCAGAGGCTCTCCGCAGCCCAAAGGCCCACCCACGGCTGGGTGCTGAATGCTTGCCTCGTCGCCGGGGTGACAACGTTAAGAGTTCCGCACCCTGGCCTGGCCAGAGGCTTTCACCCCTGTGCCTCCATCACCAGCCGCTCCTGTCACACTATCCTCTACCCTTCCACCTTCTGGCCACCTGTACTTGACCATGCCCGGGAGTTGGGGGCCACTTGACTCTGCTCAGCTTGCCCGGTTCCTTCTCTTCTTATGCAAACATTCTGAGCCCTGGCTTGGCTTGGCCGGGCAGAACACTTGCCTTGTCGCCATGGTGACAAAACAAGCATTCTGCCAGGCCGCTCATGCTGCCCACTCTCAGAGGCTGATACCACCTCCCCCCCCCCACCCCCGTTGACCCTTCCTCCCAGGAGTGGGGGACTCCAGCAGAGCTGAGAGTACTGGGCACCCACCACCATCGCCACCATCTTATAGCTAAGGGTGCCACCATATTTGTGACGAAGTGATGGTTGATTTGCATATTACTTTTTTATTAGATAGGATTGTTGCTGAGGGGGAACTCCGTCATTCTAATTGCCAATGTGTCTTGTTTTCCTCCTCTGGTAGCTTTGAATATTTGCTTTTTGTTGGGGAGGTTGTCCATTTCACTAAAATGTGTATAGTTGTGAATTCATATTTTACTTATTTTGTTTGAGATTTGGTGTGATCCATAAATTATACTTTTCTTCAATTCTGGAAAGTTTTCACCCAATTTTCTCCTTGTATATTGGATCTTTTTTTTATCTTCTTCATCCTTTCCTCCTAGAATTCCTGTTGGATGTCAGTGAGACTTTCTTATGTTAACTTTCTAGTTTCCTAATATTCCTTTTATATTTTAAATACTTATATCTCTTTGTGCTTTACTTGTACTGGAATAATTTCTTAGGTCTATCTTCTTTTTTATTAGTTCTCTTTCTACCTGTTAAGGATTTTTATTTTAATGAATATAATTTTTACTGCTAAAATTTCAATGTATACTTTTCAAACATGACTATTTCTTATACTGTTTAATTCTTGCTTTATATTTTGGGTTTCTTACCTTTCACTCTTTGTACCTTTTAAATGAGAGGAAGAAGAAGAAAAAGGTAAAGGTAAAATTTTATGAACAACAAAAAGACATCAAATATATACCTACCAACAAGTGAATCTAAATATCAAGTGAATAAAAAATCTAAAGAACAAAATGGACTGGTTAATACAATAGAATCAGGGACATAGAAAGGGATTGGACTAACAATTCTCGGGGGAAAGGGGGTCTGAGGGGTGTGGGAAGAGATTGGACAAAAATCTTACACCTATGGATGAAGATAGTGGTGAGGGTAAGGGCATGGGATGGGGTTGGGAATCAGGTAGAGTGTAGCTATGGGGGGGGGGAGGAGAGGAACACCTGTAATAATCTGAACAATAAAGACTTATTAAAAAACAACAACAAGATAAACCAAAGAACTTATATGCATAGTCCATGGACAGGAGCAATAAGATAGTGAAGACCTGGGGGGATGGGGTAATGACAGGGAGGAGAGGTAAACGGAGCAGGGGGGGTGAGGGGGGAAGAACAGGTAGAAAGAGAACTAATAAAATAGAAGATAGACCTAAGAAATTATTCCAGTACAAGTAAAGCACAAAGAGATATAAATATTAAAAATATAAAAGAAATATTAGGAAATTAGAAAGTTAACAAAGTCTCACTCATATTTTACTGTCAACAATAAAAAAGTATTTAAATAAACAAACAAATAAATGTGATTATTTCTAAGTCTCATTTTCTTCCATTATCTCAGGTCACAGTGAGCAGTTTCCACTCTCTGACATGCCTACATCCTGTTTTCCTTTGTGGTTTATAATTTTTTATCACAAGTTCATTTTCAGCAGGGTTGGCTTTCCATGTGAGTCCCTTAAGGCTTGGAGTATGGAAGTGGTTTTGAGTTTGCCTCTGTGAAGTCCCTAGAGGTTTCATTGGTTCTGGCTTAATTTTTATGTTAAACTTCTATGGTAGATTATGTTTCCAAAGAATGCTAAAACAATACCTCCTTTCCTGGGAACCCTTTTGCAATGTATCCTTGCCACTCTCCCATCAAGAGATGGAGTTTATTCCCTACCCCCACTCCCCAATTCTGGGCCCCCCTTTTCATGGGCTTTGACTAATAGAAATGCGGCAGAAGTGACATCACATAACTTTTAAGCCTGAGCCCGAAGAGATTCCCAGCTTTCATCTTCACCACTTGGAATGCTTCTTTATGGAGGCCAGTTATTTTGTTACAACCCTGACAACCTTAGGGGACCTCCGTGCTATGAAGAAGTCCACATTATCCACATGTAGATGCAGAGACTGAGTGGAGGAGCACCAAACCAATCACACATGTGAATGAAGGTTTCTTAAACCTTCGGTCCCACACAGCCCCATTGAGTCACCAGCTGAATGACCTCAGTCTCCAGTAGAGCTCCATCCAGCCAAGTTCAACCTACGTCCCTGGAAAATAATCTGAATCCACCACAGCCTTGGGATTCTGATTCTTACACTTGACTCTTTCCCACTAATGATTTAGGTGGATGGTAAGCTCTGTTACCACTGTCTTAGTCAGCGGGTACAGTTTTTCAAAGCCAGCTTCCATTGGGATTTTTCCATGTCAGATCAGTTCACTGTAATGACTGGAAATGCATCCTCACCCAGCTCAGTTCTTAGCCCCTCTGGCACAACTTTCTCTGGTCATCATAGAAGAAAAGGAACAATTGTTTTCTCTCCCATGTCACCCCTCTGCTCACAAACTATAGAGTGGTTTCCTATCTATCTATCTATCTATCTATCTATCTATCTATCTATCTATCTATCTATCTATCTAATGGAATGAGCTAATATCTTTTTGCTCAATATTTTTACTTAAGGTCAATCTCACCTTTTATATCTCACTGGTTCTCTTCACATATCTGTGTTTAGTCAAAACGAACCACCCCCTATTCCTGTACACACCCCACTCAACATCCTATCTGCAGAATTTTGCTCATATTGCTTCTTTCACATGAAACACCCAACCCTCTGGTGCCCATATGTAGATGTAACCAAACTTTCAGGCCCTCACTAGAATGGTCCCTCTTCTATAAAGTCTTTTTTTTTTATAGCCCCACCTGCAATTCCATGTAGATCAATAACATTTTTGACCTATTATTGTCTTTTGACTTCTACCTTCTCAAGACTTCCTTCCTTTCTTCCTTCCTTCCTTCCTTCCTTCCTTCCTTCCTTCCTTCCTTCCTTCCTTCCTAGAGAGGATGAATTAAAGAGAGAAACATTGATTTATTATTCCATTTATTTATGCATGCATTGGTTGATTCTCATATGGGCTCTGACTGGGGATCAAACCCACAACCTTGGTGTATTGGGACGATGCTCTAACCAACTGAGCTACCCAGCCAGGGATTATTATTAGGATTTTAAAGCATAGTGGTTTAGAGCAGAAGTTGGCAAATTATAGCCCACTAGACAAATTCAGCCCACTGCACATTTTTTTTCAAATAAAGTTTTAGTCGAAGATAATCATACTCATTTATTAGTATGTTGCCTATGGTTACTTTTGCTCTATAGTGGCATAGTTTATTAGTTGTGACAGAGACCATATGGCCCACAAAGCCTAAAATATTTACTATCTGGCCCTTTTCAGAAAAAATTTGCTGATCTCTGGTTTGGAGCATGAGAATTAGACTTTGTATCACCCTTAATGTTTACCAGCTGTTTGATCCACAAGCTTGCTGTGAATGTCAAATGATAAAATAGGAATGAACTCCTTTGAAACTTTTAAATCATGAATATAGAGCTTATTATTACTGTTACTTTTGCCCTAACTTAAAGTATATATGATTTATCTCTAACTGGATAAACAGTTCTTATATAAAGAAATGGAAAGAAATAGAAAGAAACTAGAAAAGAGGCTTGTGTTGTGTTAGATATCATTGCATTCTTTTTATTGAGGTGTATAGATATGAGTGCACAGCAAAGTGCTATAGACTTGAGCTTCAGTAAACAAATACTTAGATTAAGCTTAAAAACATAGAGAAAAATTCCCCTTTGTAAGGTCTAATGTGAGCACATGATTGCAGAATAGACACAGTTAGTGTATAATAGCACATCCTGGGTTGTTGTGTAAAATGTCTACCTTATGATGGTATTTAGAAAGTGAGGAAGTTGATGCTGCCATTTTATGGTCATGAAATGAATGCTTTGCAGAGCCAGATTTTAGAAAATCTAATGTCAAAGATGGTTATCAGTGTGGATAAAATGAGTACAAGGCCACTGTTAAAAAACAACAACAACAAGACAAAAAAAACGAGGCTGACTCACTCAGCTCAGGGGTGGTTATAAAGGGAAATCCCTTTTCTAACCAAATCTCCCAACCAGTGGGATTTTAAAAGAAGTAGATATTCCATCAGGAAATTTTGCTTACTCTCTCTTCTGGGACATTATTAAATTTTCTTCTAGGAAGGAGAGCCCTGTGAGCTACAAATTGCCTCCCCCACTGTTTGTACAGGGAAAACAGCGGGTGGGAGGGGGTGTCGAGGAGCCTGGCATTCTGCAGAGCATCAGGGCCTCTTTAATTAGAGAGAGGCTGTCAGGGAAGATGGACAACGTTCCCTTTGTTAGAGCAACACAGTGTCTTTCAAAATCATATTTGTTTTTAAACTCGGGGTATTTGCACACAACCTCGATGAGAAACACAGTTTAGATGATGCATAAGAATTAGACTAGGAGATGTTTACTTTAAAAAATATAACAAATAGTGACGCAGGCTTTTTAAACCAGGAGCTGCAATGAGGGTGCTGTAAAAAGTTCGCTCTCACTTTGAAATTTGCTGGTAAACAAGTAATATATCGACTTGAGGGGAGCTGTAATACACATGTATACTCAGGATATGAAAATGGAATTGAAACTATTCTCTTCTGGCAGTGGAGGTAAATTTTATGACAAAGAATTCTTAGTGTCTTTTATTCTGTCTTAGGCATCTTCAACTCTAAGTACATTCATGCAACAGTAAAGCGACATAGATTGTGATAATTTTTCAACTTCTATGGATTTCATTGACTCCGGCAAGACTATTAAGAGGGCTTTTGTTTCCAAGTATCTTAGTGATGAAAACCACATCATCCAAGAAATTTAATTTTCTAGTATGGCTACTCAATAGTATATTGATACCTTATTAAGCATTTTATTTGAGAAAAGTTACCTAGGGGTCAGAAACAGTTGCTGAGATTCTGGCCAGATCTCTGAGCATATAAAATGCCTTTTGTTTTGTTTATTTTTCCCAATGTGGTTTTATTTTATGCATGCTGGGTTACCCAGTAGAAAAACTGGACACATTCTAAGAACATCAACAAAATAGGGACACCAAAAAAGAAATGATTTGGGGTAGGCAAGAAGTTGATTATTGTGTGTGTGTGTGTGTATGCACAAGTATTCTCTCTCTCTCTCTCTCTCTCTCTCTCTCTCTCTCTCTCTATATATATATATATATATATATATATATATATATATATATAATTAAAGAGAAGACATAGCCACTTCCCTCAGGGAGCCTGTGACTTACACAAGCCTGAGACATATACCCAGGAAACAATTAGAGACTTAACCAATATGCAATGTAATTATAATTGTGTATTTGATATTTTATTGGTTTCATTATTTTGTTAACTCTCATGATGATGGGTTCTTTTATTAAATTGTTAAATACCCATTTGTTTGAAATATGGGTCATTTGCAGTCTGATTAAATGCCACGAGAGAGAACCCACCATGATCTGAGAGCATCTCTTCACAGTTGAAGTTTGCCAGCTGCAGCCCAATAGACTAATGACTATGGGGATAAGCTACATGGGAACCCAATTAACTGGAACCTTCAAATAATTGGATTTTTCCTCTTGCACTTTTGTTTGAAGGAAAAGAAGCAATGCTAAGATAGGAATCAATAAGAGTTCTTTTTTAATTGAGTAGGAACTGAGTATGGCTTTAGATGAGTATATATTAAGTATCTATCGGTATGGAAAGACACTGAAAAATATCAGCCGTTACATTTTTTTGCAATATTGTTGTTGTAAACTGAAGAAGCACATTCAGAAACATTTTCTAACCATGCAAACAGAGGTTTCTATATAATTCTTTGTTTATTTTACTGAAACCAGAGTTATACTTATTCAGCTCTACCTCCCACGTTGGCACAATTAAGTTTGGCTGTGTCTGGAGATGTGCTCTGTGGTCTGACATCCTCCTCGGGGTCTCTGAGGACGGCAGCATCCCCAGACAGGCCTATCAACAAGATCCATCAACTGAGCTCCACACAAAGAAGAATAAATATCCATCTACCAAATGCATTAGACTTAGTAAAGACCACGGGGTTTGGAGAGAAATTGAATGCTGTAAGTGCCATATTGCCGGGAACTGTGTTTGCCTTGGTCAGAGCTCCATGTCTCACTCCAATGAATTTCTTGAATAAATATTTCCTATTAGGATGATCAGCATGTAAAGGATAGCTTTTGAATGAAGCATTTAAAGATGATTTGAATTTTGACTGCTGAAGAGAGGGGCAGATGATCCAGGTGAAGGAATGCCATGTGAAAAGATGCGGAGGTAGAAAGAAAAGTGGGGATGAGGGGTGGGATGAAGTGCTGCATAGAGTTAGATAAAGTCACTTAGTAGTTTTCCTTATGTCTTATCTCATGCATGGACTTGGTGATAGCTTTAGAGAGATATCATTTTGTCTTTATGTTATTTAAAAAAAATTCTTTATTGTTTAAAGTATTACATGTGTCCCCTTTTTGTGTGTGTGTGTTTTTTAAGTTTTTTATTGATTTCAGAGAGGAAGGGAAATGAAGAGAGAGATAGAAACATCAATGATGAGAGAGAATCATTGATTGGCTGTCTCTCACACAGCACTACTGGGGATCCAGCCTGCAACCGGGCACATGCCCTGACCGGGAATCAAACTGTGATCATCTGGTTCAGTGGTCACGAGTTTGCCCCTCTGTTGACTAATGAGTTTGCCGACCATTGCTTAAGGAAAAACACGTAAAAAAACATTTTAATAATGTACTAATGTCTTTAACCTGAAGTCAAAACTTCTGGGTAAGAGTAATAGCTTACGCAGTGGTCAGCAAACTCATTAGTCAACAGAGCCGCATTTTGCCGACCACTGTCCTGATTCATAGGTTGACGCTCAAGCACTGAGCCACGCTAGCCAGGATGTGTTTGTATTTTTATTCTTCCACATATTATTCTTATCTTCTCCCCCAACACACACACACACACACACACACACACACACACACACACACACACACACACTCACACCTTGGATTAGGAGAACGTGCACTGCTTATTGCTAGGGCAAGCTGAAGTTTCAGCCTTACAGCATTTTGAACAGAAATGATAACTGGACATGCTCACTCTGAGGTGCAGAGCTAAGAGAAACTTTGGACACTCTAGAAATATTCCATTTGACAGCATGTCTTCCCTTTTACTTAAGATGACACCGTAGCTATCTCTCATTGTTTTGCTATTTCAACTCTTATATAAAGGAGCCATTTGAGACGCCGCTGAAGCACAGGAGGCTGCTGATTGTTATGTCTGGGCTGGTACATGAGGCCACTGGCACTGTGTCCCCTGTGGAAATGCCATCCCAAATGCATCATTTTACTAAGTGCTCCTCTTCAGTGCCAGCACTGGTTTGTCTTCTGAATAGGCATGCTTTCTGGAAATTACCCTTCAGCTGACCCCACAGCATACCACATATTACGCGTTTAGTGATGTCATTCCCATCCCCCAGTGTCAGACTAGGGACGCCTGAGAAGAGGAGAAAGTTTACCATTGAAAGGAAATGAAAAGTGTTTATTTTATGTCTCTCATCAGAGGCTCCATGCCAGACACACATTTCAGCATCTAGGGCAATGCACACGCATGGACGCCTGAGTGAGAGTGGAGAATCCAAGTGGACTGTGGGACCAGAGAGAGACGGGAGATCAGAGTTATTTGTAATGAAAGACCTCTCATTTGTTGCAAGAGAAATGCCAGGTCCCACGTAAAGGAGGATTTTGGAAAGATTAGAAGTACTGGAGCTGAGGGTTTCTAATGAATGTTGTAAATTTTCCTTCCCAGATGTGGTGGGTTCTCTCCTTTCTGAGATGGAGTAATACCGTACCACTGTCCTGCCTGGAAACAGAGGGTGGAGACAGATGCCCACTTAAGGCGTCATTAGTGTCCGTGCAGTAGCCAGGTCTGTGTGACTGCTCCATATCATTAAAAAATTTAGAGAAAATAAAGAACCCTCCTGTGTATACTTTCTCTAATTCCTCCCTGGGTTTGGCGAGTGAATATTTGTGTTTGCTAAAAACAAGAAGGAAAAAAAGAAAAAGTGTAATTTTAGAAGGAAAAACCCCCAAACCTATTTGATTATGTAAGCACCTTCAATGTTTAACAGAGGATCAGTTACTCAACAGTAATTCAATCACCACTCTCAATATAGCTAAAACTTTAGTAATATTTTATGTAATCTCTGGTCAAGAGAAAGATAGGAGTGTGTGTGTGTGTGTGTGTGTGTGTGTGTGTGTGTGTGTGTTTGTGTGTGTGTGTGTGTAGCATAAGAAAACAGAAAGGAAATAAAAAATATTTTTAATTCAATGAGTAACTATTTCATTTTACAGTGCAGAGTATCTTGATATAATATGAAGTCTGAGGCTAGAGAAGAAATAACAATTATTTTGAAACTGTGTATACTTTAGAATTATTGGTATCCTTATTATTTTTACAAACTCTACTTACTAAAAAATTATTTGAGGCAGCTCACATTCCTTCAACAAACACTACTGAATGTTGAATGCTTTCCCAGTTGCTTCAACTTGTTGAAAGTAGGAATTACATCAGTCGAAATTAATAATGACATGTGCGGTGAATAGTATTAATAGTAGGGGATAATTATCAATTGATTTCTTAAGTTTCTGTGGTATCTTACAAATGGGGGCAAAGAATGCCTTTGTTCTGGATTATCTTTTCAAGGATGTTTGTATAGTTATCAGGCTTGGACAAGAGAGATAGCATTTCCCTCAGGAACAAAAGGCCAGCACACTTCTTGCCCATTACAAAGGAATTCCCCACGCACAGGGCTCTTCTACTAAATGCAAATTGTGGTGGGTGCAGGTTTTCTTTAAGTCATGTTGTAGGCATCGGGGTTTGGAGAATGGGTGCAAATGCTGATACTCTGCTTGTCAACAATTGCTGTCAGTAATAAGTAGTCTTATGACTGTAAATAATAAATAGTCCTACATCTCTGGCCCCAGGGTCTTGAGCTTTAGCCAACAGCCATTGAAGTATGCGGATATTTCTTAGTTTGCTTGTAGGGTGGAATTTCAGGCCCTTCGCAAATCTTGCCAATTGCTTTGAGTATTTGCATTTAATTCAGACAAATGCTTGAGCCAAACTGGTACTTTCTCAAGGTAAAATATCTCCCTCGGTCTTTTATTTTCTTATTAAATTTAAACTGAAAAACTTTTCCGGGGGGGGGGGGGGGATGGTAAAGGATGTTGTGAAAGAAGGAAGAGATAAAATGGAGTGATAGGAATACCAAAAATTGTGAAAAAGGAAAATCAGGTTAAATAAAAGAGCAGGCTATAGATACTAATGTTTTTATGTTTAGACAAATGCTATCTCTCTCTATTTTTAAAATGGGGCTTATTCAATGGCTGTGCTAATAGACATTCCTTTGTTGAAAACAATAGGAGGCTAGTTTATGGGGAGAGAGTTGGTTTACTATTTTTTCACCCATTTTTACATGACAAATTTTAATTGTGATTTAAAAATGAAGAAAACTATAGCATTTAAAACAGGGGCTGATGAAACATAAAGGAAATAACATTTTTCTAGTGTTCAAATTATGCAGTGCTTGTCTTAAATACTGCTGAATTTGCCACTTGAAAGGGAAGACTAATCTTATTTGGAATATGCCATTACTTAGTATGTAACTTCTTACTATTTCTTAATTACAAATATGTCAGTAAAAATTGCCATCACAGTTATTTAAATATTTGATGCCTTCTATTTTAATGAAAATAAAGATAAAATAAAGTGGAATGAACTGAAAAAAATCAGAGCATAATTCAGTGAGTCGTTTTAATGAGAATAAATATCAGATAATGCACCATGACTGATTAAAAAATACTATACATAGTGATTTAAAAAAAATCATAGTGGAAATAAGGCAACTTCCACTTAGAATAAAAGCATCACTGATTTCTCAATCAACTGAGAACACCCACAGGGATAATTACAGGCCACTCTTGCCATTACATATGGACTGCAAAATCCATCTAAATCAAGTAATCACTCTGTTGATTAAAACATAAAAAAAGGCAACGGTGACATGCCTTGTCCTATATAATAAAAGTCTAATATGCTAAGTGTATGGTCATCAGTTTCAAACAATCAAAGCATAATATGCTAATGATATGCTAAGGCTGCTCAACTGACTCCCCCTGTGGGAATGCACTGACCACCAGGGGGCAGATAGTCGACTGGTTGACACTATGACATGCACTGCCACCAGTGCATGTACTACCCTCTGGTGATCAGTGCATTCCCACAGGGGGAGTGCTGCTCATCCAGAAGCCAGGCTCATGGCTAATGAGTGCAGTGGCGGTAGCGGGAGCCTCTCCCACTTCCACCTCAGCACTAAGGATGTCTGACTTTTGGCTGGACATCCCCTGAGGGCTCCTGGGCTGTGAGAGGGTTCATGCCAGGCTGAGGGAGACCCCGCTCCCGACTGCATGAATATCATGCACCAGGTCTCTAGTAGAGAAATATATAAAGATCTTAGAATATTATTATATGTAGGAGAGATTAACATCCAAACTTCTCGTCTTAAAATCTTTGAGTGGTGCCCAAAATGATAGGAAAATCTGATTTTCAGTTTTATAAATTTGTGGTTCAAAACACTTTCTCACTCACCATTCTTAGTTATCACCTCCAGAATTGCTATATTTCTTGCTTGAGGCACAGAGAGGTTGAGGGTGACAAGAAAAAAGATAAGCCAGAAGTTTGTGATCTTTTTGAGAAGGAAGACCAAAAATAAAAAGCACAAATAAAGATTAGGTAATAGGACAAGTTAATGCTAGAAGCAATGCCACCAGATTGGTAGTGATTGATTGTGAAAGAATTTTGCAAACAGTATTGGTGGAATTCAAATAGGGAAAACTATAATAGATTAGGGTGGTCTGAAAAGCATTCAGGGCCAAATGGAATTTTATTTAGGCTTGAAGGATGGTGAAATCCAGCTCAATGAAGAGGGCAATGATTGAGACAGAGGTTGGCAAACTACCCCGTTGATCCAAACCTGGCTTGCGGACTGTTTTTGTACCCCTGCAGAACCAAGAATGGATTGTACATTTTTAGTTGGTTGGGGGAAAAAGATCAAATAAGAATATTTCATAACCTTGGAAATTATATGAAATTTAAACTTCATTGCTCATAAATAAGGTTTCGTTGGAACACAGCCACTCTGTATGGTTGTTTCTGTGCTACGATGGCAGAGTTGAGTAGTTGTGACAGAGACCAAATGGCCTGCAACGTCTAAATTATTTATTATCTAGACTTTCACTGACAAAGTTTGCCAACTCCTGGTGTGAGAGAATAATAGGTAATAATGGTGGGAAGGAATGTTGGCAGGCTTATAACTACCTACCTTGGAGATAAAGAGCCACTGAAGCTTTTGAATATAGGAGAAAGCCAATTCACAACTGTCTGATTGCTAAACACATCACCTGGACTTTGCAAATATTAGTTAAATCAACAAATCAGGACAACGTTTCAGATTCCTAAGCCCACTGTTTTACTACATATATGTATGTATGTATGCATATACATATATATTTGCTCTTGAAAATAATGAATGCCTTTTCCATATAGGATATGCTTCTTACCTCTCTCTGTTTGTCTACCCATCCTAACCTCACACAGGTTTGCTGTGAGCAGCTCTCAGAGATTTTCACATTGTTGGACACAAAACAAGACTTCGTATTTTGGGGCTTCTCTAAGAGTATATTTAGATGACTCTTCCTTGGAGCTATCCTTTTTGGACTGCATGACATTCTTCTCCTACAATAGCTCAGACACACATACAGAGTGAGAATTTGTATTGACACAAAGAATTAGCAAAAAAGTCCTAGCTCTCTCCAGAGGTTTTGTGAGGGCCAGATCATTAGAGAAAAATTAGTTCAGGCAAAACAAACTTCAGAAGGAGGCCAGCTGCTAGACCCCCCTTTTCCCCCTGTGGGTGTTCCCATCAGATCCACCATGGATGCATTTCAAATTTCCACTCTAATATTTTAAGGCAGCATGTTACCAAGCCTCAGAGGCGAAATCTAAGATGTGTAGGAAAACACACATGGGAAAAACCTCACAATAAGAAGAAAATAAACTCTGGGAAATGTGGTTAAGAAATATCAGACTCAATTAATACTGGAGCCTTCAAAAACCTTGTAGAAGTCCAATACAAACCAAATTCAGCTACATGCCAGTGCTTTCAACCATATTTACTTTCAATTGATTATGTTTTGAAAAATCCTAGCGGGGGAGGGAGGATTCTTTAAGAAAACCAAATCTGGTTAAAACTTGCATTCTTCTAGGTAATGAAAATTAGGTAAAGAACATTAACTTCAGATTTCTTTCTCTTTTAATTAAAAACAGATATCTCAGTATTTTTCTTTTTTGGTTCATTTGCAAAAAAGATTATTTTTTTGAGAAAGGATGGGAATTTCCAATAGGAAGGGTAGATGAACTTAAGGAAGACTACTAAAGGAGAATGAGAAAATCTATAATATTTTTAAAATGCAATTTGAAATCATGCATAACTTGTCTTGGAGTTGATCCCAGAGAAGTGTCAGTATAGTCAGGGATAATGATGAATTCCGGATTAGAACTGTGCGAGGCTTTGAAAAAGCAGAAAGCTCAAGTTTTAGGAATGCGAAATGTATGACATTTTGGAATGATCTACTATCCAAACGGAGGGAAATGAAGCTTAACCCCATATGTCAATATATTCTTATAAATAGTCACCTTTTAAGGGCACGGCCACAGGCCGTGTACACAGATATAGGTACACACGTGACATGGACAGATAGACACATGTTTTAAGATATTAAAAAGTTCCTACATCAAAACTGTAACAGTGCAATGGTTCCTAGAGAAAAAAAAATCATTTCCTAATCTGGCTCAGAATGTAAAAAAAATTACTTCCCCATACATTGTATAATGGATCTTCCAGGCACAGTCTCCTATGGAAGCATAATTTATCTAGTGGATGACACAGAGAAGTTTAAGATATGTACAACCCATTTAAAATCTTTAGATGGGAAAAATGGAGAGCCAATTAAAACCTTAATAAATGACTCTGTGTAGAATATAAATATATTAAATTAATATGTGTACAAGATAAAATTGGAAAAGTTATGGGAGCCTGCATTTTAATTTTATTTCTCTCAGGAAACTGTATGTTATAGCTCTGAGAATTACTTGGTAATAGGGTTGTTGATAATGAAGCAAAACTGAATTTAAATAGGACATTTTGTCCCATGACTTGTCATAACTCATCAAGTATCAGCCTTAAGGCATGTTGAGATCTCATTGGTGAAAGGTCTATGAGGAGAGGGAAGATGGACCAGTCAGAGGCCAGAAGGGCCTAGAGAGGCTGATGTGGTGATAGGGCCAGCCCACAAGGATCTCTCCATCAAGGGAAGCAAGGACTGGCAGGCCCATGTCATAGGTGAGATAGAGCAGTGAGATTCCTTGGTGGGACGTCATTCTCATGGGCAGAAGGTGGTAACAATTTGATTGTATGGGAGACCTGGACGAGACGTGCAGCAGCTTGGTTAAAGTAGGTTGATAGGTACAGAGTGAGTTGATTGTCCTGTACACTCAGACTACATCTATTCTCCACATACATACATACATACATACATACATACATACTTACCCTAGGTTTTATCCCGCGTGTTTCCTAGGGAGGACACATACCCTAGGTTTTCTGACTATCAAACCTGTGGCAACAGACTAATGTGAATGGAGCCAAATGATAGAGACTGGGTTCCTAGCATCCTGGCCAGCTGAATGTAGTGGTTAAGATGGCAGACGGATAAATCAAACTATCCAGGTTCAAACCCATTTCCCCACTCACCAGCTGAGGATGCCAACATCCATATACTGTAGATGTATGAGATCAAATGGCACATTGTATTAAATTGAAAGGTGCCTCTATTTTGTTATTATTATTTTTGGAAACAGGCTTTTGGCTTTAAGTCACATAACTTGAAACTTGGAAAATTATGCTACATCTATGGGCTAGACTAAGATATTCCTGTAGTTTGGCCAGTTTTAAAACAAAACAAAATTCTTCCATATTCTCCCTCCATACCACTCCACCACTATGCTCCCACATATCTGGCTGTACCTTCATCCTCTAATACAGTGTTTCCCAAAGTGTGGTACGCGTACCCCCAGGGGTATGGGAAGAATTTGGTGGGGGTACACATTGCACTGGAGTTCGGTGGGGGATATGCACTGCACCATGCTTAGCTGTGCCTAATTCTACGTTCTCATGAGTCAAGTCAAGACAGTCTTGTGAGGCGTGGGATGGTCTGGTGTGCAAATTAATGTTATTTATAATATAACTTTTATTTATATTTTATTACGAATAATTTTATTTTTCATTTATTATTATTTTGTGTATGTACCAAAAAAAGAAATATATTTTGATTATTAAAACACATCCATTTTTTTTGACGAGGGGTACTCAGCGTTACAAAAATTATAGAAGGGGTACACATATGTCAAAAGTTTGGGAAACACTGCTCTAATAGGTTCTGACCCTGTTTTTATTTCCGTCCAACTGCTCTTTCTTATCTAACTGCTGTCCATCAGAAACAGTGATTGTTAATATTGCTTTTGTAAAACTTCTGGTCCAGATTTATTCTAGAATCTCTTGAGCTTGTTTTTAGGTTGTTATAAATGTGCCTCTCTTTCTATCTATATTTAGGCATAACTTTTAGATGCTAATAAAAATAACATTTTGAGAAGTGTGGACATGGGTAGGTGGGTGGGTGGGTGGGTGGGTGGGAGTTTAATTGGGAGAGCCACACCCAAGACTAATGGAGTTAGTAAACCCTCACTACTGGACACCCAAGTCATAGATGCTAAATGTTGGCCTCAGTGTTCATCTTTCTGAGACAGCCAATGTGAATGGTATTCAACCTCTCCCATAAACTTCTTTAGTCAAATGTTTTGTTCTTTGGATAAATAGCACTGAAGAGTGTTCATAGTGCCTAGAATTGAGGTGAGTGGATTTACAAGCATTATCCCATTTAATTCTCACAAGGACAGATCCTATTGTGTAAGCTAAGGACTAAAGAGAGGTTAAGAAACTTGGTCAAGGTCACCCAGCAAGGAAGTGCTCAGCAAGGTTGCTCACTAGAGTCTGCTTTGTTGTCTCCTAGACCTGCAGACTTCCTAGAGAGAGCACGGTGTGCTCTGCCGACCCTTCCCTTCCCACCTGCCACCCCGTCAGGCCCATCCCCTCTTTCTTTTGAGCTTTGCTTCCACTTGATTAAAGAACTTCCCATGTTATCTTATCATACATCTCTTACCTTTCCTACTTGGCTGGAGCTAAGCCAATGTTCCAGACCACAAAAATCATCCTCTCATCCCTAACTGGTTGGTAGTATCTCAATAAAGCCTTTATCCTTCAGTTAGTGGTAACTCAAATAAGATTTGTTCTTCTAGTAGTAGTCCAACAAAGGTTTGCTGAATTAATAAATGAATGAGAGAGTAAGTTTTCCTGGCTCACCAAAGACCATGAGCTAAAGCAGCAGTTTAAAATACACAGTCCTGATCCAGTAGTTCTTATTGAAAACGAGCAGCTCTCTGAAGCAGACGGAGGGGCTGGGGAAGGAACATGTTCCCTCAGGACCACTGAAAAGAGCAGCTTCTCCTGGGAGCAGAGAGTTCATCCTCACTCTCAGCCCCCTTTTCCTGTGGTTCCTCCTGCTCTCAGGATTCTGAATGTTGTCACCAATAAAACACCAAATCCTAGAAAGCCTGGTTTCTGCCTTGTGGTTTGTGAGCAAGTTTCATGACGTCACTGCCTACTAGCAGCCCCCAGCGCTTTCCCTGACCCCATGTAGGCAAACTAGACAGGGCTTCTAGCAAGTGAAACCTCTTTTGGGTAAATAGTTTGGGTCTGGTTTTTAAGATTTTTCTGACAGGCCACGTGGTAGAAATCTGTTTATATACAAAGAATGTTCTCTCCCCTTTTCTGCTGAGTGTGATGTTACTTCCCTTGTAGAAATAACTCCGCTTCTTTTCGCTGGTCCTTAGAATTGGGTTTTCTTGTTGATTTCCACTCAGTTGATTTCCACCGTGGAGGACAGGTGGAGAGGACCCAAAACATGGTTTCTCCCAGACACCTGCCTGTTAAGCAGAGGTGCTGTATTTCTCTGTTTTAGCCCAAGAGTTCAGGTTGCATGGTGAAAAGGGTCTCTCTGCATTTCCAAGCCTAACAGGAACATTTAGATTTAATCTTGTTACTGAAGTTGCAACTAAGTTCATTCAAATTCTAAACGTATAGCAGGAGGAATTAGCCAAAGAACATATATGCTCCTGAGTGTCTCAGTTGGTTGAGCATGGCCCCATGCACGGAAAGGTTGCTTGTTCGATTCCCCCATCAAAGCACATTCTTGGGTTTCAGGTTTGATCCCCAGTCGGGGAACCTATGAAGGCAATGGATCTCCTTGGGTGAGGATTAAGAAAGAAAGAAAGAAAGAAGGAAAGAGAGAAAAAAAGAAAGAAAGAAAGAAAGAAAGAAAGAAAGAAAGAAAGAAAGAAAGGAAAGAGAGAAAAAAGGAAGAAAGAAAGGAAGGAAGGAAGGAAGGAAAAAAGAAAGAAAGAAAGGAAGAAAGAAAGGAAGAAAGAAAGGAAGAAAGAAAAATAAAGAAAATATGCATGACACATTGACACAAACAGCAGTGTGGTAATGGCCAGGGAGAAGGGGGTGGAGTGGGGGCAGGGGCTAGGTGGAGGTGGGCAAAAGGGGGAGATGTAAAATGGGGATGTCTGTAATAATGCCAACAATAAAAATAAAGCTAAAAAAAATAAACTTGTTACAGGGAAGAGTAATGTCCTCTCTATGCATGTGCACACACATACACAATTT
The DNA here is from genome assembly GCA_963924515.1 of Vespertilio murinus. NCBI lineage: Eukaryota > Metazoa > Chordata > Mammalia > Chiroptera > Vespertilionidae > Vespertilio > Vespertilio murinus. The sequence goes on from OZ004706.1 coordinate 52,882,052, forward strand.
ATATACATAATCAATGTATATATAAGAATGCTCTATTTACTGTATATTTTACATTTACACACATCTTCATAAACACACAAGCTTAAAGTACAAAAGATAAATGCATTATATAAATACATATGTACACATATATGCACATGTACATGTGTGCACATAAAAGACGGTGTAAGATTCATGGCATCTTTGCTTAATAGGTATTTCTGCTCTTATTAATGGCAACTTATTAATTTTAGGAAAGGCTATCACAGAGTTTTTAAGCAGAGTGAAGGCTTTGTTAAGTAGCCCCGGGGAGAATTTCCTTCGCTACTTTTGAAGAATCCTTAGATGGTGCCTGTAGAGGGGTGATTCCAAGCCCCTTCAACTTTTTAAAAAGTCTGAAATGTCTGCAAGGAGTTTTCTTGATCTGTTAGAGGAGACCGAATCAAGGAGAGGAAAAGTCCGCTCTCCCCTCTCCCCAGCCTGTTGCTGGCTTTGTATAAACCGAACGACAGAACAGTTACAGAAATAAAGGAGAAAAGAAAAAGTAGCCAGCACCGAGGGGCAGCCACGGCGCCCGGGACGGCACGTGACTCGGGGGCGGGGCCTCGCGGGCAGCCAGCCAGTGGCCTGGACCGGGGGCGGGGCCGAGGCCCGGGGGGCGGGGCCTGTGCCCGCGCAGCTCGCACTGAGGTCCCCTTATTTGGATCTGCGGGAATGTGGGCTGGAGCGGTCCCGCCGCGGTACCAGCTTCCAGCGCGTCGCCAAGGCGGCCCCTGACTCAGGCGCGCCCACTGCTCGGTGGCAGGAGGGTCGGCAGAGCGTCATGGCCTGCATCCTGAAGGTAACGACTCGCGTCCGTGGCTCCCATGCCTGGTTGGTCAGCCCCTAGCTGCGGAGAGGCACGGAGTCCGCCGCGGTCCCACTGCATCCTCATCTCAGTTGTCTTTTCCTGGCACCGATCTTCTTTTTGTTCCTTTTGGCCAATGCATATGGAGGGAGATTCTGAAGCATGCAGTTTGCACAGCCTCTCTTCCCACCATTCTTGTCTGCTCGTGTGTGCCTGCCTGCATCGAAGGAGCTGCAGACGGTTGGCTCCTGGGGAGAGCAGGGCTGCCTGCGGAATAATGGGGGTGGCCCGGAGGGGAGGGGTGTTCCCGCGGGGTCCTGTGGCTCTGTTGCCTGAGGCCTTTCGAGGGCCACCGAGAGAGGAGAGACTGCGTCTGGTTATTGCTGGTGAGGGGTACAGCACTTTGAATGGAGGTGAGAGTGAGCAGAGGGGTGTACTACTACACAGTTGAACCAGTGAAGACAGAAACTTCTGAGTTTTTTTTTACAGAACGAGTATCTGTTAACTCCAGGTGTCATTAGCGCTATTTTGGAAAAGTTCATAGCTGGATGTGTTTATTAGTGGAGAATTTCAGACCCTCCCTTTGCTCATAAATCTGAACAAACAAAATGATTGCATTCTCCGTCAGAGTCCTCCCCTCAGCCACCCCTTCTTTGTTGAGTTTTCTTTCTCCAAGTCTGGGTTCTTCGCCTGGACTGAGCATCTTTCTGGGTTCACAGCCTTGGGGGTGAATACTCCCATCAGGTGGGAGTATTTGGTGTGAGTGCCTCACTTGAGAACTTTTCATCCCACAGGAATAGGGTTTGTTTGTTTGTTTGTTTGTCCTGCACTACTCTTTCTACCCGTACCTGATCTAACTCCTGAATGCATGACTCAAAAACTTTCACAGCACGGCCCAGCCAGTGTGGCTCAGTGATTGAACGTTGACCTATGAACCAGGAGGTTCAAAGTTGGATTCCCTGGCAGGGCGCATGGCTGGGTTTCGGGCTTCATCCCCAGTATGGCACATGCAGAAGGCAGTTGATTAGTGATTCCCTCTCATCATTGATATTTCTCCCTCTCTCCCTCTCCCTTTCTCTCTGAAATCAATAAAAATATATTTAACACACACACACGCACACGCACACGCACACACGCTCACAACATGAAGGTTTTATGGGCTTAAATGGCGAATGCAAAGGTGTATTTGTTCCAAACTTGGGGGAACTGTATGTGACAGAGGAGAACACCAGAAAACAACTTATTTTTAAAATTGTGTTATTGTGAAATGTCCTTTGTTTCTCTGTAGGATATGTTTCTCTGCTAGTTACTTCTTCCAACATGCCTTAGTGTTAAGGATGCAAATTAGAGACTAACCTAGTAGAGTTTGTTTCCATTTGACTTAGAGTAAAGGAGATCAGATATTTCCTGTGACTTTTCTGAGTTTCCTGTTTGGTTTCAGGACATTTTCTGGTACACAACAAATAGTTGCAAGATCAAGAGGAAATAATACATCAGTATTACAATATGGGACTTTTACCTGGAAGACTTAACACAAGGACTGAACTATGAATACGAATCACCACTGGTGTTTCTTGTCCTATTAACTGACAGGGAAATTGAGGAGCATGCCATTGTTGGCTGCCTTCTTTCCTTTTGGCTTTCCCCTCCCTGTCTTATACATGTTCCAGACGGTTTTAGCACACATCCACGCTACACATGAATCTGATCTGACCTTCCTAGCACATAACACTGACCTCAGAATTTGGGGCGTATATGAGTCCTCCTTACATGTTCTCCTCTGAAACTAATCTGGTATGCATATAGGTAACCTGCAAAGAGCTTTGGACTCAGAAAGACGTTGGTCTGAATGTAAGCTCTGCCAGTTGCTACCTAGGTGACCTTAGACAAATTGTTTAAATGTCTTTGAGTCTCAGTTTCCACAACATAAGAGCGAAGTAATAGCACGGATTCCACAAGATTGCTTTGGGGATGAAATAAAATTGGGTATGAAATTTTACCCAATTCATAGGCATTTAAAAATATGTTTTTTTTGTTAGTTTTTTGTTTTTAGTGAGAGAGGAAGGGGGAGGGAGAAACATCAATGAGAGAGAAACATCAATCTACTGCTTCCTGTACACCCCCTACTGGGGATTAACCCCATAACCTGGCCATGTGCCCTGACTGGGAATCCAACTGGTGACCTCTTGGTGCATGTGACCAGGCTTAAACTTTGAGCCATACCAACTGGCTGGTACAGACATTTAATATGTGTCAATTTTTCCTGATATAATAACCACAGTTTAACATATAACTTTGATTCTGATATCAAACCCTGCAAGGGTGACTATCATTGTTTAAAACCCCATTTTACAGATGAGGAAGTCAAGGCCCGTGGGCCTAAGAGATTTTTCCCAAGGAAGAAAAGCTAAGGATAGAGTGAGCCTGGAGTTAGAATCAAATCTGCCAACATTTCTTATACTTTAATTCTGTTCCCTAATACTATTCAGAGTCCTCATTACCTTTGAGAAACAAAGTACCTTTGTGCACTGATGGTCTAGAGCAGCAATTTTCAACCTTTTTCATCTCATGGCACACATAAACTAATTACTAAAATTCTGCAGTACACCAAAACATATATTTGTTGCCAATCTGACCCCAAAAGGCTATCATTTAGATTCATTCACACCAGCTGTGGTTGTGTTGTCATTTTTTAATTTGATATTCCAAAGGAAAAGAGGTCAGTCCCCTGACTAAATAGTCAGATATTGAATGTTTAAAAATTCTCGTGGCACACCGTGTACCATGGCACACCTGTTGAAAATCACTGGTCTAGGTGGGCTATGGTGGGCCTTTTCCCCTGTTGTCTTTGAAAGGCCGTGTTTGCTGGAGTGGAGGGTCTGGAGACCTGGATTCAGTGTAAGCTTGCTCTCCTATGTATGGTTTTTATAGTCACTGCAACCTGGAATCTCAATTTGCTCAGGTTGTAGAATGCAGGTAAGTATCATAACTGCCTAATAGGGTTTTGTGACAGTAAAATAATGGACTTTTTTCTTATTTATTCATTTTTAAACAAAACAATTCCCCCATATGCCTGTCCTTGACTTGGTGTTGACATCACAAGATGTCTAAGTCATTGACTCCATTCTCAAGTGGCTTATGTATAGTAAGAGGCATGGAAAAGTAAATGAATATTCTGTTGCAATGGGAAGAATCACATTGGTCTGTGGAAGGCATACTAGAAGCATGGAGGGAGAGAGCAGAGATCTCTCATTGGGTGATTGAGACAGGCTTCTCACTTAAGGTACTGGAGCTGGTTTTGAAGCCCAAATAGTATTGGCTGGGATGAGCTTGCATTTTAGAAAGATAACTCTTGAGGCAGTGTCACTTTTATTCTGTGGACAAAAGCAAATCTTCTCAACATGTTTTTGAGATAGATTTTATTATCCATTTTTACATATGAGAAAACTGAGATACCGGGAAGTTGATTAAAGTCTCATCACTGCCTACACAATAGTGACCCTAACAGTGAGACCACAGCAGCTAGTGGTGATCTTTGGGGGCATCCAGAATTATCTCCTTAAGGTATTGCACACGAGAAAGTCTGTTCTGCCCAGGCATAGAGCTGGCTGTCAGAATAGAATGATGATTACCTCAATAATCATGTAATTGTGGAATTCATACTCACTTCACATGGCATGGGCTTTAAGGTCAGAAACATGTGGATTTTAATTATAGCTCCATCATTTACTAATTGCATAACCACAAGTAACTTTCTTGATTTCATTGCCTGTGTTTCTGCATTGGGGATCATCATGCATCAACAGGTTATTCTAGGAATTAGAAGAGAATATCTGCATGTTAGTAAGGACAAGCTAGTTAAAAAGTAAAAAGTCTTACTAGGTTCGCTTCTTGACATGCTTCTGGTTAGGTAGCTCTCCTGGCTAACTGCCGTTGTGAAAAATCAAATCAAAGACCGGTTTCTTTCCATGGGGTGTTTTGAACGTCTTTGAAATTTGATGGACAAGAGAAATATTTTATTTGTATCTATTTGATTACTAGTGAAGTAAGACTTTTATATTAGCTTTTTTTTTCTTTTGTAAGTTACAATTTAAAGTTTTATATACTAAAACCCATTTAGACTTTCTTCTATGATTTTTACCTTTGATCAGTGATACTTTTTGAATGTAATATCTTATACACCTTCTGTATTTAACAAATATTTGGTGAGTTGTGTTTAGTAATTTTTCTATTCAACACCGAAGTGGACAGTGAGTGGACAAATGGGCACAAGATAATTGTGAGTCATTTATTTCTTGGAGAAGATTTCGGTTTTGCCAGGTTGCTGAGACTTATGAGCATGAAGTAGTTAGATAATAACACAATAGGCACATGACTAAGTTACTGTTACCTTCTCTACCGAATATCTGTCCTTGTATAGCATTTAACTTGATTGATAAAAGTTGGATGAATGCTCATGTGAATTTATGCACTTTGTGTCTTCTCACTTCTTCGTTCCCCTGACCCAGACTTAATTCTTCATCACGTTGCATCAGTTCTATCTCAAGAAATCTCTCAAACCTGCCCCTTACTTCCCATTCGTACTCCCTCTGCCTCGAGAGCCTCGTATTTGATCTTTTGAAATCGCCCTCTTTTCTTCAGACTCTTGACAATCTTGCCCATTTTCCACATCATTCTCAGAGTATCGTGCTTAAAGTGTACTGTTGATCAAACCACTTGTAGGCTTAAATGCTTGTCTTGGCTCCCTAACCACTATGGGATAAACCCAACTATTTAGCTTGGCATTCAAGAGCCTTCAGAATCTGGCCCTGGCCAATAACTGGCCTCACCACCTACTGCTTACCCATGGTCCAGACACTTAACTAAACGTATCCCAAGTTGGTACATGTAGCACCTCCCTCCGTGGCTCTGTACCTTTGAAGCATAGTACAGGAACTGAGAGCCTAGGCTCTGGTGTCAGACACACACTGTCCCAATACAGTGAGATCTCAAAGCCTCAGTTTCCACACCTGTGAAATGGGAGCAAAAATAGTGCCTATTTCTTAAGGTTATGAGGAACAAAAGAGCTAATTTCTGTGGAACAGAACCTGGATATAATTGGTCGTTGGTGATATTTATCTATGAGTTGTTATTATATGTGAGGTTTTCTCTACAGGAAATTCCCTTTCTATCACTTTCTTCCACGGACAGAAATTCTACTAATCTTTCAACTCTTATTTCAGTGTCACATCTGCATTCAAACCTTCCCCTGCTTCAGCAGGCTTCCTCTGTGCTCTCATGGCCCTAGTTTTTATCTCTGTAGCAACAGGTATTACCCTGTATTGCCAACTAGCTGGTTACATGCCAGCACTTTTGTTTGACTATAACTCAGAGGGCAGGAGCCTGCAGTAGGTCAATGATCAGCTAGTGTTTACTAAGTGTCAGTAAATGAGTACTGTTCTTGCCCTAAGTAAGATAACAGACTCAATGGAAAAGCAAATAAACTAGTATGCAAAGTATGCAAAGTATTTTGAAAGGTATACCTAGTGGAATGGGAGTATATGCGTTGGGATGGTGGTGTTAAGTCTTGAGGCAGAAAAGACCTTGTCTTATTCAGCTTATCAATAAGAACTAGCGTGGCTCTCTGTAAAGCGTTTCCTAAATGTTTGTTGAATGAATGCATGGTGTTGTACATTTTTATAGAAACACTGATTATGGACATGGAATGAATCTTTCCTCCTTTGTAAACAGCTGGATCCTTCATGAAGATCGCATGGATTTTTCACTTTAACATATGCAAGACTAGAGCTTATGAATTAAGTTGCTTCTTAAGATCCTTCTCAGTTTGTTTCTTGTAGATCTGTTACTGCTTCTCAAAAAACTCTGGGGCCAGTTTGAAATCTAGAGAGAGGGGGACGAGAGAACTGGACTGGAAGGAAGAAAGAAGGAAAGTATAGGAGTTGCTTATCTTTTGGTTGTGATCATTTTGGTTTTCCAAGTGAATGGAAACAAAAAAGCAAAAGCAGAAAACAACAACAACAACAACAACAAAACCAACACCCACAAGCACAGTTTGTGGTTCTCAAACTGTGAGTCTCAAAGCTTTTGGAAATACATAGTATGGCTTCACTGAGGCTGGGGAGCTCCAGAGACTCACAGGTACACAGGTTATACCTCAGAAACTCTATGGTAACCCCAGCAAGTAGAACAGACAAGGCGCTTTGCCTGATGAGTCTCCTATGGCATTGCTTCCTGCTGCCCAAGAAATGCTGAAGTCTCACTACCTGCCCGGACTAATTTCCAGTCTCACGGTGACTGAGCATATGTGTTTGCAACTTCCATGAGCACACTTTGGGAAATGGGTTCTTGTGTAGAAGCAATGCTCTTTGGATGAATTTCTAACAACAGCAAGGATAATAGCTACTGTTTATTGAAACCTAGAATGTTCCACTGGGTCCTGTGCCAAATGCTTCAGATGCATCATCTCATGTAAACTTTTATTACAAGTGAAGACGCTGAGGTTCAGAGAAGGCGAGTAACTTGCCCCAGGTCCTGTGGTTAGCCAGCGGTGAAGGTGGGCTTTACCCCAGCTCCGTGTGGTTATGTTCTGTCTTCAGTGCCAAAGAAGTGATTGTAGAAACTTTGAGTTTATTTCACCGTCTTCTACCCAGGCAATACTCAGTCTAGACAGCTTCCTAACGCAAGCCTGGTGAGGATCACTTTTAGCGGTGCTGCTTTTATTTGTTCCTTTCTCAGAGTTTCCTTTGTGACAGAGGAACTAGAGGAAGTAGAGGGGCCACAAAGACTGGGGAGATAAGAAGAATCTAATTCTGCCTCTAACACTGAATAACCCTTTGACCCTGGGTAAGTCACATGTACGTACACTGTCCCCCCTCCCCTCATTGCCTGAAAAACTCTTGTGTCTCTTTGGGGAGTGCAGGAGAGGGGTGATACAGACTTGGGTTTACCCTTACCGTAAGGCTCCTTCAAAGCTCTGGGAAGAGGCCCTGGCATTTTTGTATTTATATTTAGAGTTTTATATTTATTTTCTTTAAGAGACCCACAAGTTGTATAAGCTTCAGACTCTCCAACCTGGATCTCTCTGGGGTGTTGTTGGAGTCTGAAGGAGATAATGTTAATGATGCACTTTATGTGGCAGAATGCACTGTACACACATGGCAGAACTATTATTAATCCTATCTAATAAAGAGGGAATATGCTAATTGACCATCACACCCTCACAAAGATGGTGGCCACAGTCAATAAGGAGGAAATATGCTAATAAACTGCCATGCCCTCAAAGATGGTGGTGCCCTCAGCCACAAGATGGTGTCGTCCAGTCCTGTCAGCCCTGCCAGGGCTGTAGGTGTGTGGCGCGGCCAAGCCTAACCCTAGGCGGTCCAGCCACTCCGCACACCTGCCTCCAGAGTCCCCCAGTCCTCTTAGCCCCTGCAGATGCCCAGAGCCAGTCCAAGATGCAGGCAAGCCTTGGATGGCCGCTGCCCAGCTGTCCAGGGCCACTCGAGGCTCAGGTAATGAGGGCCAGCTGAGGCTTGTGCTGCTGGCAGTGGCAGCAGCAGAGGTGTGATGGGGGCATTGCCTTCCCCTGATCGCTGGGTTGCCTTCTGCCCCTGAGGGCTCCTGGACTGTGAGAGGGGGCAGGCTGGGCTGAGGGACCCTCCCCTCCAGTGCATGAATTTTCATACACTGGGCCTCTAGTATTGTTAATAATCAGATAGCAGCTTGAATCTAGGAAGCTATCGTGGGGGCTGGTGGGAGAAAGAAGGGCTTAGATTTGAGGAAAGCAGAGGGAGCCTGCAACCTTTCCAGTGGATGACAGGAGAGTTATGAAATCTCCTCCCCAGGAGGAAGATGTCTATCTCTTTACACATACTTGCGCCTGAGAGCTGGGAGTTGGACAAGTTGTTTTCTGTTTCCTGGCTTCAGGGAAAAGTGGAGGATGGCATTTTTTTCTAATTGCAGAGGGTAGATTTACAAGTGCTACCTGGATCCCATTTCGGAAAGCGGCAATTTGCTCCTGGTTATTAAAAGGCTCATTATTCAGTTTATGGATTATCCAGATCCTGTCTGTTCCTGGCCATTCCGATGTACACCCTGTATGCATTTTATGGCCAATTATCACCTCCACCGAAGCTGGGAAGAGAGAGGAGCTGACCCCCAAATTGGTTCATTCCTCTCCTTGTTAGCAGCTCTGTCAAGGTTCGTTAGCAGGAAGTAGTTCTGGGAAAAATGGCTTAAAGGAAGGTGAAGGGATTATCTGGGCCTTCACTGTTCTCTCCTCAGCTCAGGGATTGAGAGTGGGTCCTGGTTCTGATTTAAATTGGATTTAGAGTCACTAAATCAGAGAGACTGTGGCCTAAGGTATCCACAGCAGTATCAGGGCAAGGAATAGTCTCAGAGGGGCCCTCTGCCCCCACACCCCATATCTCCAGGCCTGTCTCTCATTTCCTGTGTTATGTGGAGGGGTGGGAGCTCACAACATCTGGTACTTGGGAGAGTTGGGGGAGTTGGGAAAAGTTAACTCATAAAGAGATTGTCCAGGGGCCAGGAAAAGGGAGATCCTTGCACATGAATCATTTAGTGCTTGTGTGTAAAAAAACGATGTGTCTCTGCATCTGCATAGTGAATGTAAGTATATAAATAGAAATATTCACCTACATCCATTCAGTCCAATAATATTTTCTCATATTTGAAAACTCTTGCATGTAAAATCCTTTCCCAGAAGGGACTTGTCTAACTCCAAAGGCTGTTTTGTTTACTAGAGAATATATTAGCTGTGCATTCACCAAACACAAAGGAAAAACTTCTAGGTGGGTTATGAAAACTGAATTTGCACCTTCCTTCGAGAAGATCATGATCATAGGGAACTGGGAGTAAAATGTGTATGTCCTGTGTTGGGAATGAGCTATACTGTGGGATTTAAATGTGTACATGGAGCACATCTTAGATTTTAGGGCTGAAGTGAGCAAGGGACTGTCCGGGAACCATTTCCCGCCTTGGGACAAATGGAACCCATCCCATCCCAGTGCTTAGTGTTCTCTGCCCCAACAATGCACTGATCTCTAAAGAAAGAGAAGTGAAAGTCTATTTGTGAAGGGTTTGCCTTATCAATCAGGGAAAATGGGCATTAGGAAGGCTGCTCTCTGGGACAAGGCCTGTGAGGTGCAGAGGTCAGAGCTGGACCGGTTCTGATTCCAGCTTTGTGCTGGACATGAGTAAGGAGACTCATACCTTTATTTAATGCTCTGTAGCAGTGCTATCCAGTAGGACTATCACGCAGGCCACTTACGCATTTTTACATTTTCTAAGAGCCACCGTAAAAAAGCAAGCAAGAAGAAACATGCAGAATTTAATTAATGCATTTTATTGAACCTAGTATATCCAAAACATTTTCATTTCAACATGTTATTCATGTACACATGGTCAATGAGATATTTATATTCTTTTTTCATAAATCTTCAAAATCTGGTGTATATTTTGCCATGATAGCATACCTCAGTTTGCGTGCTAATTTTTTACTAGAAACACTTGATCTGTATTTGGAGTTTATAAAATGTATAGTCGAAAAAGTAGATTCACATTTCTAAGTTGCTCTTAGGATGCTTAGAAGTATTTCAGGAGTTGAATTAAGTATCGGTCTTTAAATGTAAGCAAAGTAAAATAAAATGAAATAAAAAAAATGTGGTTCCTTGGTCTCATCTGCCATATTTCAGGGGCTCAGCAGCTTCAAGGTGGGTGATGGCTGCTGAATGGGGCTGCATGTTCATCAGTATTCATCCTCACCATCAGAAGGGACCAGTGAACTTGGAGAGCAATGCAAGGGGGTGGGGGAAAGGATTGTCTACTGGCTAAGGAACTGAACGGGAGGACACCTTTGTCGGTCAGACTCTTGGCAAATGATGAACAACTAATGAGTCCTGCATCCAGGGACACATTGGAGCCTTTGATGACCCCATGAAATTTCTCCTGGAAATGAAGTCTCAGGTTTTTTCAGATTCTGAGCCCGGTTGGCCCCCCAGATGTTGAGCAGCTGTGAATTCTCCCCAGGGTGTGCTGCTTTGGTCTCAGCGTGGTAGTGTGAACTCCCGGAGCCTTTGAGGTCAGAGACAGACTTTATCCACTTTTATTGGAGTCATTCCTTTGCTCCAGGGGGGGGGGGGCATCCCATATGGCAGCAATTCGGACAGAATGAACCACATGTCTTCTTTTAAGTCGAGGGAGTAAGGTGAGGGGAGTTCCTTTGTACAGTTGGCTTATTTTTTACTGCCTGTTTGGGTGGATGTGAATTCAGCGATATGTTAATAGATGTCCAGTGGTGCTTAGAGCAGATCCACTTGTAAATCAGCAGCTCTGTTTTGCTTACACTTCTGAGTTATATTCCTGCCTTGCTCTACTTCATCTTCCTGGATCATAGGCATTAGCCTTTTTTCACGAGATGAACATTTCACTATAAGAACAACAGCCTTCCAGGTATTTTATAGATGTTTATTAACTCACAACATTTCAGGATGAGCATTATTACTTTCACCTGACAGATGAGGAAACTGGTTCATATAACTTAACTGTTTTCTAGTGCAAGAGCATTGTGGGATTCCATACCTCTGCTGCCTGTTTACTTATAGTCCGTGATTAAGAATGGGTTTTGCCTTTTTAAATGGTTGAAAAAAATCAAAAGATTTCATGCATTCGAAAATATATGAAATTCAAATATCAGCATCCACAAAGAAGGTTTATTAGAATACAGAGTACTTATGCATTTCCTGTTGTCTACGTCTGCATCCACGCCACAGTGGCAGAGTTCGGAAGTGCACAGGTAGACTGTATGGTCCACAAAGCCTTAAATATTTTTTGTTTTTAATTTTATATTGACTTTCTTGGGGTGACATTAGTTAATAAAATTGTTGTCTGACTGGCATGGCTTAGTGGTTGAGCGTCGACCTATGAACCAGGAGGTCACAGTTCGATTCCTGGTCAGGGCACATGCCTGGTTTTCGGGCTGGCTCCCCAGTTGGAACATGCAGGAGGCAGCGAGTCAATGATTCTCTCTCATCATTTAGTCCCCCCGCCCCTCTTTCTCTCCCTCCCTTCCTCTCTGAAATCAATAAAAATATATTTAAAAAAAAGAATTTGCATGTCTAACAGGCTCCCAGGTGACTGGCCCACACTCTAGGTAGCCCTGCTACAGTTCATTCTGCTCAAAAGTTGTTGAGTTGTGGAAGGCTTCATTGACACCCATACGTTACCCAACGGCATGGACCAAACATTTAAGACAACTTAGAAATCTAAGTCAAGTGCATTCTAATGGGCTCTGTAAGCACAGCAATCGTTTGGTTTCTGCCTCCACTGGTTTTCACGGAAGCCCACGCTGTCTGATGCCAGGGGCTCCAGATACCATGAACATCCCAACGCACGTGCCTCTGTGCCCAGCAGGAAGGGTTGGGGCAGAAACGAACCTCTCCTCAGTGGCACCCCTCATGCACTTCTGGAAACTCGTTTTTTTTTCTTCCCCAAATCAGTTTCAAAACCAGTTTATGATGGTTTATAAACCAGGAAATGGGTTCCTGCTGATTGTATGTCAGATCCTTCCTTGTTCCCTCGCCCCCGTTTCGTTGCTGGCTACCAAGGAGACGGCTGCCGCAGTCAGGTTCTCCTGGCTTTGGTCTCAGAAGTGAATGCGTCAGTGCTCCGGTTTACTTACTTTCTTAATTATTGGCTTAGGCAGTCCGATGTTTAAAAAGTCATTATTTAAGGATTAGGAATGGGGACAGCAAAGATTGGTGAAAGGTGATAGCTTTTTTTTTTCTTTCTTCATGTCGATGATTCATAGTCTTGTTTGGGATTTTAATAAACAACAAAAAGGATTGGAAACCGCTGGCATAAAGAAGGAAATAAGTGTCTCAACTTTCCCCCTTCGCTCTCTCCCTGCTCTCTATTTCTATGCCTTCATTTATTGTCCAGGCCATTTTATTCTGATCCCCACCTCCCCCCCACTTCATCTCTGGCCTCTGGGCCTCTCCCCAATGTAGGTGCCGTGGGGATCATTAGCTAGTAGATCTAAAAAGTCATAATCTAAGCCCTCTAGAAGGGAAGCATTACAGAACCCTATCTCAGAATAGAGAAAGCCCTCTTGCAGAGACCCATGATAGAAGCCATCTCGTCAGAGATTCATAGAAACCCAATTCTGTGCCTCGTATAAAATTATCGGCATGATGTTCATGACAGCCCATCGATGCCATCCCGCACACCTTGGCCACGATGGCCTGGAGGCTGACTTTTCCATCACCTGTGCTTTCTCTTTGATGGCTGACCTTCTGGACATTGTCATTCTTTCCTTCCTTTCTTCCCCCTTCTAGGAGAACATTTATTCCCCAGAAGCTGAAAGTATCCGAACCACTGCCACCTTGTGCCTGCCGCCTTATTTATTGTTTCCTCTCGTTCTTTCAGTTGGGTGTAGGAGGATTTCTCACTCCTACCTGGTTTGTATCACTTAATCATTTGTTCCCGGGCTCGTTTATGTTTGTTTAATTTCACCATGCTGTTTAGCCCTGGCAACCTGGCAGATGGCTTGAGTTGAGCCAAGATTTCTGCATGAGACTTCTGACTTGTTGGTAAGGTAATGTTTGTTTTCCTCTCACCCTCAGTTGACCCCAACTATTGAAACCTAATTTAAGAAACGACAGCCAGCCGAAACCGGTTTGGTGGATAGAGCTTCGGCCTGCGGACTGAAAGATCCCAGGTTTGTTTCTGGTCAAGGGCATGTACCTTGGTTGCGGGCACATCCCCAGTAGGGGGTGTTCAGGAGACAGCTGATCGATGTCTCTCTCTCTCATCGATGTTTCCAACTCTCCATCCCTCTCCCTTCCTCTCTGTAAAAAAATCAATAAAATATATTAAAAATAAAAAAGAAACGACAGCCAAACTATAAATCCCTTTAAATTTCTGTATTAGAACAATTGAAATTCTCTATATAGTTTTCTAGATTTGTATGGGTTAAAGAGGTCTCTGTTTGACTTTTTTCCTCTCTTATCTTTAGCAAATTGAGACTTTTGAAGGGGAGTTCATTATTAAGTACTTGGAGAGAATCCAGGTATGAAAGGATGGGGAGAGGGAATGAGGGAATTAAATGAAGATTTAATTTCGTTTTAAGGGAAATTAGGGTGATATGAATAATAATATTGTAAGTATAGCTTACATTTATCCAGTGCTTATAGGTATTGTGTTGGGGCTTTACATTTTTGTATTATCATTTAATCCTAACAAGCTCATAATAGTATGAAGCAGATGCTATTATAAATTCCCATGTAGGTGAGGAAATTTAGGCTTCTTTAAGTAACCTCTCTAAGGATATACAAGTATCAAAGGAGGGAGAAGTTTGGCCAAAGTAAAATACACACAATATAATATATTCCTATAGTAACACACAGACAAACCTATTTGTAACTTGCCCAAAATAATAACTTTTCTGATAAAATAATATTAGTAAAGATTCTCTGGGCACTAACTTTATGGAGGTACTACTAGTATCTTTAAGATACACACATGATTTCCTTTACTTTTTATTTTATTTTTAAAATATATATTTTATTAATTTTTTACAGAGAGGGATAGAGAGTTAGAAACATCGATGAGAGAGAATCATCGATCAGCTGCCTCTTACACACCCCCTATTGGGGATGTGTCCACAACCAAGGTACATGCCCTTGACCAGAATTGAACCCGGGACCTTTCAGTCCGCAGGCCGACGCTCTATCCACTGAGCCAAACCAGTCTCGGCTCCTTTACTATTTAACAATTATATTAGAAAAATGCTATTACTCTCATATTCATTTCACCTGTGAGAAACTCTGAGGCTTAGCGAAAACTCAAGTTATTTGCCCAAGGTCCCATGATCAGCGAGAAGAAAATTTGTGTGGTAATGTTATTTTTTTAAACATTATTGTTAGTCGCTAACATTCACTATATGCAGTAAAGCCTAGGTACTATTTTTAGCACTTTACACTTTAATCCCTATTTTTCCAGATAAGGAAACTGAGCCGGAGAGTGGTTAAAGTCAGCAAACTGTTTTTAGGAGTGATGAGATTCGAACCAAGGCAGTTTGGCTCTGCCATCTGTGTATGTAACAACTGTGCACATGACCACAACATCCCCGCCCCCATTTTTTTTTTTTGTTTGTTTGTTTGTTTTTCATTGTGCTGGTTTACCTCCTAGTGCAGCTAATCACTTAGGACGATTGAAATCTTTTTCAGTTAATCAACCCACTTCAAGGAGCTTGTGGAAAAAAAAAAAGATTGCTTGATGTTTGATTTGAGATAAACTGAATTTGGAAAATCTTTGAGGTTTTGTTTTTGTTTTTCATTTCTTTGTTATGCCTCTGAGGACTTTTGAACAAGACCAGGCTGAATAGGACTCACTGGTGTCTTCAGACCTGGTGAAGTTACCTTCCTTGTGGACATAGCATTGGTGTTTGAGCGTGAGCACATCCTTCTGTCTGGGTGGGGGATGCCAGGCAGTGTTCCCTCTCGACAGCTCCCCCCCTCTCCCCATCATGCCTGTCTCCCCATCATTGCCTGTCCCCCTGGCTAACTCCACGGGACAGCCAGAGTGATCTCTTCAGAAGTAAATCGGGTTATGGCAGTTCCATGACTAAACCTTTGGGTGGCCGGTGGCTCTCCTTTTCACCCGGGACAAACTCCAAACTCCTTTCCGTGGCTCACGGTGCTCATGACCTTGCTCATGCTTACTCTGGGGGGATCACCTCCTACACCTCAGCCCCCTGTGCATTGTTATTCCATCCGCCTCTTGGACCATGTCGAGTCTGTTCTTGTTTTAGAGATGCGGGGCTGTTTGTTTTCCCTCCTGCCAAACCCTGCTGCCAGGTTCACTTTAAGGCCATCTCTCCCCATCTTTCACGTCCCAAATTACAATGCATTACCCTGGGCAGGCCTTTGCTGATTCGGCCAATGACATAAAACTCTTCCTGATGTCTTCTATTATAGTTTCCTGTGTATTGTGTGTGTAACACTTTCCTAATATATGAATTTTTGCGCATTTGTTTGCTTATCTGCCAGTGCAAAGACTGAGAAGGGGGGGGGAATCACTGTTATTTTGTTTATCACTATGTACTTAGTATCTAGCATGAGACAGTCGACAAACAAATGAATGATTCAATGAATTCATTTCAGGTAAAAAGAATAGCATGTGCAAATATATGGTGACATGAAGCAACGGGTTATTTTGTAAGCCCCTGTCAGTGTGTATTGCTAAGGAAGAAATGATCAACTTATAAAAGTTAAGAGCTTAGAAGTTAAGGGTTTAAACCATTCACAGCCTGTAGGTAGCACCAGAGGCTACTGACTCCAAAATCAATGCTCTTATTCCCAGCCCTGCCCTAGTCATAACACTGTGCTGTCTACAGTCAGGGAACCATAGTCACAGAGTGGTAGGTTGAAATAGAGAAGTCTCTTTTTATTTTTATTTAAAAAAATATATTTTATTGATTTTTTACAGAGAGGAAGAGAGAGGGACAGAGAGTTAGAAACACCCATGAGAGAGAATCATCTATCAGCTGCCTCCTGCACACCCCCTTCTGGGGATGTGACGGCAACCAAGGTACATGCCCTTGACCGGAATCGAACCTGGGACCTTTCAGTCCATAGGCCGACGCTCTATCCACTGAGCCAAACCGGTTTTGGCGGAGAGGTCTCTTTTTATATAGACCTTAAATAAAAACATCTCTGGGGTCATGAACTGAAGCCTACCTTTTTGTCTTGGGTCTTTTCTCTTGTTAGAGATATATTTTGTTTTGCCTGATAGATTTTGTTGTTGTTGTTAAGTGGTACAAAATCAGTGTTTTGTAAACTCAATCAAAGTTAAATGAGGAAGTTCCTATTTAAAGAACCTTGTTGCTAATTCCCAGCTAAAGTAAAGAATTATTCTGTAATCGGATATTAATGCATTAATTATTCTCTTTCATAATTTGACTTTTAAAAAATAATAACGGCAAAGTTTTATTTTGAGCATTTCTTAATGGGATTTTCTAATCTGATCCTCACAACAGCCCTGCAAGATGGATGCTATTATCATGACCTTTTCACAAAGGAGGAAACTGAGATGCATAGAGACCAGATGAAGGGCTGGCTCCATGGCCTGCGACATGTGAGATTGCAGGACCCGATGTTTAGATGGCACCGTGCTTGATTTAATGTCCTGCAGTTACTGTCTAAAAATTGCACATGATTTTTGTTTTGCATGGGGTCTTGCAGATATGTGGCTGGCCCTGCCCCAGTGAGTTGTCCAAGGTCATTCTTTTTTTTTTTAAATATATTTTATTGATATTTTACAGAGAGGAAGGGAGAGAGATAGAGAGCTATAAATGTCGATGAGAGAGAAACATCGACCAGCTGCCTCTTGCATACCCCCTTCCGGGGATGTGCCTGCAACCAATGTACATGCCCTTCACCGGAATCGAACCTGGGACCTTTCAGTCCGCAGACCGACGCTCTACCGCTGAGCCAAACCGGTTTCGGCTGTCCAAGGTCATTCTAAGGTGTGAGGCAGAGTCAGGATTCCAGCCCAGACTGCCTGGCCTTAAGCTTACACTCCTTCATTTACACTGAGTGGCCAGGTTATTATGACCTCTGAACACATAATAATCTGGCCACTCAGTATATATATATATATATGTGTGTGTGTGTGTGTGTGTGTGTGTGTGTGTGTGTGTGTATGTGTATTAGAGGCCCAGGGCATGAATTTGTGCCTGGGTGAGGTCCAGCCAGCCTGGCCAGGAGGAGGGGACATGGGCAATTGGGCGGCCTGCCTGCTGGTCGAACTCCTGGTCGAGAGGACAATTTGCATATTAGCCTTTTATTATATAGGATATACAGTGAGTGGCCAGATTATTATGTGTTCAGAGATCATAATAATCTGGCCGCTCAGTGTATCTTCTTTGGCTTCCCATATCCCATATTCCTAAAGCAAGTTCCCTCCACCTTCTTTCTCTTTGGACCTATCTTTAACAACAGGTGGCTTGACTCATCTTGCTGAATTCCTTGGAACTTAGCTTTACTTGTTGGGCCGAGTGTCTGATACATGCAGTTTCCCAGTTATGTTTTGTAAGGGAGCAGTAGGGAAGATTTGAAGTTATGGCAAGAATTGCACGTCCCTACCATAGTGAACAATGATAGCGTAAAAATAAATGAGAACGAAGTAACATTTGTTCTCTACAGGTCTACTGGGGAAAAAGAAAAGGGAAGCCAAAGCATAGGAAAGGAAGACAGTCCCTCAGCCCTGTTTATCTGCATGTGGTGCTCTGTGGACTGGTGACACTTAATTACCACATAGAGTTTCATGGACTGTTTTAGGAGAAGCTGCTTTTTAGCCTTTCGTGGATTGCTGTATAGGGGATTGTAGAAAGATAGGAGAAGGTTTCTCACACGTTGGCAAAAAATCATCCCTCGTGGTCTGTCTTGGGCTAGAACCTGAGACTGCCTTGAGTTCTTTCTCAGCATTTCCTGAGACTTTCCTGTGAGGAGGCAGAGACCGGGGTTGGAAGGAGCATAAGTGTGTAAGTATAGGGCATAAATGTAGTCATCACAGGGCACTGGGCTCTGACAGTGGTGGACATTGGCCCAGTGGTCCCAGGAAAGCTGCTATTTTATTTATTTTATTTTAATTTAATTTAATTTTTTAAAAATATTTTTTTAAATTGATTTTTCACAGAGAGGAAGGGAGAGGGATAGAGAGCTAGAAACATCAGTGAGAGAGAAACATCGACCAGCTGCCTCCTGCTCACCCCTACAGGGGATGTGCCCACACCAATGTACATGACCTTGACCAGAATCAAATCTGGAGCCCCCCAGTCCACAGACCGACACTCTATCCACCAAGCCAAACTGGTTTCGGCAAAGCTGCTATTTTAAAAGGAGCCTAGGAAGCGTAGGGGAATTATCCAGATGGAGAAACGAGAGTGTCTTAGAAGTGGAAGAGTCCTAGACAGAGGGAGCAATGAGAACAAAAGCTGAGGGGATCAGGGCTGAATGAACTACAACTGTTTGGCCCTGGCTGAAGTGTTGGAGATGATATGGGAGAGGTAGATGGTGACCAAAACTACTGATGAACGTTAGAGTGCAGATGTATAGCCCAAAATTAGGGGTGATGATCATAATAGGTAACATTTCTTTTTTCGAGGGTTTCTTCATAAGTTATACATAACCATGTGGTCTCTGGCCACACATACACCTGTAAGAGTGACACGGTGTGCACACCTAGGGTCATCGATGAGTGAGCCAGTCGGGGACTCTGGAGCCAGTCGGGGATCTTCATTCTGTCATTTAGGACACCGGGATCTGGGGGCAGGTAGCAGTCATGTTGAACCTTTGTTTTCCTTGTTTCTAAATGAGGCCAAATAATCATGTCTCCTCCTCTCTTTGTTGTCAGCAATAATATGAAGTAAGACCATATACTTACGATTATTGTTTAAATTGTCCCTAATGTAAGAAATTTTATTACTTTATACTTTTTTTTCCATCATTCATGGCAACTTTATATATCATTTCAAAGTTGGAGTGTTGGAGGCAGACTGCTTCATTAGTTGTCTTTTAGGAAGACCAGGTAATTCATGACCAGAAAGGGAGGTGGGGAGGCTGGGGAGGATGCCAGTTTTCTCCAGGCAGCCTTGTAGTGAGGTGTGATTGGATGCATCACTTACCTCTCTGAGCTTCAGTTTCTCCTAGAAAATGAAGACAGCCTGGCCTGTGTAGCTCAGTGGTTGAGTGTTGACCTATAAACCAGGAAGTTATGGTTCAATTCCCAGTCAGGTCGATCCCGCAGTGTGTGGCGAGCAGGAGGCAACTGATTAATGATTCTCTCTCATCATTGATGTTTCTCTCTCTCTCACTCCCTCTGAAATCAATAAAAATTAATATTAAAAAAACACAAAAAGAAAATGAAGATGAAACTTAATTATAAAAACTATCATGAAGGAGTTTTAATGAGATATTTGATATAGAGTGTGTGGCACACAGAAACTGTTCAATAAATAACTAACTTTTATTTATTTATTTTTTAAAATACATTTTATTGATTTTTTTTTACAGAGAGGAAGGGAGAGGGGTAGAGAGTTAGAAACATCGATGAGAGAGAAACATCCATCAGCTGTCTCTTGCACACCCCCTACTGGGAATGTGCCCGCAACCAAGATACATGCCCTTGACCGGAATCGAACCTGGGACCTTTCAGTCTGCAGGCCGACGCTCTATCCATTGCGCCAAACTGGTTTCGGTTAACTGTTTTATTTTTTAAAAGAAAGGAGTTAGTGTTCCAGTGTTAAGAGGAGGGAGGCCAAGAGCATAGAGATGTTTATACAGTTTCCACCCTCTCCTCCCATCTCCTCCTCACCGCCACCCTGCTGCCCCCATCTCCAGCCACTCTCTCCCCTCAGAGCGGATTGGAATTGTCTATCTTATGAACGTGGTGCAGCCTTTGCCATATGAATCAAAACTCCAATGGCGAGGGGTGTTGGTTGAACGTTCTAACTTTCCATCCCCTCCTCTGAGGAGGGTGCCAGCTCTGACCGGTGAACTCATCCAGGAGATTGGAGGGGTCAGGGAAGCTGATGGAGGGCTCGGTTGCCTAGGTGACATCTACCTATGCAGATGACAAAGGGGCCCACACTGCCTCTGACTCATGCAAGACATGTATCAAGTGATGGGGGAGGTGAGAGAAGTAATTTTCTCTTAAAATGAGGTAGATGCGGTGTTAATTTCCTTTGACTGACAGTTTTCTGTTTTCAGGGAAGCAGGATGAAGATTAAGCTTTAATTTTTGCCTGTGAGTACTCAAGTTCGCGAACCTGGCAAGCCTCGGAAGAATAAAACAGTCCTGGCGCCAGACTTTTGGGCTTCTTGTCTTTTCAGCAGCTTATTGCATTTATTTTTACTGCTTCAGGGGATTAGAAAATAGATTCTGAAGGCTATTTCTTAAATGACTTGGAATATTAATGCAGAAAACTTGCTGTTGGACAATGCAGCGAATACTGTAGCTTTGTCTCTAATTGGCTAATGGGTCTTTCACTTCCTAAAGTCTTTAATTTTTTTAAAACCTTTTCTTTACTGTGAAAGATAACGCATATTAAGAAACTTCATAAGACAATGAAGTAGGCCTGTGGTTTACTATAAAGTGAATATGTTTGTGCTTGGGACCGATACTGAGGGGAAGACAGAACATGGCCTGTGTCCCGGAAGCACTTCTACTTCTTCCCGGTCCTCACCTGTCACCCCCACTCCTGCCTCCAAGGAGACTCTAATCTTGACTTTATAAAGAAAAGCAAAGAAGTTATTACTACAAGCTTTGTCATCTAAACTTTAGTGTTATATTGTTAAACACTTTTATTTTGCATCTGTTTGGAATTTCATATTGATGGGAATCATACAGTCAAGTTCTGCTGCCTTTTTTTTTTTTTTTTTAAACCAACACTTTGTTTGTAAGGTTCATGCCTGTTTTGGTATGTCATTTATTTATTTTACTTGCTGTATTATCTGAATATGCAATAATTTAGTTAACTTCTTGACCATTGATGGATGTTTCTAGTTTTTAACTATTTTAAATCATGATGTTACGGACCTTCTTGCACATGTGTCTTGAGCTCATAGCATTCATTCCTATTGGTTGTGTGCCTGGAAGTGGAATTGCTAGGGCATAAAATATATATCTTTGGCTTTAGTGATGTTAAAGGATCTTTTTTAAAGTACAGTTATTACTCTCATGCAAGAATAAAATGAACAACTGTCAAAGGTTTCATTGGACTCATTAATGAGGGAATAAAAAAGGTATTACAACTAGTTTGAAGAATAAAATACCCATCCATGTACTATAAGGAATGCTGAAATGAATTTATGAGCAGATGCAAAACGTGTCTATCCACAAGGCTATCATAATCCACTAACACCATTAATTTGCATTTCTGTGGATACTCAGTACTCTTTCTTCCTTATTTGGAGTCTTCCATGATTTTTCCTGGCAGTTGATAACTCCAAATTGCCTTCCCAGGTGATAGTTTCAGAGTCCCTCACTAGCAGTGCACAGAGTCCCTGCTGCTCCGTATCCTGTATGGCCGTTGGTATTGTCGGAATGTTAATCTTGGCTAATTTGGGTAGGTGTTCAGTGGTATATTTTTGCGATTTTAATTTGCATATTTGTGATTCAGAATGAGGTCGAATATCTTTTCAGATGTTTGTTGGCTATTTGACTGTCCTCTTGTGTGAACTGCTTGTTGTAGTCATTCTCCCATTTTTAAAAATCTGGGTTACATGTCTTTTTCCTGTTCCTTGGTAGGAATTCTTCATGTATGTATTCTATATATTCTCTATATATTCTCTATATGTTATGTGTTTTCCAATTAATTAAACGTGTTGCTGAGATCATCTCCCACACTTTGGCTTGCATCTCCATTCTTTTACTATGTTTTTTAATGGGCACATTCATTTTAAAAAAGCCCAGTTTATTATTTTTTAATTTTATAGTTAATGATTTTTAAAATCTCTCCTTATGAAGTCTTTCATTACACTGATTTCTCAAAAATATTAACTTTTAGAAACAATATTATTCTGCATTTTGAATTTAGATCTAAAAACCATTTAGATTTTTCTGTATGATTTAAACTATCTATCTCCCCACCCCCATTATGGTAACCAGTTTTCCTGGCACCAATCATTAAAAAGATTTCCTTTTACTCTGCTTGGTTGTAGTATGTTTGTCAAACACCAAGTGTTCCTATATGTTTGGGACAGTTTCTGGGCTTTTTGTTAAATTCCACACATTTGTTTGAATATTTTTGCAGGAGCACCACACTGGAGTGTTTTTATAATAAGTTGTATAGTAAGTCTTTATTTCTGGGAGAGCTGTTCCTTCCACCATGTTATTGCTCTTTAAGGCTCTTTTAGCCCTTTATATTTGCTTTTGAATTTTAGAATTATGTCATCAATTTCACAAAAATTGTGAAATTTTATTTATGGTTTTTAGGACTGTATTAAATGCCTAGAAATGTCATTCCTAGGTATTTATCCAGGAGAAATGAAAACATGTGTCCCCAAAGACACATGTGCATTAATATTTATAGTACTTTATTCATAACTGCTCCATACTAGAAGGAACAATATTTTTATATAATGTAAAACTACTAAGCAATGAAAAGGAATGAATCATTGAAACACTCAACACCATGGATGAATCTCAAAAACATTACATTGAGCAAAAGAAGCCAGACATGAAAGAATACATACTATGTGATTTTATAACAACCACAGCTACTCAGTATTGATAAATTTCAAATCAGAGGTTGAGCAGAGTAAGGGGCGAAGGAAATTGGGGTGGTGAGTTGCATAGAGGTATATGAGTACTTATTTGGGTAGTGAGTGTAGAAGTCATCAAACCGTAACCTAAAAATGTGTATGTTTGATGGTGTTTTGGTTATATTTCTCCTTTTTTTTTTTTTTTTTTTTAAAGACTCCATTAACTCTAAAGATCTGTTTGGGAAGAACTAACATGCATGTTTACAATTAAATATTTTATATTTAATTTTATATCTATAAATATTTTATATAGCTCTAAGTATCATTGCCTTTAAATTCTCTCAGAAATATTTTGTTTTCTATCTAAAGATCTTTCACAACTTTTAAAGAATTCTTAGGCTTATTTGCAGATATTCATGAGTATTTTTTATGTTATTACCAGTATGAAAGTGGCTTTTTAAAATTTTATTTTGTTTCCTACTGGTATATCAACACGTAGTTCATGTTTGTGCATTTTTCTCTCTCCCAGGATTCTTGCTAAACTCATTATTTGACATTTATCTGTAAATTTTTTAATTTTATTTTTATATCCTTCAACATACCTGCTAAAAATGAACCTTAAGGATATTCTGCTATACAAAGTAAGTCAGAAAAAGTTAAGAACCATATGACTTCACTCGTATGTGGGATATAAAATTGAAACTCAGGGACACAGACAGCAGTGTGGTGGTTACCAGCAGGAAATGGGGTGGGGAGGATAATAAAAGGTAAAAGGAGCTAAACATATGGTGATGGAAGATGATTTGACTTTGAGAGTGGGAACACAATGCAGTGTACAGATCATGGATCATAGAAATCTACACCTGAAAACTATGTAATCTTATTAACCAATGCCACCCCAATAAATTTAATTAAAAATTGTTTCCTAAGTAAAAAAAAAAAAAAAAAAAGAGTATCTTCTAATTTCTACTGGAGATTTTCTAGCAGTCATTTTGTTGATTTTTAGCTCTATTGCATTGTGACTAAAAAACAGATTCTGATTTTAGTATTAATATATATATATATATATATATATATATATATATATATATATTTATATATTTAGAATTGTTTGGTTTCATAGCACACATGGCCCATTTTTGTTTCTTATGTGCTCGAAAATAATGTTTATTCTCTAGTTGTTCTATTTGTTTATTGGATCAGACTTGCTGTTTCTGTTCTTCAAATTTTCCTGTATCTGACTTCTTTTGTCTTATTTGACTTACAGGTTTCTGAGAGAGGTGTGTTCAAATGCTATGCTATGATTGTAGATCTGTCTTAATCTTCTTTTCTCTCAATTTTACCTCTACATGTTTTGGAACTTGTTATTACATACATAGCAATTTGAAGTTGGTATATCTTATTGGTGAATTGAGCCTTTTGACATTATGGAGTGATTGTCCATACACATAGTAAGAATTTTTACTATAAAGTATACTTTGTCTGATAATAGTAAAATCATACCAGCTTTCTGTTAGTGCTATTTGCCGAGTATATCATTTAAAAAGTATTTTTCTTCCCCACATTTCTATATCCTTATGTTTTAGATCTGTCTCTTGTATACAGCATATTGCCAGGTTTAGCAACCTTTACATTTAATTGGAACTTTTAATGTATTTACACACATAGTTGAAATTTACTATCATTTTATAACTATTTACACACATAGTTGAAATTTACTTTTTTGCCATTCTACCTTTTCTGTCTATTAATTTGGAAGTTTTCATTCTTTTATTTTTATTTTGATGATTATATTAGAGATTTAAGTATACATTCTTGATTTAGGCCTCAGAACACTAACACCATTTATGTCTCTCTTGACATATGTTGTTGTTGTTGTGTTTTTTTACCTGGTACATTTCAAATGCCCAAGATATTATTATTGTTTACACAATCATTACTTAAATTTTGACTTGCTCATGTATTTATTCTGTTCTTTGCTCTTCACTTATTCTTGTATAATCGATCTTCCATCTGGGGTTACTTTCTTTTGTCTGAAGAACAAGTACTCTTTAGTATTTCCTTTATTGTAGGTCTGCTAGTGATAAATTCTTCCCGTTTTTGTTTTGCTGAAATATCTTTATTTCAACATCATTCTTAAGTATATTTTCTCTGGGCATAGAATTCTAGGTTGTCAATTATGTTCTTTCAGCACTTTGAAGAATTTGCTTGCTCTTGGCTTCCCTTTTTTTCCTTTGGCAGATTTTACGTCTTTGGCTTTGTGGTGTTTGTCACTTTTATAATATGCCTAGATGAAGTTTTCATTTTATTTATCCCACTTGGGGTTTCTAGGTCTGCTTGTCTTAGCTGCTTCTAATGCCAGATACCATTCTTCAGTTTTGAAAAGTTCTCAGCTATAATGTTGTTAAATATTGCTTTGCCCTATCCACTTTCGTCTCCTCCTTGGACTATAAATACTTATATTTAGTTTATTAATTACTTGGGCTTAATTACCTTCTTGCTGTATTGTATAATGCATTTTAATTCTTTTGTCTTTCTGTGCTTCACGATAGTTATTCTGATTTCTAATTCCCATTTCAGCTAATATGTTTTTAGGTTTAAAATTTAAATTTGGTTCTCTCTCATTTCCCATTTATCTTAATTTCCTAGGGCATTTGTAGTAATTTATGAAATAACTAAAAACTGGATGGCCTAACACAACAGAGATTTATTTTGCCACACTTCTGAAATCAAGGTGCCGGCAGGGCCACACTGTCTCTGGAGGCTCCCTTCCCTGCCTCTTTCATCTCCTAGTGGCCATCAGTACTCCTTGTTTGGTGACCACGTCTCTCTCTGCTCCACTTCACATAGCCTTCTCCTCTGTGTCTGTCTTAAAACTCCCTCTTCTGAGGACACATGAGCTTGCGTTAGGGCTTACCCGGATAATCCAGGACAAACTCCTCCTTTCAGCATCTGTAATTTAGTCAGATCTTTTCCCATATCAGGGAGTGTTCATTCCTTTGCCACATAAGGTAATATCCATGGGTCCCAGGGATTCAAACATGGACGTATCTTTCGTGGGGTCATTATTCAGCCCAATGTATTGAAATTCTCAATGTTATAATTTTATCTTCCTACACGTGATAAAACTTTTAAGAAAAAAGTCTGTTTCAGATAATTCCAAATCTGGAGCCCTGGGGGTCTCTTTGCTATTTCTGTTGTTTCTACTGGTTTTTACTTACATTTTGTCTCCTCATGTGCTTGTTATTTCTAATTGTGTTATGTTTGCACAGTTGTTTACAGACGTAACTTGAAGTCAACGTTACCCAACTCTAGAGGGATTTACATTTGCTTCTGCAAGTTCTTGGAGCACCAGCGCTCTAGAAGCACCTTGTTTTAGATTCAGAGATTAGGATGACTTGAAGGTAAACCATCGTCTTCTGCAGGGGCCTATTAGCTGCATGCACCAGTTCTTTGGAGACCCCAACCCAAACAAATGGTATGCTCAGGTCTATTTCCCTGTCCTCAGCAGGCTGTGAGCAAAAATTTCTATTCCCTTGGCCCCTCAAAGCAGCCATAGAGAGAAAACAGTTTCAAAATGTCATCTGGGTTGCCCTCCCTTCATCTTCACTTGATTCTTCTCCCCATTCCTTTCTTTCCCCCCAATTTTGTTGTCTTTGGATGTTTTTAAACATTTAATAAATATTTCATCTATTTTTAAATTATCTTTGATGGGAAGGCTTATTTAACATAGTGGGTTATTATTAGAAAGGAGTCTTTCTTAAGTTTTTTTCATTCTTCTAAATTTTTTATGACAGAAAAGTTAAAACATCCAAAAAGTAGAGAGAGAAGAGTGCAAAGAATCCTCTTTCTCTCATTACCCAAATTCAATTATTATCAAGGTTTTATTACATACTAGAGGCCTGGTGCACAACATTTGTACACTTGGGGATGGGGGTCCCCTCTCACAGTCTGGGAAACCCATCATCAATTTTCCCAAAAAGGTAGGCCCTGCCCACCCAGCTGGGGCTCCTCAATGGATTGCCCCCACAGAGGGAGGCCCAGGGTCAATCAATGCCAGTCAATGGTCTGTGCCTCACTCTTTGTTGTGATAGCGGAGCCCCCCAGTCAATCATCCTGCTAGCCCAGCCATGGGCAAACTACAGCCTGCAGGCTGGATCTGGCCCATTCAGCTATTCTATTCGGCCCACGGAGCCGAAAGAGTGGAGGGTTCTCTTGCTCTCCCCTCTGCTCCTTCACCAGCAGCCCAAGATGAGAGTGCCAGCATGGTCAGGTTGCTTTTGTTCCAGCCCTCCGGTCCAGTTTAAGAACCCATTTCGGCCCTCGAGTCAAAAAGTTTGCCCACTCCTGCGCTAGCCAGTGACCTGGGCCTCTCTCTGCAGGGCAATCATGGGTTGCTGACCAGGCCTTGCACCCAATTACCTTGCACCCACCTTGACTGGCCTGTGCCAGTGAGCATCATAGCATGGTTGTCTCGAAGGTCATCTAGATGGTCATTCTGCTGTTTGGTCATTTGATCAATTTGCGTATTACGCTTTTATTATTATAGATGCTTGGACATTTTCATGTCATATAAGAAGTTACAAAGTGGAATTTGGGATTGTATTTCAACCCGAGCCATCCATTCATCTGAAGTCCAGCATCAGAGACAGGAATTTTGCCTTGGTCACTGCTATGTCCCCAGCTTCAGGCACAGACTGGACTGGTTTGTGCTCTATGAGCTGTTGTTAAAGAATGGAATTCTCTGTAGAACCACAAACCATTTGAAGCTAGAAGATGTTTTAGCCTGTCATATAGAAACCAATTTATAGATGGAGATAACAGGATCCTGAGATCTGAGAAGTGCTCAAGATCACACAGGTGCTTAGCAGAGTCAGACCAAGGTCTTAGCTCAGGGCTCTTTCTACTTTTTCTCCACTCCCTCCTCACTTTGCTGGCTTGTTTAACCACCACTTTTTCTTTCCTGATAACCCTGAAGTTTAAAAGCATTTCATTACAAGTGTGATGATATAATATGGCATTAAGACACGACAAGGCAAGTTTTATTGGCCATTACTACTTGCCTCAAGTGAGTGGTGAAGCCTTTGACCACTCGGGGCATATATTAATAGCCCCATAAAATACATCCTGGATTGCTGGTGCTATTATCATCCGGCTATTATATTTCCTAAAATTATTGTACAAATGCCACTTATACGCTTTTCTTTCTTTTTTTTATTAAACAGGAGATTAGCCTTCTTTTATGAAAGATAGTTCTTCACTTGCTAGAGAAAATAGAATTGTCAGGTGACTAGGAGAGACTATGAGCTTTGGAATCAGACTGGTCTGTGCTCAGGGGTTTGCTCTGCTGTTTTCTAGCTCTGTGGCATTAGGCAAGTTTCTTAACCTTTTTGAACTTGAGTTTTCTCTTATGTTAAATGACAAAAATAATACTTGTTTCTTAGAGTTCATATATATAATCACCTAACTTAGTGCTTTGAACATAGTTAGCAGTTAATAAATCATATATTTTTGTTGTAATGAATGCAGAGGGGATTTTAAACTAGTCAATTTATTTGTAATATTAAAAAATGGCTCATAACTTTAACATGAATTTAAAATTTGTGCTAATAAAAGAGCTAACATGGGTGGAACATTTGCTATGTTCCAGGATTTGTATGAAGTGCTTTAAATATACTGTTTCATTTAATCCCTACTTTATGAGATACATGCTGTTGTTATTTTCACTTACAGGCGAGGAAATTCCGATATTAAATAATTTGGGATTTCCAAGCTGGTCAGAGACAGAGCTCAAACTAAGCCCAGTGTTCCCCTTGCCTGTGATTTTAACTATTCCACTGTGCCGCCTCGATCCAGAGCGTCTTGAGTTCACTGTAATGCCAGGGAGTTCATTGAACAGAAAACGTGTCTGATGAAAGTTAACATTGAATGGGGAGGATATGATCAGGAAAATGTTTCTAATGCAGATGGCTCTTGCTAATTTGGAATTTGTCACCAGTCCGATAGAGGGCTTGGCTGATTGTCTGCACTGGTGCTAATTTTGAAGGTGGTAATGTGTAAACAAATGAATCACATCAACACAAGGACTGTTGAGTCTATGTAAGTACATAACTTCCACACCCCCAGTATTTTTTTACCACTTTTACAAGTAAATTGTTTACCAAAATTACACGTAAATTGTTCTAATGTGTTCATAATCACAGATCCTTCAAGTGATCCCTGTTTGGCACGAGTTTGGTTAGTAGTATAACACAGTTGCAGTGGTGGACATTTGTTTTTTACTTCCTTACCACCTACTCTTTTCCTAATAGCATCTAAATAATTCTTTAAAAAATATATTTTATTGATTTTTTACAGAGAGGAAGGGAGAGGGATAGAGAGTCAGAAACATCGACGAGAGAAACATTGACCACCTGCCTCCTGTACACCCCCTCCTGGGGATGTACCCACAATCAATGTACATGCCCTTGACCGGAATTGAACCTGGGACCTTTCAGTCCATAGACTGACGCTCTGTTTACTGAGCCAAACTGGTTTTAGCCTAAATAATTCGTTTGGGAACTATGTAACACCTTCTTCCATAGAATTTTGGAGAAATGGACTCTGGCTGGCATTGGCCCGTCTTCTGAAGACCATCCTCCTTGTGCAGTGGTAGGCAGACTTCAGCCAGGCCTTATATAACACATAGCATTTTCCTGGTGTTGACAAATTCAGTCCTGGACATGTGCCCTAGCTTGGTTGAATCAGAGTGAAGCCCAAGACTTTTTTTTGATAGCTGGAGAAAGAGAAAATTTCTCTTGTTCAGAATGGTCTGGGCTGCCCAGGTGAGGCCTGGAACTGCTGCAGCCACTTTGCTTCCATGAGGCAAGCCAGCTAAAGGATGAGGAAGACATAAGGAGAAGGTGGAAGAATTAAAGAGAGACTGAGTTAGAGTACTTATCAAACCATCTCTAATGTCTGTACTACTGCTGGATTCTTTTTTATTACATGAGCTAATAAATTTCTTTTGTTGTCTAAACCAATTTAAGTTGGGTTTCCTGTTTCATGCACTTAAATTTATCCTAACTGATAAAATTGCATTGTATACTTTTTCAATAATTTGGAGTTTACAGTAATAGAGATGGAATACCCCCCCCCCCCACACACACACACCAATAATTGCATTAAGTATTGTTTAACTATTAAGGCAAAGCTACCTGGCAGAAAGCAATGTTGTCTATGTTTTTGAGCTCCCCATAACCTCTTGAGATGTCATGGGTAATTTTCGATGTGTTATACTATAGATCTTTTTTGTAATCCTGTCCCCTATGGTTCACTTTCTGATTCACCCAGTGATGTGGCAACTGTAACCCTCATTTTCCCCATTTGAAAATGCAGTAATAGGGGCATATAAAGTAATACCTACTTTATTTTGGGACTGTAAGGACTAAATGAGCTGATTTATACAAAGTATTTAGCCACAGCGTCTGTAACATAGTGAATACTTAATCAGTGCTATTTGCTGCTATTATTGGTATTATTGTAGTATTTATTGTACTTATTAACAGATTATTCTTTGTTTCCTCTTTAGCCCTCATCCTTTAAAAAAATGACCTGAACAATGTTGATTAGGACAAGAGGTACAGAGAGCAGAGTTTGCTAAGTCCATAAAGTGACGTAGGGGACTCTGCGCCATTTCCCTTCCTTCTCTGTTCTTCCAGACATTGAGTTCTGTGAGTGAGTCTCGATCTGTGCTCGGGGCTCAGTGGTGTGTCTGGGATGTCTGTGTCCTCGCGGTGAGCTGTTGATGGCCTTGGGGGGAGCTCTGAGCAGGTATCACATAGTGCAACCCAGTTCCTCATGAGCCAAAATCATCATGTTGCTTCGTGGTGGGCAGAGGGGGAGAGGAAGAATAATTGCAGCAAAGTCCCCCTGTTTTTGCTTTTCGAATCAAGAAAAAAATTCCTATTTCAAACATTAGGAATATTCATTTTTGGGTGGGAAAGGATGGATGTATGAACAACAATAGACGCCTGTGCCAAAGAACAGTGACTGAAACCAGTGTGCTGACATATATAAGTAAATGAAACCGTTGCATTTCCTAAGTGTCCTTCCTTCCCCAGTGTCTCTGCCGTTGTCATGGGAAATGTGTGCATGGCAACGTGCACTCTGAAATGGGAACGGAGATGTTTCTTTCCCTTTGCCCAAGATTTGTACATTCTAAAGAGCTTGAAGTCAGTTTCTTGCTATCGTCCCAAGACATTAACTTCTGGTTTTCCCTTCCGGTGAGCCCAAGGAATCATCATCATATGCTCCCTGGTCATGAGTTCATGGAGAGAAACACAGGCCTCATTCACGGTCTCCAAGAACGGGGCAGGGTTTAGTTGGTCAAGGAGGGAAGTTTTATTGCCGGTTTGGGTTTGCAGCTGTAGAGCCTGCAGTGCGTGCACTTCTTCAAGTCCCAGTGGACTTAGGGCTCTCATTCGGGACTAACTTCTCTGCCTAATCCTGTGAGTGCAATCAATAGCTGATGAGAATAAAGGCAGCTATGGCTAAGTAAGTATCAATCTAGCACATTCTTCTTCAAGTGCATTCTCACTTTATTTCACAATGATCAATAACCCAATGATACCTATCCTATTTTTAATGGTCATTTCACTGATGAGAGAAGGGAGGCATTGAGGGGTTCAGTTACTTGCCCTGGACAGTCTTAGGAGGTAGAAACAGCACTTGGTCTGATACTAGAGAATGCATTCTTAACCTAGGCTGCTCTCTCTTGATTCCGTGAAAATGTCCTCCCTCTGTGGGCACCCTTGCGTGTGCTCTTATCCTTGTTTCCTTACTACTCTTGGTATGCAGAGGCCTCTTTCTGCTTATTTGCTCTAGTTCGAAGTTTCTTCTTTACTAATCAGTATGCACCTTTTGTGTGTGTGTGTGTGTGTGTGTGTGTGTGTGTGTGTGTGATGGTGCCATCTTTCCCCTGTCCCACTCCCCAGTCCACCTCATGGTCAAATACAGTCCCTGGCAGCCTATAGGGGTAGGCTCACAGGAAGATGCAGTGTGGGGAAAATGGAAACTTCACTGCTATGGTAGGTTTTAGGCTCTTTCCCCCCTTTTTCTTCCTCATGCACCCCAATGTACTGTCTTTGTCCATTTGCTCCTATTAACCCCAGCTGCGTGCCAGACCACCTTTCTGGTTTAATCACATTCTTAATCTCCAAATCAAAGCATTCTCCATTCTGAATAGAGACAGCAATGTAGCCCGGCTTCTTGGATGGAACTATGTTCAGCCAAGTTCTGCTTGCTCCTCACTGAAACGTAATAAGATGGTTAAAAGAACAAGATAATTGTGTAGGATTCCTCATGATCAGAAAGATGTCCTATGCAAAGGTACTATCTTTACCTAGTCAGCCTTCTGAACCTTGGGGTGTAGGGGCTCTGAAATATTTTATGGGGAATTTAGATCCTTTGATTGAAACAAAGATCCTAGGAGGGAGGAAAGAGAAAATCTCAGTAATGATTAGGTATAGTGAGTTAGGCATTCACAAAAGTGTCAGTCATTTTGAAAAAATGAAACATTCAATACAGCGAGTTCTCAACTCTGGAGACGTGTGTGTGTGTGTGTGTGTGTGTGTGTGTGTGTGTGTGTGTGTGTCTTGTCTGATGTCTGAAGAAAATGCAATTTTTCACAGCTTAAAGAAAGGAGCATTTTCCTTCGGGCTTTCTTAGTCCACAGCAGCTTGACAGCTAATCAGAGAGCTGCCACCATGCCGGGTTTCATTGACTCCATTTTCTTATTATTTAATTAGATGATTTATGGTTTCTCTGACAGGTCTGGTGCAGCCTTTGTGTTGCTCGGAGGAATCACACATAACTTGCCGTCCTAGTTATGAAGTGGATAACCGTACCCAGGCCTCATTTGCTGTGATGGTTTACGTTGTCATATATGTATGACTTTCATCAACGTTAACAGAAATTGGCCAATTACAAAGCGGTGAATAACATTTTTGCTGACTTGTCTCTGGTTGCACTCCCACCGCTCCCTCTTATTAGGAGTAACAGGAGACTCCTTGAGTTAGAGTCACATTGTGTCTCCATGCACAACACCAAAGCCTCCTGTAAACCGAGCTGAGGTGGGAAAGGCAGGAAAGCCAAGGACTGGGCACCTGCCATTTGTTATTAAGGGGTTCATTATCTGAGAGCATTCTATACATTCTTCTAGAATGTTCTGTTCCAAGGACAAGAAGCAAAGTCCTGCCTCACCCCCCTGAAGTGTTTGGTGGCCCTGTCCCCTGAGCAGCGTGCCCCGCGTGGTGCCTGGCTGTCTTGCTGTAGCGTTTTAGTGAAGCCCGATTCCTCTCTGGCCTGGCAGATCCGGTCTCAGGCTGAGCAGGGAGAAGCAGAGGCTGCCTCTGGTCTGTACTGCTCGCGCCTGGCATCGCCGGCCTGCCAGGGCGCCATGCAGAGAGCCCCGGCTTCCAGGCACACTTTGGGTGAAGTCATTCTTCCCTGAAAGCGGAGATGGGAAATGTCTCCTGACGCTCAGGAACTGACTGAGGAGGCTAAGCAAAGCCAAGCTGAGGAGAAGGCTGGGAGTGTGTTCTTTCAGACGCAGGTTTAGAATGGGATCACGTTGCTCTTCTATGGTTTCCTCTGCTAACAAATTATTAAGGTAAATTTCCGTTGTA
This sequence comes from Vespertilio murinus, assembly GCA_963924515.1. Classification (NCBI taxonomy): domain Eukaryota; kingdom Metazoa; phylum Chordata; class Mammalia; order Chiroptera; family Vespertilionidae; genus Vespertilio; species Vespertilio murinus. The sequence continues at coordinate 52,915,830 of OZ004706.1, forward strand.
AAAAAAAAATGGCCATTTGAAGGTGTTTGAAAATAGACTAAGTTGTACATTCCCCCCCCCCCTGAAAGCTGTAATATAGAATATGAGATAAGCAGCGAGCTGAGAATTACTATCTTTCAAATTTAATTTGTTTGCTTATGCTTATCTGAATGAAAACCAATAAAGTTGGCCATTTTCAGTTCCTTCCCCCTCCCCCCCTCCTTTTCTCCTACCCATCAGGGCTCATTATAACTTCTTTTCATTCTTTTAGTCCCTCATCTTCTCCACTTCCTCTCCCCCTCTGGAACCTTCCCCTCAGGGAGAAATCTGATCTCAGTTACCTACACTTTATACATCTTAATGTGAATGTAAACCTGGATACTGATATTCCCAGGGGGTTTGGAATAATATCACTTATTGTGAACTAGAAGACTTTGCCTCCTTTATAAAGGAGGTAGAAACCAGGACCTAAGTCCCTTTAAAAAAATAAACTTGAAACTTTTGTGCTTCACCTTGTTTTTGCATTGCCTAGACTGACTGTGACCCTGTCAAGTTCAGAAGTGTGTGAGAGTAAGCCTTATAAACAGCACTGTCTGGGAGAGAAGGAGACGAAGAGGCAAAATGCAAACTTGCCACCAAGTTGTACTGTGAATGTGGCAAAGTCAGCTCAACACACTTTGTATGTGAAAATATTGTATTCAGTGATCTCTATGGGCATTTATAGACCCCAGAGTACAAAGAGTTTGAAGATGAGTCTTGCACAAACAGGATCTGTAGACAGTTGCAGTTAGTTACTCACAGGTGGATGGTCTTGGAGTAACAAGATTACCTCATTGTTGTCTTTGGCCACTACAAGCACAATATATGAAATGGAGAAAATGTTATAGTTTTAGTAGCTTATATCAGGCTTTTCCTTAGGAAGAGAACTGGTTTTGTTTGAGAAAATACCATATAGGTCATTTGAAATAGATGATAAAACACTAAAAACATTAGTGTGTGGGAGGCCAAGACACAGATAGAGATGATCCATCTTTTGTATATGAGAAAGTAAAAGGAATTTGTGTTTTGTTCAGGCCTGGGTAGGGTTGGAGAAGAAAATAGAGGAGTAGAAGCAAGAGAAGAAAGAGAGAGAGAATCTGGAAAGATAGCAGAAGATTGGTTGCTAAGTGTTATACAAGGTAAAAAAAAAACAACAAAAACCCAAAACAAAACACACACACACACACACACACACACACACACACACACACCAAAAAACAACTCCTAGAGGTATTAGGAACTTAATGTCCAATATGAAATTTTAATTTAGTTTGCTATGTGTTCTCCAGTTTTTGTGATCTACTTATCTTTAGTAAATCTAATTTTATTTTTAAATGGCTTTTGAGTGGATTACTTTATGGAAACTAAGGAAGGCTTTGACATTTTATGTTTAGATTAATCTGGAGTGGAATAGAGATAGCAGATCTATATATAAAAGCCTAAGCGACCCGCCAACCAGCAGGTAGCTGTGATTGCACTGACCACCAGGGGGCAGATACTCAACAAAGGAGCTGCCCCCTGGTGGTCAGTGAACTCCCACAATGGGAATGTTGCTCAGCTGACTGACAGGCACCAGATGCTGGGCTTACAGCTGGAGAGCACAGCCGTGGAGTCACGAGCTTTTCCCACAGACACTCCCCCTGCATGCCCAGGTGGCAGCGGTGGCTGCAGCAGCAGTGGCAGCAGGTGCAGCAGGGCCTGGATGAGTGGGTGTGGCATGGAGCCCAGCCTGAGCTCGGACTCCTACCTGGCCACCTGTGGCTTTGCATAGTAGTTCATGCTGTGTGGATGGACGTGGGTAGTGGGCTGGAGCCTGATGAGCTGGCGGGTAAAGCAGGGCTGCAGTGATGCGGAGGTCCAATGATGCCTGCAGACCAGGCCGAGGGACCCCACAGGTGCATGAATTCCATGCACCCGGCCTCTAGTATAGACATAAAATCCTGTAGGTGGAGTTTGACCATGAGAGCACAGTGTCAGCGAGATATTTGCAGATATCTTGGTGAGAGATTTGTATTTCTATTGGGAATGGAGTTGAAGGGTTCCTAGATCTTAAAAGGTAGATCAGATGGAGGAGTTCCCAAATGACATACTTATGGGGTCTTTCCTACAAACTCAGGACTCTGGTGAACAAAATGGTGGATGGCCACTTTTGACACATTTGCAAGACTTTGCAAAAAAGAAAGAATCTGGAATGGGCTCTTACATATTTTTAGTTGTACCTTTGAAATGATGTGCTGACCTCATCCAGTTCTTAATGATGGTTCTCTTTCAACCAGAGGTTATTTGACTGCTTCAGAGAGATCTAGAAAGCATAATTCCTTGGTTTCATTTCTGGCAGCTTTCAACTCAATGATGACTGTCTTGCTCAGTGTCATTTCCTGGAATTTCTGAGGGAAATTCTAAAACAAACCATTGCTTTGTCTATAAACATTAGCTTTGAAGATGATGAATTAAATTTCCATCATCAAACAGTATGTGCTCTCCAATCCTAGGTGGATAAAATGGACTTTATTTCACAGTCACTCTGAGGAAAGGTGGGAAGCATGGATCCTAGAATATTAATTAGAGTAAGAGGCACCATTCTAGTTTTCATAGCATCCTATCCTGTGCTTTTTCTTTGTAGCACTTACCAAAATTGAAATTCATTACCTGTGTACTTGGCTGTCAACTGCTTTCTTACAGCAGGGACTGTCTGCCCTATACCAGACCAGGAGCAGTGTAAACTAAACCTGAGCAACGGGATGCGAGGTACTTATTTTATCCTTCTTATTTTCTCTAGTTTTATAGCATCTACAACAAATCCCCCCTCCCTCGCCCCATTATAAAATACAAATCTTATGAAAATGAAGGATGTATTATTAAGTACTCTATTTAACTTCTTCAAATGCACAAATGTGATATTTGTGCATTTGAAGAAGAGACCTACATAGAAAGAGCTGCAAAGAAAGGGACATGTTGAGAGCTGTATGTAATTGCTAAGTTTCCTCTTTTGGATCTAAGAGCTTGATTAGTAGAGGAGATATCCTCAGGGGAGTCCCACGCGTGCTGAGATTGAGGAGTCTATCCCCACAATAATTGACATGGGAGCTTTGTCTTCACTTAAAATAAGGCCACAGTTCATATTTTGTTCTGTACCTTTTAGAATTGGGTTCTGTTTTTTTTTCTTCAAGGGGGAAAAATGAGACTGCTACTATAGGATCACTTGTTAGATGGATTATGTTTCAGGATATATTTCCACGCACTCCATGGTGGAAATTTGGCTCCTGGAAATTTGCTGCATGTCAGTATATTTCAGTAGGTTTCTAAGTAAACTGTGCAGCTATCCCCAAACCCCAAATGATTCATGACTGATTTGGGGTAGCTGTAATTTTTTTTTAATGTCAGAGGGAAGAGAATTTAAATGTATTACATGCCAATAGTATTCCAAAGCCACACTTCATGTTAAAACCACAGAAAGAGTCATTTACATTTAACAGGGCCTGTGAGTCTTAAGTAATGATCGTTTGGGAATGTATCTTTTGATTTTAGTTTGAAAGGAACCATGGTGTTTGAGATTTTTTGGTTTTCAGATGAGTGGCTAATAACCTGTTTTGAGGGAAGCACTGGGGATGGGAGCATACACGTGGCTTCTCTGAGCACAGAAATCCTGCCTCTCCGTGGACCGCAGCTTGACTTTGTTTTCAGGGTTGCCTTGGTGTAACAAAGCGTCCCTTATGCCTCTGGGGTTTTCCTGGCCAGCCATCACCTGCCAATTGGTTCCTGTCTATGTAAGTGTTCTGAGTTGGAAAATGAGGTGTAAGAAATGCTTTATTTCATCCTAGGCCACTCCTACCTTTTGGAGACCATTAAATTTCAAAGTTTAGCATTTGGCCTGGTTCACGTGCTCTCTATTTTTTTCCTCTACTCAAAAATATGCATTTAAGGCCTTTTTGAGCCTTTACTATTACAAGGCACTGTGTATGTTAGGCATTATGGAATTAGAATCCAGGAGAGTCGGGCTCTGCCATCTTTAAGATTAGAATGTGATAAGATAAAAAAGACAACAGCTGCAAAGCCACACAGCCCTGTCATTGCAGTCATGGTCAGCGCTCTGGTCTGGGATGGGGGGGGTGGGAGAAGTCTAAGTGGAAGATTGGCTGAGAGGAGATGGCTAGGAGAGAGGGACGGAGAGTATGGCTGATCTTTTAAGGAAGGGTCTTCAAGTGAGAATGAGCTACTGTCATTGTGGAGATGAAAAGAAGATGCAATGACTGGAAATCAGAGCAAAAAGGTGAGTGTGCTCCAGGTAGGAAAGCATGGAGGGCAGGGGATGGATTGTGAAGGCTCCAAGCAACATTGAGGCATTTGGATTCGTTCTGATCTAGGAGCTTTCTGTCCACATAAGTGTCCACTTCAGGAAGGATGTGTAGCTTGACCACCCCTCCCTATTCTTCCCAAGTATTCTATCTCCGTGGTTATCACGAGGCAGCCATGTTGCATTAGGCTATTCTGTGTCTCAGCCACAGGCGATGGATCGAGGGGTTTTTCTTAGTTGATTGTTTTGGGTATTGGAATTGGAATTGAGGAAGAGAAGTGAGTTTCTCTCCTAATGGCTGAAGCAGAAGGCCTGAAAGTGAAAAGCTATTGAAGGGAGGTTCTGTCACGTGGCGTGAGGCACAGACATGAAAGAATGAAGCAATTCCACAGAGAGAATTTATGTGAAATCAGAGAGGGGTGACATACTCCTGAGCCTTCCTTATGCTCCAGGCCCTGGTGCTGGGCCTTTTCCAGCATATATGTTAGCCCTGGATTCCACAATATAGTAGTATTCCTCTAGAAAATCTCCAGTCCTGATCCTTTGTTTAAACTAGCGAGAGGTACTTTCTGTTACTTGGGTAAAATTTATAGGCATCCTATCCAATAAAGAGAGAATATGCTAATTGACCCTCACACTGTCAAAAAAAGATGGTGGCGCCCATAGCCAATAAGGAAGCACTATGCTAATTGATTGCCCTGCCCTCAAAGATGGCAGCACACACAGCCAATAAGGAGGGATTATGCTAATGGACTGCCCCACCCTCAAAGATGGTGGTGCCCACAACTAATAAGGAGGGGAATATGCTAATTGGCTGGCATACCCTCAAAGATGGCAGTGTCCACAGCCACAATGGGGCAGCAGGTGTGGGCCTGCCCCACACACCTGCCTCTGGAGTCCCCCAGTCTCCTCAGTTCCCCAGCCATCCAGGGCTGGCACGAGGCACAGGCAAGCCTCAGATGGTGGCTGCCCAGCTGCCCAGGGCTGCCTGAGGCTCAGGTAACCAGGGCCAGCCGAGGCTTGTGCTGCCAGCAGTGGCAGCAGCAGAGGTGTGATGGGGTGTCACCTTCCCCTGATTGCCAGGTCTCCTCCCATTCCTGAAGGCTTCTGAACTATGAGAGGGAGCAGGCCAGACTTGAGGGACACCCCCTCCAGTACAAGAATTTTCATGCACTGGGCCTCTAATATATTATAATTCTGCTTGAGGCCCATCTTCTGACTGTACGTAAGCCTCAAAACATGTTAATTCATGAAAAGTCAGTTATCTTCTAGTTTAGTTTGAGGATACAAAGGAGCAGGAGAAGTTAATTTCATCTACCATTTTCCGAGAGTAAATGTGATCCAAGGAAGTTTTGCTGCATAAGCAGAAACACCTTAATGAGATAATGTATGGATTTAAGTGTAAGGACATAAAGAAAATTTACCTGTAGCACTCTCTCTCACCTGAGTCTTTATAGCCCACTCAGATCTTAGTTCTTTTTTATGTAAGCACCTTTGTATTAGCATGAGTTAAAAATGTGGTTTATTGACAAGCATGGCCAAGTACATTTTCCTCATTCTGTCTTTGCTGCATTGCCAGCTCTTGGCAAGAGCAGCTTTGCTAATGGCAGGGTCACACACTGTGGTCTGGCCTCTGGGGCTGCTCATTTGAATGAACAGTCTCTGCCAACCACTGCTGAGGGTTGAGGAAGTGCTAGCTTGGAAATGGGCAAACACAATTACACACTGTGGTGTGATAACCAGCTAGTCTGGTTGCCTAGTTACTGAGCTGATGGGGAGGCAGTGTTGTACAGTGGATTAAGCACTTGCCCATAGATCAGACCTGTGTGCATAGCCCACCTCTCCTAGTCACACACCGGGTGACTACAAGTTACCAGTTCTTTCTAGATCTCAACTTTCTTATCAGTAAAATGGAGGTAATAATAATACATATTGTATAGGAGTATTATAATTTAGTACAATATTTAGGAAGTACATAGTAAGTTTGTAAGCATTAGCCATTATTATGTAAACCTCATTACCACAACGCCTAGAATTTGATAAATGCTATGGTTCTTTTACCCTGAAAATGTACATATTCATTCCTTTAAAACTTCAATGGGTAAGTATCTTCCCTGACCTAGCTGTCCCTGAATAGCAGGTTAAGGATCCCTGATTTAATCTCACCCTTCATTTCATAGGCAGGGATATTGAAACCCAGAAGAGCTGCAATTTCTCAAGGTCAGGCCTCACCTGGCAGAGCTGGATCTGGAACTCAGGGACCTGTTTCTTAATTAAATTGTACCCACTATGCTGCCTCTTTTCTGTGCAGAACTAGAGCATTCCTTAGCTGAATTGATATGTCTTATAGAGGATAAATGACATTTGAGAAAGATACAGTTAGAAGCCCTCACAAATTTTCAAACTTATAAATAAGGAAATATTTATATAGACCCTTGTTTATTCCCAATTATATTTTTACTAGAGGCCTGGTTCACAGATTTGTGCACCGGTGGGGTCCCTCTGCCTGGCTGCGGGGATCGGCCAGAAACCGGCTCTCTAATCCCCCAAGGTGTCCTGGATTGCTTGAGGGTGGTTTTCGGGTGATGCTCACTGGAATCAGGCTCCCTCCCCTCTGGTTCCAGGTGAGTTACCCGAGAACCATAGCTGCCAACTCAACACAGCTCGGCAGCTGCTGTGTTGAGTGTCTTCCCCTAATGGTCAGTGCGCATCAATGACCCCCTGGTGGTCATTGCATGTTATAGCTACTGCTTGGATGGTCCCATGGTCAGATGGTCACTTGGGCTTTTATATATATAGATTAGAGATCAGCTGTTTCATGTGCAAAGCATTTTTTGTGTGAATAGAATTTTATTAAAGTATCTTCTCTTGCTTGATGGCAGGTTTTCAAAAGGAATCTGAGTTTGTAATTGCATCATAGGCACTATTACATCTGAGGACTAGGATGAAATCCTTTATGGCCAGAGAGATGCCGGGTCCCTGGCACGTCCATAACTGTCTGGAACATGAGTTGAGTCATTTGCAAGATCTACATTTGCACTTCAATGAAATTTCACATTAAAGCATGCCACAGATCTTTGGAATTGTTGCTTACCAACAATTGAAACACGGATTGTTAAATCCTTTAATACTAGATATTTATACTAATAAAAGGGTAGTATGCTAATTAGACCGGGAGACTTTCTGGGAGACCTTATGGATGTCTCTCCAGACAAAATCATGGTGGTGGGGCTGAGGCAGAGGTAGTTAGAGGTGATCATACCAGGAGGGGAGGGCAGTTTGGGGCAAGCAGGCTGGTGAGGGGGCAGTTGAGGGCAAGCAGGCCGGTAGGCAGAGTGTTAGTGGTGATCAGGCAGACAGGCAGGTGGGCGGTTAGGAGCCAGCGGTCCTGGATTGCAAAGAGGATGTCTGACTGCCAATTTAGGCCTGATCTCACAGGCAGTCGGACATCTCCCAAGGGGTCCCAGATTGGAGAGGTGCAGGCCAGGCTGAGGGAAAACCCCCCACCATGCACGAATTTTGTGCACCAGGCCAAAATGACCTAAGGGATCAAATGACCAGAATGACTGGAACAACCAGATGACCAGTTGCTATGATGTGTACTAACCACCAGGGGCAGATGCTCAGTGCAGGAGCTGCTCCCACAATGGGAGCGCTGCTTAGCTGACAGACCCCACCCAGTGGCCCACTGGCCTGGTAGCAGCCATTCCCTCAGTAGTCCTGCAGGTCCTATCTCTGGAGAATGGGCCAGGCACCGACAGACCAGCACCACCGGCACAATCTCAACAGTGCTGCTGGCCTCCTGGAAGTAGGCCTTGGGCACCACAGCCGCTTCCCCTCTCTAGATGCTCCACAAGGAAGAAAGGATATAAAAACGGCTGCCAGGTGGCTCCTAACAACCAGAGCAAACATCAGCAGGAAGGATTCGGATCATAGCCAAATAATGGCATCCCACCGCCTGCCTGGAGGGCCGACCTTGTTCCGCACTCTCCCTCCCCTTGGGGGCCTCACCTGTGTATGAATTTGTGCACTGTTCCTCTAGTTTACTCTATAACAAGTCTGTTATATTTGACGTTGGTCAGACTGCTGCATTCCATTGAAGGTTTTATTTTAAGAGGCCCATAGCCAATCATAATCCACATAAGAACAAGCAGTGAAGATGGCAGGAGTCCTGGGAGTTGGGATCCCTGAGGGATGGTAAAGGACTTGGTTGTATTTGCTCTGGAAGAGAGATGAAGAGGGCTAATAAAGCCTGTCTTCAAATAATTTAAGGCTGTCAGGAGGAGTAGGGATTTTCGTTACTCTTCATACTGAATTTTTCTCTGAGACATATTTCTGACTGTTTATTAAAAAAAAAATAGGTGATACTTTAACAATAACTATAACAATTAAGGTGGCCACTTATTGGGCTTTTAATGAATACTAAGTACTATGCTAAATGCTTTCTGGGGACTATAATCCCTGTTTTATAGATGATGAATTTGGGATTCAAGTAGTTTTGGCAATTGCTCCAAGGGCACCTGTAAGTCGTTGGTCCATAGGACTCCAGAGCCTTGTGAAGAGTGAATGTCTTCCCCAGGCAGGTGAGAGGTTGTAGGAGGTAATTTGAGTACCAGTCTTCTGTGTCCCACCCTACCTGGCAATCTCCAACAGAGCCAGTGCTCGGCAAATGATGTGCAGTGAATAAACAAGGGGATCCTGCATTCTGGGGGAGGTTGGACTTCTGGTCTCCAAGACTCACTGAGCAGGAAATCAAATACACACTCCCACTCCCCGGCTCTTTGTTATGAGCTAGTCAGAGTCTGGCAGTGGTGAGAGTGCTCAGGTGGGATTTTTTCCTTGTAGCTCTGGTCCTTGGGAATGCCCTGGGTGATAGGGTGTTTCTGTGAGAACTCTGGCCATTTGTTGTCCCCAGTGCTGCTGTCTGCTTTCTGAGGAGCTTGATGGGATGGGATGAGCTCTGTGGAGCAGAAGACTTAGAAGAAATCTGTGAAAAATGACTCCTGTTCCTTTGGATTAGAGACCAATTTATAGGAATGGTGAATGCTTTATATTAGTGGCACACTTTGAAAACTTGCCCAAAATGTCTCCTTTGATCCTTGAGCTAGATAAAGAAGATATAATTCCTATTTTATAAAAGACACGGGAGCTCAGAGAAATTAAGGGACTTGCTCAAGGTCATGTGAAGTTCCAATCTCCCTCTAAGCTGCAGGCTCAGTTGTCATCGACCTACTTGGTATCTCCACTGGGATAGAACACAGATACCTCAAAATCCAGGCTGGCCTAACAGAGCTCCCGATTCCTGTTCTTTCTCTAGTGCTGTGCCAGTAAAAGCCATCACAGTAAATGTATGTAGGTGTATTAATTTCCTATTGCTGCTGTAACAAATTGCCATCAACTTAAAGCAACACGAATGTTACTACCTCACAGCTCTGGAGGTCAGAGGTCAAACATGGGTTGGCAGGGCTGCATTCCTTCTAGAGGTTCTCAGGGAAAACCTGCTTTCTTGCCTTTTTCCGGCTTCTAGAGGCTGCCCCTGGTCCATGACTCCTGGCCTCACGTCACTCTGACCTCTGCTTTCATGGCCACCGTCTCCTTCTCTCAGTCTGGCCATTATGCCTCCATCTTTCTTCTATAAGGACCCCTGAGATTATGTTGGGCTCATCCAGATAACCCAGGATACTATCTCTATCCAAAGATCCTTAATTTAATTGCACCTGCAAATCCATGGAAGATAACCCGTTCACCCCTGAACAGGTTTTGGAGATTAGGATATGGATACCTTTGGGGGCCATTATTCTGCTTATCACACCAAGTTCTAGGGCCAAAACCATGGTGCTGCCTCTGTTCTCTCTCCTATTCCATCAGGAGGTCCTCTTGGGATCTCTGTCATCACCCCCCTGCTCACACCCTCTCCCACCTGGACGGTTGATGGTGAAGCCTCCCATCTGGTCTCCACGTGTCCACCCCGGCCTCCCCGCTGCAGAGTGGCCCCCAAAACGTGGGTTAGATCACACTGGTCCTCTGCATGCGAGCCCTCCAGGAGACTTATATCTCGGAAAAAAATATCCAAGTCTCTTTCCTACCCTTTAGCTTTGCATTTAGAACTCCTCTCCGCTCTCTGTCTCACTCACTCTGTTCCAGCCACACCACCTTCTTGCTGTTTCTTAAATGTGCCTGGGACTTTCCTCCCTCAGCTATGTGTGCACAGCTCCCTCCCTCTTCCTTTCATGTGTCTGCTCAGATTTCATTTCCTCAGAACCACCTTCCAATGCCACCCTGATACTCTCCGTCCTTGTGTCCTGCTTTATTTCCCCAGCTAAGCATTTAGCACTCATGACAGTGTGTGTGTGTGTGTGTGTGTGTGTGTGTGTGTGTGTGTGTGTATGTGTGTGTGTAGCTTGTGAGTGTATCATCTGCCTTCCTCTGTTGAGAGGTTAGTTCCAGGAGGGCTGAAAATTTGAATTTTCTCAGAACTTGGTATGATTCCTTGTGCATAGAAATAGCTTAAATATATAAATGAAAGCTGGGCCGAAACCGGTTTGGCTCAGTGGTAGAGCGTCGGTCTGCGGACTGAAAGGTCCCGGCTTCGATTCCGGTCAAGGGCATGTACATTGGTTGCAGGTTTGTACCGGGGGTGTGCAAGAGGCAGCTAGTCGATGTTTCTCTCTCATTGATGTTTCTGGCTCTCTATCCCTCTCCTTTCCTCTGTAAAATATCAATAATATATAAATGAAAGCTGGGCTTTAAATTCAAGTCTTCTGGTTCTGGATGAGGTATGCTCTCCCCTCCCTCATGCTTCCTCTCCATGGGTTGTTAATGAAAAGTATGATTTTGTAACATGAGCAAAGTCTTTGTTGCCCTGGTACCTGTGGGTCACATGTGGCCCTGTGCATGCTGGGAGCTGTTACCCTCTCATTAGAGATAGTGACCCTGCGGTATAATGTTTTCATATCTCAGAGTTACTCCTGACTAAGCACAGCTTTTCAGATGAGTTTAACATGAGGGTGATTATGCTGGAGAATAGTCACTTGACTCCAAAGCACCTCACATATTCTGGATGTGTGGGCGAGCTGCAAAGGAGGTGCCTGAGCTCTGGGAACAGAGAGCATCCTTTGCAGTCAGTTCTGTCTGCCAGAGATTGCTGAGCATCCCCTGTGAGCCAAGGACTGAGAGGAGAGTTGGCCACACCCAGAGCAGACCGCTCCAGTCCTTGCCTTGGAGGAGCCTGTGGTCACACCAGTGCTGCTTTGAGTGTGGTCCATGGACCAGCAGTGTCTGCATCACTTGGAAATTTGTTAGAAATGCAGAAGCTTAGGTCCCACCCCAGACCTCCTGAGTCAAAGCTACATTTTAACAGGATCCCAGGTGATTCATCTGCACATTACAAGCACAGTAGGGAATGTGGCAAACACATAAGCAGATAGTTACTGTATACAGTACTGTTAAGAGTGGGAAGCACCAGCTACCCAGGGAGGGCACCAGACCTACTTGAGTGTGTGAGTGGGCTTTTGTGTGTGGCGCATAGCAGGCTGGGAAGGTGGCATTGACTGGGAAAGCCAGCAGAATGAGGTAATAGCTGAAGCAAGAGTAGGAAGAAAGGAGAAGTTATTTTTTTTTCTTTTTCATTTTAAAATATATTTTATTGAATTTTTTTACAGAGAGGAAGGGAAAGGGATAGAGAGCTAGAAACATTGATGAGAGAGAAACATGGACAAGTTGCCTCCTGCACACCCCCTACCGGGGATGTGCCCGCAACCAAGGTACATGCCCTTGATTGGAATCAAATCTGGGACCTTTCAATCCGCAGACCGATGCTCTATCCACTGAGCCAAACCGGTTTCAGCAAGAGAAGGGATTTTTTTATAACAATAATCATAGCTGCTACTTATTGAATACCCAGGAGTGTGTCATAGATTATAGGAACCACTTACATGCTTCTTAGCATGTTCCAGGCCCTCTTGTACTCATTTTAATATCCAGTACACTTAGTGTAGTACATTAGCTCACTTTAATCCTCTCAGGTCTCTGTGAGGCTGACATGGTTATTCTCCCCGTTTTTCAGAGAAGGAGACTCACTTGCAGAGGTCAAGTTATTTGCTCAGGATTGCCCAGCTAGCAAAGGTCAGCGGTGGGATTTAGACTTGTCTTCAAAGCCTGGTCTTTTAACTACATAAACATTACTCCACTACTCCGCCTCTTCTCTTAGGGGTGAGTGTGTGTGTGTGTGTGTGTGTGTGTGTGTGTGTGTGTGTGTGTGAGAGAGAGAGAGAGAGAGAGAGAGAGAGAGAGAGAGAGAGAACTCCCACCAGCTGTGTGGGAGAGAGAGAGAGAGAGAGAGAGAGAGAGAGAGAGAGAGAGAGAGAGAAAGAAAGAGAGAGAGAGAGAGAGAGAGAACTCCCACCAGCTGTGTGGCAGAGAGAGAGAGAGAGAGAGAGAGAGAGAGAGAGAGAGAGAGAGAGAACTCCCACCAGCTGTGTGGCAGAGAGAGAGAGAGAGAGAGAGAGAGAGAGAGAGAGAGAGAACTCCCACCACCAGCTGTGTGGCATTACCAGAGTATAAAATGGGAGGTGGCAGACAAGACTGGAGGGACAGACAAAAGACAGCTTCCCTTTGCTAGGTTAGGTGTCAACATTTCACTCTTTCTCTCTCTCAGGGGTGAGAGCTTCAAACTAACCACTCTTGGGGTTATTTGAAGAGAAAAAGAATGTTGGTAGTTTCAGATGCAGCTGTGAGGTCCCAGAAGCTGGAGGAGAGAGGCCAGCAGAATGGAGTTGGGCTCCTGACTGTGATCGCTGGCGGGCATGCCAGGTGATGGTGAGCTGGGCAGTTCCATTCATCTCCTGTCTGCCCTTCCTCCTCGGGGAGCCTGCCTTGCTGCGGATGAGATGGCACTGGAGGGCCGGGAAGCCGAGTCCTCTAAACCAGGAAATCATACACACCCTTTCAAGGTGATGTGCAGGGACGACTAAAAGATTTTTGAGAAGTTTCAGATAGAAATCTTTTTAGGTGGCATTGGCTGGACCAGGGAGGGCCCATCTCCTGGGCAAGTTGCAGCCCTCCCCTGCCCGACCTTGCACAATGTAGCGTGTCTCTGGCTGGGGAAACTCACTCTCCCACCTACGTGTATTAGGAAACGGTATTGACTTATTCCTAACAGGCAGCCAGCTCCGGTCTCCATCCACAGCAGCCGCCATCTGCTGTTCTGCTCAGCATGCCTGAGGTCAGCCTGACCCCAGCTTCTTTCCCTTTTGTGACAGTGTTAAAAAAAAAAAAAAAAGCTCCCTAGTTGGCTCAGTTTTCCTCATTTGACACCATCCATGCTACCTAGGACTTTTAGAGAACTCCTGTTGATCATATACTTCCTCAGGTTTTTCATATATTTGTTTCCTCAAGATTTGGGGAAAGGCAAAGTGTTTGTATACAAACTGTAAAACCACATCGTCCATATGGCAGCCACGAGCTACACGTGGCTACTGAGCACTCGAAATGCGGCCAGTTTGCACGAGACGTGCTGTAGGAGTAAGATACCAGGTTTTCAGGACTTAATACCCCCAAATATAAAATACCTCATTAATAATTTTTATATTCAGTACGTAGTTAAGGGAATATTTTGATATATTAGGTTAGCTAAAGTACAATATTAAATTCAATTCTACCTGCTTACTTTTAGTTTTTTTAATGTAACTACTAGGAAATTTTAAATGACAGATGTGGCTTGCATTACATGTTTCTGGGACAGCCCCTCTGAACCTCTTCGATAAGGAGGTGGCCAACAAGGTTTCTGTCTGCTATAATCCATTCTTAGAGCTAAAGGTCAAGTGCATTTAATTTCTCCCCACCCCTAGGGCTTCCCCTTCCCTTCTCACCCCTTGCCTCGGTGGTCCTGGGCCCCCTAATCAGATCTCATTCAGGTTTGGGGCACTGAGACTATTGGTCACCAAGTGGCTGCTGGTTGGTGCTTTGCCTCATCTGGCCTTTCATTGGGGCCTCTCGGTCAGCCAACCCCAAAGGTGAGTGACCTTACCGTTCTGACCTTGGCTTTCTCCCCTCCCTTCTCCCCTCTTCCTTTCCTTCCCTTCTCTCCTTGGATGATCCTATCCATGATTACGGCTTCAAGTACCATCTTTAGACTGTTGACACCCAAATTTATTTCTTCTGCCCCAACTCCTCTCCTGACACTGTGACCTCAGCTGCCTCCTGGACGATGGTGCTGGGCTTCCCTGCAGGTACCTCAGAGCCCAGCATGTCCTCAGTGGGACTCAGACTCTTCCTCCTCCCGTGTTTGCTTTGGTTTGGTTCGTCTTCAAATCTTAGGGAATGGTGCTCATATCAGTTCACTTCTCCAAGTCAGGTACCCGGCAAACTATCCTTGATGCCTCTCTCTTATATCTCCCATATCTGGTCAGTACCCAGGCCTTGTCTATTTTACTGCTAAATCCTTTTGAGCGCATTCTCTTCTCTCCAACCTCTCTGCTGTGGCCCTAGGTCAGGGCAATGGCATCTTTCCATCTGTGTCTGCTCCACTTACCCACTTCCTTCCTCGTTGCCTCTAGTCTTGCTCTCCTCTAGGCCATTCTCTTCAGTGTAGCCAATGCGATCTTTCTAGAACACCAAGGTCCTTGCTATTAGGATTAAGTCCATATTCCTGTATGTGGCCTGCAAGGATCCAGGTTTTCCGGCTTCTACCAATTCTTGTTTTGTTTTGTTTTAATATATAATTTTAAATGGATGTCAGAGAGTAAGGGAGAGGGGGAGAGAGACAGAAACATCAATGATGAGAGAGAATCATTATTCGGCTGCTGCCTGCATGCCCCCTACTGGGGATCAAGCCCACAACCTGGGCATGTGCCCTGACCAGAATTGAACTGTGACCTCCTGATTCATCGGTCAACACTCAACCCCTGAACCACACTGGCCAGGCTTCTGTCAATTCTTTAGCTCCATCTCTTGGTTTCTCCTCTACAGCCTAAGTTCCCTACTCACCAGCCAAACCAGACTGCATTCGTGCCTCTGAGGACCACCCTCAGTTGTCTTGCCTCCCTCATTGAGGTTAGGAGTTCCGTAGTACTCCAGGCTTCTTTTACTGCTCTTCCGACAGTGATACTAGTCCACAGCTGCTGGCTTATTTGTCACTCCCTGCCCTTCTGTGTGTGATTCCAGATCAGGATCCTGGGCCCGCACACTGTGACTACAAGAACTTCAGTAAGCTCCATGATGTGAGTGCACAACAGAGGCAGTTATTATAGGTGGTAACATTGGGCAGAAAATGAAAGTGGGACTTGGGGGTAAGAGCATGGCCACTGAGCACACTGCTGGCTGAGCATCTGCTGGACCAGCAATGAGCATGCATTGCTACGCACTGTTCAGTTGCTGGATCATGGGGAGGTATGGGGTCCTGGTGACCATTTACCCACAACCAGGATGGCCAGTGAAAGATCTGGTGAGGGAAAGAGTTAGCATTTAATGACTCAAAAGAGTGTGTGTGTGTGTGTGTGTGTGTGTGTGTGTGTGTGTGTGTGTATCTGGGGCTTTTATTTACCTTACCTGTTTTGACCTGAACTTCACAAGACTCAACAGCAAATTTGGAACACCTTATCATTGAATGGCCACAAGACAAGATCTCTATGGGAGTCCCACTCTCTTCTTGACCTGGAACCCCTGGAAAGACATATTTAACTTCCAGACAGTTGTAAAAAACAGTGGCCAAGTTAAGAATGAGATAGTTACCTTACAACATGAAGCAGAGGCAATGGATTTTATTTCTCACCAGCTGGTGTATTGTATGTCTTCTTGAAGGTGTGATTTAGAAGAGCACAGTAAGTGATATAATCATTTAGTGTCCAGCCCAATCTGCTTACTTCCTTCAGCTCCTCCCCCCCCACCCCCTTCCCCCACCCCTTTGCAGGAACACACAAGTGGCATCTCATTGTGTTTCTGGCCTGTATTTGCACTGCCTCTGTGCTGCATCCCACCCAGTTGGTCATGACTTCAGTAAGATCTGAGGATTTAAAAATGTTTAGGTACAGATACAGGGGAATGACGAAACACTGACAGCTCGTGATTAGAGTATAAATGGCGACTTGGGACTCAGATGCACACTGAACTCCTTTCAACTTGCAATAAAAGGCTCCGTGGTCCATCTGGAAGGCGCCATAAAACATCCTTTGTTGTCTTATTTTAGTACCTAGAAGATACTGGGAAGATCAGAAGCAGTTTTCTCTGTGTTCCAAAGGCATGTGTTTCCTATCAACAGACAGCAGACCCTTTTGTATCTGAGTTCAAAATCTTTTTGACTGCTTCTGGGCACCGTCCCAGCTTTTGCAGACCTGGGGACGATACCTCTTTGCTTCTCTGCTTTCTCTTTGACACTGAGAGCTATTTTATCCTGATGTATTTTTAAGTACCACTTGTGTCCAAGCTGAGGATTTCACTGACACCCGCCACAGCAGCCCCCTACTTTTATTCCCAGTTTCTGTGTTAGAATCCTGTGTAGATGGATAGATGGAACCAATTGAGCAGCCCCGCTGAGAAGCCACATTCAGTCAGTGTGAATCTTCCTGCTGGGGTCGGAGACAGTGAGGTCCCCTGGGATTCTGTCTGGAAATCTTATTGGATTTGCAAGACTTAAGTTAATACAGAGCCCCTCAGATAGTATAGGGCTTCATTTCTTTGCCTTGAAAGATGTTTTCCGAGGTCTGTTTCACGAGTTTTACTGATAAGGAAGTTACTTCTAATATTTCAAGAGAAACCGAACACAAAAAAGTCTTCTGTGTTCTAATACATTTTCTCTCCATGCCCTTCTATCACTTTAGTGCTATTTTAATGCTTCTCCCCTACATTTCTTTCCTTCTTTCTCTCACTCACTCATTAACCTTAGGTCCCCTTTTCAAATGGAATTAATTACTAACCATGAAACTTGGTAAGTGATGTCCTGAAGGGAAATGTGTTTCTTGTTTCGCCCCCACTTCCATGAGTAATGAATGTCCCTTACAGACATAAGTGAATACATTTCATGATGAAGTACATTTGCCCCTTAAACCAAGTGAGCATCTCCTTGTTCACAGGGAGGGTACTGTTCTCCGATCGTTGCTCTGGGAAACGGCATCTTGCAGAAGCAAAAGTGTGGGCCTTGGAGTCAGGACCATGAGTCTGAGGTCCAGCTCCACCTTTATTCGGTGAAAATGATGTCACTGCTCTGTGTTTGCATTAACTTGCTGTAATACGGGTATAACAGTATCTTCCTTACTATGTCATGTTAAGAATTTAAAAAGAAGGTGCCTGTTATGTACTTAGCACCTAGGGCCCATGGTGATTCTAAGCAGCTCCAGCCACGATCTTTGATAACTGTCTTGTCTTCTCCTCGAGTTCAGGAGGCATGGGACCTCCATGTCTTCAGTGAACTAGACCCTGTACTTCCAAAGCCCTGATATGACTATGTAAGAAAATGACAACAACAACATTAAAAGTTTCCCAGTTCTCTAGTGATGCTTGTAAAAAGAGGTTTTGAGGTAGGAAGTAGATTTCTGGAGTCATCTTTAAAATGTTTGTGTGCTCATTGACATGAGAACTACGTAAAATGCACATCCTCAAAGAATGGCTGGATGTGTGAGTGAGGAAGCCAGTGTCACAGATGCCCAAGCAGTATGATGGACCCAAACATGGGGCTTGGGTTTTAATCAAAGTGAAAAGCCACCAGGGGGACCCCAGGCCCTTTGTAATGCTTTATTGGCAGCAGAGTGGCTCTGTATCTACATTGTCTAAAGAAATATGAATTTTCTATTCTTTTTTAGCGGCATGTTGATATCTGCCCCAAATGTATATGTTGACACTCCAATCCTCAGAGTGATGGTATTTGAAGCTGGGGCCTGTCGGATAATTGGACCATGTGGTTGGGGCCTTTTTGATGGCATCTGAGCTCTTATGAGGAGAGACATGGGAGAGTTTGATTTCTTTTTCTGTCTCTCTGTCTCTGTCTCTATCTATCTGTCTTTATCTCTGTGTTGTCTTTTTATCTCTTTATCTCTACCTCTATTTCTGAGCCATGTGGGGAATACCTCAAGAAGGTGGCTATGGACGAACCAGACAATTGACCTTGGACGTTGATCTTGGACTTTCCAACCTCTGGACTGTGGGAAATAAATATTTGGTGTAAACCACTATGGTTTACTTGTTATAGCAGCCCGAACTGTCTCAGGCAGTAATTAAAGGGCATATGGCAAGAATGATGTTACTAAAAACATAGATTTTATTGCAAATCCGAAATGGAAATAAAGTAAAAACTCAGTCTTTATAATAAACTTTGTGTCACATGGGCTTTTCTGTAGTTACATTTTAGTGTATGATGAAATAAACGCTATGTGCTTATGGCAGTAAGTTATGGTCAACATTTTACATGGATTCGCTAATTTCTTTCTCATCAGGATGCTGAAGAAGGGGTCATTATTATTTTCAGTAGCATCAAAAGGTTGGAATAAAAACTCTGTAAGAGCACTTGGTACTATATCAGCGGTGTCAGTCTTCTGAGATGGAACAATGGTGGGTGGGCTGACTGCTCATTCAGGGTTGCAGTCTCCTGTTCATACCAGGAGCCATCAAATGCAGGCCTGGGGGCTGACCACCCAAGGTAGGTGACCATGGGCCCACCCTCCATCGCTCACATTAGAACACACCTGCAGTCTTTATCTCATCTTTAAAGCCCTACCAGTCCCAACTTCACCGTCTGTAATCCTGCCCATGCCTCTCTTTTTCCTTGCCCTGTTTTATATTTCCATGTAGCCGTTACTGCTGCCTGTCATTATGCTATCTGTTGAGCAGGAAGACACAGCTCCCAGTCCCAGGTGAAGATTCCAGCGCATGGAGGAAAGCAAAGAGCAAAACAATGCCAACCGCCAGAATAGTTGTGGGCCCGCCGCAGCACCTGCGGGCCCCGCCGTCCCCCAGGAGGACTCAGCACACGAAGTGCTGGCTGGAACGGTGCTTTATCAGCAAGGAGAAGAGAAGTGATGTAGCAAGAACAGCATCTGCGTTGCGTGCTGTTCTCCCATGACCATCTGGTCCCAAGGCCGGTGCCTGGGCCGTGGCTTGTTCAGTGGCTTTTAATGCTTGCTGTTGAGAAGGGCCCCTCTTGGAAGGTGGCTGCCAGAGGATGCTGGGTACGTGCTGTCTCCATTTGAAGAGGTCCGCCAGCTGCTATGCTTCCTCTTTATTAGAAGCCAGTGGCAGTGACTTCTCTGGAACACTCCGCTGACTCCTGTTGGAGTGGCAGGTGGACTGGTGCTGGGACGGTGTCGTTCTGACTGCCCGGAGAATGTCTCTCTCCCATAGCCACGTGATAAAACCACCATCTTCAGACAAACAACCTCTTTTAAGAATTTCAGATTTAAAAACTAACTTTCACTAAAGCAATAAAAATGTTGCCATTATAAATGTCTTCTTAAAAGAAAAATTTGGAAAAGGAGAGAAAACTTACTCAAATCCTGACCTCCACACAAAGGTGGAATGGCTGAGAGTCTGGTGCATTTCCTCCTCTTATGTTTTATATATGTCTGCTCAGTTGCACAGAACTGTACTGGTGTTAGGTTTTGCTTTTTGAACATACTATGTATTTTCCATGTTGTTACATGGCTTGCTTTAAAAATGAACTAATATTAAGCTGGTGGCTCAGGTGGTTGGGTATTCTCCCATGCACTAAAAGGTTGCCAGCTCACTTCTCAGTCAGGGCACATGCCCAGCTTGTGGACTTGATCCCTGGTAGGGAGCATGCAGCAGATCGATGTTCCCCTCTCACATCAAAGTTTCTTTCCCTCTTCCTCTCTCTCTAAATATCAATAAAATATTTTTAAAAAAACGAACTAATATTGAGTGCCTATTGATATGACAGAAATGAATTGGGCTATTTCTGTATAAATTAGCTCACTTACTACTGCACGCTGGTGAGGTGGACCTTATTACCCCTGTTTTTTCATTTGAGGACATGAAGGCTCAGAAAATGTATCAGATCATATAGCTAAAATGGGCCAGAGTCAAAATTCATCTGACTTGGGGCTGACATAAGAAAACCTGTGTCCCACTGACTGTGCATTTTAATGGCTGTCCATGTCCTATCTAATTGCACCATGTGTTGACCGAGCATCAGGTGAGGGCTACCTGCCCCTGAGACAGAATTCCTCCTTTCAGGGAACTCTGTCTTCCAGGCCCCACCTAGCACACAGACCTAAGGTGGGAGGGCGACTGCTTTTCTTCCTGGCACAGGTTCCCACGCCGGGGGGCTCTGCTCTGATCATTGGGACGCATAATTGGTTCCAGGTGTCATGTGTGTCTCCAGTGGTAGTGTGGAAAAGGAGCCCCTCAGCAATACCCTTGAAAGGCTTGGCTCCGTTCCATTTGTGCCCCTGTGATTGTGACTCGGTTGCACACCGCGGAGGCCTTTTCACTCTGTCTTCTTTAGAGACAGACCTCTGCTCAGGATGGGCCCTGGTGGGGTCAGCTGGGCGCTGGCTCATGTGCCATCTTCCGGAACTTGCTGCGGCACAGGGCTGGGGCGTAGCAGCACCTGCCACTAACAGGCTCACCACAGAATATTTAACGCATTTAACGCGGGTGCTTTATTTTAGAAGTTTATATCCTCCCCTGTAAACAGCTAATAAAAAGAGAAAGCTACAGGCCATTTGTAAATGCACTTCTAGAAACCAACTTCAGAGGTTTACTAAGTGGCAGGAACCTGGTCAATAGCTGTTTGAGATGCATTTATTTCTAACTGGAGGCAGACTTTCTCCAAAATAGCTTTGTTGTCAATAGACTCTTTGTTTCTTGATGTACAGCTCACAGATAAATGCCTTTATAGGACTTGCTAATGTGTGAGCGTTTTGAAATTAGTGCTAAATTTGCAGTCTATAATATATCATCTAGTCATCTTTGACAAACTCAATTTTAATCTCATTAAATGGTGTCTTCGGTGATTGTGTGTAGAGATTCCCCAAGCTAATTCTACCCTCGTTGTTTTTCACTGGAGAAAAAATAATTCTCATGGGGTCTGTACACCAGTGTGTGTGTGTGTGTGTGTGTGTGTGTGTGTGTGTGTGTGAAGTATTCCTATGATGCCTGATAATAAATAGCTTTCATAGTTGGTTAAGCATCGGAGCTGGGGAGGTAACTGACCCCCAAATTATGTGACATCTTTGTGCCTGCCAATTCCAGGAGCCTTATTTTTTGCTGAGAAAAGGTTTGACATATTTGAGGAATTATTTTCTTTCTTTTCAGTCCTTCGGTTAGGATGACTTGGAATGGCAGTCGTCGTCACTAACCCTTTGATGAGGTTCTTTTCCCTGAAGTCTCCCGAATCTATGGGCCTCAGACATGGCAGTTCTCACACAAATTGCAGTCGTGATCCTCACCCTCCCCTAGCCAGTGTCAGAGTCAGCTCTAGGGGCTTGAAAGGCAATACCTCATTGAATCTTTACAATTGCTTATAGAGTGGATATTTTGCATTAGAAAGCCCAAACCTCCAGTGATTGAAAGGATCCCGAGTACGTATTGCCTATCCAATTAAGAGGGAACTATATACAATTGAATAAATAAGTTTACGTTGAAGAAAAAAAAAGAAAGCTCAAACTCAGACCGGTTCAGTAATTAGATTACACAGCCAGGAATTGATGGAGGAGAGATTGAAAGGGAGGTGTGTTTGGGGGGGAGCCTGTGCTACTTTCAGTCCGCTTTGCTGCCTGCTGCTCTGCTACCCTGCCTGCCTGTGGCTAACTGACACAGAACTCTGTGGAGCTGGTGTTTTCTATTATACCAAGTCTCTCTGGGAAGCCTGAGTGTTTACAGGGATTCTTGCCCCGCTTTGGGGCACCCTCATTGCTAGCTACTGCATAGACCTGATGTTGGGGTGAGTTCTTGGGCAGGTGAGTACAGATGAAAAGACTTTCTTTCACCTGCTCTAAGTAAATGTGCTCCAGGGTTGAGCTGTGCTGGTAGAAAGACATTTCTGGAAGGCGGGTGATCCAGGCCATGATGGTGGAAAGACTCGAAATAGCTAGAGATAGGACCAAACCAAAGCAATGAAAGTTCAGGATGTTTGGTTCCAAGTAGAAACTCACAAATAGAGCAGAATCACCCTCCCCCAACCTCCATCAGCTCCATAGATTTTACTTAAGAATCCTTTGTGTGTGACCTTCAGGATTGAAGCAGAAGGCATCACTGGCTTCCTTTCTCATTAAGTTGCAGTCATGCCCCCGCAAGGGAAATTGTGGGCTAACATGGGTTCCGAGGTGGTGATTTTCTAGGCTGGAAATCTTTTTAAGGGATTTAATCCCTCACCCAAAGCCAAAATGCTTGTCTGGTTCAGCAGGAAATGACTATTTGAATATGCTTTCCTTTCTTCCAGCTGCTTGTGGCTCTGAATTCACTGGTGCCCCAAGGAAGCAGAGGCTAAATCCTAGCCCCCAAGGTGATGGTACTTGGAGGTGGAACCTTTGGGAGGTGATTAATTCATGTGGGTCTAGCCCTCATGAATGGGATTAGTGCCCTGATCAAAGAGACCCCAGAGAGCTCCCTGTCCGTTCCGCCCTGTGAGGACACAGCAAGGAGACAGCCATCAAGGAAGAACTAGGAAGCTGTCTCACTAGACACTGAATCTGCTGGCACCTTGATCTTGGACTTCCCAGCCTCCAGAACTATAAAATATAAATTCCTGTTGTTTATAATCTATGTAGTCTATGGAATGATATATACACACAAATCTACAAACTAGAACTTCATACACACACACACACGAACACACAATGCTCAAACACATGTACATATACAGCACTCATACACACACACATATATATATATATATATATATATATATATATATATATACTCATAAAGTCATGTAGCCACATAAAAACACACAAGCACATACACTGTTCCTGTGGAAGAAATGCTCATTTGATGATGATGGCTTTTTTTTCTGTTTGCAACTTTGGCCCCTGGCCTTGATCTTTGCAGCAAGCCCAGTTGAAAGCTCTCAACAGCTGCTGCTTTTGTTCTGAAAGCTCTGTTTTGGTGACATAGATTCTGAGAGAGGGGGGGGGGTTAAAGGAAAAAGGTCTCTAAATAAGTCATAATTGAGAGAGAGGGGGGAGTATTAAAGGAAAAATGTCTCTAAATAAGTCATAATCTTGAGAGAAAGGGAGAGAGAGAGGTATAAAGGAAAAAGGTCTTTAAATAAGTCATAATCTTTCCCAAATATGTGTTTGTTAGTGGCAGGTTTCTAGGCTCAGAGTGGGTTAGTGGAACAAGCCTGTCTCTGAATTCCAATTCTGGTTTTGTCACTAACCAGCAGGGCAAGGCAGTTACCTTTTCTGAACCTCAGATTCCTCACCCGTAAAATGAGACCAGGATCTCTAAGGTTTTAGGTCTGAGATTCCGGGGATGTCTTTTCCCAGTGACAGAGGCAGTGCAAAGCAGAACAGCATGTGAATAAGCTCTAAATCCCACCTGTCTTGAGGACGAATCAGATCAAACACCACCCCAGAACTACAGGAGCCTCTGACTTCCTCCAGGCTCTGCTCCGTGCTCTGTTATATGTATCTGCCAATCACTGGCTTATTTATATGGCGCTTCTCACCATGAAATCCAGGTTCTTGAACAATATAATTAGTTTAATTTTGGTTTTCTGACAGCAGAAGCACATGCACCCCCTGCCTGTCTCTTGTCTCAGCTTTTATTGATTTTGATGGTGACAGGGATTAAGCTGATGCCGGTGGAAGTAGATATCAAGATCTCTTTCGCAGAGAGACGTTTCGAATCTGCCTGTTTGGCATTTGTAGGGCATTTCATTAACACTGCAGGCGACATGCATCTTGTACTTTTGGATGCCCTTGCAGTACCACTGAAGGAAGGAAGTCCTTGCTCTTGGCAGGAAAGGAGGAAAATAAGGAGTGGCTTCATCACCTATATGGACTTTGCTGGAGAAGGAGAGAGAGACAGAAACATCAATGATGAGAAAGAATCATCGATTGGCTGCCTCTTGCACAGCCTACACTGAGGATCAAGCTGCAACCCAGGCATGTGCCCTGATCAGGAATGGAACTGAGACCTCCTGGTTCATAAGTCGACACTCACCCACTGAGCCCTGCCCGCCAGGCCCCTACTTACCTTTCTGTCCTCATCTCTCATCACTCCTACAGATCTTTGTATCTTTACCATAGTGTTGGTCCGATTATCTGGAAATGGCCTCTCTCTATCCGCCTCTTTTACAGAACTTTAAAAATTCTTGAAATAATTAATGACTTGAGTTAATCTGGCCTAAAGCAGGGATGGATGGAGAACATTTTGTGTGTGTGTGTGTGTGTGTGTGTGTGTGTGTGTGTAGCCTGGAGACTTGATTTCATGCTAGGATGTCCCTGGCAGCTCCATCTAGTGAGCTGGCACCAGGGAGTGTGCCAGTGTTCTCTGTGGCAGCCCGAAGCACATTTTATTGGCCGGCACGGTCTATTTCATAACGCTGAATTGAGACTCCCTGCATAGCGAGGGATTTCTGTGGTGGAGACGAGTTCTCAGAGCTGTCCCATTCCTAGGTTAGATAGAGTTCCTCTTGTCTGTAACCCAGGGAGGAAGTGGATATGGATGTCTGATTACCTCAAGACAGGCTGAGAGGTGGTCCCAGCCACTGGCATGCTGGATGGAAAGTGTAATATTTCTCCCCACTAGCAACCTGTCCCCCTAAGGCCCTCTTGGCCTCTCAGAGGCTTGTGGTCAAGTCGCTTGAAGACCTAGAGAATCCAGGTCATAGGAGGGGAGTAAAGATTCAACAAAAGATAACAAGTTTTATTTAGTTGCGTGAGACTAAAGCTTACCTTTCTTGAACATGGTCAGCATCATGCTTGCTTGTGACAAAAACAGCCTAAAAAATCACATGGGGATTTTTGTAACTTAAAGCATTTATTAAAATCCCTGTTATATGCCCAGTCCTATAGCAGAGTACTGGGGGAAGTAATGCCACAGCTCTGCTTTCCAGAAATGAAAAGAACAAGAACAATTGTTGGAGCATCTTCATTACGCTAGGCATTTTAGCGTGTGTTTCATTCTCTTCACAGTCACCGTGAGCAGAGGCTATGCTCCTTGGGGTCTTCATGGAAGGGGCAGTGCGGTGTCCTAGGCTTTGTCAGTTCCCTAGCATTGCCTGCCCATGAAGATACAGAGGAATCCGCCCACCAGCCAATTAGACTCTTTTCCAGTCAGTACCCAGTCAAATGCCGAAGTATCAGATTAGAAGGGTAACACAATCTCTGAGAAATGGATCTGTTAGGGGAGGATTCTTCAGAGGGGAGGAAGGAGAGCTCCTGGGTCTTGGAGGATTCATGCATTTACGTAGGAAGAGGAACCCTACGTAGGCAGGTTTCACCAAAAGACTTCAGGTGCAGATGTTTGGATGGGTGGAGAAATTCCGTCTTTGTTGGGATAGGAGTTCAGGATGGGTGAATTCCTCAAGGAAGACGCTGATCTATTGTAACAAAGAGACTTAATAAAATATAGTGGCTTACATCAACTAGAAGCTTGTTTCTCTTTCACATGATAGAACACATGTAGCTGGGTATCTAGAAGGGGTAGTTGGCTCTGCTTCCAGAAGTCTTCCAGAAGCACTGGGCTTTAAATTGTGGTGTCTGCCATCTCCTATGGCAGGGGTGGGCAAACTTTTTGACTCGAGGGCCATAATGGGTTCTTAAACTGGACCGGAGGGCCGGAACAAAAGCAACCTGACCATGCTGGCACTCTCATCTTGGGCTGCTGGGGAAGGAGCAGAGGGGAGAGCAAGAGAACCCTCCGCTCTTTCGGCTCCGAGGGCCGGATAGAACAGCTGAACGGGCTGGATCTGGTCTGCAGGCCGTAGTTTGCCCATGGCTGTCCTAGGGTGTGGCTCATGCGCCCACGGTCCCAGCTGGCTAGCCACTGCCTCCCGTGGCTAGGGGAATGAGGATGAGAGTCAGCCTCCTGTTCATGGCGAGGCATTCTGAGTCCCACGGCATCACTCCGAATCAAGATGCAGGCTGCTGCAGGAAGGGGTGAGGGTGTAGCTTCTAACTGGGTGGTGGTAGGTTCTGCTTAGAAAAAGAAGGGGAGACGGTCACCCATGCCTGTCACCAGGAGATAAGTAAGGTGACAATGAAAACCGTCAAAGACCTTTGTCAGAGAACTCGTAGTCTCTTTCTTTCTTTCTTTCTTTCTTTCTTTCTTTCTTTCTTTCTTTCTTTCTTTCTTTCAATATATTTTTTATTGATATTTTTTACAGAGAGGAAGGGGGAGAGATAGAGAACTAGAAACATCAATGAGAGAGAAACATCGACCAGCTGCCTCTTGCACACTCCCAACCGGGGATGTCCCTGCAACCAAGGTACATGCCCTTGACCGGAATCGAACCCGGGACCTTTCAGTCCGCAGACCGACGCTCTACCACTGAGCCAAACCGGTTTCGGCACTCGTAGTCTTTCTAAAGACATTGAAGAATTACCTTTGGACCTTTTCAACCAGCGGGGGAGCAGCCAGCATTAGTGTCTGCTGAGTGCAGCGGGCAGGGCCTGCTGATGGAGGCCGCATGTCACTATCTTGGGCTCCTTTTCTTCTAAATTTTGCATCTGCTTCAGGACTGCAAGGCTGCGAGCCACCTCTGGTCAGTTCACCTGAGGGCCTGGGCCTGGGCACACTGTGTATTTTCTTCCTTAGGCTTTATTCTGTTTGAGAATGTTGGTCTGCAGCCAGATGGGGCGAGGGTGACAGAGGGATTACTTTCTTATCACAAGGAAATTAGATGCCTAAGCTAGTGATAGAGTGGGTTTTTTTTTTTTAAACCAATTTTTAGGAAAATTGAACTTATCCTGTTTACCCTTGTGGGAAGGAATCTATTTTTGCATTTAATGAAATGGATCTTGGCAGTAAAGGGTTTAAAACTAACTTCGGGATTTATTTAGAAAGTAATCTCCTTACCACGGACTTGCCTTCTGTCCTTAAAAAGAGGAGGCTTTTTACGGTGCTAACAGAAAAGGCAGCTTCTTTCCCGTTGCTGGCAGGCCCATTAGCACACGCATCTGCAAAAGCCTTGCTGCGTGGTCACAGAGGTCCATGCCCGGGACCCAACCTGGACTTTTTACCAGACCGTGTGTGTGTGTGTGTGTGTGTGTGTGCGTGTGTGTCTATTTGTTCGTGTGCATATTTGAAATAGGGTGTTCAGGTCATGGCAATTGAAAAGGCCTACAACACCCATTTTCCCTCTGTGATAAAATGTTATATCCAGGAAGAGGACTTAAAACATGAAAAATAAATAAATTGAATGGTTCCATTGGAATGTGATACCAAATGGTATGGATGCTTCTTCTCCTCCCCCTCCTCCTCTTTCCCCTATTCCTCCTCCTCCTCCTCCTCCTCCTCCTCTTCCTCTTCCTTCCTTCTTTATGTTGGAAGATCCATAAACAGTTTTCAAAGAATTCAAATAAGTTACTCTTCCCCTCACTCCCATGTAGAGATAAGAACTTCTGGGGGAGAACTAGTGTTATGTAATAGCAGTATCAAGCTTTTGTTTGAAAGGAAATACTTTCCTACTGGGACAGGTGGGATCACGGTCACACGGTCTAAGGTGCCCAGCACATGCCTGAGGCTGCACTGTGAATGCGGTGTGTGATGAAGGCACAGGGGTCCTCGGGCTTCCCACTGAGAGGCAGTATGGAGTTACGGGGCGAGGGACGTGGAGCCAGGCTGCCAGGTTTAAAGCCCGCTTGGCCATGTCCCAGCTGCCTGACATTGGGCCTCAGTCTCCCCATTTCTGAAATGGCATAATGCCATGGAGAGCCCTGGCCGTGAGGACTAAGTGGTGGACACGGCGTGCTTTTCAGGATTAATGATTTAAGATGCTCTTTACCTTCCTCGCCTGATTAAACAGCTTCATTTGCAACAACACTCTCTCCTTTTCGTGCTTCTTCAGTGTGCTCAGAGCAGTGGCCACCACGGGGAAGTGGAAGTGAACCAGGTTTTTAAAACTCCAGAGCTCACGTTTTCCCCCACTTCACCAGGACAGCACTCCTGGGCACAGGAGGGGCTGGGGAAGGGCTGCGTTCCTAATGGAAAGAGGAAGTCACTAGCTGCTCAGAGGCCAGGGAAGGGGGAGGTGCAAGGAGCATCAGCACATCAAAGTCGCATAAGCAAGAAGCCCTAACTTCCTTGATAAAGTAGGAAAGCAGATGTTAACCACTTGTAGTCAGGGGTCTACTGTATTTTTCAGACCATAAGACGCACCTTTTCTTCACCAAATATGCAGTCCCCAGGGACACGGAAGGTCCCGGGGGACCCGCTGCCGCTCTGCAACTCGGACCATAAGACGCAGGCACTTTTCCTCCCACTATTTGGTGAAGAAAAGGTGTGTCTTATGGTCCGAAAAATACGGTATATCTAATTTGTTTTTATGTCCACAACGCTTGGCCCCTAGTAGGAATTAAATACATGTTAGAGTGTGTTGGCTTGCTCCTTGTTCAGTCACTGAACAAATATTATAGAGTTCCACTTCCAGGCCAGGCACTGCCCTGGGAGCTTATGGTCAGCAGTGAAGACCGGAGACGGGGACAGAGCCCCCGCCTCATTCCACCTGGACAGTGAGCCCGAGCTATCTCCTAGAGCTCATCACTTCTCTTACCAAGCACAACACTCATTCCCCCTCCCCACCCTTCAGTTTTGTTAAGTAACCCGTCTATCATTCCTGATATCGGTATTTCTCAAAAATTTGATATTGATACTCTTCTCAAACATTGGTGACCAACAGTGGTTTTGGGATCTCCTCGGCAGGTTGTGTCATTTAGGGGAAAGAGCTCCTTCCTTCCTTCCTTCCTTCCTTCCTTCCTTCCTTCCTTCCTTCCTTCCTTCCTTCCTTCCTTTCTTTCTTTTAAATATATTTTATTGTTTTTTTACAGAGAGGAAGAGAGAGGGATAGAGAATTAGAAACATCAATGAGAGAGAATCATCGATCAGCTGCCTATTGCACACCCCCTACTGGGGATGTGCCTGCAACCAGGGTACATACCCTTGACCGGAATCGAACCCGGGACCTTTCAGTTCGCAGGCCGACGCTCTGTCCACTGAGCCAAACCGGTTCCGGCAAGAGCTCCTTTCTTGACATCAGAGGCCTCCTGGGTTTGAATCTTCAGCTCTGTTGTGGATTGGGGAGCCTTGGGCATATGCTAAGTTTCCAGTATTTTTTTATTGAAAAATGAGAATGTATATCACCTTGCAGTGGCTTGACTAGATCTCTCATGGCCATAAGGATCAGCTGGGTATTTATAAAAATCCAGATCCCAAGCCTCAACCCTAACTAAGCTAAGGATCCCCTCTTTACGATACCTAGCAGCTCAGACTGGAGCCCGGCACGGCACTGCACAGTTATTACAACTTCTCACGTCTCCTCTGCAGCTGTTCTCCCTCCTTTTGCACGTGTGATTTTAGAACCTGAGCTCTCCAAGTCTTTCCAGACAGAACAGGCCACGTCCTAGCTGGCTGACTTTGGGCCTCAGTCTCCTCATCTCTGAAATGGTATAATGCCAGAAAACCCAGCAGGAAGCATCAGGCAAACCAAAGATACAACTCAGTGGCTTCCACCCAGCTGAATTCATCAAGCCACTCTGCCTCCCTTAAGCCTCAGCCCTGGAAGGTAATCTATGGCCCTGCTACTCCAGAAGCGTGGTATGTTGCCTTGGCGGGTGTGGCTCAGTTAGTTGGGTGTTGTCCAAACAGAAAGGCCACCAGTTTGATTCCTGGTCAGGGCACATACTCTGGCTGTGGGCTGGATCAACCAGTGTGTGTGTAGGGGGTGTGCAAGAGGTAGCATATTGATGTTTCCCTCTCGCACCGATGTCTGTCTGTCTGTCTGTCTGTCTCTCCTCTGTCTCTCTCCCATTTCTCTCTAAAAACAATTTTTTTATATATATATATATTATATATACATATATATATATATATATATATATATATTTTTTTTTTTTTAAAGGGGGCATATGTAGCAGCAGCATGGGCATCACTGGGAGTTGGTAGAATGTGTAGAAATGTCAACTCCCAGGCCCCCCTAAGACTTCCTGAATGGAATCTGTAGTTTAACAAGCTGCCCACATGACTATTTGAAAAGCATCAGTCGGTTGACTTCTGGGTCAAACTATTCAGGTGTGTTGTTGTTTTTAAATTGTGGTAATAATGAGTGACTTGAAGCTCCCTTCTGACTCAGAGCCCGTGGCTGTTTAAAGAGACACATCTGCATCACTGCTGTTCTAATGGCATCACAGAATTGATGGCACTTAGGAGCTAGAGAGTAAATTCTATATGTGCTGAAAAATTAGAGAAATATGGATTTCACTTGGCAGTTTAATAGAGGTTTTAAAATTTTACCACGTTCAAGTCATCTTCGGCTCTCGCAATGGCTTTCCCTGAGTAGTTGGATCAGAAAAGAAATTTGTTAGTCCCCTTTTCCCCCCCTCAATGTGGACTTACAAGTGATTAATTTACACATTTGCACACTGGTTAGGAGGTGACGTTTATAATTGGGCACCGGTCCCCTCAGACAACTTGGCAAATAAACACGAATGGCTTTCGAGGTCTTTGCTTTTTAAAAACTTATTGCCATCTAAAAGTTGCAAAGCCAATTTAATAGATACAGACAACCTGCTAGGCAAAGAAAAAAGATGCTTGAATTATATATGTCTGTGCGCGTGGACACGATGCGCTTTTCAGGATTAATGACTTAAGATGCCCTTTACCTTCCTTGCCTGATTAAACAGTCTCATTCTCAACAACCCTTTCTCCTTTTCGTGCTTCTTCAAAATTTCTCGTCCTCGTCCCCTCAGGATTGATCGCCGGGGTCATCGGGGATGCAGCCTGTCCAACCAAACACACTTCTCTCGTCTAAAAGGAAGATTATCCCTTTCTTAATTCCTTGTTTACATTGCTGTCAGATGGTAGGCTTTCGGAAGTGAGTTGGCATTCATTGCGCCTCCCCAGAGGTGGCTCAGCTTTGGATGGAGATGCTCTTTCGGATTCTGAGTCAGTTTCATCCCGCGTGCTCCTGTCCTCTGTGACTTTGACGGCTCCTCCCCTTCACTCCCGACCAAGCGGCTGCCAGCGCCTGTCATTCACCAGCTTCTCCCTCCTCTGAAAATCCATTCTCTTCTCCCAAGAACAGGGTTTTGTTACTTTCCCTCTTGACCAGCATTTCACAAAGTTTATCCTGCCATTTTTAAAAAAATAGATATTCTGCCTCCTCTGGACCCCTAGAGAAATTAATTGGTTATGAACGAGTACAAATGCTGATGCAGACAAAGTTAAACATGGCTCTATGTGTTGGTTTAATCACAGGAGAATGTGGAACCCTTAACATGCTACCCGGTGGGGGTTGGGTTGTCACGTGTCTGTCTCCTTCCCGAATTGTGTTCCTGGTAGAACCCTCTTGGGAAGTAACCAGCAATACCAATGTTCAGCAAAATGCACTTTCCGACTTTGTCCTGGATGTCTCTCCTGTGTGCCTCTCTTCTCTCCTGAGCTGTGCCGGGTTATCGAATGTGTTGCTGAACATTTAGTGACCTCAAAATCACCCCGAATTAACCACCACCACCAATGGCTAACTGCTACTGATCACTGAGGTTTACTGCTAAGCCTTTTACAGGCTTTTTCTTTTTCTTTTTTCCCCCCAGAAAATTTACCTTTGAACTCAAGTTCAAATGCCTTAACTTGATATTCAAGACAGTCTGTGTTCTTGAACCCATCAACTTGTAGTCACGCGTGCCTCTTCCTCAGCATCCGGAATCTGTCTCTGTGCTTGGTTTTTCTGCATATGCCTCACCCCTCCTAATATCACTTACTGTTGACTTGTTTATTGTCTGTCTTCCCTCAGCCACCATGCAAGCCCCATGAGACTGGGATGCTTATTTTGTCCTCCCTGTACCCCAAGCACCTGCATCGGTGTCCAGCACGTAGTAGGTGCTCAGGAAACATTTCAGATACAGGTCGCATTCTCAGTTCCGTCTCCTGCCTGTGCTCAGTGTTGATTCTGTGGGCCTTTCTTGTGCTTATTCACTCATGCTTAGCCCTTTGTCTTGATCTGCCACCATCTCCCTACACCCTTCAGAGTCTAACTCTCTTAAGTGCCATTTCTTTCAAAGTATTTTCTAATCGCCACCCCTCCCTGATGGTAAGGGTCCCTCTCTTTGGAAGGTGATTGTTTATATCTGTCTAATCATTAATTACATGCTGCCTTGTAGTCCAGTTACTTTTAAAAAAAACATATTTTATTGATTTTTTTACAGAGAAGAAGGGAGAGAGATAGAGAGTTAGAAACATCGAAGAGAGAGAGAGACATCGACCAGCTGCCTCTTGCACACCCCCTACTAGGGATGTGCCTGCAACCAAGGTACATGCCCTTGACCAGAATCGAACCTGGGACCTTTCAGTCCGAAGGCTGACGCTCTATCCACTGAGCCAAACCGGTTTCGACGTAGTCCAGTTACTTTTAAGTTGAAAAAGGATGGCAGGGTACTCATGTTTGCCTCTCACATCCCTGTGGGACATGCTCAGTAAAGGGAAGGGAAGTGAGCCCAGTGTACCCCAGGCTGCCCACGGGACCGCGGGCTCTTCACGCACCTGTGCCCTCACCTGAGGCCTCGCGATGAACACTTGAAGTCCTCAAGAGTCTGCCTATGGGAATTTTTATGTCCCCCAAGTTTCTTTTTCCCTACAAGGCATTTCTTTGGTATAGAACAAAGCTTGGGATGCAAAAATGTCAATTGCTCATCGTGGTAGGAGAATAATGGTCTATGAATTCAGAGATGGGAGGGTTGTAGGGGCTCAAGCTCATTTTCCTTTTGGCTTTCTATTTCATATTTCATTCTTTCCCCCTTATTTGGGCAAACAGGTTAACAGCTATAGAGGGAAAATCTGTTTAAAGTGTTTTTCCTCAGTATCTTTTGTTTTGTTCTCTTCGTTATTTGCGTTCCCGCCATTCTCTCAGAGAGCGTTCCCACCCTCCCATGATGTACAAACAGATGCTGCGAAGTGGCCGTGCTCTTTGCTACAACATACATTGGGCTGCTGACACTGGCTTTCCAGGGAGCCACAGAAAAGCATGCCATTCTTTCTCGTCCACAGCAGGTCTTCTGTGCCCAGGGGGCTCAGTGGCAGCCAAGCCATACTCATCAGCCTCATAGTTCCCCGGCCCCATTCCAACACAGCTTCTCCATTTACTGGTATTCATGTGTCACCACCTGAACTTTGTTCTGTTCCAAGGAGAGGATTAACCCAGTGAATAAAAACATCTGTTTATTTGGGAGGTAGGACAGCAAAGGCTTGGGGCCAGGTAGACTTCCATCCCCAGGGGCCCCCATTGACCAGTATGTCACCAGAGTCAGTTTCCTTTTCTAAGCTTCTGTTTCTTCATCTGTAAAATGGGGATAACAACACCTGCCTCATAGTGTTGTGGTAAGCACTGTAGCAGATCACTTATGTAAGACCTGGAGCACAGGGGTGCCACCCGGTGATCACTTTCTAAATGGCCAAGATGCCCCAGACAGTGCTCTCTGGCGAGTGGGCTCCTGACAGCCCGAGGTTCTCCCCCCCACTCCCGTGTGTCTGACACCTACTGGTCAAATCATTTTTGTTTCAAAGACAAAAATGCAGGATTTTGCTTTCACGGGCCATTCAGCTAAGTTCACTGAGGGGCGGGCCATGGCTGTGCTGAGTCTGCTGTGCTCAGACACTGAGAGAGGTTCCTAGGAGTCTAGTCCCGGGGAGTTTGGCACTTCCCATTCGTCTCTCAGCAGACTTGTCAGCAAAGGAGGGCCTGGGATGCTGGGTGACATCCTGGAGGATATGGTGAGGTTCTTCACCACAGGCCCTCACAGGGGGCTGGGGTGGCCTGGGCGTGAACTGGCACGCGCTGTGGTGAGGGGAAGGGGTCTCTCCCCTGCACACAGGTGAGCCTCTGCGTCTCTACATCGCACTTCCTCCCAAGCAGGAAGAGGAGGCGGCTGGCTTGTCTCTGAGATCTCCTGGCACCGAAGGTCCCCCTTCATTCCCCACTGAAGAGCCTCGTTACATTTCCTGTGAGGGCATCGTCACCACTCACCATGCTGGTGTGCTGGCTTCGGTGTGGAGGGTACATTTCTTCCAGGTTGACCTCAACTGTCCTCTTCACCTTTTCTCTTTTGTTCATGCCACATCTCCTTTTTTATTTATTTACTTATTTATTTTATTTTTTTAAAACTATATTTTACTGATTTTTTACAGAGAGGAAGAGAGAGGAATAGAGAGTTAGAAACATCAATAAGAGAGAATCATCGATCAGCTGCCTCTTGCACACCCCCTACTGGGGATGTGCCCGCAACCAAGTTACATGCCCTTGACCGGAATCGAACCTGGGACCCTTCAGTTCCCAGGCCGACACTTTCTCCACTGAGCCAAACCGGTTTCGGCCCGCATCTCTTCTTGAAAGGTGTCAGGTAAAGCCAACAGGGTTAACGCTTGCTCTGGCGCCTTGAAATCTGGTGCCTCCTGATTGCCTTCTTCTGATCCCGTAACGTTTCCTGTCCTGGAATTTCCTTGAAGTTCAGCCTATTCTCACTCCCTCATGCCTTTCCCTTTGTAATCTACGATTCCCCGGTGGACAGGGCCGATGTCGGGCCTGTGGAGGAAAGCGGTGCAGCAGGAACAGGTCCCCTGGGTCCCCCATGATGGTGGCACGGTGGCACACCGCCTGCACACGCATGTGTACAGAGATCCGTAAACCGTACACACTCACCGTTTGGTTCCCACCTTTGTGTTATCCGGACGATGACAATTACAGCAGCTCCGATGGACGTAAAGGTTTCTTCAGGGATGGTCTGACGGTAACTAGACAATGGGGACCAGCGGTGCCTGTCCTCAGCAGATCTAGGCTGCATTTGAGCCTGTTTCTGCCAAGCCAGGGTCTCAGCGGATCTGGGCCTTTTTGCATTTTTGTTACTTGCCAGGCTGTAACCATGGCCTTTCAACCGCCACGAGGAGTGGTCGGGCCCTGAATCTCTGGCCACAGCTCCCACTCAGCCTGCTGAACGCCCTGGCGTTCTGGGCAGCGTGCCTCTTTCTGAGTGTGCAGGGACACATCTGGTTCCCTCTCATGGCAGGAGCAGGGGACCGAGGAAGTGGGATAGTGGCCCCACGCTCTGATGCCAAAGGGGAGGTGTGTTTAGGTCAGTGCCCCTGCTGTGTTGGTGAGTCCTTGGTGAGGACCATCAGGAATCAGGCGGAGGCATCAGAAGTGCTTTGAGATGATAGAGGGGAGATTTGAAAGCAAAATTCTCAAAAGTTTGCATTTAGATTTATCCTGGAGAACATCGCCTCCTTCCTACATCCCAAGGAAGGATTAACCACATAAGGGCAGGCTGTTTACTTATTTATTTAAAATATATCTTAGTGATTTTTTTTTTTTTAACAGAGAGGAAGAAAGAGGGATAGGGAGTTAGAAACATCGATGAGAGAGAAACATTGATCAGCTGCCTCCTGCACACCCCTATAGGGGGCGTGCCCGCAACCAAGGCACATGCCCTTGACCAGAATCGAACCTGGGACCCTTCAGTCCACAGGCCAACGCTCTATCCACTGAGCCAAACCGGTTAGGCTAAGGGCAGGCTATTTAAATAGACTCAGTCCCCTCTAGAAAGGCATAGACCCTTCCCCCCTAGTTTGCGTTCCTAAGTTCAGCCTGAGAACAGGATGGCAGGGCATGTGGTTTCCATGGGAGATGGTCCCAGGAAACATTAAAGGGGCGTGGGGAACGGGACAGGGAGGTAGGAAAGGTGTGGAATCAAGCAAGTGGTCCCTGTGGACGACTAGAACTCGATCCCACGGGAAGTCTGGGAAACAGGGTAGCACCCGAGAAGCGAAGGGCCCGCAGGCCAGAGCCCAGGTGGAGAGACGCGTTTGGAGGCCGGGCGTACAGTGGAGGAGAGACCTGCGGGCACCGCAGTAACCAAGGCCCCGGGCGTGTGGTGGAGCGCTGGCAGCTCTGCTTCACCTGTGGCCCCACGTTCACCTTCCAAAGGAGCCTCTGCACTTTCATTACAGACAGCGAATCCGAAACTCAGGCGCCCGAACCCAAGGTCACAGAGCTGGTGTTTGAGAGTCAAGGTCATGAGAATCCAGGTTTCCTGACTCCGGTTCTAGGGCTCGTGCCACTTGGCTGCTCAAGGCAGAAATTTAAACGTGTCATGATTTATGAGGCATGCCGCACCCGGCTAATGGGGATAATATTTTGCCTTCCACTGTGGATTCGTTATTCCTTTCCTGAGTGAGGAATTGTCAAAGGGATTAAATCCTCGTTGGGAGCCAGAGAAACAGCAAAAAAATAAAAATAAATTAAAAAAATGGCTGAGTGTGTAAATAAAGTCTCCCAGGAAGATCATATTTTTGAAGGCATTTATTATTCATGCCTTTTTGTCATTGCATGTCTTAAGTGTTTACTCGGGCTTCTAGCTCTTTGCTTTTCCAAGGACACGGCTGATCCTTTCTAAATGAGCCTGACAGCCATCGCCTTAGCCAGGGCTCTTTCCCCGTGCAGGTTGTTTAAGGCATGGAGAACAAGCTCCTCACAGAAAAGCGGCTCCTACCCGTGTCTCCCCGCGGGGGATGAGGCTGTGACGTGCCCACCTCTCACCCTTGTGGAGCTCTTCTGAATGGGAGGGTCCGGGTTGCTCATAAAGCCCCGTGGTGGGCAAGGAGGTGCGCTCTGAGATTCTGAAAGGTCCTCGAGCCTTTTAACGCTGAGGGGGACGCGTCCGTGGTCCTCTAGGCTGAGCCTGAGGGTCCAGCCAGCCTGTGCCCAAGGGGACACATACCCAGAGGAGCTGACCTCGGCCTCTTCGACAGGGGTCGGCAAACTGCGGCTCGCGAGCCACATGCCGCTCTTTGGCGCCTCGAGTGTGGCTCTGCCACAAAATACCAAGGCCTGGGCGAGTCTGTTTTGAAGAAGTGGCGTTAGAAGAAGTTTAAATTTAAAACATTTGGCTCTCAAAAGAAATGTCAGTCGTCATTGTAACTGTTGATGGTTGGCTCTGTTGACTCATGAGTTTGCCGACCACTGTCCTAGCAGAAGCATACATGAGATGCAGGCAGACTGAGGACAGTTAAACTGGAAGTAGATGCCTGCGCATGACCCTGAACTCGTGAACCTAGCTACTAACATGGCGAGTTATTCTGAGCTTTGGTCAGAGGTTTCCGACCATGGAAGAGCCAAAGACCACATCCACCGGAAAAGCGGAGAGAAGGTCCCGAATTTCCTCCAGCCCTTTCCGTAATGCATGGACTGCTGAATTATGTTTTGGCTGTTGAATGATGCATGTTGGCTGTTGCATGTGTTTTCATTCTCGTATTTATCTGAAGCCACAAGTTTAAGTCCTGATATGTGGTCATCATAAACTCTTGAGAAAGGGATCTTCTTATTGGAAAAGCTTGTCTAAGTTTTTCTTTAGAATCCACAGAGGGGGATTTCTGGGTCTTAAGGGGTGCACCGTTTTTCAAGATGTTGGATGCATATCTGTTCTCCAGAAATGGGAAGACAAAACCATTGTTACACTTCCCATGGGTCATGATTTCTGATGTCTCTTCTCTGAGATCTTCTGCGGCGATGGATGTGTCATTCTTTCTCCTGTTGCCAGTGATAACTGGGAAATAATGTAACACCATCACTTTATTTTTTATTTTTTAAAAATATATTTTGTTGATATTTTACAGAGAGGAAGGGAGATAGATAGAGAGCTAGAACCGTCGATGAGAGAGAAACACCGACCAGCTGCCTCTTGCACACCACCTACGGGGGATGTGCTCACAACCAATGTACATGCCCTTGACCGGAATCGAACCCAGAACCTTCCAGTTTGCAGACTGATGCTCTACCACTGAGCCAAACCGGTTTCGGCAACACCATCACTTTAATTTGCATCCCTTTGAATACTATTGTGAGTATTTTTCCGGTGGCTGTCCAATGAAGTGGCCTGTCTTTGAAGGACATGAGCAATGCTGTCCTCCCTGCCCTTCCCTCTCTGCTGCCTGCATAGCCTCAGTGGACCCGGCATGCCATCTCTCCTCCTCCTCCATGGCCCTGCATATCCCCAGCTGCCTGCAGGGTACCTGTGCGCCCCTGGGAGGTGGGCCACCGCCCAGCGCTGCTCCCAGCGCAGGGCCTCGCCTGCCTGTGCATGGAAGGCAGGCCCCATGAGGCACCCAGCTAACAGACACATTGGAGGGAGGGGATCTCAGTTAGGCCCGTTCCTCATCCACCTCAGTAAAACAAGGAATGGGTCCAGGCAAGGGGCGGGGGCCACCTCTTTCTTCCTCCAGTCAGACCTTTCTGTGTTTTGTTGTTGATATGGCTTGTCTCATGTAGCTGCCTTTTAAATGAAAACGGCATTTTGTGCAAACAATAAACGTGGCTTTCTTTGATCAGCTTATTTTGCCTTCTAATTAGGGGACAGCCCTTTTCTATATCAGGCCAATGACGCCGAACCCCTTTAGTTCTCATTTTTCTCTGTCTGAGGGCACCTCAGGCTGCTTGCTGGATTTGAAAGAAAGATCTGGAAAAAAAATCAGGATATCATATCCTTTTCCATGTTTGTCTAAAAGTGTGCCCCTTGGAATTTATTTTCTGTTTGGGTTTGTTCTTTAAGACCTTTCCCTCTGGCTTGAATCCTTGGGCTGGCCTTTGTTTAGTGGTGAGATGTCAGGTAGCAAGTTCAATGTTGAGGATGAGCTGTAAACCTACGCAGATGAAGCCAGAGCTGGCCAGTCCACCTGAAGATTTGTTTATTCATTTCTCTCAGGACTTTTCTTGTGCTGTGTGAGTGGGCAATGCTCTCTGAATGCCGCCAAGATGTAATAATGAGGAAACAGAGGTCAGGATCCAGCTACTGAACTGACCAGCTCAGCTCAGCGCAGTGTTGGGCACAGGTTTACACCCTGCATGCAGGTTCCATTCTTCCCCACTAGAGGGCACTCGCGCCACTCTTAAAGCAATAGTACCCGGGAAAAGGGGTTGGTTTCTTGGTTGGAGTCCCCAGAAGCTACCTGTCTCAGCTCCCACTCTCAAGGTGTGTTATGAAAGTAACAACTCTCTCCAGCCCAGCTAGGCAAGGGGAAGATTAATGTCTGGAAACTTCTGTAGTAAATTCAGCACAGTCCTGCCTGTTTCTGTTTCTTTAATGCAGCGTGATGGTAACCCATCGGCTTTTTAACTTGGGAGCAGCGTCCATCCACTTCTGAGGCACTGTACACCCTCCCTCCCTCCCTCCCTCCCTCCCTCTCTTCCTTCCTTCCTTCCTACCTTCCTTCCTCCTTCAGCTCTTCCAGATCCTTTGCCTTGGGAGATGTGTGAGCTCACCTGTCCTTATCTGTGAATAGGGGTGCCTACTCCTAGAGCGTCCCCAGTGTCCATGCATAAAGCTACTGGCAGAGCTATTCCTATTGGAAGGACAGGGTTAGGAGTGGTGGCTGCTTGGTGACAGCAGAGTGACAGCTTATTTCCTGGGCCCCTGAACCTAAGTTTGCACAGGAAGACTATAAAGGACTCACTTAGCAAATCCCCCGTCCCCCACCCCACCCCCCGGATCCATGAATATGACCATCATTACTAGCTAGTAATTATATTACATGACCACATGCCAGGCATGATTTATTTACATTTTGTTATGATAAACTTTATGTTTTAGAGCACTTTTAGATTTACACAAAATCAGTGAAGATAAAACAGAGTTCTCAAATGCCCTACCCCTACCTCCCCTGTTGTAGGGCATCTTTGTTACAGTTAGTGAACCAAAGATGAGATGTTCTTATTAAGTCTATATTTTAGCTATTCGAATAGGTATGTAGTGGCATCTCATTTTTATTTCATTTTGTAATTCCATAATGACAAATAGTGTTAAACATTTTTTCATACTTATTTGTCATCTATATGTCTTCTTTGATGAAATATTTGCTCAGATCTTGGCAAAATTGTACTGCCAATTTGAAAGACAGCCTTTTAAGGATATCTTGGTTGCTTCTAAGTTTTAGCAATTATGAATAAAGCTGCTATAATATTGGCATGCAGATTGGGATTTTGTCCATTTTTTATTGGACTTTCTGTTGTTTAGTTTTATGAGTTCTTTGGATACAAATCCTTTGACAGATATCTATAATAATAAAAGCATAATATGCTAATTAGACCAGATGGCCGAACGACCTTCCAGAAGTCCTTTCAGATGAAGCCACCATGGTGGGGGCCGAGGAAGAAGCAGTTAGGGGTGATCAGGCAGGCAGGCAGAGTGGTTAGGGGCAATCAGGAAGGCAGGCAGGCAGGCAAGCAATTAGGGGCATCAAACAGTCAGGCAAGCAGTTAAGGACGACCAGGCAGGCAGGCAGAGTGGTTAGGGGTGATCAGGCAGGCAGGCAAGTGATTAGGGGTGATGAAGAAGGCAGGCAAAGTGGTTAGGAGTGATTAGGTAGATAGGCAGGTGAGCAGTTAGGAGCCAGTGGTCCCGAATTATAAGAGGGATGTCCGGCTGTGGGATTGGGCCTAAACCAACATCCCCTGAGGGGTCCCAGATTGCAAGAGGGTGCAGGCCAGGCTGAGGGATCCCCCACCCCGATGCACAAATTTTGTGCACCAGACCTCTAGTGTACTTACAAATATCGGCAAACTTCTGTGGCTTATTTTTTCATTCTTTTAGCACTTTGCAGAGCAGAAGTTTTTAATTTTAATTAAGTCCAACTTAGATCATGTTTTTGGTGTTTCTAAAAGCTCATCTCTAAACTTAAGGCCAGCTAATTTTCTCTTTTGTTCTCTTTTAAAAGTTTGATGGTTTTTTATTTTATATTTAGTTCTAAGATCCATTTTGAGTTACTGTAAGTTAATTTTTGTGAGAGATGTAAGGTCTGTGTTTAGTTTCTTCTTCTTCTTCTTCTTCTTCTTCTTCTTCTTCTTCTTCTTCTTCTTCCTCCATATGAGTGCCCAATTGTGTTAGCACATTTGTTGCAAAGACTATCATTTTTCCACTCTATTTGTGTGTCAAATAGAGTTTCTGACACATTGATCCGTCAGTTCTTTCACCAGTACCATGCTGTTTGGATTATTGTAGCTTTATTATAAATTTTGCAGTTAGTGTGATTCCTCCAACTTTGTTGTTCCTCAAGTCTGTGTTTGCTACTCTGGTCTTTTGCTACAGGCATGGTTTTAAGTCCTTTACATTATTGTAATTCACTTGTTCCTCACAGTAGCCCATCAAGAGGCCCAAATAAGTTAAGCAACCTTCATGAGGCACCTTTATGCTTATAGTCTGGAGAGCGTAGTCATGGTCATAGAGCTGATAAATCCAGGAGGCAGGACTCAAATCTTGGCAGAGTGGCTGCAAGGCTGGCCCCAATCACCCAGCAGTGGCCTCTGCCATTAACAAAGAGAAATCCTTATTTATTTTTTTAAAAAATATTTTATTGATTTTTTTTACAGAGAGGAAGAGAGAGATAGAGAGCTAGAAACATCAACGAGAGAGAAACATCGGTCAGCTGCTTCCTGCACACCCCCTACTTGGGATGTGC
The DNA here is from genome assembly GCA_963924515.1 of Vespertilio murinus. Lineage (NCBI taxonomy): Eukaryota > Metazoa > Chordata > Mammalia > Chiroptera > Vespertilionidae > Vespertilio > Vespertilio murinus. The sequence goes on from OZ004706.1 coordinate 52,957,747, forward strand.
CAGCGACCAAGGTACATGGCCCCGACCAGAATCGAGTCTGCAGGCCAACGCTTCATCCACTGAGCCAAACCAGTTTTGGCCCTTATTTGTTGTTGACGGTTTAGTGAACTTAATTCATGAGGTGATTTCCTAGGCCATTGTGTTGGGAAACAGGTGTTGAGTGGGGAGTCTCGGAGTTCTTGCTTTATTGTCACCAACTGGGGTTGACATGGCTCCACCAATAACAAGCCACGGGACCTTGGGCAAACGAGCTCTAAAGTCAGGGTATCACCTGTGAAATATCAACATAGTAGCCCCTTTAATGGTGTCTGACTGGCTTACTAGACAGTCGCCTTCTCAGCAATGGGGAGCTGTGGGTGCAATGTGGTTCTCCTTCCTGGCGACAGCATCTGACTGAGTCAGGACAATGCACTTCTCTAGCCTTGGAATTTAAAACCCAGAGAGAGGGGCCCACGGCATTGAGGCAGCTTTATGCCCACAGCCTGTAGAGCAGGTTCATCAGTCCTGTTGCTACAGTTTTTGGGGTTACCCCTGGTCCTCGCCCCGCCTGGGCTAGGTGCTTAGGGAGTGATCAGTTCTTTGAGAAACTCCAGTACCTTTAAAAATAAAATCCATTCCTCATTCATTCTCCCTCTCTCACCTTCTCCCCTTCTTCCTCCTCCTGTTCCTTCTCCATCTCCCCCTCCTTCAGCTTCTACTTCTTCCCATTTAAGCCAGGCAGAACCAGCCCCTCTTAATTAGCACAGGGGTAATAATAGCTACCGCATTGCTTATCAGGATTAAATAAGATAGCGTGCAAAGCACTTAGCACGGTGCCTGTCAGTGAGTAAGTGCCCGGTAATTAGTAGCTTTTGCTATTATCTAATCTTAGCTCCTGATATGTGCTTAGTGCTGTGTCATACAATCGGTGAGCTCCTGTGTTGCCTGCTTATGCTCCTTCATGTTTTATGGATGAGGCAATGGTGGCATTTGGGAGTTTGCCCAAGACCACTGAAGTTGCCCAGTGTCTGGGTCGGGAACCCGAGCGAGATCCTTCCCTGACAAGTGCAGGGTCCTTATCACTGCTTCCGGCTCCCGGGTGGCTTATGCCGGAGGAATGATGATGTCGCGGGGCTGCAGTTTCAGGAAACAAGAGTGGAGCTGATGCCGAAACTGGTTTGGCTCAGTGGATAGAGCGTCGGCCTGCGGACTGGAAGGTCCCAGGTTCGATTCCGGTCAAGGGCATGTACATTGGTTGTGGGCACATCCCCGTTAGGGGGTGTGCAGGAGGCAGCTGGTCGATGTTTCTCTCTCATCGATGTTTCTAGCTCTCCATCCCTCTCTCTTCCTCTCTGTAAAAAATCAATAAAATATATATATATATTTTTAAAAAGAGTGGTCCCATTGTCCCAGGCCCAGAGAGTAGGATCGTCTGCGACATGCCTTTTCCTGTAGTTGGGGTATTACATTGGGGATGTTAAGGGACCTTTTCTGAGCCGCTGTCTGAGCCATGGACCGTGCCTGGCATCAGCCTGTTTCTGGCTTCATCCTTTCTATATCGTTCTGCATTTATTGAACAAACATTTTATTTAGTGCTTTTCATGGCCCAGACACTGTGCTAGGGACAGAGATAAAAAGATAAATGAGACCCATTAAAGGCCTGCCTTTTAAAAGCTTACAATATATTGGAGAAAACAGACATGGAAATAATGAACTGTAATGCACTATAATATCAGAGAGATGAAAACAGGCATTTTGGGAGCACAGTAATTTATGTAGTACTTACTAGATGCCAGGAACTGAGCTAAATGTGTTGCATGGATTAGCTAATTCAATCTTCACATCAACGGCATGAAGGAAGTACTCTTATTGCTCCCATTTTACAGATGGGGAAGTTGAGGCAGAGATAGGTTAAATAACTTGGCCTAGGATACACAGATAGGATTTTTGCCTAAAGTTCCAGAGACTGCCCTGTTAAATTATGGAACTAAACTGCCACCTAAGAGGGTCTGAACACACAGTTCTTTCTGGGATAGTCCGTGAGACTTTCAGAGGCAGAATCTGAACTGGCTGTGTGGAATCTGATGAGGAAAATAAACTGATGAACAAGTTAGGTCCGGAGGCATGGATGCTTGACCAGACTTGACAGGTCTAAGAGTGGGGAGGGTTGGGAGGGAATGGGAAGAGATTAACCAAGGAACTTATCTGCATATAATCATAACTCTTGGGCATAGACCATGGTGTGGTGAAGGCCTGGGGTGGGGCAGGGGCTGGGAGGAGGGGGCAAGTGAGGGGGGAAAGGGGACATCTGTAATATTGTCAACAATAGAAAATAAACTTAAAAAGGGGATGAATAGCAATTTATAGGTGGATAGAAGGGAAAGAGTAGACCGAGTAGAGGGGACGATGTGAGTTAAGCACAGGTGATTGAAGTGTATGATGTGCTCCAGGAGTAACTAATAATTCCAGGGCTCGAGAAATAGCTGGGAATGGCGAAACTCAAAATTAGTGATTAAACTCAAAAAGTTAATGCTAATGCAGTAGGCACTGGGGAACTCACAGAGAGAGGATTTTATGCAGGGTAATGAGTGTCTAGATATGTTTCCAAAAGATTCCTGTAGCAGCAGTGGAGGCTGGCTTGTGGGGGTGGGGGTGGGGGAGGTAGGATGGGGGGAGAGGGGTGTCCTCAGAATAGCGTGAAGCCAGGAGGACCTGCCGAGGTTCCACAGTAGTCTAGGTGAGAGATGCACCACCCTAGGAATAAGACAGTGGGTGTGCCTGCTCTTGGTGGTTCTGGGAACTGTACTTCACACAGTAAGCGAGCTGTCACCTGGCTCACTGAGGTCCCTCTGGGGAAGGCCCACTTTGTTGCTCTCTACGTCGCTCCCTAGAAATAGCCAGTCTATGAGCTTCTTATTATCATTTGGGTGAAGAACAGGAGCTTGTACCAGAATGTCAGTCCACGCACTGCTTCCTTCATTGAGAAAGTCACACACACACACACACACACACACACACAACCACACACACACACACCACAAAGTCAACTGAAGCAAACAGTATGCTTAGTGAAGAAGTTGAATTACATATGTAAAGTGCAAACTCCTAATTCCTCGCAGCCTGGTAACAATCTGCAGACCTCCACTGGTCCACAACCACAATAGAGTAGTGTTGCTTTGTAATTTATCTTAGATGTAGGCCATATACTTCATATATATTTTTCTCTATGGCCACAACCTGTATGTGGAAAACATGTTTTAGTCAACCAATAAATATCAGAGGCCACGAAGCAAATTAAAAGTTCATTTGGGATCTTAAAGGGTTTGAATCTGGGAGACATAGATTCTGAGGAAGGCCCGAAATGTGCTTGGGAGAGACAAAGAAAGCCAGAGCTCATAAAGGCAAGACACCACCAGCTGGAACAGAGGAGACGTTCTCTATTGGCTATTTAACATGGTGCCATGGCCAACTCAAATAGGACTGGTCAAGTGCACAGATGAAATTGAGGTAAACATCTTCATGGAAACAAGGAGCAAGGCAAGTTCCAGGAAGTCCTACAGCAAACAGGGTGTCTCAAACTGCCCCCCTTATCTGGGTGTGGAAATGCCCGAGTCTGACTTCTTCAGTGACCTCTTGACTCTATTTTTGGAACCCCTGATGTTAGTGACTGTATTGGTTATTTCAGTTCACAGACGCAATGTTTTTAGAGTTTTCTTTTCTCTCTATAGGCAAGCCAAATATGTCGAGAACCCCTCTTTCACTTTTTATATTTTGGATCCTTACACGACCACTTCACCTTGATTGGCAGTTGGTAACTCTTTCTGTAGAGATGAGCTGGTGACCTCTTCCCCTTCTCCAGTCACCTTTCAGACCCCAGATTCTCTCCCGCCTCCAATGCCTGGCCACGATCCCTTCCCCAAGGTTCTGAGAAGTGACAGAGCCCAGCAGAGGGAATGGAAGTAGTGCTTTATCACTTGGGTGTAAAGTGTTAACTCAGTCAACAGTTAGCAGTGATGTTCCTAAAGGGATTGAAATGTAAGTAAAGTGTCTGAACTAAGATCTTAAAGATTCTTTGCCACCCTGACACACACACACACACACACACACACACACACACACACACTCTGAGTGGCCAGATTATTATGATCTCTGAATGCCATAATAATCTGGCCACTCAGTGTATATATATTTATCGATTTCAGTGAGGAAGGGAGAGGAAGAGAGATAAAAACATCAGTGATGAGTGAGAATCATTGATCAGCTGTCTCCTGCATGCCCCCTACTGGAGATACAGCCAGTAGCGCAGGCATGTGCCCTTGACTGGAATCAAACCTGGCACGCTTCAGTCTGCAAACTGATGTTCTATCCGTGGAGCCAATTCAGCGAGGGCCACCTTGAGGTTTTGCAATGAGACCAAGGTCACAGAGCTGGTCCCAACGGAGTGGGGCCAGCATGGAGGACTCCTGACCCCTCCTCGCTGCTTGCTGGCCCGGGCCTGCTTCCCAGTCCCCGCCCCCCGGTCCTTCATCGGGAGCTGCAGACCAAATGACAGGTTCCCCGGAGGAAGGGACAGATGCTGTGGGCCTTCATTTAATGACGGGACTTGGGAGGCTTTTCTCTCTGCTAATGACCGCAGCCAAAAGGCGCTCTCCATATTGTACCGAGATCTAAATCTGTATAGCAGATGGGCTGACATTGACGGTCTACAGTGCATGTTGGGAAGATAATTCCCAGTCTCCCGAGGAAAGAGATGTCAAATTCAATTTTACCGAGGAGCTGATCCGCAATTTGGCTCCTCCATCTTTGGCTCCCCCTCGCAGTGAGCCACATAATTTCCCTGAAGGGCCACCTCTTGATGGGGACACAGTCTGTGCAGACGCCAGTTTAGCAGAGCACTTCCTGCCGAGTCTGTGCGGTTGTCCTGGCTTACCTTTTCTCAATGCTGTTTAATTATAGCGGTGGCCATCAGAGTTTTTCCTTAAAATGTTATCAGGCTGTTGTCAAAGACCCTTGACTGGAGATTGGAGTTGGTCGGGAAAAGTTGTTGGGAATTGACATTTCCCAATGTCATCTGGCCAAAGACAATCAGAACTTAGCTTGGGAAATAGCCAGAAGAAAAAAAAAATCTTCAAAAACTGTGCTCCCAGCCTGGCTGGTGTGGCTCAGTGGTGAAACATTCACTTATGAACCAGGAGGTCATGGTTTGATTCCCGGTCAGCGCACATACCTGTGTTGTAGGCTTGAGTGGGGGTCATGCAGGAGGCAGCCGATTGATGATTCTCTCTGATCATTAATGTTTCTATCTCTCTCTCCCCCTCCATTCCTTCTATTCCTTCCTGAAATAAATGAAAACAAACAAACAAAACAACAACAACAACAAAAACAACCACACACACAAAAACTGGTCTCCCAAATCCTCCAAATTTAACATCTTTGCTGCTCACCAGCTGTGTGGGTAGGCAGGTTACTAGCTGTTACTTAGCCTCCCTCAGCCTATTTCTTTCTTTTAAAGGAGAGTTAGTAAACCCAAACTTATGGGGCAATTATGAGAATACATAAGATAACCAAAGTCAAAGGTGCTCAGCCCCCTTTCTGGCATATGACAGGTCCTCAGTACATATTTAGTTTGAATCTTTTGCACATGCGTTATCTGCTGTAGCCAGATAAGTCTCTCTGTGCCAGAAAATGTCATTTTATTCCTGCCTCCATGCTTTTGCTGATGGGCAGGAGGAGAATATGGCCGAGCTAACAATATGTTTTTGAACTCAGAGCATGAGAGTTTGTGGTGTGTTGGGAAGAGCTGAGAGAAGGCCCAGCATGAGTCACATGTGTATGTAGGAAAGGGTAGTTGTTATTATCTAGATCAGCCGTGGGCAAACTATGGCCTGTGGGCCGGATCCGGCCCTTTCGGCTGTTCTATCCGGCCCTCGGAGCCGAAAGAGCGGAGGGTTCTCTTGCTCTCCCCTCCGCTCCTTCACCAGCAGCCCAAGATGAGAGTGCCAGCATGGTCAGGTTGCTTTTTTTCCGGCCCTCCGGTCCAGTTTAAGAACCCATTGTGGCCCTCGAGTCAAAAAGTTTGCCCACTCCTGATCTAGATCCGTAGCAGACTCCTGACGCCTGATTAAAAGGGGTGCCCTCTTTAGCCTCATTTCCCCTTTTTATGAAGCATCTTTAACCACTTAAGAAATGATCCCACTCTGCTCTCAACACTTAGAGCATTTTAGTCTGTGCTGTTTATCCCAGCACGTAATTATATGCTTTAAAGTAAGTGTTCCTGAAGTTTATGTATCTTTCTTCCCCGTGAAAGGTGATAGAAAGTTCCTGGAGGAAAGAGTTCTGGTGTCCTGTTACCTGGGTCTCCCAAAGGCTGAGTGAGCACAGGGCTGAGTCTGCATGGATCAACAGATATGTACCGCTTCATGTGTGAAATAAGTCAGCCACCTGAAAACTAGAGTGTATCCTGGACCACGTGCTTGGAGGGTGTGCTACAATTTCGAATCCAAATGGGTGGGTTGAACCTTGACATTTCCTGTGTATGTCATCTTAGACAATTTATTCTTTTTGAGCCTCAGCTGCATAAAAAATAAGGCTACTCCTCTAGTTCACTTACTGTTAAGACTCATCTAATTTTCTTCACATTTTAACATTTTGGAAACTGGGGTAGGTCTTACAATGAACAACATGTTATATATAGTTCAGTTGGCAGTGGTTTTTTTTTCTTCTTTTTTTTTCTTTCCTGGTATTCAGTGGCATTTTCAGATTTGATGAAACTTTTACTTGTTAGGATTGTTGTGAAAATCAAAGATAATGTATGCAGTTCATCTTATATTTTACCTGATGTTGCCATAACAGTTAAAAGCAGTTGCACGCTGTAAAACCAATCTCGTGACATGTTTATAAAACCCGTCATAGGACTCAGGGCAAACTTCGCAAGCTGGCAAAGTTAGAAGCCTCGAGGGCCCACGCTTAGGGAAGCACCCAGAAGCCCAAAGCCACCCACCCTTACCTTAATTCCTCCATGTGTAGTTTGCCAGTTTTAATACTGTTAAAGCTTGTGGCAGAATGCTCGAGATGTTGAGGTTGAAAAACCCTTCCTCCTCCTCAGATAGCAACGCTAGTTCTCTACTAGAACAAGATAGCAACCTAGCTACCCAGGTTCTGAGCCAACTGAGAAAGATGGTGAAAGAACCGGCAGAGAAAGAACCAAACTGCCACTGGTTCTAGGTTGGCCTGTGGGGCTTATATCTGTGGGTAAACCGACTCCCTGGCCCTGCACCCAAAATCACCTGTGCGGTCCCGGGCACAGCAACCAATAGGGAAGGAGTGGAGGGGCAAAGGCGATCTTGGTGCTAGGCAGGCAGTTCAATCCGGGGACAGAGGGAGGAGAGAGGGATGAACTATCCAGAAGGCTCACAGATCCGGAATGCACTCACTGTCCAGGCCGGGAGAGGAACTCTAGGCCCGCCCAGCCAAGGGACACTCTTGGAGGTGGGCAACACCTTTCATAGAGAGATGCTTTCAGTAGATGGTAGCTATTAATGAGAAGCACGGCTGATGATCCCGTAGTTGGAAAATACTCTGTTTTACATGATTTACCCCTTAAGCAGGCATTGACAAGTATTTATAATTACCTAGTATTCCTAAGCATTGGTTTCAGTTCGTAGGCCAGCCATCATCGACTTGGTCTGTTATGCAATTCACAAATCTGATGGATTTAAAAAAAACCCACAAAAACGATGTCAGTAATTTTTGCAGACAATATTTAAATACCTTAAGCCCATAATCATAGAGTGTGGCAAATTTAGGAACTGCTCTTGTAATCTTAATAATTAACGAATAGGCGTAAGTAAATACTGTAGAAAGGCGAGAAAGGCGAGAAAGGATGGTGTTAGTGCCAAGGTTGGTTTTGTGGAATCAGAACAAAAACATACATTTAATTGAAAAAAATGCAGGCATCTGTCTCCAAGGCTTTAAACAAATGCAGACGGTAGTAATACATTGCATTGCCAGAGGGGACGAAAATGTTTTAAAAAGAAATTATTTGAAAGGTCTGACTAAAGCCCCGGATTCTGTTAAAGCCCCGTTCCTCGCTGGCCTGTTTGTCTCTTCCGTGGCCAGGGATTTGCCTGGGAAGAGAGCTCCTTGGAGGGGAGGATAAGCCATGTGTGGTTTGCACTGGACATGGTTTAGCTGTGTTTCTGTGTCAGACAAGCTAGTTTAATTTACAAATGGAGTTTTGATACACTCAGGACTGTGAGTAAGTATTGGTGAGGGTCTGTTAAAAGGCAGACAAACCACAGTAGCTCATTTCCTTTTATTGATCCGAGCACAAAGCATTGCTGTTGCATTTTAGAAATTAAAATCCTCGACTCACAGAAGAATAGTCTGGTGGAGTCTGGAAAGATGTTTGCATGGTCTCTCTGGAGTAAATAATATGAATTTTTAAACATTCCCCAGGAATAATTTACATGATTTTAAGTGTTGTAAAGGTATTAGAATGTACCGTATTTCTAATAATAGAGGGAACAGTTAAAGGTTTTTGGAGAAGTATAACTGTGTATTGGTAGGACTATATTAAGAAGAACAAGGTATTTCTTTTGTTCTTAAACAAACAGGCATTCACTGATGGGTGTGTGTGCGCGCGCGCTTGTGTTGGGGAGAGTGTTATCTTAAATACTAATATCATCCAGAGACAAGATAGACTCTCCCACTTTTATTTTTAAAAAATATATTTTACTGATATTTTACAGAGAGGAAGGGAGAGAGATAGAGAGCTAGACACGTCGATGAGAGAAACATCGACCAGCTGCCTCTTGCACACCCCCTTCCGGGGATGTGCCCGCAACCAATGTACATGCCCTTGACCGGAATCGAACCCGGGATCTTTCAGTCTGCAGACCGACGCTCTACCACTGAGCCAAACCGGTTTTGGCGACTCTCCCACTTTTAAACTCCCCATAGTTACAGCTTCTCCCTCCCATCTTATCTTGGTATATCTCTAGAGGAGCTGTCGACATTACTGTTGTTTTTAGTGTTCTGCATTAAATTAAAAAGGTATCCTCCTAGAGTAATTATAAAAAGTTCTAGTTGATTTTATGGTTAGTATAGATCCTAAAAAATCACAGAGAAACACAAAGAAAAAGAAAATAGCTAACTACTATTTGCATTTTTGTTCATGTGTTTCTAATATTTTATTTTTAAACAGGTATATATATATTATAAAATTATATATAAAGTATATGTAATGTGTAATAAATGTATACATCTACATATAATACAGTTTATATCTAATTTTATATACATAAAACAAAATTACAAAGTATGAAATTACATCTATTTCTCTCTCTCATATATATATATATCAATATATATATATCAATATATATATATATATATATATATAAATATAATAGAGAAATATGCTAATTAACTGGGATACCAAAACAGGTCACCAGACAGGAGGAGGTTGCATGCGCAGCATTGGGGGCAGGGCGGCAGGGGGAGGGCCTGATCAGCAGGGGCCAAGGCTGCTTCAAGGGCTGAGAAGGGGGCAGGGCCAGACTGGCAGTGGCTGCAGCTGCTGCAGGGCCCAGGGAGCCACTTGAGGGTGGGCAGTGCCATGCAATTTTGAACCATGCGCTGGGCTCCTAGTATGCTCTATAGTGTTTTGTATGATTTCTAGTCTATTCTTTTATTTAGCAGTAGGTCATGACGATTTTTTCCCCATCAGTAAATAGGTTTCCATGATGTACTACCTAATGGTGTCTGTATTCCTTTGCAATGGAAATCCTATTATTTACTTTGCAATCTTCTCTTATGGAGCATTTATGTTGATCAGTAAATGACTGGTTTTTCTCTGTTGTGAAAGTGACATCTTAAACATCTTTATGCACATCCATCTCTGTGCACATCTTTGGTTACCCCCTTTGTATAGTTCTCAGTGGCTACACTTTATTTTGTATAAGAATGTCAACCTGCAGCACTGGAGCACCCTCCAGAGAGGCTGTAAGCCGTTCTTACTGCCTTGGGGATGTATGGGAGTGCTTATTTTTCCATATCCTCTCCCACTGGATGGTCTCTTTCTTTTAGGCCCATCGAATGAGAGAATATTTGCATATTTTATTGGCATCTCTTTGACTTTTAGGAACTAAATATTGCAAAGCTAATTTTGTCCTAAACATTTTAGTACAAAACAGAAAATAAGAAATCTTATTTGTCCATACCTTGGCTTGATCCATTTGCTGTGAATCCTTGGTGGTCCTTTGCCCTGGAATAGGCTTCTGGGGTTGGCCCGGCCAGGATGGGGACCCAGCTGGGAGAGGAGTTAAGTTAGGGTCACTTAAGAGAACATGGACCTCGGGAGAGAAGAACCAGAAGATGGGGAAAAGGTATAGAAAAAAGAAAAACAAAAACAAAACAAAAAACACAAGGAAATCAAAACCTTAAAAAAAATCCCTCTAGTTCTGTGCTTTGCCATGAAAAGATGGAAGACAAATTCTCACTTCCCCTGAAGCTCTATTACCCCTTGGCCGCTGTTCCAGAGCTCAGACTGCCCTGCACTCGGGCTACGTGCGGGTGAAACCGTGTATGTGTGCTCTTTCAAGAAAGATGATCCCAATCATAATTTTCACATCGCTTCTCCAGAAAAGAAAAAACAAGAACACTTTCTAGGTTACTAACTTTGCGAACGTAAGTTATTTGGTCATTTGGGAAACTACTTATCCTTTTATTTTTCCAATTTAAACATTAACCAAGGCAATCTGAGCTTTGCCTTTTTTCCCCCCTTGGGTAACTTGATTCTCCAATTATAAATAATGATTATTTAATGTCTGTTAATTCTATCACAGTTTAGGGTGAAGTATAATTAGCCACCTCCCTAAGATATGTGGTTTGTGGCTTGAAAAGTTTTCTAATGCCTTCCCACCCAGAGACTAATGACTCAGAACCCAGAATGCCTGACATAGAGCTTCATCTTCTTCTGGGGCCACAAATGCTCCAGAGAGCTGCCACGCCCTCGTTCAGATGAGGAACGAAGGGCCTCTGCCATTCTATCGTAGTATTGCAGCTGCTCACAATTGCACTGAAAAGGCTCAGTTTGGCTCTCAGGATGCTCCTTTTTAGGAAGCCATAAGCACTGTCTTTCTAATGACCCTAGCCCAGCTGTGGGCAAACTACGGCCCGTGGGCTGGATTCGGCCCGTTCGGCTGTTCTATCCGGCCTGCAGAGCCGAAAGAGCGGAGGGTTCTCTTGCTCTCCCCTCCGCTCCTTCACCAGCAGCCCAAGATGAGAGTGCCAGCATGGTCAGGTTGCTTTTGTTCTGGCCCTCCGGTCCAGTTTAAGAACCCATTGTGGCCCTCGAGTCAAAAAGTTTGCCCACCCCTGCCCTAGGTGGTCATTTTTCGCAGTGTTATAAAGGTTTTTGCACAATTCTGGAAAATGGTAGACCAAGATTAGGGTGCCAGCATGGTCACGTTCTGATGAGGACCCTCTTCCAATGTACACACCGCCAACTTCTTGTTGGATTTTCACATGGTGAAAAAAAAGCAAGCTCTTTGGCCTCTTCTTTTTCTTTCTTTCTTTCCTTTTTTTTTTTTTTTTAATATTTTTATTGTTTTCAGAGAAGAAGAAAGAGGGAGAGAGACATAGAAACATCAATGATGAGAAAGAATCACTGATCAACTGCTTCCTACATGCCCCCTACTGGGGATTGAGCCCAAATCCTGGGCATGTGCCCTGACCAGGAATTAAACCATGACCTCCTGTTCATAGGTTGATGCTCAACCACTGAGCCACACCGGTTGGGCTGGCCTCTTCTTAGAAGAGCCCTAATTCAATTCATGAGGGCTCTAGCATCACATTGGGGGTTAGATAGATTGCAATAGGTAAATTCTTGGACAACACAAACATTCAATCCATACCACCCATCAGCATGGGCCTGTGGATACCTGAGGATTAAATAACACTTCTTGGAACCACAGAGCTTATCTTTCCTGAGCATAATGTATAAACTGGGCTTAAATATGAGTTACATCATCTCTATATTTATAAAGAGCCAGGGTCCATAATGACCCAAGGCTTGACCTAACACTGGAAGTCAGTGCTGGGTTACTGTGGTGACCCAGCACTGACTGCAGCCAGTTCTGGGGCAGTGACCCAGCACTGACTGCCGAGGGGGCTGTGGATTAGGCCCCAGAGAGAGTCCTGCAGAGAGAGAGGCAGGGTCTGATCTGCAGCCTCAGTGGCAGCTGTTGTTCAGCCATTGCCCCTCTCTTTCTCTTTGGCCTTCATTAGTAGCCACACCTCTGTTTCTCTCCCAGCCTCCTCGGGGCTGCTGATCATCCCCACCTCTTTGATCAGGCCAACAGATAGGCCCTGATATGCTGACTGGCATAGAAACTGATCAATAAGAACCAAATCTGGGTTGAGTGCCAGGAGCTGCCTAAGAGGAGTTTTTGACACTGCCTAGAAAGGAAACAGAACAATCAGAGCCAAATCTAGGTGAAGTGTGAGGAGCCAATGGCTGCCTAAAAGGCGGAGCTTTTGATGCTGACTGGCATGGAAACCAACCACTCAGAACCAAATCTGGGTGAAGTGGGAGGAACCAATGCTGCCTAGGAGGTGGAGCTTTTGACACTGACTGGCATAGAAACTGACCAATTAGAACCTAATCGACGTGAACTGTGATGGCAGAACCTAAGGTGGGGGCTGAGGAGGGGTTTTAAGGGCAACAGCTGTTTGGTGTAAGGTGGAAGAAAGTGGTTCAATTTTTTAATGACTGGTTTAGTAGTATAATGCATATGGCTGGCTATCAATCCAGATATAGGGATTATGTATTTTTGTCTGCCAAGAGCATCTCCTCCTGATGAAAAAGGCTCCCGCCCCCATTCAACCAATCCTATCCTATATAATCTATCTATACTAATAAAAGGATAATATGCTAATTAGACCAGGTCAACCAGCCATCTTCTGGATGTCCAACTTCCTTCTGGAAAAAGCCATGGTGGTGGGGGCCGAGGCAGAGGTAGTTAGGTATGATCAGGCCAGCAGGGGAGGGAAGTTAGGGGTGAGATCTGGCTGACGGGGGTTAGGGGCAATCAGGCCAGCAGGGGTGGGCAGTTGGGGGTGAGATCAGATCAACAGTTAGGGGAGATCAGGCAGGCAGGAAGAGGCAATTGGGGAGGATCAGGCAGGCAGGCAGGGGAGTAGTTAGAAGCCAGCAGTTCCAGATTGTGAGAGGGATGCAGGCTGGGCTGAGAGAACCCCTTTCCTTGCCATGCACAAATTTTGTGAACTGGGCCACTAGTAAAAAAAAAATATATATATATAGTCCTAATTTTACTCTATATCAGAATGAAACCCTAGACAATATATTCAAAGAAGGGGGATTTTTGTTTAGCAGAATTTTCTGATTAAGAGTTAAGTAGGTGGTGGGGGGGATGGAGAGAAGTTGAATGGGGACAGTTTCAGTTTTACAAGATGAAAAGAGTTCTGGTGGGGGTATTGCACAACAATGTAAATGTATTTAATATCACTGAACTGTATGTTTGAAAATGGCTAAGGTGGTCAATTTCACGTTATGTGTATTTTACTACAATTAGAAAAAAAAAGAGTTAAATGGGAGCCTCTTTCCGAGAGCTTTTTGATCCGCATTTTGACTTAGTAAAAATACGAGATCAATATATTTGTGTGTGTACTGACTGTTTGTGGGTCATTATTCTGCATAGAGTTCTCGTTTTTATAAAAATGAAGAAGGCAGAAGGTCTTTGGATGCAGGGAAAATTTGAGAAGGAGCTTAACATTCCTTTATGTTATTTTGCATTCCTGTGATTTCATTCTTCTCCCGAATGTGCCAAGAGAAAAAGAATTGGGATCCTAATTAATTGGGTTCTAACTTATCTGCGTTTTAGGCTCCAGTTGACAAGATCTACCTACTGTAGGATTTAATCATGGCTTGTATGTTAGCTGTGCAGGAGAAAACGACTTTAAGCGCATTTTCCTTCCCTCCCGTGCTTTCCCTCGGCCATGGCGCTTTGTGTTCTTAAGACTCAGAGCAGTTTTTGGAAGGTCAGCTCTGGGGCAGAGGAGAATTAATATTAAAATGCATTTAATGAACAAGCTGTCAGATGGCTCCCTGAGATAGCGGAGCAGCTGGAAGCCTTCGTTCCCTTTTTCTTTCTGATCACTGCGTGCGGAGGGAATCATGGTTAATGTAGAGGCTCTCTTGGCGCCTCCTCACTGGCCTCCAGTAATCACTCCTACCCCAGTGTCGCTGTATGGATTTCATTACTCTTGAGTGACGGAGAAATTTTCTCACAGAATACCGCCCCTCCCCGAGAGGAAGGGAGCAGGGGGAGTCATCTACCAGCCTAACAGCGGGAGAATAAAAAAGAGACAGATTCGGCAGAGAAGGCCTGCACAAACTGACCCTCGTGTTGCTGGCAGATTGAGAGGGGTTTTGTTCTGGCTTGAGTTGTCAGAATTATTTAATGTGGAGTGTTATGTGGCCATGGTTTTGAACTCTGGGCCCTCCTTAGGTTCTGCTACAAAGCTCAAATGCAGGAAGATTAAACATTAATTGAAGCATCAAAGCAACTCTACAGGAGAAGGAGGAGGTTAAAGAAGAAGAAAAACATCTGGCCTCCACACTAGGGGGAAGCCATTTTAAGAAGAAAGGTCTGGTATTGGACTCTGGAGATGGATGTAGTGGGGCCCCACTAGACCCGAGGGCGGGAAGAATTTCTTGGGAAAGTATTCTGCCTTTGATTCCTCAGAACAACAACAACAACAACAAAAATTGGAAAAACTCAGCAGATGTTGGATCATCTAGGGGGTATGGAGAGAAGGAAAACGAGGCAACGTTCAAGATACATGTTGGAAGTGTGCTTGCTTATAATTGAGGAAACTCGGTGGGGGTGGTTTCCAAGCCTGACCGAATGCCTTTCCTCCCTGTAGGTTACAATTCAGTGTAACCGAGAAGGGGCCTGGGAATCTGTATTTCTCAGAGATTTCCTGGCTTGGTTTTAACACTACTGGCCACAGTCAATAGTTTTCATTAAAATGACAGAGAGGGTTGTAGGATTAAGGGAAACTGGCCAAGAGAAAGATGGAGAATGAGCTTTGGCACCCTTTGTTCAAATATCTGAGAAGGAAGAATATGTCAATCAATCAGTCCAAAGCAGAAGGGCTGGCTGAACCGGGGGCAGGAGGCCTTTCTCGGGACCCAAGGGCCACGAGAGGGAAGACCATGCTGAGCAATGCAGGCTTAGCCCTTACCCGCTGGCCGCCTGTGGCTGGCCACTCCCCTCTTCCCAGTCTCCTGCTGCCACCTTCAGCCGCTTTTGGCTGTTTCATCCCCCTGTCAACTCTTCCTGCACTGGTTTTGCTGCTTCTGCCGCCTCTCCTGGTTCTGCTGTCCATTTTCTTCCTCAGCTCAATGGGCTCACAGGTTAGTCTTCAGCACCATACCTGTCTGCTTCCCTGAGGTACCGGAACCTTCATTTTCCATGCCCTTCTGAGTCCTTGTAGTCATTCTTAATTCCTTTCTGTCACTCACACCTCACATTTAAATAGTGAATCCTTTCAACCATGTTAACAAGCCACCTACTCTTACCATCTCCGTTAGGAACACCTGGCCCAAGGCTCTATCACCTGTTGCCTAGATTATTGTCACAGTCTCCTAACCAGTCTCAGCTTCTGTCCTTGTTCCTTGATTCTTTCCCCAACACAGCCACCACAGTTATCCTTTAAAATATGACCTCCTCCCTTCTTTGCTTAGATGTCTTCTCTCTCAGGGTCAAAGCCAAGGACTTTATAGTGTCCTATGAGGCCTCCATGATGCATTCTTCTCCTCCTTGACCTCTCCTAAGTCATCTCTGGCTTATATGTCCTTTGATCATCCTGCTCTGGCCATAATTTTCTCCTTGCTGTTTCTCATATGGCCAAGTAGCTTCTGCTTCTGTTTCCTCTGCTTGATGCATTTAAAAAATTTTTATAGTTGACAGTACTACAGATGCCCCCCATTTTTTCCCTTAGCCCACTCCACCATGCTCATGCCCCATTCCAGGCCTTCACCTCACTATTGCCTTTGTCCATGGGCTCTGCATATCCTATATAATAAAAGGGTAATATGCAAATTGACCCTAACAGCTGAACAACTAGTCACTATGATGTGCACCGACCACTAGGGGGCAGACATTCTTGCAGGAGCTTCTCCCTGGTGGTCAGTGTGCTCCCACAGGGGGAGATCCATTTAGCCACAGTTGGACATCTCCCGAGGGCTCCCAGGCTGCCAGAGGGATGTCTGACTGCCAGCTTAGGCCCAGTCCCCTGAGAGCAGGGCTAAGCTGGCAGGTGGACATCCCCGTAGGGGTCCTGGACTGCGAGAGGGCACAGGCCAGGGTGAGGGATTCCCCACTCCTCCAGTGCATGAATTTTGTGCACTGGGCCTCTAGTATACATATAAGTTCTTGGTTAATTTCTTCCCACCATCTGAGATCTTTCTGTTCCATTTAATAAGCTAGTTATATGGTTCCCTAATTTTCTTTTAAGTCTGACCATCTATTGTTTTACTAGAGAGTCAATTCTGGACTTTCCATTCATTTCACATTCTGTTTTCCTCTTGTCCTGCTTTATTTTTTCTTCATAGCACATTTCATCACTTGACATTCTGCTTATGTATTTTTTTTTTTATTTGTCAAATGGTAACAAACAGTTAAAGAAAGCTCTGTGAGGTCAGGGCCCATGTTCTGTTCATGTCAGATCCCTGGGGTCTGGAAAAGTACCCAGCCCATACCAGGTGTGCAGAAAGTATTTGTTGAATGAGTGTAATATTAGATCTGGATTTTCAGTTCAGCTTTATTACTTATTCGTTGTATGACATTTAGCATGTTACTTCTCAGAGTCCAAGTTTTCCTTATTGAAAAAATAGATAGAACTTCTGTTTCTGGGGGCTCTTTTACAGAATAGAACTGATGTTAGATCACATTTGCACTTAAAATAGAATAGCTATTATTATTTTTATTGGTGTTGTTGGAGTTTTGATTTAAGACCGAATTATTCAGGCATGGGTTGGGTTTCAATGGCAGTGGAATCCAGGAAATGGCTCCAATCCCTTTTAAGTTTTCTAGAAGAGAAGTTTGGGTTATTTCTATTCTATTTTTCCTAAAAGAGTGTGAGCTACCTTCTGATGACTGCTGGGTTTTGAATGATCTTTGTATAAGTAAGGACTTTCACAGTGTAAATTTTCCTACTATTCTTAAGCAAGTGATTAATATTAAATACAACTACAGATTGGAGAGGTTTTTTGTATTTTTTTTCAATTACATAGGGTTGGAAAAGGTTCATTTCTTGTGTTTTTATATTTAACCAGCATGCTGTATTTCATATGCTTTTATCTCCCATGTGTTAGGAAGGTAATGTCCATTTTTTTTACATTAGCCAAGAAATAGGTGAGTGCTCAGTTCTGTGAAGAACACTCATGCAGATCATTTGCTTATTAGCCAGGCTTGGTGTCATCCGCACACTTATGATGTTAATAATTGCTGGCTATTCATATTGTAAATGTAGCTCAGATATTGTAAATGTCTGTTCTCCCAAGACGGAATGTTAAGATTAGAATTTAGAATTTACAAGTGGGTCTAAAATCATTTCAAAAGAAAATGATGAATGCAAATCAGAGACCAGCAGGAGACAGATTTGCATGATTATTTTAATGTGAGGACAGGCATGAACACTCAGGAAACTCAAGTCAGAATGCCTGTATCTCATACCTGCAAGGGTCACGGACTCTCTCTCATGATGTGGTGAGGTATCACGCTGTGTTATCAGGAAATCCTGCTGATAAAAACAGAGAATCCAGTGTCAAACTCACCCTGCCTATTTGTGTTCTTTGCACACTGGGGTTGAAGACTGAAATGGAATGGAGGACAATACCTACATTACTGGGGTTTCTTAGAATTGCTCCGTAGTTTTTCAAAAGATAAATCATGCCATGTGAGTATTGGTAATCATTTGTCCAATCAGGGTCAAAATGCAGAATGCCCGCTGTGTACTGAGCAGCCCCTCTTCATAGAGACACAACAAAGCCACTTTTTGTGAATGAGTCTAGCCGTAGTAATCTTTTTCTGCAACATGAAACTCGTATCTGGCTGACTGAATCTTGTTGCATGGTCGATTCTCATGCATATACTATTCATAAAACTATTCTTTATGATGACTTTATGGGTGTTTTTCTTTAGAGAGACCTGATTATCTGATTTCACTTTACCCTGTTACATTTAAAATATATGCTTGTGTGTGTGTGTGTGTGTGTGTGTGTGTGTGTGTGTTGGGGTATGGGGACGGCATGTGTGCGTGCATTGCGTGCACACACTCGGGTATGTAAAATGCCCTCTGGCCTTTTTGGTAATTATATTCACTTTAGTTACTCAAATGAATTGCCGATTAGAAATAAACATTGATGGCCATGTAGAATTAGAGATGATTCTGATCTAAAAAGGTAAGTAGGCAAGTATTTCTGGAAATGAATAAGGAAGGTTATTGCCCTACATAAACAAAGTAATTTTTTTTTAAAAGAACAGAACACTTGATATATTGCTTGATGTTTCAATCTGGTATGGTATTTGAAGAGCATAAAGTTATAACATAGATTTTCATTTTAATGGGAGAGTTGTAATACCCTCATAATTTCTTTTTTTTTTTTTTTACTTCTCATTAGTTTTTACAACCTATGAATTACCTAAAACAACTTCAGTCATTTGAATTTTGACTTGCCACTTATTTTCCTATGAGCAAAATTGTCACTTGAGAAGCGGAGTCTGTATTTATGGTGTTGGTGTCTGAGGCTGGATCGCAGGACGGGCTCAGAGCACGCAGATGCTTCTTGTGTCATGCCGCCACGGTGGGGCTCCGTGCAGTATATGGTGACGAAGAGGCACAGAGAGGAATGACAATGAAGCAGTAGTTACTGTCAATTTTGTGCTAAAATAATGAGAATTTAGGAGACGTTTTGTACATTGGTGTAGAATTCCCATTTTAGACTTGTCTGGAGAACATTTTGTATGGTTTATTTGAAACTTTATTTTTTTCCAGTTTGTTCTTTCATTGATTATTACATTATTTTTTAAAATATATTTTATTGATTTTTTTACAGAGAGGAAGAGAGAGGGATAGAGAGTTAGAAACATCGATGAGAGAGAAACATCGATCCGCTGCCTCTTGCACATCCCCTATTGGGGATGTGCCCGCAACCAAGGTACATGCCCTTGACCGGAATCGAACCGAAGGCTGACGCTCTATCCACTGAGCCAAACCGGTTTCGGCTGATTATTACATTATTATTTATTTTTAATAATGGCCAGTATCACAAGACTTCAAGTCTCAATATCCTTTTTGTTGTTACTGTTGTTGATTTCTGTATTATATATCAGAAATGGCTTTTACTGAGGATGGGTATAGACAAATGATAATTTTAAAAAAATATTTACTTCATATATATTATTGAATATAGATGTTGTATGTATGCTTTGGGAGGGTAGAGACAAGTAATGGCTACATGCTCATATATATATATTAATGTTGTGTATTTTATTGAAACCTCAGTTCATTGTAATATGCATATATATATATATACATCAGCATATAGAATTATGTATGCATCTGTATGAAATTACACCTATGATGTGTTTATTCCCTCTTGTTTCTCTTTGCCAATTCTCTTCCTGTCCATTCTGTCCTTATCCAGGTAACCCATTTAAATAACTATTTATATATTCCTCCATAACTCTCTTCCTTTAGCTCATTTTCAGTCATTAACTCCGTTACATGAACATCCCTTATGTGAGCCAAAAGCATCTCCAAAGCAGTATCTCTCTGAAAGAATTGCTTCTGCTTTATTTAGATATGTTAATTTATCCAAGTCACTAGAACTAAGTTAGGAAAGTACGGGCATCCCACAGGGTTCTAGCTCTATCTCTTTGCCTGGACCTAAAACTACCAGTATCAGAGTGAGTCTTGACCTTTTGAGAAAGGTCACTGGGAGCAAATCAACTGATCAGAACCCTCAGTGGGAACGGATGCTGCTTGGAATTGGGCTGGACGTCAGGGCTCACTCTGGGGAGAGGGGGAGGGGGGGAGTCTCCTTCAGACATGGTTATTATCAATGTGGGAGAGTCTTATGTTCTTATTTTGATTTATGGACTTATTTTGCAGGTGAGGATTTGTTCCAATTTTTTCTCCAGTTGAGCATGGTCAAGATCCTGTTCCCGAGGAGGAATGATTAGTATAATAATCATGATCATGATCTGGGAGCAATGGGTTTCATTTCCTGACCACCCCGTCCCCTCTTCCGTACTAATTACTTTATTTTTTAATTTTTTAAAAGAATATATTTTATTGATATTTTTACAGAGAGGAAGGGAGAGAGAGAGAGAGAGCTAGAAACGTCGATGAGAGAGAAACATCGACCAGCTGCCTCTTGCACACCCCCTACTGGGGATGTGCCTGCAACCAATGTACATGCCCTTGACCAGAATTGAACCCGGGACCCTTCAGTCTGAAGACTGACGCACTAACACTGAGCCAAACCAGTTTCGGCCCTACTAATTACTTTAAAGGGAGCATGTCTTTTAACCTCGCCACAACCCACGAGCTATGTACTACCGTTATCTCCACTCTACCGATGAGGAAGCGGGATCAGAGAGGTAAAGTAACTTGCCCATGATCACTAGGCTCGTGAGGGGCCCAGTGGAGTCTCAATCTAAGCCCGCAGCGCTTCCTAACCCAAGCCAGTGCTGTTCTGTGCTTCGGCTTCTCCTGACGCCTGGCGTTGAGTTCAGTTCCAGAAATGCTTGGGGCCCCTTCCTGTGGGCCCACGGGCACTGTGGCTAGCACTGAGGAATCAGGGGTGAGCAAGACCTGGGCCTGGCATGACAGATGAGTGGAGGAGACTGATACAGAAACCGTTTTAGTGTAACGTGACTTGAGTGCCATGGAAGACAGGCTCTGGGACAGCAAGCCTTTTATTTACTTATCTGTTTTGTTAAAAAAGCACTTAAAACAATGCCTGGAACATTGTAGGTGTTCAGAAAATTTGTTACATACATGTATGAACATGCCATTGGGAATCATACTTAGCCTTGTCCATGGTTTTTAGTTGTGCTCTTACTAAACCCTGCTCCTGTCTCCTGACCTCTGACCCCTGGATGGCATTGCCCCCAAGCTCCCGGTCTACCCTGCTGCCCTAGCATTTATTCCATAGATGCCCCTTGGAGCATACTGTATGTTCCAGGTATGTACTGGTTCTAGAGACATAAAGGTGGACAGACCAGGCATGGTACCTGTCCTCATGAAGGGATTTGCTTATACTAGTCCAGTGTCGGCATACTCATTAGTCATCAGGGACAAATATCAACAGTACAATGATTGAAATTTCTTTTGAGAGCCAGATTTTTTAAACTTAAACTTCTTCTAACGCCACTTCTTCAAAATAGACTTGCCCAGGCTGTGGTATTTTGTGGAAGAACCACACTCAAGGGGGCCAAAGAGCCGCATGTGGCTTGGGAGCCGCAGTTTGCCGACCACGGTACTTGTTAATCCGGATTCAACTCAGCTCTTTACCCATGTGTGATCCTCTGCCACCCCCATCCCTGTGTCATCAGCAGGGTTGATTTTAAGCGTCTAAATGGTAGAAAGGGCCCCAACTCTACTTGACCAGATTCCATACCCTCTGAGCTTCTTTATAAAGACGTCCTGCCATGGACTCTCACATGCATTCTTCTTTGTTCATATGGGATTTTGTGAGGTGGCAAGCAGCCAACAGGTCAAAATAAACCACTGACTCCTGGGAAGAGAAAGATCATTAACATGAATGAGCCCGCTACTGTGTGCCAGGTGTGTTCTGGGGCACTTTCTCATTCATTTGATTTGCACAGTAACCTTGAGAAGAAAATGGTATTCTCTTTGTTTTCCCGGATGAGGCCCAGGGAGGCTCCCGGGGTGTCGGAGCTCAGAGAGCAAGGGAATAGTAGAGGGGGATGAGGCATGAAACTCAGTCTCCCGGCAAACCTGCTTGCCTGGGATTGTGCTGTGTTCTCTGGCCAATGAGAAAGGATCTGGGAGGCTGGGGAGTGAGGGCCTGCTGGTGCCTGTTTCTGTCCATGCCCTGAAATTGTACCTGTGACTCATTCCTGCCGTCCTCTGCTTTCTGCAACCTTGCAGGGGGCCTTTCTCACGGTCCGCTCTGGATTGACAACCTTGAGCACGGCACCTCCGCTCGATGGCAGTTTTTAGAGTTCCCCGAGGATCCTCATAGACATCACAACTATTTAGGCTTTAAATTATTCTTGTCCAGTTCTAAGCAGATGAGCTGTATTTTCGCCTTCTCAATAATGATTCCTGAAGCTTATTGTTGCAATAATATCCCATCGAGTTTCCAAGGAAACCGCATACCCCATTCCTTGCTCCATCCCTCCCACATCCTCAGGGCTGAGTTTTTTAAAAAAAACACCCACACATAACAAACTTAAAATGTACCATGCAAACCTCCTGCTAGTGTTAAAGTTTTAGTTCCGGCACCAGTTTCTATGAAATTAGTTTTCTTTCTGATCTGTTCTGGATGCTCTTCTGCAGAATAGCTGTGCATTGTAAATGGCACTGAAACAAATTACTGCCTTCATTATAACACACAATAGAGGAATGTTCCACACTTCGGAGTCACAGTTTCTTCTTTATTAAAAGGCAATAAAGGCCGAAACCGGTTTGGCTCAATGGGTAGAGCGTCAGCCTGGGGACTGAAAGGTCCCGGGTTCGATTCCAGTCAAGGGCACGTACCTTGGTTGTGGGCACATCCCCAGTAGGAGGTGTGCAAGAGGCAGCTGATCGATGATTCTCTCTCATCGATGTTTCTAACTCTCTATTCCTCTCTCTTCCTCTCTGTAAGAAATCAATAAAATATATTTTTAAAAAAAGGCAATAAAGTGTGCACTTATTCCAGGGTCATTTGGGTGCCTGCTGAAAGGCAGGTTGAGCCACCCCCTGTCACAAGATGGTAACTTGTGTACCCACTGTCTGAGCATTTGAGCTATGTTGATTGAAGACTTTCTCTCCTCACTAATCAGTTTCCCCACCCTACACACACACACACACACACACACACACACACGCACACACACCCTCTTCCCTTGTAGAAAAGAGTGGTGAGCATCCTTGTGTTTACAGAGACCCTCTCTTGGAAGCATCTATAGGTTTATAGCAGGTAATTTCTACCCATGGGGTAGTTCTAAGTCTCCATGCTGACCTGCATCCTCTGAGTCTTTGATAGAGATCGATATATATCCTGTTTGTTTTTCTCTTAAAATCACTCTCAGATTTAGCTCTTGAGGAATGTGGAACTTGGGATCTAATTGTTTTCAGAATTGAGTAGTAATTAACAGGGTATGAGTAGATAACAGTAGCTTCAGAAACATCTGTATGTATTTTGTAGGGCAGGGCAAACGTGATTATTATAATATGTGTTGAAATAGGAAGGAATTACATATAGGATTAAAGTTGTGAGGACTGCTGAAGGGTTGTGATTGGCGAATTGCTTTTGCGTTGAAGCACACAGGCTGCTGGGGTCTTACCGGCCAGGTGCTGCTTTGGTAGGCATCAGGTCTAGAGCAGCCTTTCCAGAAGAGTTGCATAGGACCAAGGGGGTGAACCCTTTCACCTCTTCCCAAAGGAAAGGGGCCTTCTTCAAGGGGGCCTGGCTCTACCAGGCTCTACGTTTCTGTAGAGAAGTTGTTCCTTCTCTACAGAATATTGCCGTACAGGTGAGCTCTTAACATAATTTTCTCCCAGTAAAGTGCTTTTCATCCTCTTCCCCTGTCTGTCTCCACCACCCCTGTGATAAGTCTACAGCTTCCAGGATCTCAGAGCCCGGCTTTGGGCACAGCAGACCTTTCTGCTGCTTTTGTATCCATTTCTGTGTGCAGTCCTTCTGAACTCCTTGGTGTCCCCTCTTTGATCTGGGCTGAAGCGAGAGGTCAGTAGACAGTGGAGTGAATGCGGATGGACAGTGGTTATTGTGATTAGTGAATTTAGAATTTTTAAATCTGAGACCAATACACCTTATGATGAGCAATGAGTAGAATGACTAATCAGAGATCAGTGGCCCTCACAGAGTACACCCCACAATAACAACTGATAGTCTACATAGAGTTCAAAATTCCTTAATTTTAAATGGGAATGCTGATTTAATTTCCAGGAAGATTTGTTGCCCAAGCCCACTCCATACAGAGGTGGGGAGAGCAAGGCTTGTGGGGGAGGCATAGTAGAGCAAGTGGAGAGTGCAAGGGCTGGCCTGCAAGGTGGGTGGACACCAGCTCCAGTTCCCTCTTGGGAGAGGCCTCATGGTTCAGATTAAGGAGTTTGAGCATCATCTTGAAGACCTCAAGGGACCCTTGAAGGCTGTTTTGTGGGGATTGACACTGTGGAAACCCAGCCCTGAGCTTGGCTGGAGGCATGAGTTTCTGGCCATTGGATTATAGTAGACTCTGATTTCTGGGAGCTCAGTTATGGCAGATTAAGGAAAGTTCATCTGTGGTTGCTTTCTTTCTTTATGAGACTCTTCTGACTTGGCATTAGAGCTTTAACAATCCTTGTTTTAAGATAATCTTAATGTCGAATTGGTAACCAATGCAACAAAAGTAAAGTGGTGTATGACACTAATGGCATTTCACCAATATAAGTAATTGATGGTCATTTGTCCAGGAGCATTCTGTGATGGTGATAAGACTCAAGGACTATGTCATCTGTCATCTGTGCCAGTAGATTGGTGGCTAGAACAGGATGAGAGGCAGGCTTAGAGATGGGAAAGAAAGCTTTTTCACAGAGCAATGTGAAATGGTTAGGAAAGTACACAGGACACCAAGCTTTCAGCCTAGTGACATCGTGCTGCTTTGAAGTGGTTGCTCTTTCCTTTTTGCAAGCTTTGGGGAATATTCCCAGTGGTCGGAAGGATTTAGTTTACAGTGTACTAAAAAATACAACAAGGCAAGCCTGTTGAACAAAATAACATAAAGCCCCCACAAACACAAACAAAACTATTTACTTTCTTACAAATTTCAGCTGGAATGTGCAGAAATGTCTCTTGCCTGTGGTCCACCAAGTCTGCAGGAATTTGACCACCCTTGTTGATCGGAACTGTCAGGCAATAATGCCATCATTTGTTGAAAAAAAATTTATTTGCTCTTCAGCAATTTGCTTCCACACTGTGGCCTCCTCTTCAGGAGAAAACGCTGTTTGCCTTTGTTCTTAGGGATATATAAAACGATTAAATAAGGGTGTTAAATTACATCAAAAACTTAAATAAGGGTTCTGTATTTATTGGAAGCCACAGAAAAAGGGTGCTCTTACTCAAAAGACATTAAGTGAATGAGTCAGACAGTTTCCCATCCCCAGAATCCCATTAAAGAAAATGGATGTTGGGTGTAGCAGCAGAAATAGCAGAAGTGAAAATAGAGTGCAGAAATTTACTTCCCAAAGTGTGGCCTATGGACCAGCAGCATCAGCATCACCTGAGAACGTGTTAGAAATTCAGAATCTCTGGCCCTTACCTAGCCCTACTGAGTCTGAATCTGTGTTATAACTATGCTCCCCAGCTGATGTGTTTGTACATTAAAGTGTGAGAACCACTGGTGCGGACTCTCCTTTCAAGAAGCTTGACCATGTGGAAAGCGGAGTGGATATGAAGAAAGTCCTAGCGAGAGCTAGTGGCATTTTTGTTTTTTAATTTGGTCAAGCTTTGAGCATGTGTATATGTACTTTTGGAGAGAAAGACCTTTGGAAGTAGGAGGGTAAAGGGAAAGGAGAGAAGTGGCTGAGATCCCTGAGAAATCGGAGGGGCTAGGGTGTAGGCACAGGTGCATTAGGCTGAACTGAATGAGTGAAGCTTGTTCTTTTGAGATGGGAGGGAGGGAAGAAAGGGTAGAGGTGCATATAAATTAGCTTTATGTTGAGGAAGCGTTGAGGGAAATGGGAAAATTGAGAGTGGTCATGCTTTGCTTAAGGACACGGATATGTTCTGAGCCATGCGTCATGAGGCGATTTCATCACTGTGCAAACATCGTGGAGTGCCCTTACACAAACCGAGATGGTATAGCATACTTCACACCTAAGTTACAGGGTATAGTCTGTTGCTCAGAGGCTACAAGCCTGCACAGCATGTCACTGTATAAAATAATATTTGAGGAAATCAACTACAATAGAAAACGATGCAATCAAGAGAGGTGGTGATCATGAGGTACATGAGGCTGCTGCTGGCATAATGTGGTATAGTGTTTTACAGCAAACTTGTATTAAGTAGAATGAGTACACTTTAAGATAACAATAAAAGTATAGGATAGTAAATGCACAAACCAGTAACATAGTTGTTCACTGTTATTATCAAGCATCATGTGCAGTACATAATCGTATGTGCTCTACTTTTACATGATCGGCAGCCAGGAGGTCTGTTTACAGTGAAAACGCATATAATGTGGTTAGCTATGGCATTGTGATGGCTGCAATGTCACCGGACAAAGGGCATTTTCAGCTTATTATCTTATGGCACCACCATCATGTATGCCATCCGTTGTTAACTGAAATATTATTATTTGGAGCATTTCTGTAGCAAAATATGGCGGCTTGCTTTCATTGATGATGGAGGCGAGGTCATTTTCTGAGAGGAAAGGGGCAGACCTGGCCGCTGGACTTACGGGAAGCGCAGTTGCCTTTGGTAAAACACACGATGAGGAAAAACAGTAGGCGAGAAGAAGGAGCCCTGATTTATAGCTTGCTTTGCCACTCTCTTGGATAATTCAAACACCTTCTAGATCTGGTTAATGGAAGGGTTATTCTTGATCTCTGTGTTCTAAATCCTAGTGCTAAGTATTATATAATTAAAGAAACTAATATAATGCTGGTCTAAAATGTGATGCTGTATTGGCTGTGTAAATACTTTCTTATTTTCAAAGAGTCAGAGCTCCTTTACATGGGAACTAATGTTCTGCCAAGGCATTTGTCCTGTGAGAGATGGAAAATCTTGGGCACAGATATGCCATAACGTTTGCCCATAGTCTCAAACTGAGGTTGGTACTAGGCTATCTGCTGGCCCCCAGCTAGAGATATATTCTACTCCTGTGGTCTGTAAACTGAGGCTTGCCAGCCACATGCGGCTCACGAGCCAAGGTTTGCCACTCTGTGGACTGATGAGTTTGCCCACCACTGGGATAGGGGCTTAATCACAAGGAACAACAACAGCCTGTAATTATTGGAACCAAGAGTCTAGGTCAGTGGTCGGCAAACTCATTAGTCAACAGAGCGGCAGACAGTGGCTCGTGAGATACAGTTTGCTCACCACTGCACTAGACTACTTACATTTTATGATTTTCAACAGCTTGCACTATACTTGACTTGGAAGAAGAATTTGTGAAGAGTTCTGCTCTCACAGAACATCTGTGGGAATGCTGAAGGAAAAGTTAAAGAGAGACATACATACTTTAATATTTTATCTGCACACACAAGCTCAGAGGTCCCACTTTCTTGTCTCTGCCAACAGGAAGTCTTAGCTGCTTTTCATCCCTTCTTGTTTCTGGGGCCTGTGTTTTAGTAAGAAGCTGTTTTGTGTCTCAGTCTGGGTGGTTAAAATATACTGCCTTACCCGGAATATCCATGGCTATGTGCTGCTCAGCACTGTGGAGCAGTTTTTCAAAGCTTTTTCAATGCTTTTGCTCTTTGATCAGGAAAAATCACTTCCAGTGAGACTGGGATCTATTTCATATACTCCCGTGTGTCCCTGTTCTCACCTCCTGGTCTTTACTTCCCCGAAGAGCCTGACCTTATGAATTCAATTCTTTCTGATGGTAACATTAGTCAGGAGAATTGGGGAACTGGGGACTTTTGTTTATTGATCCTTTTATCTCCTACTTTTTTTTGCCTGTAAAGGTCATTTTTCAGGTAATCCTACTTCTCTTAGTAATTCTCAACAAACACTAAGCTTAGGAGATTCGTATAAAAGCCAGAATAAACATTAACTTCAGAAGTGTCATGTAAAAACTGGAAACAAACCTTTGTGCTTTTGAGTATAGCATAAATTAGATAGAAAAAAATCTAATAAAGCAGGTTCCTCCAGCCTGTGTAAGATCCACAAAGGGAAGATATGTATCTTAGACTTGGAAGATTTCTCCTCCCTCTTTGGTACAAGCATAAATGTCATTTTCTCAAAGGTGCCTTTTCCTAATGTCCACTTCCCTTCCAGTCTACATTAGGCCTCCCTTTTCTGTCTCCCCTTAATGTCCTTGACTTCCTCCACAACATTTAACACAATGATAGTTATACATACCTTTGATGCCTCCCCAATCCCCTGTCTCTAATCTTCATGATGGCAGGAGCCTTATTGACTATAATGGATACTAAATAAATATTTGTTGAATGAATAATAATGATAGCAGATATTATTTATTGTGCTAACTATATACACTAGAAACTATAAGATGACTTACCCATCTTATCTTATTAATCATTTGTCTTAGCTTGCTCAGGCTGCCATAGTAATATGGTCTGAAGATTAGAAGTTCTGAAGGTTAGTTGTCTGAAGGTTAGAAGTTTGAGCTCAGGTCGGGCTGATTTGGTTTCTTTCTGGCTTGGAGACAGCCATCTTCTTCCAGTGTCCTCCTGTGGTAGAGGAGGAGAACTAGCTCTCTGGTGTCTCTTCATCAGGGACACTACTAATTCCTTTGCATCAGGACTGTAGCTTTATGACCTCATTTAACTTCAATTGCTCCCTTACTCCAAATACAGCCACACTTGGTTTAAGGCTTCAACATATGGATTTTAGGAGGACACATACACCCATATGAGAAGTAGACATATGGTTATCTCTGTTTTACAACAGAGCTGAGGCCTGGAGCAAGGAGCTTTGCCAAGGTCATACTAGTAGGTGAACTAGCTAGGTCACAGTCACTGGTCTCGTGCATTCATACTGTTCTGATGAAGGTATAAAGATCTGAACTATGGTAAACATACAGCAAGAGACTTGACAATAGAAAGTGATTAGAGCTGTTTGTGTGTAAACGAGGAAAGCCTTTTGAAAGAGAAGTAATCTGAGATACTGAATAGAATCTTAAGGAACTGTTGCAAGGAAGAGGCTTTATAGGCTAGCTTAGTGCTTCTTAAACCTTGTGTGTTAGGACCTGTTTATACTCTTGAAAAGTCTTGAGAACCTCAAAAAGTTTTGGTTTATGTGAGTTATATCTATTGATACTTACAGTCTTAGATGTAAAACCTGGGAAGGCTTAAAATATTAATTCATTTAAAAGTAACAATAAACTTGTTACATGTTAGAGCAAAAATATATATTGATGAGAAATAATTATGTTTTTAAAAATAAAATAGTGAGAATGGTAGTATTACTTTTTTTTTGCAAATCTCTCTGATGTCTGTTTTAATAAAAGACAGATTCTCATATCTGCTTTTGCATTCAGTCTGTTGCAGTCTGTTGTATTGGTTGAAGTAGATGAAGAAAATTCAGCCTTATGAAGATACGTAGTTGGACAAGGGAGGAGTATTTGAAGTTTTTTCAGTTGATTATGGACATTCTGCTTTGTTACTACTGCAAAACTCCAGGTAGTAGTTTCTTAAAGATTATTGCAATGTGAAATCTGAAACCGAATTAATGAACTTTTCATATTCTGTTATACTAAGTCCATTGGTCTGTATTGCACTCTAAATGGATTTTTTTACCCTGCATGATTTTCCAACATCTTGTCTTGGTCATTTGAAAATTTCAGTTCACTGAGTTAAAGCAGATCTTTTAAATGTTGACACATTTCATTACACAATAGCCAAAAATTACATTCCTTAATATCACTACTCAAATCTCTCAACAGAAAAATCTTTAAATCCTGGAAAGCTGTCAAGCTCATGGTGGCAGACACAAGTTTTAGAAAACCCGAATTTTCATTTGAAAACTAGATTTTTAATATTGGCGCCATATATTGTTTATTGTTTTGTTGAAGTTATAGGGTGACTTCATTTGTTTTCGAGAAAATGTCTGCCCAATGGCCAAGTCTAAATATTCATACTTTGTTAGTTTTTCCTTTTGAGTAAAATTTGTGTTTGCTAAAAAAGCAACTAATTGAGCTTGTAATCCATGCAGTTGCAGAAATTCTTTTCCTAGTGAAAAATCATCATATTTGCATATGCAGGTAGAGGGAAACTGTATGAACAGGGTCTCAGGCTGAACAAGTAGTATATAGGGAAATCTAAAGGAGAGTGTGAACACAGTGCCTTTGAGAGGTTGGCTTTGGCTGGCTCATTCATGCTAGGCCATGGGCGGGCTCCTTGCGGGCAATATAGAAGGCAGGAAATCACAAGAAGGTAGAAAGATGAAGCATAGGCCTTTATTCCTTCTTGGTTTCTCAGTCTCAACACTACTGAGCCATTGGGCCAGGTAATTCTTTGCTGGGGTGGGGAGTGAGGGCTATCCTTTCTTTGGACACTTTCCCAGATGCCAGTGACATCCCATCCTCTAGTTGTGATAACCAAATATGTCTCCAGACCTTGCCAGGTGTCCCTTGGAAGTGGAGGGTAAAATTGCCCCCGTGGAGAACCACTGCTACCAGGTTTTGTTTTTATATTAAGAGCAGCCCAGGGCAGTTAAGAGAGTTTTATTCAGGTTCATGGCATGAGCAGATTTATATCTCTGGACAATCATTATGGCAGCAGAGGAGAGAATGATGGGAATTTGGCAGGCCTGGAGACATGGAATCGTGCTGGGATATTGTTGTAGTAGTCTGGGTGGAAAATACCAACCATCTGATCTAAGGTAGTGGCTGTAGGATGGAGAGAAGTATATAGACTTGATAGGTGATAGAATTGACAAGAACTGGTGGCTGACTATACAGGAACAGTGAGGGAAAGAGAGGAATCAAGGCTGGCTCAAGGTTTCTGGCTTAGGCCCTGAAGAAGATGGTAGGACTATTTACTGTTGTAGAGACTATAAGAGAAGGAGCAGATTTATTTAGGAAGGTCTGGAGAGGCTAGGTTGAATTTAGATGCATTGAATTTGAGGTACCTTGTGAGAGCCAAGGGGAGATTTTCATCTGTAGGTGGAGTTTTGTTTCTAGACCTCAGGGGGCAGATATAAACCAGTCAGCAACTAGATGGAAGTTGAAACTCTGGGTGATGCTATTGTAGAATCCATTGAAAGCAGGGATCTAAGGGCAGGTCCTGGGAAGAGTAGGAGTGGCTGAGGAAGAGGGGGAATGTGGCAGAGGAAAACCAAGATGTGGCAGGGTCAGAGAAGTTTAGAAGGGCTTAGTTCAGTGAACAGGAACAAACTTTGTATCCATCACTCAAAGTCCTATCTTTCCTTCAGTGGGTCCCACATGCTCATTAGGATCATTCCATAGTGATGGAAACCTCCAGGAGATAGAAGTGTGTGACTGCTCATGGAGACTGCCACATTTACCCCTCAGGTAACCCAAGCAGAAGCTCTGAATCATACCATGTGGAGCTGAAGGCAGATACTGTGCCTCTGTAGCACTGATGCTGGCCCAGGCTGCTGAATTATGTAGCGGGCTTTGTAATGGAGACGAATCTCCCCAGCCAGAGGTCGCGCACCACTTCCTGAAAGAAAACTCTTTTTGAGTTGATGAGTCATAGAATGGCGTTTTCTCTTTCACAAAAGCCACTTTAGATGAAAAAGTAATAACTTTAATTTAGTGATTGTGTAGCTATCGCTGAAGGGTTATGATGCCATATAACCCGGTCTCCAAGATCAGCGTTGTACAACGTATATGATTTTTTTTTTCCCTGAGTGGTATGTGCTCCAGGTACCTGACCTTCAATAGTACTGATGTATTATTTACTTGAAACTAAGATCCAGCGCATTCTAAATGGCGGTGACTTATCATGGCTATTTCAGAAATGGGTCCTGCGGCTATAAGCTATTTTGGCTTAGAGGAAATTCCATGCTGTGTACTTGGATTTCATGCTTAAAAACTTCAGCAACAGTTTCAGTGCTCTGTTCATTAAAATAAGATGCTTCATAACTTTTCCTACATAATAGAGTACGCACTCAGTTGCTCGTGTTAGAATTAAAACCCTTAGAAGCTTTACGTTTTCTGGTCTGGCAATCTTTGTTTTTCTAATTTATGTGTGGCATGCACCCTGAAGGAGTTGGGAAGTTGAGATTTACAGCCATCCCAACTGGGACAGTTAGAACTTTTAATTAAATGAGAGCTTGTTTGTGTACTGAAATGGAAAACTGTGGCTGGACAAAGCAAAATTTGCACTCCATTTGTAGTACGTTAATTCCCAAACTTACAGCATTTGACCCTTTTGTGGTAATTCCACTGGCCCAAGCATCTGCGTGGTGACTCTGGTATGTATAAAAGTATGTACAACTTTTTAGCAGTGATGGATTAGATCAGGATTGGACTTTCCTGCCAAACTATGCTAATAAGCCCCTGCATATGGAACTTTGTGGCTGGTTATGCCAGATTCCCAGGGTGGGAGTGAGGCTGTTTTCTTTTGAGTGGGGCCATTTTCTGCTATGTAAAAAGGGAAATCAAGAGAGAAGATCTACAGAAATACAAGAATAAAGGCAGAGGAGCAGAGATAAGCAACAGAGAGGAAGGACCCTCAGGCTTTCCTGGAGCATCTCAGTCCATAGTTCTGACAAATTCCCAAGACCCAGCTCATCCATGCCTTTGGATCGCTGGCAGATCCTGTATTCTAATAAATGACCAGGTGTGCTTAAGCCAGCCCAAAATTTTCTGCACATGGGAGCAACGAAATGGGCAACATTGCCTTGATTTCTGTTTTCAGATTGGATGGTGATTATCATGCTTTGTCTATATACTTAAAAACAAGCTGTTTTGATGAGTTGAATATTATTTGATGGCTTCCAGTTGAGCTAGTCTTTGGTGTAATTGTTACTGATATTTTCTGCAAAGTACAGCAATAGGCATAGGAAATGCAACAGCATGCACAAGTTTGAAAGCAGATTTTTAAAATAAAGGGTGTATGTGTGTAAGCGGGGGTCATTCCACGTCTAAGAATGCTAGCCATTTAGAGTTTGATGTGTAGACAAGGGAAAGAGAGTACAGTCTCTCGGTGATGGTTTAGGAGATGCTATGTTGTGGTAACCAGGGTGCCTTTGGGATGTAAGGTTGCTTTCAAGCCTTTTCCCAGAATACTTTGTTTCTCATTTTTGTGGTCATATTTCTCTTTGTTCCTTGAAATAAATAATTTGAGATTCCAGCCTAACCAGTGTTTTCAACTATTGGTAAGAAGGTTGCTCTCTGATATTTGGAGATTATCCTATATAATAAAAGGCCAGTGACTATAACGGTGTAATGACTGAAACAACTGATAGACTCATCATTATGAGGTGCATTGACTACCTCTTAGTCCCTCCTCCCAGCCCGCAGGCTCCGATTGCTGGATGGCCAATGGGGAACCACAGGGAACCGGGGTGGGTGGAGGTGGAGTGAGACTGGAGACTAAAGAGCAGGCAGAACGCTGACCTCTTGGTCTCTCCCCCCTGGCATGCAGGCTCAGATCAATTGCCTGGTCAACGGGAACCAGGGTGGGTGGAGTGGTGGGGAGGGACTGGGGACTGGAGAGTGGGTGAAAGGCAGACCTCTTGGTCACCTGGCAATAGAAACTGGTGTGTGTGGAGGCAATAGGGCCGGACTGGGGACTGGCCAGTGGGTATAAGATGGCCCTGATTGCAGGCTGGGACTAGGAACCCTACCAGTGCATGATTTCATGCTCTGGGCCTCTAGAAATAAATATCCTCACAAAGTTCCTCTGTCCATAAGATAGTAATGCAAAAACAAAAACGTAACCCAATGATCTGGTGTATTCCTCTTTATTATTATAAAAACTGATAAATGTGGGTTTATAAATGTGTGTGTGTGTATATATACACACACATAACACACACATACTCACACACACACACACACACACACACAGTAGAGTCTTGGTGCATGAAACTTCATGCATTCAGGCGGATGAGGGGGCTCCCTCAGCCCAGCCTGTGCCCTCTCACAGTCCAGGACCTCTTAGGGGATGTCCACCTGCCAGGTTAGGCCTGCTCCCTAAGCCATCAGTCAGACATCCTTAACGTTACGTTACCAAGAAGGTGGGAGAGGCTCCTGCCACCACCATTGCACTCTCAGATATCAGCCCAGCTTATGGCTGAACAGAACATCCCCTGTGGGAGCACACTGGCCATTAGGGGGAAGCTCCTGAGTTGAGCATCTGCCCCCTGGTGGTCAGTGTACATCATAGCAACAGGTTGTTCTGCCATTAAGACATTTGCATATTACCCTTTTATTATGTAGGATATATATAAATAGATGTTTGTATGCAGGACACATGCGTTTGTATGTAGACATAAAGATAGGTCTCTATATATTCAGAAAGATTTTGTGATAAAGAGCCCCCAAAGGGTTAAAAGTGATTACTTCTGGAAAAGGGGAGCTGACAGAGCAGGGGAGGAAACTGTCACTTATTTACCTGAAAATTTTTAAAAGTGATGACATTAGAGTAGGATTTAAATTTATATGCACTTTATTACTATAAAAATAAAATTGAATTATTTATGCTTTGAAATCATTATAATGAGATATGATCAATGGTTGTGCTTATGTAAGTACTAATTAGGTTGTTAGAACAGAATGTGTGTATGTGTAAAGGTATAAGGAAAATTGATAATTGACTTCTAAGTATAATAAACTGGTAATTTTTATATGTATCACATATAAACATTTTAGATAAATAAAATTATGAATATCAACTTCCATCATATCTAATAAAAGAGTAATATTCAAGTTGACTGTCACTCCAACACACAAGATGGCCGCCCCATGTGGTCAAAGATGGCTGCTCCCATGTGGACACAAGATGGTCACCACAAGATGGCTGGCAGGGGAGGGCAGTTATGGGCAATTAGGCCAGCAGGAGAAAGCAGTTGGGGGTAACCAGGCCTTCAAGGGAGGGTAGTTAGGTGTAGATCAGGCTGGCAGGGGAGTGATTAGGGGGTATCTGGCTGGCAGGCAGAAGCAGTGAGGGGCAATCAAGCAGGCAGGTGAGCAGTTTAGAGCCAGCAGTACTGGATTGTGAAAGGGGTATCATATTGGAGAGGGTGCAGGCTGGGCTGAGGGGGCACTCCTCTCCCCACTGTGCATGAATTTTGTGCTCTGGGCCTCTAGTTATTATATAATTTCCAAATTATTTATTAACATCACATTGCTCTTTATGTAACATGTTATTATTTTCTAAATGTCAGTCACTTTCATTTAAGGAATACTTTTCATAGTGACTTTTACAATCTTAGTTTATCTCATGCTGATTATGGCCTTTAGAATCCCTAAGGAAGGTTTTTAGGAACTCATACGTACCCTTACTGTGTATTCATAAGAAACATCATGTTATCAGTGTTCCTATAAGTGGTCCATATGTGGAAAATGTATCAGGGAATGGGAAACCTGAGAACTTGGACCGATTTTATTTAGTGTAAATATGAGTGAACAGTATTTCTGTTTTTCCTTGGAATATTAAGAAGAAAAATGTTTGCAAGTATGGTGATAAAAAGTTGTACTACTTGATTCTGTTAATCGATAGATCTTTGAATTTGGGCAAATTATTTAAATTTCAAAATCCTAGGTTTTTAATCTTCAACCATCCATTTATCCATCCATTCATTTATCAAAAATTGTAGAATACCACGATAAGCCAAAAAAGATGCCTCTTGGATCTTACGGTCTGCATTGCTTCTAAAGTTTAAGCATGCATCAGTTTCCTGCAGAGCTTGTTAATATAGATAACTGTGTTCTAGCCTCTGATTTCTGATTTAGTAGCTCCGGGGATGGGGCCCAGAACTTGCATTTCTAGCAAGTTCCCAGATGCTGCTGACATTGCCTGTCTAGACCCACACTGTGGTGAGGCCACCTTTCTAGAGCTTGCAGGCTCTAATCAAAGTTGTCAAATTCCAACTGTTCTAAGTGCTGCACAGGAGAGGATCTGGTGCTGTGGAAGGACACATGAACATTTGGGAAGTCAGGCAAGGCTTCCCTGAACAGTGTGACCCTTGAGATGAAGGAGGAGTTGGGAATAAGTAGGTAAAGAAGAAATGAGACAAAGGTGGTTTTTCAGATAGAGGCTCCGAGGAGGGAGCATAGAGTGTGCTGGAAGCAGTTTAGCTCTAGTCCTGAGAACTGGGGATGTGAGGTTATGAGATAAAGCTGGATGGAGGGAGGGGCACGTGCGGAGCTGTCTTAAGGATTTTTGTCCTTGACTCAAAGGACAGTGGGAAAGCATTAGTGTTTCTAAAGAGAGAAGGGGGAAGGGAGTAGAGTGGAGTGGGAGGCAGGGATGTGACCCATTTAGTGTTTTCAAGACAAACACTTATCTCTTGGCTGCAGAGTTGCGGACCTGAATGTGCGCAGACAGGAGAGGAAATGATGCCAGCAGCTCAGGTGAAAAATGGATGCCACCTTTTAAAAGAGGGCTAATAACACATAAGGTTGTTAAGATGAAGAGATATTGATACGTGTATGGAGCTCAGAACTGGCACACAATAAGTGCTCAGACAATGTTCGTTGCTATTAGAATTCATAAAAACAAATATTTTTTAGGGCTGGAAGTTATCAGGGCCATAAAATGTCATACATACTTGAATTTTCAGGCTTTTCCTGATCTACCCCAGCTACAGTGGCCTTTGAAAAAGTGCCAGGTCACCAAAATAGAAAAGAAAGATGCAGATATTAAATTTTTATGTCTAACACCGAGAACACGAAAGCAAAAGAGGATTCATCACTGAGACAGAAACGGAATTTATAGGTGGTTATATGGCTAGTTGGCACTGATGACAACTGTTTGTACTTCTCTCATGTGTAGAAAAATAGTAATGGTATCTTTGCTTGGGAAGCCAGGATGTAGGTGGTAGGGAGAAAATAGCTGTTCAAAAAAGAAGGCCACAAATAATAAACTCTCTTTCTGTGGAGATGTTAAATTAAAACTATGAGGGGGGAAAGGTAAAAAAGCGATCAGTAGAAAGGAGGCAAAGAAGTGCCGTTGGGTAAAGCCCCTTGGGATTCTGACAGGAAGATGAACAGAAGGTCAGGAAGCAGTTCGTAGATGTAGAGTGGCATTTCCCAGTTCATAATCACTAATAACACTCGTGTACACAGCATTTGGCATGTGCAAAATCTATTGGCAAATGCATTAGTAAAATGCAACTATCCCAGGCTCTGGGAGCATGGACTTGGCAAAATAACAGTGTCCCCATTAAAGAGAAGTGATTAACTGACTTACAACTCTTTCTGGGTTAACCTTGAAGGACACAGAAAATGAACCAGGGGCATTTTATAGCTACAACAGAAGGATGACAGACAGAGAGACAAAGCCCATGCTCACACTATTGAATCTGATTTTGACTTACAGGCCATGCTCTTACCCAAAGAGCAGGGAAAATCATTGATATTTCTAAGAAGGCTCTTCAAGGAACTCCGTGTGTGTGTGTGTACCTTCATATGCAGTTAACTCCAAGGCTTTAAAGAAATGCAATATAAGTATTTCTTGTGAAACTCTTTGGTGTAAGTCCCCTGCAAGGTATTGGAGGGGATACAGATATGGGTAGAGCCCTAAGCTTTGCTTTTACAAAGCTGAGCATCAAATGGGAGGGAAGAGTGCCCCACCTCTACCCTAAGTCTTCTCCCCCAGCCTCTCGCAGTCATGGCGCTCAGGGAACTGCAGCAGGAAATGATGAATGTGATGGTGAGTTGTTGGAGAGGGTGGCAGATCAATGAAGTGCACACTCAGGCCAATGAAGGCAGCCCTTGGACCAATGAAGTGCACACTCAGATCATACTTACACAACATCTAATGAGAGGACGAAGGACAAAGTATCTTCAATCAGTGACTGCCTATTTTATGCTGATGAAGCTGGTCAGTCTAGGATGTTTAGATCAATTTTTTTTTCCCAGTGAAAAATTGTCCTTTGGTCTTAAAAAAATGCAGGCAAGTCATCTCTGTGTGGCTTCAATGCATTGCATTTCGGAGTATTGATTTATTAGGTATGAATTGATGTGGCCTTTGGGCCGTTGGTATTAAACATGG
Source organism: Vespertilio murinus (assembly GCA_963924515.1). Taxonomy (NCBI): domain Eukaryota; kingdom Metazoa; phylum Chordata; class Mammalia; order Chiroptera; family Vespertilionidae; genus Vespertilio; species Vespertilio murinus. The sequence goes on from OZ004706.1 coordinate 52,995,877, forward strand.
AGATCTAAATGTTCTTCATTTCATCTTAATTACGAAGAAATTGCCTGTCAAGGAAGGAAATACTTCCGGAGATAATCAAGTCTGCAGCTTTATAGGTATTTAAGTATGGTAACTTTCAACATATGATTAAACTTTATTGATTCTGATTAATTTGTGGGAAGTTGTAGAATCAGAGTTTAGGATATTTTAAATTAGATTTTTATTATATATTGAAGTAAACTTAATGACAGTCAATGATGCACAATTGTTGGACTAGGTCTTAGGGCACATGCCAAAGAAATGTAAGTTGTTCTTGGCCTTGGTTACAAGGTAGAGTCACCTGGAGCACTGTATTCAAAATCTTGAGACCCAGGTGAAACTTAGAGCAATGAAAGCTTTGTTCAGTCAATGGAGGCTGTAATCACTGGAAGCTCCATTCAGATCAATGGAGGTGGCTCTCAGATCAATAAAGGTGCAGTTAGGTCAATAAAGAACACACTCAGATCCATGAAGTGCACACTCAGACCAATGAAGGCAGCACTTGGATCAATGAAGTGCATACTCAGATCAATGAGGTACACACTCAGATCAATGAAGGCAGCACTGAGACCAATGAAGGCAGCACTGAGACCAATGAAGGCAGCACTGAGACCAATGAAGGCAGCACTTAGATAAATTAATTTAGAGCTCTGAAGATGAATCTATGAATCACTAGTTTATGAAACTCCCCAGTGGTTCCAGTGTGCAACCACATGTGAGAACTAGATCAAAGCTCTGGAGAGCTCCAAAAACTACCTGATTCAATTATATAAAGTCTCTGAGGAGTGGGCTGGGGTTGGTAAGCTTTACAGGCTGTACAGGTAAAATTTTCTTGGGCTGTGGGGCTCATTGTGAATTTAACACCGGTGGTATACACCTTGCAGAGGATTACAGTCAAATGAGGGAAACAGATGACTGACATGTGAAATTGTTCAGGAAAGTCCATGTTTGTATGTTTGGTATTCAAAATGAATAAAAGGCAAGGGGTGATAAGAAAACATAAGTACTAAATGTTTAATGACAAATAAAAAATAATTTGTATTTGCATGTTGATTCAGACGGATATTGTGTTTTCAGAGTACAGAAACTCTTGGAAGTCCTTATTTCCACCATACATCCTTACCATTCATTCTACATTAAAGATTAAAACCAGATAATCTTACCTGCCAGGATTACTCTAAATTCTTAGAGTAGAAGAGTTGGAATTGAGGACTGCCCCTTTTATCTGGTCCCTAAGATAATCTGGGGTTTGTTGAGGGGGGTAGGATGGAGCTCTGGGAGGGCTCTGATGGGGAAAGAGTCCTTTTGATTCCATTGTGGAGGTGGGAGGAGGAGTATGTGTGGGAGGAGTTGTTAGTCTGGATATCCAGGAGCACGTTTCACAAATGTGCACTATTTGGAATATTCCATATCGCTGGGTGTGTGTGCATCTCAATGCTGTAATCAGGCCCTCACAGTCATTTCCATGGAGTGCGGGGATATTTACTTGATAAAAACTTTCTCAATTTATGTTTCACTCTCATAGTCTTTTAGCTCTTTGAGAACTGCCACTGGTAGTTTCTTAAGAAGATTGAGTAAAAGATGGTATGGGGGATTTATCTGGATTTCTATAGCGAAAGCCTTGAAATCTTGTATAATATTAGTACCTTACCTCTCAGAGTCCTTCTGCAGAATTAGGTGAGCTGATATGTAAATGTGCTTAGGACAGTGCTGGGCTCAGAGTAAGCACTCAGTAGATGTTAGTAATATCGTAGCTTTCCCACTGCTGCTATTATTCCCATCATTTGTTTCTGGGCTGTGGGGCCCTTGAGGGCAGGCAAGATTTCTGCCTTGACTTTGTTTCCAATTTCCTGACAAAGTGATTGGCCTAGAATCAGCACTCACTAAGAGTGTGCTGAGGAAAGGATTGGCCAGCTCAGATCTGATTGGCTCAAAGCACTTACGCAGTCATTTATAGGTAATATAATTATGATACATTTTAGTGGTGTTCTACCTGAGTGGAGAGCTCTGTGCTTTCCAAATGCTCCACTGTGTCAACACAGTGGGGAATGACTGCTTTAGAAGAAAGGGCTTATCCTAACCAATTGGCACAGACACCAGGGGGTGAGGGCATGACCTGGGGGTGGGGGTGGGGAGTGGGGAGTGGAGTGGGGAGAGACAATAGGGTGGTAAAGACACATATAAAATACATTAATTGATAAAAACAAAAAATAAAGAAATAAAGAAATTGTTGTTCACTCAGGGGTGCTCCATCTCCTCTGTGCCTTCCTAACAGTAGACAGTCCACTACACCTCCCCGTCTACCTCCTTCTCTTCTCAGGGTTCCTCAAAGCACAGGTGAGTCCATGAGTCTCGCCTCCTATAAAAAACTGACTGCAGGGCCCAAATAGTGGTGGCTATGATCGCAGAGTGGGGAGGGGAGGGGAGATCCTGGGGATGTGTCAGGTAGACACATCAAAAGAGCCTCCTTTCAAAGAGCATCTTGTTCCATCCCATCTGACATCCTCCACGGGAAAGTTAGTGTGTGTTTATGAATGAGACCCTTGCTGTTACTTTTATGTTATCAAGGAGGGAGTAAATCTACAACGGGGTTCAAAAATAATGAAACTGCGTATATGTTTTTTTCTGCCAAAGAAACCAGAAGTATTTCCACAGCTATATTCTCTGATGCTGCCGATTTTATGCTTCAAAGAATCGAGAATGAATACCTGGCAGTAAGTACTAAATCTGTGTGTGATGACTGACAGATTAAGCACCAGGGACGTTAAAGGAGATTAGACCATGGATCCCCAAACAGAGAATGTCAGTATTATTTTCCATCTTGGAATTGAATGAAATTGCCTTTACGTTTCTCACCATCGCCAGTGTCATTACATTCTTCCAATTTGGTTCTTACATCCCCCTCCCTTTAGAACCTCATTCACGTATTCAAATAGTGTTTCTTGATCTCCTTTCATGCTATGGCTTGGTGCTAGCTACTGAAAAAAAGTTTAACAAAATGTGAGACATGGTCATTGGACCTTTGTAGCTTATATATATCAAGAATCAGAAAAATGGAACCATAAAATAATCCTACGAGTCTTATGTGACGAAGTCCCATGAAACCATAGTGAAAGAATCCTTTGAAGCAAGTCAGGAAGCAGCACAGAAAATAATACCGCCTTTCAGGATGGGTGTAATCCTGCCTCATCTGTTGTCAGCCTAGACAGCTGAGGGCTGGTGGCTTTTAATTCTCCTCCAGGCTGTGGAAGGCCACGGGGGTGGTAGAAGGAGCATGGTCATTGGAGTTATTCTGGATTTGAATCCAGACTCTGCCACTTTATGGTTGTGTGGCTTTTGGCAGAGCAAATTCTGAGCAAAATTAAATATGTCCGTGTCTTTCAGAGATGTGTAAAGAGTGGCAGAAGCCTGGCCAGCATGGCTCAGTGGTTGAGTATGGACCTGGGAACCATACTCAGTTCCTGCTTAGAGCATATGCCTGGGTTGTGGGCTCCCTCCCCAGGGTGGGGCGTGCAGGAGGCAGCCAATCAACGATTCTCTCTCATCATTGACGTTTCTGTTTCTCTCTCTCTCACTCTTCCCCTCCTCTCTGAAATCAATAATAATAATAAAAAGAAGTAGTGGTAGTAATGGTCACAGCTAGCAATGCACTGGCATTTAGAAAGCACTCAATAGGTGGTGATGGCTATTAACAACAATCATAACAGTCAGGACATTTCTGTTGAGCCACTGATGCATACTTAAATGGTTACTTCCAGCGAGACAGCTCCATTCCCCTTGTTCAGGTTAACTTGTCTTTATATGACACATGTAATAGTTTCCACTCCTCTAAATTAGATGCATTAGACAGTATATCATGGAGCCAGGCTTGCTTCCCTTGAGAAAGCAATGCATTGGTTTTTTTTTTTATTCCTTTGAATTTCTTAAGAATTCCCGAAGAAGGAAGCCTCAGGTGGCTCCCACCACATACAGTGATGAAGTTAATCCAATATTCTTGACTTCTGGTTCTTCTGCCTTTCTGTCACTGTAGTAGTACCTAGCAACAACAACTTATATTTATTGAGTCACTGTGCTGAGTATTTTACACTATCAATGTCATTTAACTCTCCTAACAGCTCTGTGAGGTCAGTGGCCAGCCCCATTTTACCCATTAGGAGCCCCAGCTGTCCAGTGAGTGGCAAGGTGGGATTTGAACTAGGTCTTGCTCCAGAGCTGGTGCTTCTCTTTGCACTGCCAGGCTCCCCTGCCTCCCCCGGACCCACCAAGCCTGGGGCGGCACCACCTGGCTGTCTGCTCCCTCTGCTCCTGCGCACTTGGGGTTTAGCACCACTAGGGAGGACACATGGCAAGCCCTCACAGCCACCTGCCTCCTTTTCAAACTGGTGCTAACAAATGGGTATTGAATTTATCTTCTCTCCCGTGTTGGTTTCCCACAGCCCATATTCTTTACTGGCTGTTAACTTTTCCCCTTAAATGCTCCAATTCCCCCAACATATAAAATGACCTTGGAACCTGCTTCACGAAGATAATGAACTGTCCTTAGACCGGAGCCTTGTCCTTAAGCTTCAGCTTAATGCTTGGTTTCCACCCATGGAGTGAGTAGTCCCCATGGACAAGAAGTGGCTGTCCAGGAAACCACACCACTCCTTCTGCACCTTCAGGTCCCAGGGCCCCAGAAATCTCCTCTCAACAGCTCTTACCCTTTCTTTTTCTTTTAAAAAATATATTTTATTGATGTTTTACAGCGAGGAAGGGAGAGAGATAGAGAGTTAGAAACATTGATGAGAGAGAGTCATCAATCAGTTGCCTCTTGCACACCCCCTACTGGGGATGTGCCTGCAACCAAGGTACATGCCCTTGACCGGAATCGAACCTGGGACTTTTCAGTCTGCAGGCCGATGCTCTATCCACTGAGCCAAACCGGGTTTGGCAGCTCCTACCCTTTCTCTGGGTAAGAGGCCTGAAGAGGACTTTTCCTGGGAACCTCCCCCTGCAGGTTCCCTTGGCTCTCCCTGGAGGCCCGAGTTTATGGGCAGCTCCTGGGATGGTGTGGCAACTTGCAGAACAACCTGAGAATCATTAAGACAATGATTTTTATATCAAAGTGCTTTGCCAATGGTAAGAGGCTGTCTTTATCTTTTTGGGCTACTTTAACAAAATACCACACACTTGGTAGGTTATTAACAACAGACATTTATTTCTTCCAGTTCTGAAGGCTGGAAATCTGAGGTCAGGGTGCCTGTGTGGCTGGATGAGGACCCTCTCTGGTCACAGACTTCTCTCTGTGACCAAAGGGAAAGGGGTCTCTCTGGAGCCTCTTTTTATAAGAACTCGAATCCCCTTCCCGAAGGCTCCACTCTCATGATTTAAGCACTTCCCGAAGGCCCCACCTCCTAATACCATTATCTTTTGGGGTTAGGATTTTAACAGGTGAATTTGGGCAGGGCACAAGCATTTAGATCATAGCAACTATCAGACAAACTTAGCCATTATGTCATGACTGCTTGTGCAGCAAAAGCGCTTGGCTACTATGACTTTTAGCCAGAGGATTAGTCTATGAAAGGATTGCAGGGCCGGGCAAACTACGGCCCACGGGCGGGATCCGGTGAATAAAACTATTGAATTAAAAAAAACCAAAAAGACCATACCTTTTTATGTAATGATGTTTATTTTGAATTTATATTAGTTCACACAAATACTCCATCCATGCTTTTGTTCCGGCCCTCCGGTCCAGTTTAAGAACCCATTGTGGCCCTCGAGTCAAAAAGTTTGCCCACCCCTGGATTAGAGTCTAGTAGGTCACAACCTCCTGGGAACAGGACAGAGATTCACACCATGCACTCTCTTCTTGAGTCTAACTCAGGGGTGGGCAAACTTTTTGACTCTAGGGCCACAATGGGTTCTTAAACTGGACCAGAGGGCCAGAACAAAAGCAACCTGACCATGCTGGCACTCTCATCTTGGGCTGCTGGTGAAGGAGCAGAGGGGAGAGCAAGAGAACCCTCCGCTCTTTCTGCTCCACAGGCCAGATAGAACAGCCGAACGGGCTGGATCTGGCCTGCGGGCCGTAGTTTGCCCATGGCTGGTCTAACTCTTAGGGGGAATTGCTCTGGGTGAAATCTGAGGCCTTTTACCCTAACGTCTTGCGGGGGGTTTCCTTCAGGGGACTTGTTAGTGTCAAGCCATTGAGTCAAACTCAGTGGCTAAGAGTGAGCCCAAGTGCAAGTCCATCGCCTGTGGGTTGAGAGAGGTGGCAGGGTGAAGGTGGGAGTGGGTGTCATGTTTCTACTTCTTGTTCTTGCTTGGGGTCTGAATGTCCCTCTTACACGTAGCAGGATTCTCTTTCCATCATGCTGCTGGGATTTCTAAAGTTATTGTTGATATCCTCTTTTTTTTCTTTCCTTTTTTTTTTTTAACAGCTGCCTCTGCCATTTTCAACGAGTAATATATATCATAAAAATCATCCATGTTTTTCACATTAATGTTCTGTTCCAGGGGATTTACCTTTATTTTATAGGCACACCCCGCCTCCCCCACATCCACACATGCATTTCTCTGGAGACAATTAGTGCTGAAAAGGTTTCACGGCATTTCTCTTTCCCTCTCTTTGGTGTTTTCCTTCTTCTTGGCCCAGTTTTGAGTTTCTTTGGTCTCCAGAAACCTTCTGTGCTTCTTTAGAGATGAATGTATCTTTTGTACTTCTCCACGCTTTTGTGTTTAGTGGCTCATTTTGTGTATGTGCTGGAGCTTTCTCGGGCATTTTATTATTTGACTTTGCAATTTTCAAAGATTTCTTAGAATTTGCCAGGCTGATACCCCAACGTTCACTTGTTAAATTGCTAAGTTTGCATTGTCTTGAGAACAGGTTCCTGGTGTTGTGCCCATTGTAATGGCTGCTTCCACCCCGTTTCCATGGCACTTGGAATGCTCCTTGTAGGCCACGAGCGTGTTCTGTGATAAAAGCATGAACTTTTTACCGTCTTCAGCTCGGTGGCTCATACGGCTTCACACACTCTGTCTTATACATCAGAGCATCTCATTTGATTGTGCAGATTGCATCCTGCTCAAATGTGCCAGGCCAAGAGGCCATGTGGGGGTTGACTATCAGCCTGTGTGTCCCTTGCCAAGCCCTGCACCTGCTGCTGAGCTGCGTGCCCTGGGGGGAATTTTTCTTTAAAAAATATTTTATTGATTTTTTTTATTTTTTTAAATTTATTTTTATTTTTTTCAATTTTTTAAATTAAGGTATTATATGTGTACATATCTTACCATTGCCCCTCCCCCATTTATGCCCTCCCTCCCCAGAGTTCTGTTTATTGATTTTTTTACAGAGACGAAGAGAGGATAGAGTTAGAAACATCAATGAGAGAGAAGCATCGACCAGCTGCCTCCTGCACACCCCCCACCGGGGATGTGCCTGCAACCAATGTACATGCCCTTGACCGGAGTTGAACCTGGACCTCTCAGTCCGCAGACCGACGCTCTATCCACTGAGCCAAACCGGTTTCTGTGAATTTTTCCTAATATACACAAGGGTGTCATGTGGGCCAGCAGCAAGGTATCTTTAGGAGAAAAGGTAGATGAATACATGGTGGTATTTCCGGTGGGGAACTAAGATCTGCTTACTCACCTGGAATCTTGGCGCTCCCCAAGATAAAGGAAGTTCTGAGAGGCCAAAGCAAATTGTTCAAAGATTCTTCAAGAACCACTTGGCATTTCTAGCATTTTACCTGCCCTGGAGGATTTACTGTGTTCTCCGTTATTCTTTACTTAGCAGAGAACTTGCAGCCGGATCTACACAGCTGACTTCAGCCTGGGTAACCCCTGGGATGTTCTTGCCCATTGTAATGGCTGCTTCCACCCCGTTTCCATGGCACCTGGAATGCTTCTTGCAGGCAATGAGCTTGTTATGTGATAAAAGCATGAACCTTTTATTGTCTTCAGCACAGTGGCTTCACTCTCCATAGAGGATTGCTGCCCCCGAGTTATATTCAAGCAGCCCAGCGATAGACCACCCTGCTCCCAGAGGCTCCCACCTTGTTCACCTGGTTTGGGCAGTGCCCAGAGCAGCCTCGTGGGCACCTGGGACCATGTTTTCTGGAAATAAACAGTGTCGTGATGTGGTAGCTTTCATCAGGCTGTATTTGTACCGGAGAGCTAGCTGTACCTTAGTCTTTCTGTTTTTCTCCTCACGGGAACCATAAATACCCTTTCTCCATACGGTATCCTGAAGGGACAGCACACTTCCATTTAGCAAATATTTCCCCATGTTTCCCTTTGTTCTGAGGTCTGTGACTTGTAACTCACCTATATTGAATTGAATTTGTTACCTGTTCGCCTGGGAACCTGTACATTTCTGTATTCATTCTTATTAGTCCTGCAGTATTGCCACAACAAAATACCCCAGGGTGGGTGACTCACACAACCAAAGTTTATTTCTCACAGCCTGGAGACTAGAAGTCTAAGAGCAACATGCCGACGGGGTTTGTTTCTGGTGAGAACTCTCCTTGGGTTGCAGATGGCTGCCTTCTTCCTGGGTCATCATCATACGGAATGCACCTTCTCTATGGGTGCATTCCTGGAGTTGCTTCCTTTTCTCATATGGACAGCAGTCCTATGGGATTTGGGCCTCACCATTAAGACCCCATTTAACCTCAATTAAAGACCCTGCCTCCCAATACAATCACATGGGGGTTAGGGTTTCAACAGATACATTTTGGGAGGATATGGTTTAATCCATAATCACCCACACTTGCTAGACTTTCTCATGTAAACATAGCCAGTGGGTATTAAAACATCACCATTTCAGTGGCAGCTTTTCTGTCCATTTGGACTCATGCTGCCATGCTGGAGACTTCATTTCTACCCTCAGAAAAACACTCTGCCTACACAAATTACACTTTGGATCTTGCCCCTTAGTTGGCATCCTAATTGTTATATCCAAAAGTGTAAGCCTCATTTTGGAAACTGGTCCCTTATGTTAAATGTAGTGAAATGCTTCCAGACAATCTCATTTTGATAAAATTAAATCGGTGTGTTCTGGACCATATTTGTACCGTAAGTAACATTCTCGCAAGGCCCCTAGCCTGTGCTTCCAGTAATCATGTTGATTTTTAATCAAGAGCCTTATTTTGGCAGCTTCTCTTTTTTGATCATTTAAAAAATACCTCCTGATGGTTTGGAGTGTAGATTCCTGGGTAATGGACCATGGGAAGGAGTTTGAGGCATTAGTTTTCCAGGAAAAATGCCTGCCTTGTGTATAATATTAATGGGCGATTTTGGTAGTGATGGTAACGAGGAGGATTTGATTATTCACCTGAACTTCCAATTATTTAGGGAGCATCATGACATAATCCATGTCTTCCACGAAATATTTAAGTAATTCAACAATTGGATTTTTTTTTCTGGGGTAAAAATGATTTCTATGAGAACAGAGTGTTTTTTTTTCCCCAGACCATTTTGAACTACAGGTGCATGATAAAAAATACAAATCCTTTGTATTTCAGTGTTATTATAAGGAAGCTTCAGTCTAGTCAAATAATGGCCATTTTCTTGGTTATGAATTTTCTATTTGCATATTTGTTAGTTACTTGCTGGGTTAGATAGTATCTGTGGGTGAGATGGTGGTCTAAGACACAGGTTAGGAGAAAGACAATAGCTGAGTCTTGTATTATAAAGTCCGACCTGTTCTTTTGCTGGAAACATTTGGCAAATAGTTAAATCTCTCACTTATGCTTAAAATGAATAAATGACTAAAAGAATGACTTCATTAATTCAGCCTGGACTGTTTCCCCAAATAATTAAATTATTGGTAGTGTCAAAGATGATGCTATGTGTTCCCGAAACCCTTTTCTGTTTTCTCCTGGCACATAGCTGGAATTGTGTATCTTGCTGTTCCTTGCTGTTGGGTAGGACCTGGGATTGAATTCTGGCCAGTGGAGTTTTGTAGGAATAACATATAGCACTTCAAACCTGGCTTCTGAAAATCTTCCTGCATGATCCTTCCCATTTTCTCTCCTCCCTTAGCCAATGATTGGATGCAGAGGATGCAGTAAAAAAAGCTGGGAGCTGGTGGTGACATAAGAGTGGAAGCATGCTGGGTCCCTGAAACACTGTATGGAACAGAGCCCTCATCAACCCACTTGGAACTGTGTTGTGATTTGAACAAGAAATACATCTTCATTGTGTTATAAGCCATCAAAATTTGATTTTGAGGTTGTTACAGTACCTTGTGTTAAATACAATAAAGATTCACCTGAGTTTTGTTTCCCAGTATTATTATGCTGAAAAGCAGTGAACACTATATCCCAATGTACCAATGCCAGTTTCTGCCCTATTAATGATATATTCCTTTCTACTTATTCCTAGTTGAATCACAGGGAGGTGCTAACACACAGGTCAAATGAGTATTTGTCAGATCTTGTGAAGTCACATGTATATTTAAAACAACATATAAATACCCCATTTTTTAAGAGAGATGAATAGTGCCAAGTATTTATTCTGCCTCTGAAATTTGCCTCGGAGTCTGCTTTCCCTGGGAACATCTGTCTTTGGTAGCCATCACCATCTGATGAAAGGAAGGAAGGCACCAATTCGGGCACATGTTCTTAACTGTGGAAATCCCACAGAGGGCATGTGTTTGCAGAGCAAAGCACATGCGTCCCATGATGACCACTGTCTACTTTGGTTCAGGGCTTAAGTGAATGGTTACATTTTATGAAAGTATGAATGGACCAGTTGTCTCTCAGGATTGTTCTGAAAGAAACCCAAGAAAAAGCAATGACCAGTAGCCACAAAGAATGAGTTTACAAGTTCCTACCACCAGTTTCCCCCTTTTTAAGAGGTCATCATTTTGTAACCTAGAGTGCTCCGGAGTTGTGTGGCTCAATAAGGCCATCACTAGTTCTATGTGACTATTTAAATTAAAATTGATTAAAATTAAATAAAATCAACAATTTATTTCCTCAGTCACAGCCACATTTCAAGCATGCAATGGCTAGTGGCTTCCACACTGTATAGCACGGATATAGACCATTTCCATCATTGCTGAAAGTTCTTTCAGCAATGGCATAGAGGAGCTACCTTTGATAGTTTATCTTTTTATGATACAACCAAATTTCCAGGTTTTCTAATTTCTCATATATTTAAAAGCCCTGTTGGAAACAAGACAACAGACCCAAAATGGAGTCACTTATGCTAAGCTCTATGATCAAACCAAGACTTAAATACAGTCTCAGCTCTCCCAGAAATGTATTCTTAAACCAGTCAATCACCAGTCACCTGGATAGTATTAGGTAATGTTCTTGATAACCCTTTGCCATCCCTTAAAGAAAATTAAACCTTACAAAAGCAATCTGTTTTTCTTTGTTGTCTTTTTTGTTGTTGTTTTTTGCCTAGTAATCTTCCTTGTTTCTTCTCTCTTCTGTGTATAAAATCTTTTGCTTTATATAGCTCTTCAGAGATCCTTTCTGTCTGCTAGACTGGTGCTGCCCGATTTATAAATGGCTGAACAAAGCCAATAAGATCTTAAAATTTACTCAGGTGAATTCTTCTTAACAGCACTGTGCTAGTTTTTGTCTGTTGGTTTTGTTTTAAAGCACATGAGATGTTTTAAAGATTGTTGTAATATAAGTTCTGGAAAAGGTTCTGGAACAAATCATAAAAGGATGATTTCTGAGTACTTGTGAAATGATGTTGTGATAATTAAGAACTAGCAAAGGTTCACAGGTTATGATGGATTCATTTCATTTCCTTTTATGACTGGCATAACAATCTAAGGTTCATGAAACAAGGAATTTTAAAAATCTATTTTCTTCATTGCTGGGTTCTCAATATTTTCAGTGCTTGGAGCATAGAAGTGTTCAATAAGTATCTGTTGAATGACTATCAGAGAAATGTGGTTAATGCAGTTAATTTTAATTCTCTTGCTATCTTCGTAGCAATGGTTGCTGGGTAATAAGAAAGTTGGGTGAGTTGCTAATTAATTAAATAACCATGGGAAGCAGCAGATGAAGAAAGCATGAGTCTTGAGTCCGCTGTAGACCTATTTTCAATTCTTGGCCCTTTTACTTAACCTGTGTAATCCCAGGCAGTTGTTTCACCTTCCTGAATGACTGTCTCCTCATCTTCAGGTTGGGCATAATAATATCTACATCATAAGGTTGCCGTGAGTATCAAGTAGGGCAATATAAAAGGCTAGCAGGAACATAACCTGGAAGGAAGGAGGTGTTTAGCAGAATTTTATGGGGTGAGTCTTCATTCAGATCTAGCCAACACTCATATCTCTGACATCAGTAAGGATTTATTGATTGGATTTGTGGATGGCCTAAGCTGGAGTAAGAATTCTCAAGGACCTTAGTAGACTGAAATGACAGGCTGACTCTAATCCTTTAAGGTTTAAGAAGAAGAAATAGGATGATTTATACTTGATTCAAAGAAAAAAGTGCAACAGTACTGAGTAGAGAATCTATGCCATAACTTCAATGTGAAAACAAATTTGGGGATTTAAGAATTAGTGTCATGCACCATGGGTTGTGGCTGCCAGAAGTTAGTTTTAGGAATAGAAATGAGGCAACCAGAGTTGCACATTTGAACTCCTGGAAAGTTAAAAATGCTGATGACTGGGTGATGGGCAGATGTTCTGATATAATTGGGGTGAGATGCAGCTTTGGCACTGGGAGTTCTAACTTCTCCCCTTCCCCGCACCCATCCCAGGCGATCCTAATGTACAGCCAAGTTTGAGAACCACTGACCTTTGCTGACGGAGATCTTGCCATGCTCTGTGTACTTTATATCTACACAGTCTATACTTTTACTTGCTAGAAAAATGCATGCTGCATGAAGTTCCGAATGCCCCACTCAAGCTTCAGGGAAGTGTCAGGAGTGGACTGGCAGTTGTCACATTCCGAGGGAAAGGTTGAAGAAACAAAGACAGTTTCTTTGATGTTGCTTGCTCAGTGTGTCTTTGGAAGCTGGATTCAGTTCCTTCCTTTGGCATTGCAGAGCGTACACAGAGATTCACTGACTGAGTGCAGATGGGTATGGAGAAGTACTTGCTGGCAATGCTGCTTTCTGGAGATGGTGGGATTACCGGACTCGAGATCCACAGAGTCCTCATAGATTTTGTTGTGGACTTAAAGGGATGCTAGTTGGTGGGTTGAACTACCAGCAATTTTTTTCATTGTTGACCTCACCTCTTCTCTTACTTTCATCGCCTGTCCAGCCAACAAGCTGGTCTCCTTGCTGTTCTTCTGCCCGTCCCCCGAGCACTTTCTCCATCACAGGGTCTTTGCAGTTGCTCTTTCTTCTTCCTGAAACACGTTTTCTCCAGATATCTGCACGATTTGTTCTCCTCTCCCTCTCCCCTATTGCTCAAATTCCCACTCCCTCAACTCTGTATCCTTTTAAAAAATATATATATATTTTTATTGATATTTCACAAAGAGGAAGGGAGAGAGATAGAGAGCCAGAAACGTCGATGAGAGAGAAACATCGACCAGCTGCCTCCTGCACACCCCCTACCAGGGATGTGCCCGCAACCAAGGCACATGCCCTTGACCAGAATCGAACCCGGGACCTTTCAGTCTGCAGACCGACGCTCTACCACTGAGCCAAACCGGTTAATTCTTCTCCATCACCCTCTGAAATCCTCTCTCTCTCTCTCTCTCTCTCTCTCTCTCTCTCTCTCTCTCTCTCTCTCTCCCCTTTCCCTCTCCCCCCCCACACACTGGCACACAGTCTAATCAGCTATAAGACTCCATGGTCCTGGACTTCTCTCTGACATGGACACTGATCTGTCCTTAGTGTCAGAATAGTGCTAGGCATTCAGAGGTGCCAAGAAATGTTTGTTGTTGAATACAACACTGGGGTCAACTGCTTCTGTGGGATCTTCCCAGATGGGTCTAGATTTTTCTGTTCTGGCCCTGATAAACTTCCTGTGAAGGAGTCCACCTAGTTTGTACCGTGGACAGATAAATTTAGTAGCATGGATAGAACGACCACTGACACATTTTCCTTTTCTCCCCCCACATCAAATGGGAACACCGTCTTCTAAAGAGAAAATTTTATTCGCCAATTAGCAGTTTTTAGGCAACCACCAAATGAAATCCAAGGTGGAAAGAAAATATGGAACTTTACTGCAGTGTAATTTGTGCTTTCTGAGCCACTTTGGGTACAGTAAAGGTCAGGAATGTGCAGGAAGGCTGGGTTTAATTTCTCTGATATATAAAAATTAGTGCTTTGTCATCAATTACAGATGCAGGAGGACAAATCACCAGCACATTAAGTTGTTCCTGCTATATAAATTACAAATCTTGTTAGGAAAAAAAGTATTAGCATTGTTATTTTAAAATGCCATGTTTGATAAACAGTCAGCCGTGGGCATATATTAAAATGCTTGAATTCTACTAAAATAAATTCTGCCTTTTAAGATAACGCCTCATTTTAATTTCGTACATGATTAAATCTATCAATTTAAAGGTCTTTTAACATATACGTTTTGAAATAATAATAGTACCCTTTAATTCCCTCTGGAAAAATGTAAAACTCTCCCTTCTTCTTTAATAGCTTCCTTTATTGACAGAACGTGTTAAGAAATCCTCAGTTACTTCGTTTTGTGTTGTCTATTTTTTCTCAAGGAGAAGAGGAAATTAAATTGTGATCCTAAATCCCTTTCATTTTCAAAAGTAGGTTTTTCTTTTAATCATAGTCTGAAAGGAGGTTGTAACAGCTTTGCTAATCAAATATTTTATCTCTGTCATGATGAGATCATTTAAATCATTGTCCTGTATCCAACAAAACCTTTATTCCTGCATCCGGTAGAACTTCTGAATTTTTCACTCCTAGCATGCATAGTGCCTCCTGGCTGCTGGCCAGGGTGACTGCTTCTCAGCTCCCTTGTAACTTGAGTGTGAAGAGACCTAAGGTTGGGGCTGCCTGACCAGCCCAGGAGGCCATTTGTAGGCTGAGCAGCTCTACAGTCTTTCCAGAAAGAGGAAGCCTCCTGTTCAGTCCAGAGAACTTGGAGGTTCGTCATCAAAATCTCCTTGGAGGGGAGACCCTCTCAGTAGATATCTATTGAGTAACTTCTGCATGCCAGATTCCATGCTTGGGGCTACAGTGGTAGGGAAAACAATATATTCTGTAAAACACCCGATCTAAAGAACTAATGCAACACGCTCCTTTTATTTCTTTGAGGTAAGGAAAAGCTGGCCCATTTTCTGCAGAAAAAAGTTATATATAATACGTTCATATACATCAGCACTAATCAAATATTTCTTTACTTTTCCCCCTCACTTCCTTCATCTGCCCCTTTCCTTCTCTATTCCTTCCCCTGTGCCCAGAAATAAGCACTCTCTAGAAACACTGCGTGGGGTTTTTCCTAGTGACAAGGGACCTTGAGGAATGAACAGAGCCTGGTCTTTGACCAGATGTTGCTAAGAGTAGGTCGTAGGTGGGGAGGTAGTTATGGGACTGGATATGGTGAATGTGTCATGATGTATGAAGTGCATCATTGGATATTGTGCATTTTTTCATCTGTAACTGAATAAAATTCCATGCTGCAAAATGACCCCTCTGACAAATAGACTTTGCTGTCTCTTAACCAGTTACAATTTTATGTTGAGCTGGTATTGAGCTGATTGGGATTGGAGATTGGCTTTGTGGAGAGTGGTTGGGATCTTGCTTGGGATCCCCAACTTGCTGTGCATCCCAGCCCCGAGTCACTCCTGTGACTCATGATGGTGGTTGTGGAGAAGGTACCTATCAGTAAACAGAGGAGGCTTATTATTATTATTTGTAAATACCACTTTTGTTTGAAAATCTGTAATAGAAAACTCTGCTAGAGTAGAAGCATTCTACCCCAATTTCTTTCCTACAATTTTCTCTTAGTTTCTGAGGGTTTTGTTTCATATTTTATAAGAGCTCACTTAATAGTCTGGTAACTTTTGTCAGAAGTTAGAGGCCAGGGTAAAACTTTCCAAAATTTTGCCCTGCACCTGATTAGTATGACTATAGTATATCATTTCTTGAAGAACTATCTTCATTTTGTATATTGGGAGAGACATTAGAGACAGAAAAAAATTAGTGTTGAGGGTATGCACATTATATGAGTAAATTCCCTTTTATAGTTGCTCTTTAAATATACACATTTTACACAGAGTAAGAGTATTTTAGCAGTTGGTTTTATTTTTAAGGTATCCCATGCCTGCATGCATAATTAATTGAGTCATTCATTCAATTTAGTTAATTCATTCATCTTCTATCCATCATTCCGAGTCATGGTCCCCTGCCTGAGTGACTGGTAAATGAGCTCTATTTTTGCCCGCCTTCCTCTTTCATTACATTTTCCCACCAATTCAAAACAAACTAGGAGAAAAGTATGATACACATTTCTCATAAAACTTGAACGTAAACTTTGGGAAGATAGACTTTGTTTCTGTTTGTTCCCTAAAAGGAGTGATAGACTTCTCACTTAAGTTAACTTAAGGGCAGACACTTTTGGCATAAAAGTTACTAAGATAACAATACCTTAACTAAAGGAATATCACTGCTATTTCACACTTCCTGTAAAATTTTATTACCCAATTCTTGGCATGAGCTTTCTGTTGACAGAATGAACTTGTGTGTTTTTGGCTCTTTAATATGAGTGATGAATAGGGGAATGATTGCTCTGTTGCTGGGTAGCCAGCCTTTTGAAGAGGAGGATTCTGAAATGTTCTCTTCATCCATGTTTTTTTCTTTCTCTTCCATTTTTGATCTCAGCTCTTTCTGTGCTAATAATTAGACATTTGAAATGTGCTTTGTTTCCAGGCCAGAGCTTAAATAAATCCAAGTTATTATCTTGCAGTTGGTCAATACTGTTAAGAACCTGTGCAATGGTGTTTTCTGGAAATCTGCAGCAACTTTTTATCTTCTAGTTATTAAGAACCAGAAAATGATCTTTTCTGGGACATTATAACAGCTTCCTGTCATCCAGACTCTACTAATTCACTTTTCTAATCTGTACTGCTTCTTAATGCCAGTATACTTTTTTCCAAATAATTTGACTATAAAATTTCTGGAAAAAAACCTCTCTGGTTTAGGAACTGTTAAACATGCATCTACAAATAGCAATCAGGGAATTGATGAACTCTCTGTATTAGTTGTGCAAATTTCTATGTGTAGAGGATCTAGAATTTTGGTCAAAGTGTCCAAGGCATCCTTGATCCACTCTAGAATATTCTAACTCTTTAATAAGAAACACACCTGTTCAACTTGACATGCAGCCTCCAGCCACTGTCTGAGGCTCCCCGCACATGGACCCATTCTTCATTTGCTGACCACTCTGCCCTGCCATACCTCCCTGCCTGTGAACCAGATGATCATTCTGTTTATAATGCACTTCTTGCAATGGCCTTCTTGGCTTTGCCTGATGAACTTCTATTTTGCCTTCAAGATTTTACCACAGGGCTATCTTCTCTGAAGAGACTTTATTTCCTCTGTCTGGGACAAAATGTTGCCTCCTTTACAGCACTCATCACATTTCCCCACTAAATTTGAGGACAAGACATGTCTCTGTTCCTCTAGGCGTCCCCATGCTAGAGGACAGTGCTGGCCAAAAGTAAATGATCATTAGGCTTTTGTTGAACAAATAGTCACAAGGGGAGATGATGCATTCATTCTTCACATGTAGTTAAGGTGCACCCCACAGAGCCCCAGTGCTGGAATCAACAGTGCCTCCCTGACAGGTGAATCGGGATGCCAAGTTGGCGGCCCCCTGGATGAGCTATCTTAGTCTCCTATATTAAATAGTAGAACATTGATTCTCTGTTCAACACAACAGATATAATGGATTCCTCTAAGTTAGGGAAACAAAGGGTTGCTGGTGCTGGAGATTGACTTTGGTCCTCGTTCGCTTCGCAGTGAATCTCCAAGGGGACAAGGAGCCTAGGCAGATGCAAAGTTTTCCCCTACAAGAGCCCAATCAGTTCTGCCTGACAGGACAGCCTTTGTCTCCTATGAAAATGCAGTTTTCTCTCCACGTGAGTTTGGAAGGCATAAGGGGCCCTTATGAAAGAGAGGGGATCTAGTCTGGAGTGGTGGTCCCTGGAGATTTAGTGGATATTGTGGGCCTGGCATGACAGCAGAAAATCCGGGAGGAGCCGCACGTGTTCCGTGTGTTTTGTTGTGTTTGTCCCAGTCTGCGTGGATGTCCACCTGGCACGCCAGCACAGGGAACTACCTGAGCAGATGGCAGCTTCCTCATTAGTGCATCAGGAACATGGACTGAGCAGCCGCCAATGCAGCGACACTTGGGATTCTCTTCTGAAGCCCTCTTTTGTTTTTGCCTGTGAAAGAGTTCTGCCTGCTACTCTTGGAGGCAAAGTCTTCCTTATTTCAAAGTACTGTCTCGTGCCATCAAACTGCACTCTGCCCGAAGACTTTAAAGGGCCTCTACATTTGCTGAAATGGAATTTCATCTGAATTTGAATCTTATGCCTTCTACCCAAAGAGCATAAGATTCCACCCTCCCCAGCCCATGCCTGTGTGTGGATGTCAGCAATTTCATAGCTAGAAACTATTTTAGCTTAAGGCTCAGTCCCCTGTGAAGAACACGTTTTGCTCTTTAAGGGATATGTGTATGTATTCCTCTGAATAAGTCTATCAGAAGTTCCTTTGCTGAGACCAGCCATTGAGAGAGGAGAGAGAGAGAGAGAGCTGGTGGTGCAGACATGAGGGGGAAAACAGACTCATTAAAGAAGGAAAAGAGCCCCGCTCCCCCGACACACACACCAATAGCGCTGAAGGCCACCATGAACAGCATTGCCTGTGTCACTATTTATTCTGCAGGCAGTTTCTAACCTGCCATATGCTCCACTGGATTTAGAGAGCCTAGTTAATGCTCTCTCATTTTGTAAGGAAATAACATTACTTAGATAATAGCTTATGGAAAGTGGGTAAATAGTTTGCTAATAAGTTGCATGCATCTATGAATTGCATGACGGAGAGAAAATGATGACAAATTGGAATGAGTGTTGTATGGGAACCAAAGGTTTAAGCTTTCAAAGGAGCCATTTTATTTTAGGAGGCACTTTCTCTCCCTCTACTCATCCTAGGGCCCCAGTTATTACTTACTTGCCTCACCCTACACTCCACCAACCTACACACCAGTCCCCCCAAATACTCCCAAGTATTTTCCTTTCACGTTATTTTTGTACTTAATCCTCATGAAGGTTAATAAAGCCCTCTCTCTGTGTGGTATGAAAGCATAACTGATGACATTATTGGTGCAAATATATTATGGCTGCTCTGACATTTATGTTTTCAGCTCTGATAGATGAATGATTCCAATGAAAGTAAATCAACTGCACCCAGACCGTGGGTATAAAACACCACACTCTTGCTCTAGGATTTCTTTTTGTCTGGCCGACAGTGGAGGGGGAGAAATATCAACATTTGACTTAGTACTGCATGGTTTTTTTCTCTTTTTCTGAAAAAGAGAATTCCCTTTGTTTTGTTTCCTGAAGTACATCCATGATCACTTAGTGCCAGCCCAGGGACCGATGTCTCTAGTGCAGGGATCTGTTCACGCTCGAGGGAGCCTTGGTGGCTTCCCTGGGTCTAGTTGGATGACGTCTTTTTTCTCCTAGAGGGTTTCACCCAATGAGAAATAATTATAACTATAGTTACAAAGCATCTCGTTAGCATTGGCAAATGGAATTTCACTGGAATCTTAATAATTCGGAATACCAGAGAATGATTCCAGTTTCTGGGTTGGATTTAACTGACTTTTGTGATAAAAAAGAGACATATTATTTGTTTATGTAGATGTTTTGCGATATTTGTTTGTTTATTTACTTGCTTTTTAAAAAGTAATTTGAGTTGACAGTGGAAGTCAAAACCAGATGCAACAGAAAATGTCATTAGGCAGTACACACTGACAGGTAAATCCAGGAAGTGTATCCCTATTTTCTTTTCAATCCTGTGCCCTTTTTTACATGGTTTTAAATACACACACACACACACACACACACACACACACACACACACACACGGATTTCAGAGAGGAAGAAATAGGGAGAGAGAGATAGAAACATCCATGATGAGAGAGAATCACTGATTAACTGCCTCCTGCACGCCCCACATGGAGGATCAAGCCCGCGATCCAGGCATGTGACCTGACTGGGAATCGAACTGTGACCTCCTGGTTCATAGGTCAGCGCTCAACCAGTGAGCCACATGTGCCAAGCTTCTTCATGGGTTCTCCCTCCTCTGTGTGCAGGAGTGCTGTGGCCCTGATCAATCATGGGTGCTGTCTGTAACTTCCAGTAAAACTTCACGATTAGTTTCTCTTGTAGCATTTATCACATGGTATTAAAACTTCGTTCATTTGTCCAGCTTAATTTCTCATTAGATGGTGAAGTCCTGCAGGCAGACTGTATTTACCCATCGTGTGTCTTCATTACCACTTAGTATCTTCATCACTTGGTACCTACTTAGTCCAGAGACAGCACTTAGTAAATATCTGCTAAATGAATTAAAATTGACATTTAGAAGACATTTAGAATGTTTATTCCAAGTAAGTATTTGAGCAGCAATCTAGTTTGTCACCCTGATATCGACTGAGGGACTTTCTGACCTGTATGTTAAGACTCTCTAGAGAAGAAAATCCCACAACTTTCTTATTGCTCTTTCTAAAAGTTCAATTATAGTAATACTCAGCATCTACTAAGTAGTTAAGGTATTTCTAGTATCATTTGCTCTTATGTGACCATGTATATATCCAAAGTGCTGCTAGAGATTTGCAGCTCTGACTATACAGAAACTTTGGAAAAGATTGTGCTGAGCAACTTGTAAGGAATGTGATTCCTTGAATCTGTGTTGGGCGTAGAGGTGGAGGGAAGGCTATCTAACACCCGGGACTCATTAGTGGAACATATCATTTCATTACTTCTTAACAAAGTGTATATCTGGAGGTAAACACCAATTAGCTACAATTAAGCTTCGGGCCCAAGAGAATTGAGGTTAAGACATCAAAGCAGAAATACATTTGCTCTAGAGGAGTGTGCATTTTCTTATTGAAACAATGGAAATAGACCGTTCCACAGAGGTTTGCCTACCACTTCACATTACAGTTCAGGAGCGCCAAATTTTATGCAAAGCCTTGTGGTTTCAATAGCACTATTAATCACATCATGACTCCATGAAAACAAGATCTCTGATAAACCAGAGGACCTATCTCTCACAAGCTTACTCTAACATTCTCGCTCCTGCATCTCCCTGAGAAGTTGATGGCACAAATCCCATTCTTTCCCTGAAACACTTTATTAACCAGGATAATTCATAGGTGGTCTGGTGACCTTGGAAAAAGAGGTTAGTTTGGAGTGCATGCCTACGAAGCCCTCATTCAAGTTCATTTCTTTAAAAAAATATATTTTATTGATATTTTATAGAGAGGAAGGGAGAGAGATAGAGAGCTAGAAATGTCAATGAGAGAGAAACATCCACCAGCTGCCTCATGCACACCCCCTAACCGGGATGTGCCCATAACCAATGTACATGCCCTTGACCTGAATCGAACCCGGGACCTTTCAGTCCACACACTGACGCTCTACCACTGAGCCAAACCGGTTTCGGCCAAGTTTATTTCTGTTCAACTTTATGTCCAACTCCATGCATCCCATTTTCTTGTCTACTCTGTGCCCTGGGTCAAACCGTCCCAGCACAACCCTGGAGGGGTTGAGTCTCAGAACCCCAAAGGAAGAGTGATGTCCATCTTGCAAATTATCTTTTAATTACCCATTCCTCAGACATCCTAGTTGGTTTACTTCCAGGAAAAATAGTATCTCTGTAAATGAGATGTGCTTGCTCTAGTAAGAATACATATTTTAGTTGAGAGTAAATTTAGATTCAGATGGTTTGTTGTATATTAGTTTGTAAGTTTAAAATGAAGCAACGTGAGCAATGGTTTCTGTGTGGAGCAGCTCACACCGGCCAGGGAGAGCGCTGTGTGTGGCTCCTCATTCTTGGATGATAAATGATCTGAACAGCGAAGACAGAAGCTTGAGGAAGGGAGCCGCCCTCAGAGAGGCTTCATCAGATTCAAATTAGAGTCACGAGGGCAGTGCTCACTGCCCCTTTACTGGCTCTATTTAGGGCTGAGAGTCTAAATAGATAAACCAACCATGTGCCAGATAATATGTAAAAATAGAACTTTGACCCATGACCTGAAGAAACGTGTTCAGGATACTATGTAGTATACACCCTTATCTATGATGAACAGCCCAGGCAGCCTGCCTGCCCTGAGGTAGACTGCTTAGGATTCAGACTTCTGTCTCTAGTAACAAATCCAGGAACCCAGACAACTTCTTCTTCTTCTTCTTCTTTTTTTAAATGTTTCATTGATAATTTACAGAGAGGAAGGGAGAGAGCTAGAGAGCTAGAAACGTCAATGAGAGAGAAACATCGACCAGCCACCTCCTGCACACCCCCGACCCGGGATGTGCCCGCAACCAGTGTACATGCCCTTGACCGGAATCGAACCCGGGACCTTTCAGTCCTCAGGCCAACGCTCTACCACTGAGACAAACCGGTTTCGGCCTAGACAACTTCTATAACAACCAGCCCCACATTGATTAATGACTGGCAACTTCCATAATTCTTATTCCCGCTTTCATCTTAGGACTATTCAGAGAAAGCCAAGTATGCTCTCCCTAACCAGTCAGCTAGGATGTCTTATTTCTGGTTAGCCCACCCCCAGCTTCCACTAGCCAATGGAACTCCAATCAGGCCCCTCTGAAGCCCTTTCTCTTCTTCACTGGGATGTTCCCCCATTCCCTGGCCTGGCCTGCCCGAGACTCTGCCAACACAGTGAGTACATAGCCTGTGCTTGTTCTCCTGTGGTTGGCCTTCTCCTGTTTCCACAGGGCCTGTTTGGGCGGAGAACCATATGATCCGGGAGCACTTTTTAATCTCTGTAGGTGGGGGATTCCACACGGCTGTTGCTCATTCAGGTGCATTAGCATTTCCCAGCTCCGGAGAGGGCCAAGGCCAGCCTGAGAGAGATGCATGCGGCCCCTGGTTGCCATTCGCGTGTGGAAAGGGCAGAGCAGTAAAGCACATTAGTAAATGTCAGTGCATGCATTAGGCATTACCTTCTGACCGCGCACCCCATTCTATTGGTGCTGAAAAGGGAGGAGCGGAGAGTTTCTTTGTGACCGAGATCAGTGGCCAGTGGCTTTTTTCTTTCTTTCTTTTTTTTTAATGTTAAAGTATAAAGGAAAAGCTTTTCAAATATCAACCTCAAAAGATTTGGAAATGGGAGATCTGAGCTCAGGAGGTCACCAAAGGGCTAGTACTGGCTTATGGATGAGTTGGCTGAGAAGCTCTAAGTTCCGCAGGCTCTTATTTGTGCCGGTAATAGGATCCAGTGCAGCAGGACTGAGAAACAAAAGCCAGGTTATTCCGTTCTCCTTTTCTAATGAAAATTCAATGACATTTCAACAATGACCTCTCCTCAGACCTTAAGGAGGACATAGAAGTGTTCAGATGAAAAGTTGGAACAATTGCCCAAGAACACTTTGAAACCATGGGACACCTTATTTTCTTATTATATTTGGCTTCTTCTGCACTGAGTTCATTATCTGTGTTCACTCTGTTATTGCTGTATTTAAAAATTGCAATTATGGAGCTTTAATAAGATGAAAGAAAAGAAGGATGCAAAAGTACTTAAACATTGTTCATGGTGAAACATCCACATTATTTTAAAATTATGTTTTATTTTATTAGTTGAGCTTTTAGGATCCAATGACAATATACCTGCGTTCAAGTATTTTTTGAAAAAAATTAATTTTATGTGTTTATGATTAGATAAAACCTACTGAATTATATCAGTTTATAGAAAAAGTATGATATTAGTGTTATTAAGTTTCATATTTTAGTTTGCCTTTAAAAAGACTTTATTTACATAAAAATCCCTATATCTATATGTAATATAGTTATATAATGCATATCTTATATATTTAAATACTGTGAGATATAGATGCCTATTAGTAACTGATGATTTTTCCTCATCTCTGTTATCTGGAGAAATACATTGGAAAGATATCAGAATCAACTACTATTTATTAATTGGCAAACATTTCTGGAATTCAAAGGATTATAACAACAACAACCCCCCAAACAAACAAACAAACAAACCGAAAACAACACACACAATAATTTCCCTTTATTGAGACCTTACTAGGCACTAGGCACTGTCTTTAGTTTTTGGTCTTCTTCCCTTAAGTGGCAGTTTCTTTGTGAAGATCATTTTAATAATTACGTCATTACTTATGCATGCACATTTACAGTGTAAATCTGATGTCTGCTTCTTCCCACTCCACTCTGAGAGGAAATCTAATTTTCAATTCTCTGAATCTAGGATATCTTTGTGACTTTCTTTGACCAGGTGGCTCTGGTGGAATTCATGTTTTATAACTTGCAAGCCAGGACCTCAACAGGACTCACTGCTTACTCCATCATCCTCTGGGAATGCAGGGCCAGGATGAAAAGCCACATAGAATGGGAAATACAACCAAGAGCTAACCAACCCCTTAATATGTGAGTGAGGCTATATATTACAGAAATAGCACCCAGAGGATATATGTAGATATAGGTTTTTTAAAATATATTTTTATTTGGTTTATTGTTATTTTATTTTACTGAAATTGCTGGGGTTGCATTGGTTAATAAAACCATGTAA
This sequence comes from Vespertilio murinus, assembly GCA_963924515.1. NCBI lineage: Eukaryota > Metazoa > Chordata > Mammalia > Chiroptera > Vespertilionidae > Vespertilio > Vespertilio murinus. The sequence continues at coordinate 53,020,616 of OZ004706.1, forward strand.
GTTTCAGGTGTACAAATCAACAGTATGTCATCTGCATACTGCATTGTGCGCACACCACCCAAAGTCAAGTCTCCTCCTCCCCATTTATTCCCCCTTTGCCCATTTCCATGCCCACCCCCCCCCCACTCCGCCCCTTCCCTCTGACTATCACAGTACTATTGCTTGGGTCTAGTGTTTTATATATATATATATATATATATATATATATATATATATATATATATAATACATATTTTTCTTCATCTCTTCATCTTTTTCACCCAGTCTCCCAACCTTCCTCCTCTTTGACAGCTATCAGTCTGTTCTATGTGTCAATGTTTCTGTTTCTATTATTTTTTTGTTTAAATTATTTTGTTAATTAGATTCCACATACAAGTGAGATCATACGGTATTTGTCTTTGACTGGCTTATTTACTTAGCATAATAATTTCCAGGTCCATCCATGCTGTTGCAAAAAGTAAGATTATCTTCTTTCTTACGGTCGGGTAGCATTCCCTTATGAAAATGTACCACAGCTATTTATTATAAAGTCTAAGAAGTGCCCAGCTCTGCAGTTGGCAAGCTGAGACCTAGGAGAGTGATAGTATAATTTCAGTCTGAGTTCACAGCTCTGGGAACCAGGAGAGCGAGCGGTGTAAGTTCCAGTCCAAGAGAGAGTCCAAAAGCAGAAGACTGATGTCCCAGCTTGAAAGCAGTCACCAGTACTAAGTGAGTCCTCGCTTACTCAGTGTTTTGTTCTATTTAGGCCTGCAATGGATTAGATGAGGCTCACCCACTCTGGGGAGGTCAGTCTGCTTTACTCAGTCTTCCTCTTTAAATGTTAATCTCATTGAGAAACACCCTCACAGATACCCCCACCCCCGGCCCAGTCAAGGTGACATGTAGAATGACCCATCGCAGAGGCCGTCTTGCACAACCCAAGTCCAGTTGAGTCACCACAGGACTACAGACAAGGCCAAGCCCAAATGGCTGTTCCACAGAATTGTGAGTCAAGAAAATAGTTGTTTTCTAATCTTTACTGAATTTATGTTTTATTTTTAATTGTGGTAAAAGACACATAACATAATTTTACCATCTTAACCGTTTTTAAGTACGCATTTCAGTGGTATTCAGTATTTTCATATTGCTACAAACTAATTTCCAGAACTTTTTTATCTTGTGAAACTGAAACTCTGCTCATTAAACAACTCCCTGTTTTGCTTTCCCACTGGTCTCCTGCAACTAGCATTCTTTCTGTTTCTAAGATGAGTGTGACTTCTCTAGAGACCTCATGTATATGAAGTTATGCAGTGTTTGAGCTCGGAAGTCTGGTAGCAGAATCCATCTCTCTAACACTACAGCACAGTGTAGTACTTTACAGAAAAGCATGCCCAGAATTGTTTCACCTACAGTGGTCTATACTGGACAGAGAAGCATGAGTTACTACCAACACTGAAAAAAGACCATCCATGCCTAATGAAGTCCAAGGAAGTGTGCTTAAAGTTGATGGTATTTATCTATCATTTGACAGTGTTTTAGTAGCTTAGGGCTGGTATAACAAATACCACAGAAGAGGGGTTTATAAACAACAGAAATTTAGTTCTCATAGGAATAGAGGCTGGGAAGGCCAAGATGTGGTGAGCATCCTCTTCCTGTGTGTCCTCATGTGTCGGAGAGCACAGGGAGAAGGGGCCACCTCCCTTCTTATAGGGACACTAACCCCATCGTTAGGGCTCCACTCTCCCTTCCTAATTCACTCCCAGAGGCCTCACTTCCAAATGGCATCATAGTAAGGATTGAACGTGTGCATTGGGGCTGGGGAGACTCAAATACTCATTCTATAGAAGGACTATATCTCTAGCAAGGGCATAAGTGATTCTTGGGCATAAATAACCTTACTGTTGTTAGCAGGGATATAAATACACTATGTAAACCGAAATGCAGTATATCTGCACTATCAAAATTTAATTGGGGGTAATTGGGAAATAATATGTCTAAAAAGGCTCCCTGGTGGGGCAATACTATCTTTTTAAGTCTAAAAGTAGGTGGAAATATAGGTTGGGAGGTTAAATAATTTCCAAAGAGCACAAAATGATTAGGTGGGAGATCTCCGACCCAACCCAGGCCTGCGTGGTGCCCATACGTGTGCTTTTACTCACTACGTCTGGATGCCTTCTTGCCGCTTGCCCGGAGGAGGGGAAGCAGCTAGCCTGCCACCTCCCTCCAGATGTTTTTCTGCTTTCCTTCCTTCCAGATTCCTCCGTGTCCTCCCCTTGTGGTGGCCTGTACCCCTTAAACTTCTGTTTCTCCTCTTGGATCTGAGACCTCACTCCCTCGGCTTTCTTGCTAGCCCAGGAGTGCTCCAGGAGAAATTCAGCTGCTGGGATGGCAGGAATGGGTGTTTGCATTTTAATGTCGTGCTGAGGAATTACCCAAAGGACTGGCTCTTTCCCAGTGGGTTTCAGGGTCTCTCCAGTGGGAAGTGACTTGGAACCACGTGCACTGCAGACCCACGCAGGCCATAGCAGGAAGGCAGATGCCTGTCTCTAACCAAGCCTGTGTGCTACGTGTCTTCACCTGACCCTCTGGACTAGAATCTCCTGCTGTTATTCTATAAACTAGGCTTTACACCTGAGTGTCTCTGTGTAGTAATTCCAAGAACATTCAATCTTCAAAACACATTTTATAGTAAACAGAGGCAGCCATGAGAAACACTGTGTTGTTGCATTTAACGGTGGTTGCTTTGAAAGAATTGAAAAGCCAGTCCTGGCTTTTTAACCAGGGTTTCTAGCGGCAATTTATCTGGAACCAGTGGATTCCTTTTTCTTCTTCTTAGAGGGCTCATGGAAGAGGAGGAATATCAGTGATACTAGTAAATAGATAGAATATGCATTTAAAAGCTTCCTCAGGGGAGTACTCACCCAGAGTGCCCTGCTTAGGTAATCGGATGCTAACACACACCCCAAATATAGCCCATGTCTGGTCAGAACCAAGAAGGGTGGGCTTCAGCTTCTCCTTAGAGACGCTAATGGTTACTAATAAATCTGGGGTAGCAAGGCCTGGTACCTGTACACTCTCTACAGTTGGCAGTCCCTCAGCTGATGGTCTCTGGCTTTCAAGAGGAAAGGAAGACCTGTTCAGAGCCATTGCACAGAAGAGAAAACCTCACATGGATGCATGGGAAAGCCAAGGTTATTTTCTTAGAACAATAAGTAAATAGGTGTCTCTCATTTGATAGAGTGATATAGCAGATACATTTCTATGCCTCAGTTTCCCCATCTATAAAATGGGATTATAAGACTATGTACCTGTATGAATTTGCTGGAATTGCTGTAACAAAATACCACTAAGGCTACTTCACAGAAATTTATTGTGTCGCAATTCTGGCGACTAGAAGGCCTAGATCGAAGTGCCAGTAGGGACGTTCCTTCTAAGGGCTTTTGGTGGCTCACTTTGGCATTCCTGATCTCTGTCTCCATCTTCATATGGTGATATCCAAGTGTGCATATCTATATCCGAATTTATATAAGGACATGGATAAGATTGAGTTAGCCCATCCTACTCCAATAAGACCTCATCTTAGTTAATGAACACAGCTGTAGTGACCCTATCCTATACAATAAAAGGCTAAATGCACATTGTGCCCTCATCCTGAGTTCGACCTGGAGTTAGATCAGAGGGAAGGGCTATCTGGCCGGCTGGCCAACCTCCTGTGGCCCCTCCCCCTGGCCATCCCCTGCTCGGCCCCCACACCCAGATTGGGGGTGAGGCCAGCCTTCCAACTGCCCAAGGTCCCTCGCCCTGCTGGACTATACTTGTATATGAATTCATGCACCAGGCCTCTAGTTTCTAAATAAGGTCACATTCTCAGGTATTGGAGCTTAGAATTAAAATATATATATATATATATATATATATATATATATATATATATATTATTGTTTTTTTACAGAGAGGAAGAGAGAGGGATAGAGAGTCAGAAACATCGATGATAAAGAATCACCGATTAGCTGCCTCCTGCACACCCCCTACTGGGGAAGTGCCCGCAACCAGAATCAAACCCGTGACCTTCAATCCCCAGGCTGACGCTCTATCCACTGAGCCAAACCGGTTTTGGCAAGGAACTTAGAATTTTAACATGAATTTTTTTTGGAGGAACATAATTCAACCCATAACATCATTTCATAGGATTGCAGTGGATTAAATAACAATACAAAGTGCTAGATGAGGGTTTCCTCTGATTATTGGTAGGTAGGCATCTTAAAGAAAACCATATAAATAGTCACAATGACTTTTAGGACCTACTATGTGTCAGGGACTATATTGTTATACTTTCTTCTAATCCTCATAGAAACCTTCAATGTACATTCTTTTTCTCCAGTGTCCTCAGTTTACAAATGGGTAAAGTGATGTTTAGATAGGTGAAATGATTTTGATATGGCTGACACATCACAATTTGCTTATGATTATAAATAAGATTGTAATCTCAATGTGATTGTGCAACACTTTGAATAATGGAACAATATTTCAAACATTTATAGCTCCTTGTTTTTGTATGTAAATGCAATTTTTTATATAATGTGTTGCATTTGCATAATCAAGGTTCTGCCATAATATTTTAGATAGGAAGCTCAGCTGTTGCATAAAAAAATGGTAAACAGATATAAAATAGTCGTTTTGATCTTGTCAATAATTTTTTTTTTAAATGGCAGTTTCCTGATTTAGTTAACGTACAGTGAACAGAGTTCCCCTGGCCCTGTACTATGTTAGTAATCCTCAAATCATTAAAACCTGTCTGCTGCCTGCAGACTGCTGTGTTGGATTCGGGAGTGTGTTGAAGGGATGGGCCACAGGCCAGGCTTCGAACCAGCAGGGCGGAGGGCAGTGGGGCTGGAGGAAGAGTCAGATTGATGATCCTGGGGAGGGGTGGGGAGAGGCTTACATGGAGTCAGTAAATCACTTCAGGCATTTGTATCCTGAGGAGAATCTGATTTTCAATGCAAGGGGGAGGAGGTAAGGATCCATCTCATCTGCACCTTTAGGTTCATTGAAGGGCCTTTCAACAAAGGTGAAAAGTTTGAGATACACTTATCTGTATATCAGCCCATGCCTGATTTTCCAGAAATAGGGTAGAATTTAAATGGGTACCACAGGCTGAGAATTATCTGGAGGATATGGAGGAAGGAAAAGCAGTGTTGTTGTTGTTTTTCTTCCTCATAGAGCCATCTCTCAGAAGAATTCAGAACAGTATGGAAAGAAGTGATATAGCCGAAACCGGTTTGGCTCAGTGGTAGAGCGTCGGTCTGCAGACTGAAAGGTCCCAGGTTCGATTCTGGTCAAGGGCATGTACATTGGTTGCGGGCACATCTCCAGTAGAGGGTATGCAAGAGGCAGCTGGCCGATGTTTCTCTCTCATCGACGTTTCTAGGTCTATATCTCTCTCCCTTTCTCTCTGTAAAAAAAACCAATAAAATATTTTTTTTTAAAAGAAGTGACATAGAGGGCAGTTAATAAATATCTAATTATCCACCAGGACCCCTAACAAAATGAATGTTTCTGGATGGGAATTCTGGGTTCAGTGTCCTGTGCACAAATGACTATGCTTTAGAAGAGCATGTAGTCTACTAGGGGAAGAGAGATACTTCCAGCTTTGTTCCTCACTTCCTGCTTTTAGATGAATTATTTTGATGTTGATTAATGATAATGGGATCATTTTATTTTTCATTGGTAAGATGCTTTTAACCTTTCAAAGTACTTTCCCGTACTATTTTTCTTGCCAGGCTGTCAAGCAAGCCTGGATAGGGATAGGGGCTGAGCTGAGCCCAGAACTGGCACTTCTGGGGGCTCCCAGGATTCTGGCCTGGCTGCCACTCCTCTGAGGGCCATGGGCTTCTTTTGTCATTGCTTCCCAGTCTGTGTCTTCTCCCCGTCCCCTTCCATTTTCCACACTGTGCTTATGTTATTCTGGTCTTCCTTGCTGTTGCTTGGAGTTCTGTACATAACACACTGTGCTCTTTGGAGCAAAGCTATTACAGAAATCTAATAAATAATAAATTTCAGCCCTCAGACAGATCAATAAAATGCATGATAAGAAGAGGCCATTACGGCAAATGAAAAATGCACAAAAGAATGCCCACAGCATGAGTCAGCCTTGAACCAGAGGAAGCTGAGCCTCATGAAACAAACACCAACTGGGCCATATTGGGGCATTTGGAAGCTTTTATTGTTTTAGTTCATTCAGAGATATTTGTTAAAGGTCAATCCCTGCCATGACCAGTGCTAGGCATCAGGCATGCAGAGACATTCTCTATCCAGGAGCTCAATGATTTAGCCAAGGAGATAGATGGTGCAGTTACAGCTAATTGTAATGCAATGCAATTACCTCTGTAGATAATAAACAAAAATCTCTGAGAGCTCAGAGGAGGAAGGAATCAACTGTGCAGACTAGGGGGACACAGCTTTCATTAAAGTGATGGCATTGAACTTCAAACACAAGGGATGGATAGGTTTTTTTTAGTTGGAAAGTTGAAATAGAATGTTTTCCAAGGACAGCAGAAAGGTACACAATTGCTGGATTGTACACATACTGACACATCCGGGGCTTTTTTTCCCCCATCCATATATTTTTTTGCAAATCATTTAAAGTCTTTCTCAATTTGGGTCATTGTAGATAATCAGCCTTATCTTCTCACTCGGCCTGCTCCAATATTTTGGATTTTTACTGTTTAAGGAAATGTAAGGCCAATAAGCAAGAACCAGCCATAAGAGCAAGGAGACTTGGCACCAAAGATGTTGGCAGTGCTGGTCTGGACCATCAGCTATCTCCTGAGTTCCCAGGTTGGGCCCATAGAAGGAAGAGTCTGAAGAGAATGAGCCAGCCTTATTATTACCCTGGTCACCTGCAGAACACATAGGGAAGAAGGGAAATTTTTGCCTCAACAGGCTCTTCTTTTTAACTTAGCATTTTTCAACTTGAACCTATCAATAGCAATACTCTTTTTCCACAAGGGAGGAGGGAAAGATGCACAGACAGGAGCCTTGGATTCTCCTAGAAGGAAGCATCAAATTCCAATCATGACTTGTTATGAAATCTCTGATGCAGGGCTGAGATGAGATGCAAAGAAGGCCTTGAGCTAACGGAAGATTCCTCTATCAGCATCTAAATCTTTTTTCTTCTGGACTCTTATTTTTATCTACCTACACTTTATTTCCATCTCCCAGGCACAGGGTTTAATCCTCTGTCTAATTTCTGCCTTTTCCTATTAAAGTGGCCGTTGACAAATTAATTCTGGGGAAAGAGTAGACAGTTTACCTTTGAACAATGCAGGGAGGACCATGGTCCCCACATGGTCAAACATCTACATATAACTTCTTATTTTTCTAAGGAGATACAAAGTCTGTTCAAAGTCTCTGTGCTCTTGGGAAAATACTTTGTCGAGTCTTTCCTGACTAGACTTTTATGATCAGTCTGTCAGCGGTAGCATCCATACTCTTTTTAACCTTAGATTTATACAGGCTACTTATTCATGATTTGTTTTATTTATTTACTTATTTTAAATTTACTTTTGCACACAACTTTCAACCATACAGTCAGCCCTGTGCATCTGTGGATTCTACCAACCTGGGATGGAAAACAGTGTTTTTTTTTGTTGTTTGTTTAAATATATATTTTATTGATTTTTTACAGAGAGGAAGGGAGAGGAATAGACAGTTAGAAACATTGATGAGAGAGAAACATCGATCAGCTGCCTCTTGCACATCCCCCACTGGGGATATGCCCACAACCAACGTATATGCCCTTGACCTGAATCGAACCTAGGACCCTTCAGTCCGCAGGCCGACGCTCTATCCACTGAGCCAAACCGGCTTCGGCGAAAACAGTATTTTTGATTGTGGTTGGGAAACTGTGGCTGGGAATGTTAAAATACTATTTTCAGTTCTCCATCATAGGTTGATTCTGCAGATGAGAAACCTGGGGGATACAGAGTGCTGACTGTATTAATTGGAAAAACACCCAAGTGTTAGTGGACCTGCACAGTTCAAATCCATTGTGCTCACGGGTCAGTTGTACACATTTTGGAGTCAGAGGTGGGTTCAAATCTGGCAACTCTTAACTAGTTCAGCTACATGACTTTGTGAGAGTGACGTAACCTCTCTGAGTCTTAGTTTCTTTAAATGTAAATTAAGCATTAAATTTGTTTTTAGATCTGCTGGAAAGATGAAATAAAAGAATCTATTGCGTAGTGCTTTGTAGTGCAGGCATTCTCTAAATGTGGCTCTGTTTGTTTCATTGTTAGTTCTTTATTAGTAGTGTGCTCTACTGGAAAGAGCTTGAGTTTGTGAGAGCATTCTCTCCAACAGTTGCTAGCTGTTTGTCCTTGGGCATTTTATTGAACCTTGACTAGTTTTAATTTTTCCTTTGGAAAATGGAAAAATTGCTACCTACCTCATTGGATTTTCGTGGGCATTAATTAGGGAAACATACCTCAATTACTTTACATGGCACTTTCCATAAAAAGTGGTTTCACATGTCAACCCCTCCTTCTCTTGCAGGCCTACACACAGTTCCTGACTCTTTTCCTCTCTGCTTGCATTCTGTGTCAGTTCCTGGCAGAATAATATCTAACAGCCATGTTGAGCACTAACTGCTGGCTGAGTATCCTGGTTTGTTCTCCTGTTTTTCTTTTGTTTGACAATCTTTTCCTTTTCCAGCCTTCTCTGTCATTCAGTATGACCACCGGACATAGTGCTCACCAATGATGTGAATGGAAGTGACATGTGCCACTTCAGGCTTGGCCATTAACTTCCTAAAAGTCCTCCTCTGTGCTGCTCGCTCCCTTCCAGACAGCTGGGACTGGGATGCTCAGGGGGACCTAGGGAGCCAGTCCACTGTGTTGCCTTCAGTCTGAGCCCCTGAGTAACTGTTGAGCAGAGCAAACCCTAACACGCTATCCTAGCACACAAGCGCACGTACACAGACACACAAGTGCACGTGTACACACACACACACACACACACACACACACACACACACACACGGAACTGAGGCACATTGGGAAATTACTGTCTTTGAGCCATTTCATTTGGGGTCTTTTTGTTTTGGTAGTGTAGCCTACCCTAATACTCTCCCTCCCCTCCTTCTATTTCTTGAGATAGCAAGAAAACACCAAACTGCAAAGCAATTTTGGAAGAGCATTGAACCTAAAAACAGAACTGGGTTTGAGACTTGGTTTACGATCTTTTTATTTACTTATTTGACCCTTCTCCTTATTGAAAAAAGGGGGATTGTAGTCTCGATGACTTTGTCTAAAACAGTAGCCCCTAGTCATATGTTGCTATTAAATACTTGAAATATAACTAGTTTGAATTAATATACTCGAAGTGTAAAACATACACCGGATCTCATAGGTTTCCTATAAAAATAGCAAAAAGAAATGACAAATGGCTCAAGAAGTTTAATGTTTGATTACATGTTGAATTGCTAATATTCTGGATACATGGAGTTAAATAACATATTACTGAAATTCCCTTTTTCATCTTTAATGTGGCCACTAGACAATTTTAGATTATATATATGGCTCATATGACATTTCTGTTGGACAGTGCTGCTCTAAACATCAAAGTATTACTAGTTAGTATACGCAGACATCTTCTAATACCTCAGAATCTGGGACCTGGGTAGTGGGAATCGGGAAGCAGGGTTTCTTTAAATGGAGATGATGGTCTTGCCTTGCAGGACTGTATTTGGGATTAAAGGCTTACTCGTACAGTGCCTGGTGTGCAAAAACTGTTCTGCAAATGGGAGCTGTCATTATTCTCCCACATTTTCCTTTCATCCACAAGCAGCTTCCTCTGTTACCTACCGGCTTTGAATTTTCTTATCAAGCAAAACATTATTTTGTTTCCTCTTTTAAAAACCCTTCTAAAACGTATTGGCGATATCAAAGATGAAACTTTTTGTTCTCCTTCACCGCCTTTTAATGCCATCATCTCCCTACGCATGCAGTTATAACAGCGAACCTCTCTCTAGATCTAATCTAAGGGAACTGAGAATAATTAGTTTCCTTGGAATTGGGGAAATGGGTTTCAAGTCTAGCAATCCCTGTTTAAAGCTTTTTGCTTAGCTAATGCTTTTCTTTAATCAAATCACTCTGAATTTTTAAAGGAGGGGGTCGAACTAAATGGTCATTATCCTAGACCTAGAAATGTTTTATTTTTTCTTTGCTTTTGGTTGAAGATCTATACTAGTGACTGTCTACATGAGGCATATGTTTCATTTTTTAAAAATATATTTTCATTTATTTCAGATAGGAAGGGAGAGGGAGAGAGAGATAGAAACATCAGTGATGAGAGAGAATCATTGATCAGCTGCTTCCTGCATGACCCCACTGGAGTTGAGCCAGCAACCCGGGCATGTGCCCTGACAGGGAATAGAACCATGACCTCCTGGTTTATAGGTCATCGCTCAACCACCGAGCCATGCCAGCCAGGCATGAAGCATGTGTTTTCCACGCACTGTTCTCTTGGAGCAAGATACTTGTTTCCTTCTTTCTCTTATCCTCTCTCCCCTTGCTCCTCTTTCCTTCCCTTTCTCCCTTTCTCCCCCGTTCTCTGCTTTTCCTCTTCTCTCTTCCCTCCCTTCCCTTTATTTGTCCACAAAGGCAAAGATGGAAAGAAAATGACACATTAGGAAGACTGAGAAACTGTCCCATTTGTGGCCACTTGGAAGCCAGCAATCACTCAGATGAAAGACTAGTGAATTTCTTCTCAAAGCATTGGTTTATTTTGGGTTAACATGGCCCTCCAGACACTCTTGAGACCAGTGCTTCCTTCTTCCTTCCTGGGTGGAAATTGTTTATGTTCTCACTGGAGAGGGTGACCCTTAGAGATGTATCTGTTCACAAGTTAGTTTATTCTTTCTTCCCTTCCTCCATTCCTTTCTCCTTCCATCCCTTTCTTCTTAAAATAATGGTTTTAATTCACTTAGCATAAAATTCACCCTTTTAAAGTGTGCAATTCAATGGTTCTTAGTATACTTAAAGACTTGTACAGTCATCTTCACTACCTAATTTCTTCTTTTATTACTCTATAGAAAGTACTTATTAACAGTCACTTCTACCCTTTATTCTCACAGACCCTGGAAACCACTAATCTACTTTTTCTCTGTATTTGTTTTCCTACCATGTACAGTTTCTATAAATGGAATAATATGTGACATTTTATGACTGGCTTCTTGGAATCAATATAAACTTTTTGAGGTTCATCTATATTGTAGCTTGTGTCAACACTTAATTCTTTTTATTGCCAAATATATTCCATTCTGTGAAATTACTACTTTTCATTTATCCATTATTCACTGCACTTACTTTTTGGATAGCGTGAATGATGTGTACAGGTTTTTGTATGGACATGTTTTTATTTCACATGGATATATACCTAGGAGTGGAAGTGCTGATTATATGTTTAACTGCTGAACTGTTTTCAAATGTGGCTATATCTCTCTATAATCCCTCCAGGAATGTTTGGGGGATACAACTTCTCCACATCTTTGGCAATACTTGTTATTGTTCATCTTTTGGTTTTAGCTATTTTTGTGAGTGTGAAATGGTATCTCATGGTTTCAATTTGCATTTTTCTGGTGATTAATAATGTTGAGTATCTATTCATATGTTTATGATCTATTTGCGTGTCTTTGGAGAAAGGCCTATTCAGATCCTTTGCCCATGTTAAAAAATTGAGTTGTCTTTCTGTTGTTGAGCTAAGAGTCCTTTATATATTCTGTATACAATCCCTTATCAGATGTATGATTTGTGAGTATTAGCTCCCATCAATGGATTGTCTTTCACTTTCTTAATGGCATCCTTTGAAGTATAAAAAATTTACTTTTAATGGAGCTCACTTTATAGTTGTTTGTGTATTGAGTATCATATCTAAGGAATCATAACTTAATTCATAGAAGTTTCTTTGGGAGCTTAAAAAAACCCCAGAGATATACAGAAGGGGATGGTTTATAATTTCTACCTTGCTCTTGTCATGCCTCAGTGGCTTTCAGACAAAGTTTTGGCTGTGCTCTCAAAAAATGGTTAAAGTCTTATTTCCATAGCAGGCTGGTGGCCTGAGGAGGGCACAGCTGCTAGGCATTTGGACACTGCAGCAATTGCCTTAATTGGATATTTCTCACCTCTGTAGTTGTAGTTGTTAATGGCTTTTTAAGTGAGACACACCGGCCAAGTGCTTTACACTCTTTGGCAAGTCAATTTCTGCTCCCTTGAAGGCGTTAATCCCTGGAAAATAAGCAGAGGCCCTCAACCATGAGGAAACCTGAATTTCTTTTGCAGAGGTGGGGGAGAAAGAGCTGTTGTCTACAGGCTCAGGGGCTTCCAAGTCCACTTTCAAGGGCTGTCTGGGGAAAGGTTTTCCTATCTACCTGTTCTTTCTCAACTACACTTCTTAACTCAGCAGGTGCTTATTGGTGCCTACAGGGAGGCCCACAGGGAGGTCTGCCCTAAAGGAGCTTCCCTTCATTGGGAGGAATAGAAAATACACATATGAAATACGGTCAGAAATAATTCCCTAACAATGTAAGACACTTTCCATCCACTCCTCAGCTGTGTGTATTCCTGCCTCAGTCAACCACTGTTCCCAAATTGTTCTCTCAGAGACCAGTAACCTACCAGTTGCCAAATTTGATAAAATTCTACATCTGTGTTTAATGCCTTGACCTTTCTTCTGAGCTCCACCCTGAATTTCCACGTGCCTATCCCAGATCTTTCCACGGAAGTCTTGGCAGTGAAAGTTTCATACATCTAAAATTGAACTTTTGTTCTCCCTTCTTTCTCACCTCTCCTACCCTCGCCAATCTGTTCTATGCCTTTTGTCATGGCAAAAACATCTACTCTTATTACCAATTTCTCCTATTGTTACCCCATATTGTCATTTCTAGTCTATGTACCTTCCCTTCCAATCTACTGTCTTTGTTCAGATTTTGATTGTCTTTTTTCTGAGAATGTTACGATACAAAGCTACTTTACACCCAATTTCTTCTCTAAACCTTTGTCTACATTTCTGCCAAAATTACGTTTTAAAAATGAACCTCATCCTGCCAGTCCTCTGTTCACACATTTTCAGCGACTCTGCAGCCCACAAACTAAACTTTAAACTCTTGGTGCAGCTTATGTAGACCAGTTGATTCTTGCCTCAACCTCCTTTTCTAACCTTATTTCCCATAGCTCTAGCTTCTTTTCTCTTTTCTGATCAGATCTACCCTGAGAAAAATCTGGATCCATACCCTTGTCCACTCTCTTCCCTTTGCCTGGAGAGTCCTTTCTCTTTCTTCTCTGCTTGGTGAACTTTGACTCACCCTTTAAGTTCCCATGCCCAGATGGACTCTGGAAAGTCTTCCTTAAGATCCATGGGACCTTGCAGACTTCTGTTATGATTCTTATCACGAATTTGTGATTGCTCACAAGTTTTCCTCACTCCAAACTCTCACTCTTGCTCCCACCAATGCATTCTTTAATCCCTTGTTCTCCTTTCTCTTTCTCTCAGTCTCTCTCTATCAAGAATGTAGCCTATAAGTCTGTCCACTCCTAAATAAGTAGAAACCATCTTGACTGAGCACTTGGCATTGTGCCTCATTCAGAAGACATAAAGGTCCTAATGAATGAAGTTACTGACCCAAATATGTTTAAAACTACTCTCCTCACCCACCTAAAGGCTAACATGTCCAAATTTCAGATTAGTCCATAGTATGGTTTAAGTACTTTTTCGTGTGCCAATTATTATTATTATTTTTTCTAATTAGTGTTGTTGTTTTGGATGGTTGGGAGAGCTATTGGGGGGCAAAAAAACAAAAACCACCACCACCAACAAAAAAACACACAGAAAAGCCCAGTGAGAGGACTTAAGTGCTGCTAACTTGTTGTGGAGGGCCAGAACCATGCCTAGTATATGTAGTGTGGCAGCTTCTGTAATTGCTGCTGACTCCCATAGAGGGGGCTATGGCACATGTGGCACTGTAGCATGCTAGACACATGAGCACTGGCATTAGTCAGAAGGAATTTGCATCTAGGCTTATAGGTTTCATTGGAGTCATCAGCCTAAATTCTCTGAACCTCAGTATCTACCATTGTGAGGTTAAACAAACACCCCACTCAAGGATTTTTGTGGGAATAACTAGAATCATGTGTGCTGTGCTTAGCCAAGTGCTTGCATGTGGTTGTCAAATGGGAGCTATATCACGTGTATTTTTGAAAGGTTTTGTATGTGCTGTTTTATGTGCTATTCGACTAGTCTGGAAAAGATACAGGTAATATTTCTAGTATGGTATCTGACCCAGTTCCTTTCACCATGATCTCTTTTCTTAATTTCTGGGACCAGGAAGCAGGCTGTCATTCCTGAGTGCTGCTGATGCTGAAAAAGATGTGCAGTGAAAGCCAGTGCGCTGAACTTGGGGAAAGTGAAATTCTTTCTAGAATTTATATCCTGGGGGATACGTAAACAGCAATGGCCCAGGCTGTAAACGCAGCTGAGAAAGGCTGTTATTGCATTTAATAATCTCTTTTCTGTATTATTAAGGCATCTTGATTTAACTGGTAAGCTGCTCTGTGATAGCATTCAATTTAAATAAGGTTTGTGGAGACGGGGACCATAAGGCAATTTCTCATGGATCGAAGAGCGCTACCTGAGTGCTGTGTGTCAGAAATCAAATCACTACCCATTGTCAGGAGCCGGTTGAATAGATTCTCTTTTTGATGGTAAAATGTTACTGGGGGGCAGTAGAGAAAGTGAGGATATAAACGGGAACTTCACCACTTCTGTATTGTGCTGCTTACTTTATGTTGTTGGAAGTGCTCTGTGTCTCACTGTACTGGGATATTACTAGTCAATATTTCCATATGAAACAAAATATGGACACACACACACACGAACTCCCACATTTACAGGCTCAACTCAAGGTTGGAAATCTGAAGGAAATATAATCTAGAGAAAAGTGTAATTTCATCAGAAAAACATCCTGGGAGCCTTGGTATTTTATGTTTAGAACTAGAGGCCTGGTGCACATATTCATGCACTAGTGGGGTCCCTTGGCTTGGTCTGCAGGATTGGGCCAATACGGCTCTCTGACCACCCCTGAGGAGTCCCAGATTGCTAGAGGGTGCAGGCCAGGCTGAGGAACCCCATTGGTGCATGATTTGGGCCAGGGAGGGGTGTGGGAGTTTGGCCAGCTGGGGAAGGACTGGGGGAAGGCTCTGGGGAGTATCTGGCCTGTCTCACTCAGTCCCCATAGACCCGATCCCAGCAGCAAGCTAACCTACCAGTCAGAACGCCTGCCCCCTGGTGGTCAGTGCACATCATAGTGAGTGATTGAGTGGCCTTAGCATATCACTAGAATATTACGCTTTGATTGGTTGACCAGACAACCAGACCCTTAGCACATTAAGCTTTTTATTATATAGGATTATTTCCAATCTAAACTTCCTTCTGCATGTGCTTTCATCAATAAATTGGCATCAAAGAATATGCCCTATTCAATTTCTGGAGAAGGAAGTAGATAGGAATGTTTGCCAAGTTGAAGCCTTAGACAGAAATCCTGTCATCGATGCGATGAGCATGCACGAAGATGGAGGAGCTCATTTAAGATGTGGAGCCTTTCACTATTAAAGCTTCACACGAGCCTGAACTGACACCGAATCAAAGCCTTTTTGAGAGCATGACAGAAAGAGATTGATTATGTCAACACACCAGGTGCCAAAAACGTTGCGAAGCATCAGGCTTCTTAGTATAGTGTATGACTGCTAAAGTGCCTCTGAAATTTGGTCAAATTGCAGAATCCTTTTACTATTTCTTATTTAAAATGGGCTTAATTGGCGCATACCCTCAATGGAAAATTATTGATGCAGTTACATTAACCCTGATCACCACGGGGACCTACATTGCTGTAGGCTTGGCTGAAAATAATATAAGGCAGGCAAACCAGCACCATTCAGCACAGGGAGGCCCACACATTGCAGAGAGTTCTGATTTCCTTAGTTTCCAGGGCTCTTGCAGGTGGCCTGGGTTGTTGGGATCCCATCAGTTCCCTGGGCACTGCCTTCCATCTTCCAGGAGGAGTCTACGGAAGGATGGCGTGGGCAGCACAGATCCTGGGATCTTTCAAAGGATTCTCAGCCCCTCAGTGGCCAATCAGCACTTAAGAGAGAAGTGGTGGCAAAGGAGGTAGAAGTCCTCTGTGAATCAAGTAATGGTCTGGAAGGGGCTATGAGTTTGTGTTCCCATTCTGCTAATTTTCTTAGTGACCTTGGCTAATGACTTTATTTCTGTGCTTTTGCAGATGGGAGGAATCATGCAAAATGGTCATACCGAAGCCTAGACACCATAAAATGCCATTGAAATGCTAAATATACACCATTAGGATGTGCTTTTCCTCTGTTCTTAGGACCATTATTATTTCTAGGCATATGTGGATCAAAGAATAGTACTCAGATGCTCTGAGAAGAAAATGCTTGTAAGCTGGCTATTGGTGTGCTCTGTGGCAATAAGGAAGCTGCTGTGGAGTTAGTGATTCACTCTTCGTCAGGATGGCAAAGCTGCTTCAAGCTGAGCTTTTTTATTTTTCTCTCCTATTTGTCCCTTTTGGCATGCACCCACTGCTCGCTAATGAGAGTCAGTGATTGTGATAGGAGAACATGGCATTTACCCTCCTCTGTGTTGTCTCCATTTTTGGTAAGTTGGGGGCAGAGTTTACATTGGGTATCAATTCAAAGGCTCTTTTTGTGAAAAATCATTCCTTCCTGACAATGGAAAAATGGTAGGAGAGAGACTAGAGTTGGCTTTTTTTTTTAACCTGGTTCAACCATCTGCAAAGACTAAATTCAATTACTGTCCCATAATCACTGGGAGTATAGTTATTGCTACAATCTGCCTGTGAATTTCTAGCCTGCAAACTGCCTTTATGTCGCATGAAGCTGGTTCTTGCCCTATCATGTGGACCACATTCCTATGCAGTCTATTCCTATGTAGATTTATTATTATTATTATTTATTTATTATTATTCTTTAGTCCATTTCTATGTAGATTTCATCACCCTTCTCCCCTCTTATCTGCACTGAGTTGTTTGGACTTGGGAGGAACGTAAACTATTTCAAGGCAGGGTTAGCCTGTACAAATTACAGTTAAATGATGCATTTCCCAAGAAGAGCAGTGTACACTGAGGTCATCTGTATGCAGATTTTGGATTGTCTGCTCTTTTGTCTTATCTATGCTATAGCACTTTTCCGTTGGCACAAATAAGAATGAGTCTATTGAACTTCCTGTCTGGAGAGAGATAAAATGAGATTGGGAATAATATCTTGCCAAGGTTGCTAACTGACCTTGTGGGGTGAATTCGGCCCTTGTATGTATTCTGTTAGGCTGGTACAAATTTACATTTCACTCCATTTAAATGGTTTTCCAGCTGAATTTGTGATGGTCCCATTGCTCCTTAATGTCTTATACTTCTACACAGCTTTATTGCATCCTGCTCCCTGAATGAATTAGGGTTTGGAACTTCTGGTTAAAAGACTTTATTCCTACTAAGAAGCCATATGTGTTTATGCTAAGAATTTGCTCTTTTTCTGTGATTCGCAGGAAAAGATGCCTATACCTGAACAATATTTAGAAATTAAAAAGGTAGAAATAAAAGAATGACAACAGCAAAAGGCAATAGTGGGGAGGGAGAAATTGGGAATTGATATTCAATTGATACAATGTTTCAGTTATGCAAGATGATTAAGTTCAATAAATCTGCCGACAGAATTGTTAATACCATATCATACCCTTGAAACATCATTGAGATGGAAGATCTCCTGTTCAGTGTTCTTACCACAAAAATGAAAAGAAAGCAAGGGCAATATATAGAATTCAGGAAAATAATGACATATGGAAAATAACATAGAAATCAAATACATTTACTTCTATGAGAACTTCTAAAAGGAAATGGAAAAAATAAAATATAATGACAGAGTGCAAAACAGAATTAAAGAATTAAAAACTGACCAAAACCGGTTTGGCTCGGTGGTAGAGCGTCGGTCTGCAGATTGAAAGGTCCTGGGTTCGATTCCAGTTGAGGGCATGTACATTAGTTGCAGGCACATCCCCAGTAGGGGGTGTGCAAGAGGCAGCTGGTCAATGTTTCTCTCTCTTTGACGTTTCTAGTTCTCTATCTCTCTCCCTTCCTCTCTGTAAAATAGGAATAAAATATACTTTAAAGAAAAAAAGAATTAAAAAGCATTTCTGTGATATCACACACACACACACACACACACACACACACAGACACACACACAGTACAATTAGGAAAAACGATAAAGGGGTCCCAAGTCTAACTTACTTAGCAAGTCTGGTAAAATGGTAGGTACTTACAAAACTTACCAAAATTAAAACTATCTGATATTTTCAAGGTAAAAATTAAGCTACTTTAAAGTACTTTAAAAGTTTAAAAATGTATTTTTATGTTGGGTACATTTGAGTTGTTATAACAAGTGTTAAATTGCCTTTGTCACTTGTAAAAGAAAAGAAAAAGGTAATGGTCTCCCCTCCCTCTCTCCAATTCTGTTTCTTTGGGACCGCCATTATTGAATAGATTGCCAATCCATTCACTTTTTGAAATTGTAGTAATTTTAAAGGACAATCTTCGTGCACGAGAAGGCCAGCTATTTGGACTGTTCCGTAATCATAACGAGAAAAGACTGAAACTCGGAGGCATCAAGAGGCCCCCATTACAGGTGCAAAGAGTAGCTGTGGAAAGAAAGTTCCTGAACAAGATGCTTCCGGAGGGGGCAGGTGTATGTTAAAGTGGTTTCCTAAGTGGCATCCCACTGCTCCCATGAATTTAAATTGTATCCACGAAAAAGAAAAATAGAAGCCAATTTTTAAAAAGGCAGAATTGTGAGGATGCATATGGGTAGGTGAGATTCTGTTTCTTTGATTTTTTTAAAAGGTAAGATTTAAAAATATCTCCTCCCCTGGTGTTTATTATGAGTTCACAGGTGGCAGCAGACACCTCCAAATGAAATGTTTTGGAGTGCATCATGAAGTTCTGAAAACATATAACTACTTGGGATTTTTTTTTTTTAATTTTCAGGAGACTTGAGCAAACAAGTGCTGTGTAAGTTATACACAGGACACACTGAATAGCTTTCACAGGAGTGGGGAAAATACCCCCAACACAAAAGTTAAAATCAGAGTAATCTGCGGCATTCACAATACTCTGAATATCCAGTCCATATTCAGGGCTACTGATTATATTTCTAAAGAAATCTACAAAACCAGATGTCTGGCTGGCAATTAGTTTTGATGAATCTCCAGTTCTTAGCCAGGAGAAATTCTGTGAATTGTCAAAAGCAGCTAGTCATTCTGAGTGAGAGGGAATTGTCTCATCTTTTGCAAGTACAGAACTATTAAAGGAGGCTCTTTGTCCTAACATCATTCTTATAAAGAATGTTTTATTTTATATATATATATATATATATATATATATATATATATATATATATAATTTATTTTTTACAGAGAGGAAGGAAGAGGGATAGAGAGCTAGAAACATCGATGAGAGAGAAACATCCACCAGCTGCCTCCCACCCCCCCCCCACTGGATGGGATGTGTCTGCAAGCAAGGTACATGCCCTTGACTGGAATCGAACCTGGGACCCCACAGTCCAAAGGCCGATACTCTATCCACTGAGCCAAACAGGTTTTGGCAAAAAGAAGGTTTTAGAGCATATGGTTTAGACCCCCCAGTTTTGAAAAAAGTGATCATTTTCTTGGATGGTGGAAGTTATTTTAATATGTAAATTGCTAAGTTATGATTGTATTATGACCAGTCAAAATGTTTTGATATTTCTTTGGAGAAATTCATTTTATACGAATTGCATTGCCAAGAAGTGACACCGTGACACTGATGTGGCTCCTAATGGTTCTGAAGCCTAAATGTGCATCAGGATTATTTGGAGGAACTTGTTAAGTATACAGCTGCCCAGGTCCCGCCCCACTCCTGGTGATTCTGATTTAACAAATCGGGGTGGAGTCCAGGCATCTACATTTCCAACAAGCGCCATGAGCCATTCTGAAACACAGTTCAGTTTGAAAAGCACTGCTTTCATTTGCACATTGCTTTAGCTGTGCCCTTTAGCCACAGGAGCTCCTCACACTGCCCTGTGTGTCCCATTAAATCTCTCCCCATTGGCTCTTCCATCGCCCCCCTCCCCTGAGTCTCTGCTGATGCCCCGATCCTGTCCCTTTTGGCATGCACCCCCTGCTCACTAACAAAAGTCAGTGGCTTTTACTGCGGGCTGAGGTTCATAGTTGACGTAAGTTGAGAAAGAATGACAGGTATGCTGCTGAATGATGGTGGCAAAAAAGAATGTGATAGAAGCCTAATGATGCTATTTTATTTTCTTACCGGTATCTTTGCACTCCCCATGCCTTTCCTTTCGTTAGCGGGCATCTGATGGCAGAATCTCACTCTGTAAAGCAGATGAGCGGGGAGCTGCTCTGGCTGGGAGCCCTGCCCATTTGGCCTTCCTCTGACTCAGAGTCCGGTGTTCAGGCCCCTCTCATGAACTGAAACCGCTGTGACCTTTAAGCTTCTGTGCTGCACCTAAAGGCAGTAAGCGTATTGCAGTGGCTTTCTGGTGTTTAAAATGCTAAAGTGTTCTCAAAATGCAGTTGCTCCTTAATTAAAATGATTTGCATGGAACGTGGAGTGTTTTTTGTCATAAACCCATTTATAGTGAAACCCAATTGTAACGTAATATAAGGTGTTAAGTTTAATTATTTCTGGAAAAAGACATTCATTTAATAAGCACTTATTAAGCATTTCCTAGGTCTGACACAGTTCAGTTTTTTAAAAAAAATATCTAGTGTAGCTCTTCACAAAATTGCATAATCTTTAAAATGGAAGGCCAGATATTCTCATAATATAGTGCTTATTCAGGTCCTTACTTCTTTAGCTTTTTAACGAAATGGGCACCTCTCGTATGGATGGGTTTATATCCAGATGGTAATTCCAGGGCCATCAGGCCTTCAGGTTGCTGGGGAAGGAAATCAATTTTCTTGTCATTTGAAGGCTCCCCTGGGATGAAGTAATATCAGAGGAAGCAATGCAGTCTGGAATGTCGACTTTTCAGAGGTTTAGAGTTTGCTTAGAAAAATAAATGTTCTCTGACTTAATTATACTTCCTTTGAACGTCTGTTACTTTAAGGTACTACCAGAGGTCCAGTGAATGAAATTTGTGCATGGGGGCCAAGGGGGTTGTCCCTCAGCCCAGCCTGCACCCTCTCCAATCTGGGACCCCTCAAGGGATGTCCGACTGCCTGTTTAGGTCTGATCCCACTGGCAGTTGGACATCTCTCTCACAATCCAAAACTGCTGGCTTCCAACTGTTCGCCTGCCTGCATTCCTGATTGCCCCTAACCACTTCTGCCTGCCAGCCTGATAACCCCCTAACCACTCCCATGCTAGCCTGATTTATGTCTAACGAGAGAAATAGTGCCCTTTCAAGGAATAGCCTAGAGAGCCAATGGAACACTGTGTGCAGAGGGCTCAGCACAGCACCAGGCATGGAGCAGGTGCTACCCACCAGCGGCAACAATACTGCCAGTGCCCAGCAAAGATGCCCTTTAACTATAGCCGGGCTGTGAGTTCTCTGAGGGCAAAGCTGTGCTGTTCATCTTTGGCAGAAAATAAAGACTCAATAGGTATTTCTTGTTCAATGAGGCTTGAAAACTTACTATCTGTACTGGGCGATATTTGCCTCCTTTTCTTATATCTTTATTATAACAATTTCTGAAACACATTTCAAGAGTGTCTGGGATGGAGAACCTTCAGTGGTTTAAATTTTACCAGGGAATTTTTTTTTCACATGAAAGAAGAATCTGTTCAATTTATAGTGATCTTCCTTGCCTCACATTTTTTTTTACTTTCCCAAAGCATGCATTTATAACTCCAGTGTCAGAGCTCTTAAGCCTAACCCTTATTGCTATAATAATACTCATGATTGTTAGATATCATGATAGCTAACATCTATTGAGTGTTTACTATGCACCAGAAAAATGTGTCCAACACCCATTAGCTACTATCCTCAAATCATCACAGCAATCACATTACTCCTTCTTATACTTGAGAAAACTGAAACTCACTGAGATGAAACAAATTTGCCCAGGTGGGTGGGGTCAGGACTCTAACCCATCTCACACAACACTGGAACCAGCATGCTAATTCCATGCCATGTGGCTGTAACTATATATTATTGGGATCATATTTTTAAATACATTTTCATTTGTAAAGACATAGGGACATTTACTATAATACTCATGGGAGTAACAGGGATATACAGGGGGTTAAATGAGAAGAATATTGCTCAGCCATTATGGCTTAGTGGTTGAGCATCAACCCATGAACCAGGAGGTCACTGTTCAATTACCAGTCAAGATACAGGCCCAGGTTTTGGGCTTCATCCTCAGTAGGGGGCATACCAGAGGCAGCCAATCTGTGAATCTCTCTCATCATTGATGTTTGTTTGTTTTTTAAATATATATATATTATTGATTTTTTATAGAGAGGAAAGGAGAGGGACAGTTACAAACATTGATCAGCTGCCTCCTGCACACCTTCTACTGGGCATGTGCCTGCAACCAAAGTACATACCCTTGACCAGAATTGAAGCTGGGACCCTTCAGTCCGAAGGCCACGCTCTATCCAATGAGTCAAAAATGGTTTTAGAGATTATTGATGTTTTTATCTCTCTCTATATCATTGTTTTTGTTTGTTTGTTTTTTAAAGAGGAGAGCATTGTTTTGTCAATTTTGATGCCTCTTCTTTGATGTTAATATCTGCATCATCTAAGCAATCAACTTGTTACCACTTTGGATCAACTAAGTTGCCTTGAGACAAAAACAATATTCAAGAGACTGGTCTGGCTACTCTGTGTGGAATGAGGTAGAGCTGTTAAAAACCTGCAATCAATGCAGGCAGCTCCGAGTCTGTTGCTGTCATTAGGCATGAGGTCAGGAAAGGTGGGATGAGACAGATGGCAAACAGAAATACAGTTGGTAAGTGTGAGAAACATTGTATTCAGACTTAAAACGGAGTAGTCAGACCTTCACCCAGGAGTGGACTGTGGGAGTGGGAGCATAGTTCATCTTCTTCAGGGTATCACTTGTCCTTGGAGAATAGAAAAGTCCCTCACCCCCTAAACATTTCCTACTTCACTTTCAAAGCATTAGGGAATATAAACAGGTGGCATTTCCCAACCTTCTGGAGTGCGGTCATGTCCTAGATGAGGAAGCACCTCTTTCCCTGGGAGCTCACTGGCTCCAGGGTTATGAGGTAACCTGAGGCTCATACTGTAGGGACGTCGTCTAAGAGTACCTCTGGCAGGGGCTCTCAGTAACGGAGGCTAGCTGAGCCACCATGTTCCACATCTGATGTTCAATGTTGTGAATATTGGGAATGGTTATCTTTAGGTCATCCAATTTAGCCTTATGAAAACAGAATTGGAGGAACAGCGTAAAGGCTATTGCTCAGGTTGTTTGCCACTTTTAAATGTGTATCCTTAGGTAAGTTACTTAATCTCTCTTCACCTTCCTCATATTAGTATGGGATCTTCCTTGTAAGATGCTATGTTGGTTAAATGGGGCCATGTGTGTTTGGAACATAGCAATGTAAGGTTTGAAGGGCGCAGGAAACTGACCACCAAGGAATTTTAAAGTAAAGTTTATTCCCCAGTAATGAGCGGGACTCATTACGGAGGTAGAGAATTCAGAAGTGAAGGAGTGGGGAGGGGACAGGGAAGATGGAGATGGACCCAGCCGGGCTGTCTCATGGACATGGAGGAGCAGCAGCACGTGGCTGGTCTGGGGGTCTTTTTAAGGGCAGGAACAGGAGAGGGTTGGACCCAGGGCAGAACAGGAAGGGGTGGGCTCCAGAACACTTTGGCATGCTCTGATTGGTGGTTCAATGTCTTGGAGATGTCTCTGGTGACAGGTGCCAGGAATGCCTTAACTCCGCCCACCTGTTGGGAGGAGGGAGAACCTTATAAGCAAGTGTTCAATAAATATTATATGCTGATAATATCAACTCTTATATAAATCAGAGTTAATGTATGCAACATACATTTTATAGGATTAAATAAATCCTTCAATTAAATACTAACTCCCTATATTAAGGTCTCTCTGTACCCACTCCACCCCCTTGTCACCTTTTCTGTCCTCTCCCCTCATTCCATTATTGGTATTGCTGGGAAACAGTATTGTTTGATCAGAAGGTAGCTCAGTGAACATGGAGCCTGCAAAGAAAGGAGATCATTTAGGCATATAATGCTGAAACTCTGAGAACGTGACAAAATATTCATACCTCACAATAGCAATTACCTTTCTGGTACTGGAATTGGTTATTTTCTCAGCTCCAGTGTCTTATTATTTTGGGCACTGCTGGGTGAACACAATTTGATCCTCTGACCATCATGTTTCTCTCATGCTCATCCCTGGCACCTGGCATATTCTCTCTGTTGATATGTTACCACCACTTATTAAACCAAAGTCAGGGTTTCCCTTCTTGTGGGCCTAGGAAGTTCTCTTTTCTATCTTTTATCTGTTGATTGGCTTTTGTGCTTGAGTGGCATCTGGCAATGGTATATCAGTGCAATAGCATTGCTATTCTATATTATATTTTGTATACTCCTGAAGCTGGAAGGAACCACAGAGTCATACTCTGTCCACTCATTTTACAAATGGGGAAATTTTTAAAGTAATAGTCTGAAATACTATTAGAACAAGCAGAGAATGTTTCAGGAGGGATGTGAGGCTAGCTCTATGCAGCTACATCAGCATAATAGTAGTAGCTTCAAATTTTCTTACTATGGCACTGAATTCATTGGGTATAAGGAATCTATCCTATCTATCTATCTATCATCTATCTATCTATCTATCTATCTATCTATCATCTATCTTATAGCCATCAAATTATCCTTAGTAACTAGATAGGTGTTACTAGTTCAAACCTTTAAGACCCATGAAAATACTTTGGTTCACCAAACACGTCTGCCATATGCACTTAAAAGATTCTGTGATGAATGGTAATTGTAGTAACTGCTGCCCTACTTTTGTAATATCTTCTATAAAAATAATAATTTGTGCTTCAAATGTCTCTACCTGTGAATTGCTCAAAGTACTATGTAGGAAGCACTTACTTAAACCCATCCTTCGAGGTGGTATCTGGAGTAGCTTACAGCGGAGAGCTCAGTCGGAGGTGGGGAGGAGTGCCAAGAGGGCTGGGAGCCAGCGGAAACCTGATCTTGTCCCGTGTGATCCTTATTTTTCACATTAGAATAACAACGTGAAAAGATAGGTGGTGTTAAAAGATATTTTGTAGTTATTGACTCAACTCCACATTAAACTCCTGAAATGGTGGCTGTAGATATCGTGTCCAATGATTGAAGAAGTCCTTTTGGGCCCTAAAACCCCCAAAATGATTACTGACGAAACCATGCCCCTTGACTCTGAACTGTAACTCTAGTGATTTCTCTTTTTCGACCACAATTCGATTTGTTGAACTCAGTTATGGCTGCACTGGCCCCAGTTTACCAGTCGTGTAAAATTATGCAGGATGGTGATACTGGTATAGTATCTATGGTCTAGCACAGTGTTCGGTGTCCCAATAATTCCATAAGGGATGTATGCACAGGTGACCAAGGGTGCCTCAGCCAGAGATCTGACACGTACAACCAAAGGTACTTAATTAATAATCCACCGAGCATAAATTACACAGGAGACAAACATGCAAAGCATGAATTACACACGGTTTATTTACCAGAGTCCTGGTGGGTTCCAGACCTCGGTAGGCCACCCTGGGATCCACATAGACACGAACACGGTTCACTGAGGACTTTGCAGCTGTAGCTTGGCTTGAGTTGAGGCCTTTCGCGATGTCTCATGGTCCACTGCTCAGGGTTCAGGGCTCGTGGCTGGGGAAGAGCTTTGACTGGTGCAGGCAGGGAAAGTGGAGAGCGACCCTCAGTGGAGGAGCAGAACGAACGCCTCTGATCTTCTGTGGAGCTTGCTCTTTTTATGTGACTTCAGTGCTCACATGTGTCTTCAGTGTGTCTTATCAGCGGGTCCCAGGAACCTTGCTATCTGGTCTTACATATGGGTACAGATCACTTTATCTATTTTCTACCTACAGGTCACTCAAGGGTACTTATCAGTTTGTTTATGTTCCATTCCATATTTTCAGATATCATACTTCAATTCCACACTTTAATACTTATTCTATATTATATTTATCCTTATTACTATTACTATAACAGTCGGCAAACTCATTAGTTAACAGAGCCAAATATGAACAGTACAACGGTTGCAATTCTTTTTGAGAGCTAATTTTAAAAAAATATTTTTTATTGATATTTTATAGAGAGGAAGGGAGAGAGATAGAGAGCTAGAAACGTCAATGAGAGAGAAACATTGACCATCTGCCTCTTGCACACCCCGTACCCGGGATGTTCCCTCAACCAATGTACATGCCCTTGACCGGAATCGAACCTGGGACCTTTCAGTCCACAGGCTGATGCTCTACCACTGAGCCAAACCAGTCGCGGTGAGAGAGAGCTAAATTTTTAAACTTAAACTTCTTCTAATGCCACTTCTTCAAAATAGACTTGTCCAGGCCATGGTATTTTGTGGAAGAGCCACACTCAAGGGGCCAAAGAGCCGCATGTGGCTCTCAAGCCACAATTTGCCAACCATGGACCTAGCATAATAACCCAGTATTGCTAACCATTTTGGATCTGTGAAATTCAGTGCTAAGATTTCACTCCAGTGCACAAACATTGCGTTGCTATTCATGTCGCTGTTGCTGTCTATGTTTCTTCTCATGTGTTTCCTGCTTCTATTGCTCCTCACATTGATAGGCTGTGAAAACCTAAGTGCCCACAAATGTAACCTCTCAGTGCTTTACCAATTTGTCAAAATCAAAGTAAAATAAGCCAGAAAATGGACACACAGAATTCTATTTATTATTGCTTCTGTGCCTGTTCATTGAGCTCTGATCATTGTGAGAGCAGGGGTTTTGGATTTGGGCAGACCTGGGATGGATCCTGTCTCAGGTACTTACTGGCTGCGTGACCTTGTTCAGGTCAGTTTCCTTATCTATAAATAAAGTGAGGATGATAATACTTTCCTCTAACGGTCACTATATGGATTAAACAAAAAATGTGTATGATGTCTCAAGCTTAGGGCCTAGAATCAGCTACAATCAGGTCAATGAATGTATCTGTGTTTCTCAAAATCTCGTGTGCTAAGTCACCTGCACTGCTTATAAAAGCTTCAGAATCTGGTGATCACAGCCATCTGCCTCCAAAGGCTTTGGTGGAGTAAGTGCGGTTGGAGCCCAGGAATCTGCAGTTTCACAGGTGGATGATCCGATGATCATAGTTGGAAAAAACAGCTTCAAGTTCTAAGCAAATGGGCTGTATAATGAGTTCTTCAAACTTTTCTGGGTTATGGTCACATTCCCTCAATTTTTCAGAAAAGAAATTGTTACTTCCAGGGATCACTTAACTTAGTGCAGATAGCTAGTAGAAAATTGGATGTTGTGGAATTCATTTATCCATTCACCGTATGTTTTTTTGGGCACCTTCTCTCTGGCAAACCCTCTTCCAGCTGCACTGAACACAATGACAGACAAGGAAAGTGTGGAGGCAGAGCCCTAGACAAACACTTCCCTTTCCTGGGAGCCCTGAGCTCCATTTCCCAGGACATCGCTCCCTCATTCTATGTATTATTGCTTCAGAATGACTCAAGGGCAAGTGGGTCTGTAGGTCCTTCTAAGTTCCCTCCGCCAGGATTTCTGTTCTTGCTCCGGAAAGAGGTTAGGTCTTGAAGGAAGTTGTCTCAGAGTTAGAAGAGTCTAAGCATCTGCTCTGTTGGGACTAGACTCTGCATTCCTGCTCAGACCAGATGGACAGTAAATGTGGCCTCCCACCTGGGAAGGCAAGGCCCTCCTGAAACCGAGAGGAGGAGACATGGTTGATTTCAGAGCCCAGTCTAACAGCTGCTCAGTAGATGCCATCTCCCTTTCTCATTTTCCTGCTCTGTCTTGATCATGGCCACCCATCTGACTTCTGTCTGCCACCCACCTCATAAGTATACCAGCCACTGACTGCGTTCCTCCTGTCCATCTGGGGGCAGAACAACCTCAGCATGTTGGTCAGAGAGTCTGGCCGCTCATCTCCTTCTGCTCTTCAGACTTGACACCCACAACTTCGGGCTCAGCTGCTCTGCAGGAGAGGCACAAATGGCCTAGGGAAACATTTTCTTTGGGTTGAATCCAATGTTGGGTCATGCTCAGGTCTGGTTGAGAGGCACCAAGGTGCATGGTGAGAGACCACACCTGGGAGCCAGCAAATCCAGCCAAACCTTCCTGCTCTGGCCCACTCCCCAACCTTGGCTGAAACCCAAGTTTCTCTAGAGAATCCCATCTCTCCTTCCAGCCCAGGACCGCGGTGGGATGGTGTCAGACAGTGCCTGTGTTAAGATCTCTTTTCTGTATTGTGATCTCTTGGACTGAGGTTCCTGATCCCTTGCCTCCAGTTATCTTCTCTTGATTGTGGGTCCTCAAGGCTTTACCTCTTATTCATGCCCCTTGCTTGATTGATCCATGGAACTATTGGCTTCATCCTCCCATCCCGTACTGACTTCTCTGGGCTTGGTCACTAGTGTGCTTCATGTAGGATCTTGCTATGTTGTCTGCTCTGCCTCCTCCATTCCCATCCTGCCCAAGCTCTGTCCTGAGCTGTACAAGGTCAGACAAGGCAGAACTGCATTCCTTACAGTATTTTTTCATCTGTTTCCCACTTTGCTTCTCTGTCCCAGAGAAGGGTACCTGCATTCCCCTCACTGCTCTTTTACCACCTTTTCTTCAAGGCCCGACTGAAAATAAGATAAATATTCTGAAGGAAAGCATGTCAGTATAGAGGTTGAATATGAATCTGATCTTCATAATTGTCAGATTTGAAAAATATAAATATTTTCTGAAGAAAATAGACTATTATCCTCATGATCACTTCTGTGAATTTGTTAATGGTCAGAGGCCCAAGTAATGGCTTTGCTTTATGTGTGATATGCAAATGAAGTGAATGCATGGGAACTGAGATCCCAGCTTTAAAAAAAAAAAAAAGCTCTCTGTGAATCAAAGCAGCCAATATTCTATAAATCCTCCCCAGATAGGGTTTCTTACAGAAATACTGGCAGACTGCAATGACTGTGGCTGCTTTGATATGAGGATGTAGTCAATATCTCATGAAAAATGATTTCAACATTCTACCTTCTGCAGTATTGAGAGGAGGGGAGGAAGTACTCAATGTTCTCATGTCCATCTGAGTCTGCGACCAAAATGCTTTATAATTTTTTAATTGATTCATCTGGAAAGAGTCTATTCCCCGAAGAACTCAGAGATCTCCATTTATGGAGGGAAGAAAATTGTAGTCCTATTCCCATGGCTGCTTGAAATTCCATTATTGATGCGATGAGCTCATTGTTCCTCATTTTGATACAGATAAGATATTGAACTGAAGAAAATGCACGAAATATATCGTTCTCTACTAATGAACCGAGAAGTGGTGGTGCTGCTGTTTGTTAATTCAAGATTTGTTTTGCTTTGCCAAATGGATTTGCCATTAATTTCACTCAGGCCAGACAAAACTCTCCATCAGCGACCTGCAGAGATGGTGGTGGGGCTGTCGAGTAGCTGCCAGAATGTGTCTGGATGATGCTTGATGCAGGTTTAAGAGAGAGAGGAAGTAAAAGTGCCAGAGCCAGGGGGGCAGCGACCCTCTCCTTCCTGGGCCTGGCTTGATGTCGGTGAGCCTTCCCTTCAACAACTCTCCCCTACCCCCGACCCCCAAAAGTCAGTAAAGCTGGGCAGAAGTGATCTGATGTGAAGAGAGAGAGAAATAAATTAGTTCCCAACGTCTCAAAGCTGAGATACTTATGCACTAAGCTCTGAGAAGCATCTCATTTTTAACTAGCTTAGTGTTTCCCATAGTGTGACAACAGCCCAAATGAAGAAACTACTTCAGGAAGAAGAGTAGAGCCGCTGGAAATGAAGGGCAGTACCTGACGGCTGGATGAATTTGACACTCTTTTCTCCCGTTGTTTTGATGAGAATGTGTTTCCCTTCATTCAGCATGTGGCAGGCTCTGCTACCTGTGATGTACTCATCTTCCGAGGCCCAACTGACCCCCCAGGCACCACCCAGGTGACATAGACTCTGATATCACACATTTGGGCACTTCATATTGCCTTGCACTGCTGTTTCATGTTTAATTTCTTCCTGGGACTTAATGTTGTTATGATAGAAAGATTATTTTTTTTTCAGTAAAAGGAAGAAAATGGACTTAGTTTTGGTCTTACACTTAAGTTACGGTCAGCTGAGAAGGAGCCAAAACCAGACTTGTGGCCCATTGCCAGCTAAGTGTGCAGAATTGTGCAGCAGACACGGTGGGCCATGACCCTGTTCCTGGCATTGGTTCCTCTCTCCCCTCTCTCCAAGTTGCCTGTCTCTTCCAGACCTCTTTCAGTTTTTCTAGGGATTAGGCGGAGCATAAATAACCTTCCATAGGCTAAGATAGGGATCCATCCACACAGAAACTGGCGACCTCCAGGCAGGAAATGGAATGACTCGGGCCAGGGAGAACATGGCCCATCTGCTCAGCTCCACCCTTCCAGTGGACACCCTGGAATCAGGGCTCATGGTTGCCAACATTTTAGATTTTTCAAGAGAAATGAGAAATCCACTCTTAAGTAAACATCACAATCTTTAAACATAGATAACTAGTAGTGTGTGTGTGTGTGTGTGTGTAGTATATATATTAGTGTATAATATTATATATAATCTTAAGTTTCACCCCCAATTCCCCCCTCCCTCCCACTCACCCAGGTATTTGACTGCCACATCTGTGCACCACTGGTTCGAGTTGTCTGCCTTAAATTTTTATTTGGTAGAGACCCAGTTATAATAGGATTGACGATCCTACCATCTCTCTCTTAGTGTAAGGCCATGCATACTTTGTCAGTTGCCAAGTGCCACTTGCTGATCAGTGAAAGCTGTTGGAGAATTCTGAAAAGAGTAGGAAAAAGGAAAGCTTGTTGCTTAGTCTTGTAAGGACCCTTGCCCGTGTCACATCCATTTGTGAATACATTCTTCAATATTCAGGAGCTTCTTAAGGGCTGCCTTCTCTGCCAGACTCTAACTACTCTAGAGTTTGCGTGCTGAATGCAGTGAGGCCGAGTTCCTCTCTCTTGACCTCATGTGAAGCGTCAAGTTAGAGCCATGCCTGTGCTTCCATGTGAAAACCGTTCTGGAGAAGGGATTCATGAGTATGTCAAAATATCTTGAGGAAGAGGTCTTTTTAGAAAGAGTGCATTTGCTTGTCAGTAAAAAGTTGTCAGCCTTAGAGTAGTTCCTTCCATCTCTCTCCCTCTCCCTCTCTCCCTCTCCCTCTCCCTCTCCCTCTCCCTCTCCCTCTCCCTCTCCCTCTCCCTCTCCCTCTCCTTCTCCCTCTTTCTCACCCTCTCTGGGTCTACGCAATGGAAAAGTCTGTGGCCTGGCTTTTCCAGGCAGCATGTCGTCCTTGGGTTCACACTTGAGAGAGACTTATCAGAAAGTGGTTGCAAGAAGCTCAGGTTTTTACATTTTTACATTTTTTTTGTAGGGGGAGGAGGGAGAGCAGGTTTGACCTTTCCAGTCTTTGGAAGAGAATGCATCACTCTTGAGAAACAAAAGATCTTGTCAGCATGTCTGAATTCAGCAAACAGACCTGGAGATGGCCCCGAGGGATGACGGGCTCAAAGAACATGGATGGGGTCATGTAACTTTGACCCATTGCATGTGAGCCTCTCTGAGCCTGCTGTGTGGGACCCGATGCCTTGTTTGTTTTATGAATTGATTCACATATTGATTCCTTACTTGGTGACTGAGAAAAAGACTCTCTCTCCTGTTTGAGCTCATGTCTTTGTGGCTGTCTTCAATAAAGGACTGATCCTATATAACACAAAAATCTCTCAGCCCATGTTGATTTGCCAGCCGACTTCCTTGCCGAGAATTTCCCCAGCAAAAAAAGTGGTTTGTGTACTGGGGAAGGTTAGCAGAGAGGATGCTATATCCACTTTGAAATGACACTTAACTGATGTTACTTCTTGGATCCAGAAGAACTTACTATAGGAGAGAGAGAAAGTATTTATAAATTTATAATCTCACAGTTATTTATTGAGTGTCCCCCTCTGAACCTGGCTCTATCAAAACACACAAAAAGGCATATCCTCGGTGATCTTATGCTCTAGTGTGACAAAAGGGACAAAAGGAAAACAAAACCCACGCCACAGAAGTTTATTGTATGGTATGAGAGAATGGCACAATTCTGTGTGGAACACAGAGCTGGAGAAGCAAATAGGAACTGCTATTTAAAACAGGGTGGTCAGAGTGGGTGTCCCTGATTAGGGGACAGTTGAGTAATAACTTTATTTATGCTTTAACAGCACCACTCTGGCTGCTTTTCTGGGAAAATACCCTACCCGGAAAGTGCTAAGATGGAAATGCGGAAACCCATTGGGAAGCCATTGTGGTAACGTTGGAGCGAGATGCCTGTGGCTTGGAGCAGGGTGGTGGCTGTGGAGGTGGCCAGAAGTGGTCAGATTCCAGTGTATTCAGAAGGTTAATATGGATTTCCAATGGATTGGGTTCATTTATAAAGTAAGATTGGACTTTAGGGACCATTTAGACATCTTTTGAGGCCAGGTAGGGAACACCAATGCATGAAACCAGTTCATGACAACAGGGCCTGTGAGAAACAGGATGCTGTGCCCTACCTACCACATTAAAAAAAATTAAAACACCACGTGAGCCAAATGAAATATATTTGCACAATTGGCCTGTGAACTTCCAAACTGCATCCTCTAATAGTCAAGTCCTTTATTTTACAGATGAGAGATCAAGGTCCTAGGAAGACCGTTGACCTTGTCCAATGCCATTAAGGGCAAAATAAGGGTCGGAACCTCGGGCTTCCTCAGAACTTGAACTACCAATAGCTTTTCCACCTTAATGTTACTCTGTGTGAGCACCAGCAGAGTAGAATGCTATTCCCCCCTCCCTGAGGCAGAATGATGTATCCACTCTACTGTTCCTTCCATCTCCATCACTGAGTGTCATCTTAAACTTGCAAGCCCTTCCCTCTCTCAGCCACCCCCACAGAACGTCCTTGGGACTGACTGACCCGATTGCAGTGTGTGTTGAGGGGATAGGGGTAGCTGCATCCTCAGTAGTTTGCTGGGTGCTGCAGTGAGGGGGAAAAAAAATGACAGAGCAAGCCTCTATAAAATAGGAACAGAAAGCTGTACTTTGGCAATTTGATGGATGGGTCATTGTTTATTTATATAACAGATAGGAAAGGTAGGTGTGGGGAAAGGAGAGGCCATTTAAAAAAAATGTTCAAAGGGTTCACCTGCAGTCCATGCCCTGACAAGATGTTCATTGCATTCATAAACTTAAAAAAATTATAGCATCTTTTTCTATTATAAAACAAATACATCCTGATATAGAGAATGATTTAATATATTTGATAAAAATGGTATTTATAGGAAAGAAGGCTGAGAAAATGAGGTATCTGGGGAAACAGTAAGTGGTATTTTCATCTCATATTGTAGACAGAAATGAAAATCTCCACAGATTAGAGGTTCTCTAAGGACATTAAATGAATATGTATTTGGTCTCTGAGTAAGGAATTTTGAAGTTTTAAAAGCAAAGTAAAATAGGAAAACAACAACATTTATACATAAAAAAATAAAACACGGCCAGAAAACTATTTACAATACATATTTGACAAAAGGTTAATAACCTTAATGAAAAAAATTATATAGATATATCTTGAAGGAAAACAATCCCCAAATCAAAAGATAATGGGATTGAGAGAAAGAAATCACAATTAAGAAATACAAAAGAAGAAATGGCACATAAACTGCCCTAGCAAGTTTGGCTCAGTTGAGACAGCATCAGCCTGAGGACCATAGGTTCCGGGTTCGATTCTGGTCAAGAGCATGTACCTTGGTTGCAGGTTCCACCCTTGCCTGGGCCCTGGTCAGGGCTCCTGCAGGAGGCAATCAATCATGTATTTCTCTCACATCAGTGCTTCTCTCTGTCTTTCCTTCTCTCTTCCACCCTCCCTAAAAATCAATGGAAAAATATTGTTGGGTAAGGATTAACAAACAACAAACAAACAACAAAATAACAAAATGGAACATAACTTACAGGAAAGGTTATGACCTTTCTAGTAATCAAAGAGAATGAACACTAAACTCAAATAGATGCTGTTTCCTGTTTGTTAAATTGATAAAGGTTAAATAAAAATTTTAATACTTAAGCTAGGAAATTATGATAGATCTGTTTGTATATCTGTGGTACACATACTTCCTGGTATACCAATCTAGAAAGCAATATGCAACATGCATTGAGAACCTTCAGATATTAATATCCATCAATCAACTAATCTTACCCTTGGGGCCTTATCCTAAAAAAGAAAAAAAAAACTACAATTGGAGCAAAGGCTTACATCACAGCCTTATTTACATTAGGGAACAATTTAAAACCACCTAAACATCCATCCACTCAAGATCTATCAATATTCCTATGTGAAATGAAGTTCCTGGAAATTTACCTCTCACACACATAGTCCTTCCGCCACTCTTGTGCTTTATATATTATGGAGGGTTATTGTAAAATATACTTGGTCATTTCCAAAGCCATTGGCACCTCACTGCTTCGTTCATTGGGGACATGTTATATGGCTCAGAGGTGAGACCCACTTATCACAGAAACTTTGGAGCACAGATAAAACAAAAAAGAAGAAAAAGACCGGCCATAGTGACAACATCCAAAGTCAGAAATAGCTAACATTTTGGTATTTTTATTTTTAAACTTTGTTAAACATATTCCTGGTTAGAGGGAATTTTCCTTGGTTGTCATCTCTCAATAATGAAAAATGCAAGCGGTACATAGATGGTTAGATATGTGTGCACAATTTTATTCTAATTTGCTAACTACACCCTTATTCTAAGTCATATTACATTTTTAAAAAGTTTATTAAGATTTTAATTCACCCACCGCCTTTTAAAAACACACCTGCTGTGCAAAGTGAAGGTGGACAGCCCAGCTGTGAAGTCTGCCTCAGTCTGTAACTCTTTTCGCAGCACAGTGGCCTGGAGCGTGCATGGGGCAGTCTTTCCTGAGTCTGTCCCCAGCCTCGCCCGACCTCCAGGGACTCAGGCATTTCACTCTGCTCAACCTTAGCTCTAATCAGCCTCTTCTCCCATCATTTGTCATTCCACACCAGGAATCTACAAGTAAGCAATTTGAGTGGACATGCGTTAAAGCTATTCCTGCAGCCCAAACTTCTTCAATCAATAAAAGAGTGTCAGAAGTTCTGTAGTCAGATGTTATTAAATTCTAATATTATTCTGATATTATTTTAAAAAATGCTAGCCCCAGTCCTCTCTGTCTGATTGCTCCTCGCTGAAGGAAACAGTAAATGCAGACATAGGCATTTTAAGGGGGTGGGGTTTAAATGGGGATGCTTTCCCAGGGTGCTCTCATACTGGTTAGTGTGATTTGACAGGTTCAGGTAGAGATTGTCACCAACAATTTGTTCCTGTGGCAGCAGAAGCACTATGTTCACCTTGTGCTTCTGGTGGAAGGCCATTGCTTCACTAGGAATAGAAAAATATTGCTCCCTGATATCACGACAAATGCAGCCTAGAGTGGCGGTGGTCGGTGTCCTTAGTGAGGGGGTCATGGTGTGGCATCCCTGAAGACAGAGAGGCTGACCTCCTGCGCTCCATGGAGACAATGCTTCCCGAGATGTGTTTCATGCAATTCCAGTCTCCTGGGCTTGGGATAGGGGTTCCTCTAGAAAGTTCATTGCTCAAATGCATTTAGTGAACGTTTCATCACAAGACTTTAATATTCTAAGGTGCGTTATGAATCAGCAAGAACAGGTTGTAGCATACACATTTCCTAAACCTCTATCAACAGGAAACCTTTGGTCACAAAAAACTAGTGTTTTCTAAAGCTTAATCTGGGAAATTCTGTACTGGGGCTTTGTCGATGTAGCATATTCGAAGCTTGGTCTATAAACTCAGATAAACCAGAAACAGCACCCTTTTTATTTATTTTTATTTTTTTTTACTATTAAAACCTGTTTTGAAAGCACCTATTCCTCCCAGGTGATAGCAAGTGTAATCTTGGCCTTTCTGGGGCCTCTGTCCCTGCCTGTAAGTGTTGTGCCAACGTTCTGGTCATTGCTCATCTGCCTACTGCCTCAGAGCCCGGAAGCCATCCTGGGGTCTTTCCTGGGCAATATTTGAGTCACCCTTCTAGAGAGGGGTTATTTTTTTTCTCCTGACCCCATCTCCGCTCCCTCTCTACCCCCAAAATTCTTTTATTGTCTTCTTCTTGATGGTCCGTATCATTAGATTTTCAGGTGTTATTTTATTCTTAATTGAGAGTTTTCTTGGTTTTGAAGAGAAGATCCCCTCCAATATTTGTGTACTTTCAAGAAGGGGAGTTACTGGCATCCACCTGGATGGTGCACAGGTAGGGCAAGCTTCAGGATCGGTTTGATCCAGCAGTTTAAACAGTGCCATCAGTACCAGTTTCATCCTTCTCTGTTGTTTTGACTGTGCAATGATATTGATCCAGGCTTTATGTTCACATACCACATCCTCCCAAAGGGGAGAGACAGTTGGCTTTGGTAGCGTCTCAGGATCTAAAGAATCTTTCTCTCATAATAATTTCCATCAAACCTTTCTTAAATACCTTATTCGCCTTCATTAGATTCCACAAACTAATCAAAATTATTTTGAAACTAGAGGCCTGGTGCATGGGATTTGTGCACTGATGGGGGCATGGCTTGTATGGATCCGCCCACTGTGGGAGCACTGTTTATTCTGGTCAGCGGAGCGGTTGGTTGTGGACCCGCCCTCTGAGCAGCTGCTCCCTGGTCCGGCATCTTCCATGGAGCCGGAGCACTCACCTCTCCAGGAGACCCAGGGACAATAGCACTGAGAGGCGGTGGAGTAGACATTGGTCCCTTGGCAGCCAGGAACCCGCCTGCCAGCCGCCAGGGTCAGCTCTGCGAGCATCCAGAGGCCTGTGGTTATCCAGAGGAGGCGGCAGTGAGCGAGGAGGAGGAGCCTGAGGTGAGGGGGTGACAATCACAGCCCGGGTTTCTGCCTCGCCCAGGTTTCTGCCTGTCAGCCTGAGGTCTGCAGTGGGAGCAGCCACTCATCCTGGTAAGCCCAGTGGCACTCCCACTGTGGTAGGGCACTGACCAGCAGGGGGCACCTCCTGCACTGAGTGGTCTGTGTGCGTCACAGCAACTGGTTGACCCATTGTTCTGGTCGTTTCACCATTTGGTTGCTGGGCTTTTATTGTATAGGATATTTTATACATGTAAAAGAATAAATGTAGTATGTAGGATAGATGAAGAATAATATAATGCAAATCCATAAACCAGTTCTGTTGGAGGCCCCTTCCACATTCACTGCAAGAAGGAAGGTTTCTTTGTGTTTATTAATATCTTGTTTTTCTATATAATTTCACTTATATAGATTCCTAAACAATATGTTATTTAGTGTTGTGTGATTTTATATTAATAATAATCATCTACACGTATTGCACTGCAGCTTGCTTTTTTTTCACTCCACACAGTTTATGAGATTTGTCTGTGTTGATGAATGAGTCTATTTATTCATTTTCACTGTGCTATAGCATCCCATTATATTATTAAAATGCAGTTTATTCTTCTGTCTCCTGTTGATGGACCTCTATACTGGCTACAGTTGGAGGCTATCATGAATAAGGCTGATGAAAATCTCTCATGCGTTCTGGCCATTGTGGCAGGGATTCATAAAAGTACATATAGACTTAAGGTTGACATTGCTGAAGGAAATCATGCAAAATTGTAATGTTACTAGACAATGCAAAATTATTTCCTAAAAGAGAATAAAATTGTTTGCAATGTGAGTAGCATAGAAGAAATCCTATCATTCCACATCTTTTCTAAGTACTTGATTTTGTTGGACTTTTATATAGTTGACAAATTGGCCCATGAAAATTAGATCTTGTAAATTGTAGTTTGCTTTTTTGACAAATTTATTAGGTTGAGGAGGTTTTTGTTTATTGATATTTTATTCTATCTTTTGTTAGTATCTATTCATATCTTCGCCCATTTTGCTTTTGGGTTGTTTTTCTCTTCTAAATTGATTTGCAGTCCCTATATATTCTGCTTGGTAATCCAGTATCAGTTATTTATGTTGCAATATCTTCTCCCAATTTGCAATTTATATTTTTACTTTTAAAAATAATGCCTTTTAATAAATTTTAAAAATTTAAGATAGTTGAATCTATCAAACTGTTTCTTATGGTTTATAGTTTGGTGTCTTATTTTAAAAATTATTTTCTACTTCACCTTCATTTTGAGTACACACACACACACACACGTGTGTGTGTGTTTAATTGACCTTGCATGAAGGAGCTATTTCATTTATTTTTGTTTATTTTCTGAATATGGCTATTAATTGTTTCAGAATCATTTATCTTTTTCCAATGATCTGCAGTGACATCTCTTATCTGTGAAGTCTTAAAATATGTATATATTTATTTTTCTGCTCTTTGTTGGGTCCCCATGGTCTGTTTGTCTTTGTGTCAGTACCACACTGTCATTGACTTATATACCTTTAAAATAAGCTTTAAGTCTAATTAAGCAAGTTTCTTCCCTTCTCCTACACGTTTTATCTTGTTCTTTAAGAATGTTTTGGCCATTTCTGGTTCTTGTTCTGGATACAACAAAAATATTTCCAATATTTTTATTGAGTTATATTAAAATTTACATTTAGGGAAGAATTGACATCTTTTTAATTTTATAAGAGTGAAATTCATATCTTATTTAGTTCTTTGTGTCTTTAGTAGCTATTATAAATGTTTTCTTTTAAGATCACATTTTCTCCAATTATTTCTGGACATTCTTTTTTCAATAGAATTTTTGGGCTTATACTGGACAAGAAGAAACTTATTTTAAAATTTGTTATTGTTTAAAGTATTACTAAGTTCCCCTTTTCCCCCATTGTCCTCTCTCAGCCTGCCCCCACTCCCCAGATGGACCTGGAGATCATTATGCTAAGTGAAATAAGCCAGTCAGAGTAAGATAACAAAAGAAGAGACTTTAATATTTGTCACCTCTACTTTTTGACCCACCCATATGCTTTAAGCAAAGACTGACAGTTTGCCTGTCTCCTTGAAAGAAGAAGATAGGAAAAGATAAAGGCAGAACAATGCAATTGAATGGTAGTTTTAGTAAATTTTCCTGCCACACTATATGACATTATCAAACCTCACATTTTAAGAAAGATATTATATTTTATGACAGTAAACCAAAGTTTAGAGAAGCCAAGTAATTTGCTCAAAGTCACACAGCTAAAATGTTTATGGCAAAGCCAGTATTTAAAATTAGTTGGGTTTTCACTCTAACATGGTTGTACTTATCACACTGTGCTTTCTTTGGGGGCGAAAAGAAGGTTCATAATTTTTAAAATGTTTTTTTTATTGATTTCAGAGAAGAAGGGAGAAATAGAGATAGAAACATTAATGATGATAGAAAATAATTGATCAGCTGCCTCTTGCACCTCCCCTACTGGGGATCAAGCCTGCAAACTGGGCATGTGCCCTGACTGGGAATTGAACTGTGATCTCCTGATTTATAGGTCGATGCCCACTTAGCCACACCAGCCAGGCTGTTCAGAATTTTTAAAGCACTGACTACAATAACCAGAATAGATAATCCATTCTATAGCCCTATTTATGCGACACTCCATCCACCCAAAGTCAACAGCAGTCTGCTAGCACTCTATCCTACTCCTCTGGTCACTGTGGCTGTCTGAGGGGCAGCTGCTCCCCAGGGGAGGAGTCTTTGCACACTCGAGTGCCAGAAACCAATTCCAGCATGTGATAATTACAAGAGTTTCACTAAAAGGTTGGTGAAGCTTGGGCGGCTCAACAAGGGTGAGCCACATATGTAGTTTACCTGTTGGAAACGGCTAAAGGACACTTCCCCCAATCCTGAATAGGATTGTTAACTGCCAGACAGCTCAGGGCATTTTATTGCCTCCTATTGGTCAAATGCCTGAACAGCTATAGGCTATTCCCCAAACTGACAATGCTTCTGTACCCTTTAAAACCTTACCCTGTGTATATTTCCACCTTGCCTTAGGACAGTGGTTGGCAAACTTATTAGCCAATAGAGCCAAATATCAACAGTACAAGATTGAAAATTTTTAAACTTAAACTTCTTCTAATGCCACTTCTTCAAAATAGACTCACCCAGGCCATGGTATTTTGTGGAAGGGACACACTCAAGGGACCGAAGAGCAGTAAGTGGCTTGTGAGCCGCGGTTTGCCCATCACTGCCCTAGGACAAATTGTACTAATAAAAGACAAGGAAAGAGTCTTCTAATTCCTTCAGCTGAAGCTCCTCTGACCCCCAGTGCCTTTGAAAACACTCTTTCGTCTTTGGACTCCTTCCTGAATCTACACATCAGCCCCTTTCTTCAGAATGCTGAACCCTTTGTAAGGCTGGGAAAAGAACCGTGGCACCTGAGGAAGCAGCCAGCAGCCAGCAGCCAGCAGCCAGCACCAGCATGCTTCCCTTGGACTGTATTTCCATGCACTTAGCCACTGGCTGGGGAACCACAATGGTAAAGCAGAAATGTGTGTGGTGTGGAGCTTCTTAATATTTTCTTAATCAGCCAGTGATGGAGAACTCCGATAAGCACACAAATAAAAGCTGATGGCTTTGCAAAGTCTCCTCTGTGGATTCGACTAGAAAAGATTCTCTGCTGACGATGGCCCGGATGCCCGGGCCCAACGTTCTCTGGTGAGAAAATTACCGCAAGTCATCTGCCATTTGTGATCCTCAGGGGTGGGATCTTCTGCTGGAAGACACAGTTGTTATCAATCAACCTGCATGCACTACCCCACCGTCTCCGGAGTTTTGGGGTGTTGTTATAGAAGAAACTGGAAAGAGGTGCCTTTTGTGGGGAAGAGATGCCTGGTGTTCTTGGTGGCTTGTCAGTGGCAGGAAGTGAGTCCAGCGCTTCAGAGTGCTGGGCCCAGCTGTGGTGCTTGGAGTAATGAGTGCCAGCAGAAGTGGAGTCCACAGAGGCCATTGCCTCTGGCCAGCTCCCTGCTGTTTAGAGCCAGAGCACAAGTGTAACTTCTGCACCAGGCATGCGGACCCCGGGAGACCCCAAAAGTGAAATAGGAAGAATTAAGAAGAAAGTCACCAAAACTTAACAGAGGTCCTCTTTGTAAGGTTGTAAGGTCCCAATGGAGAGGTTTGTAAAGTCCCAGCTGAGAGGTTTGCGACACAGAAGCAAGACAAGGAATCCAGGTGATTAAGAAGGGGGGTTTTATGCTCCCTGGCGAAGCTCTCTGGTCCCAGGGTGGGCCAGGGAAGTTTGCGCCAAAAAGCAGCATAGGTACTTCTTTTATACAGCTGTTTAGGGAGGGGAGGGTGGAGGGCATGAGAGATGTGGAATTCCTGCCTTGGGCCAGGGGTCTAGGAAGGCCCTAGGAAGGCGCCAGTAGCCAGCTATCTTTGTCACCATGCATCCCACAGATGCTAGCATCTGCTCTGGGCTCCCCCCCCCTCGCCCCCGCCTCAACCTAACACTCTTCACAGATGCAATTTTAGAAACACAGTACAGATATGGGTTATTTAAGCTGAGGAGTTCTAAATGTTCTGCCGTAAAGACAGAGTGGCTGCTCAGTAAACATTTTTTCCCGTCTCCCTCCCTCTCTTTCTTGCCTCTCTTCGCGCACGGCTTCTGTTTTCATCAGCCATTCTCTTTTTTCATTCTTCCCCTTCCAATGCTCCTCTCTCCTCCATTTCTCTGTCTTACCTGCTTCTAACTCTCCCTTCCTCCATTATGTCTGAGTCAGTGATACCAAAGTAGAAAGTTGGAAGAAAAATTTCAGAACTCTTATTTATATTTGTTTTATTCTATCAGATGTATATGGCTATTTTGGTGTGAGTAAATTGGGGATATGTTCTTAAAATATATTGCTAACTAAGTCAAGAAGTACTTCTAGGTTATATTTCTTGTATAGTGTTTTCAGTATTGATCATTTTTGGTAAATGAATAACTAGAATGCCATGTTGGGAGCTAACTTCATGACTGTGTCAGCCAGGGGTGCGGACCATGGCCTTCTGTTGGCTGGCCCCTTACTGCTGCCCCCAGAGGCAGAAGATTGAATCGGATGCACCATAGTTCTGGCACAGCTCATCCTTTGTACTGTCACAAAGGATTCCTGTAATAATTAAGTGCAATGATGGGCATGGGATTGGATATGAAATGAGTATAGCTGTTGTCACCATTACTAATAGCATGGGCATATTGTGGTTTAAAAATTGGGACTCAAATTAATCTCTCTTCAAGTCCAAGCTCAGTTAATCGCCAGTTGTGCAAATTTGGGCAATTCACTTCATGCTACTTGAGCCTGTTTTCTGTAAAATAGGATCAGTAATGCTGATTTACTAGGTATACTGGTTAATACTTCAGATTTTGTAATCAAAGGAAACACAATAGTTTCAAGAGAAACATCAAAAGTGTTTTATTCAAAGTAATGTTCATCGCTAGCTACACATTTCCCCCATCTTTAGGTAATTTGTGGATACTGTCCCAATAGAACTTTTCTTGCTCTGAGGCAAACCATTCAGGGATCCAATTTTCCATTTCTTCATATGTTTTGAAGTGCTGTTCAGAAAGTGCGTGTGCCATCGATCAGAACAAGTGGTCATCTGAAGGAGCAAGGTCTGGTGAACACGGCGGGTGGGTTAATACTTCCCAGGCAAGATCTTTTTTTAACGTGTCTTTAACTGGTTTTGAAGTGTGTGATGGTGCGTTATCATGAAGCAAAATTACTTTGCCGTGGCTTCTGGCACATTCTTGTCGTTTCACAATCGAAGTGTGGTTCAAATTGATTATTTTTTATCTGTAACAATCAGTATTAATGGTTCCACCTGGTTTTAGAAGCTCATAACTCACCACACCTTCATGATCCCACCAAACGCAGAGCAGTGTCTTCTTTCTGAAGCGATTTGGCCTTGCAGTCGATGTTGATGGTTGACCTGGATCAACCCATGATTTTGTGCATGTGAGATTCTCAAAGTAAATCCACTTTTCATTGCCAGTCACGATTCAATGCAAAAGAGACTTTCTTTTGTGCCAATGAAGTAACATTTTACTGATGACTTTTCTGTTTTCCTTTGTCTTTCATTCAGTTGATGTGGCACCCATTTTCCTTCCTTTAAAATCTTTCCCATTGCTTGTAAAGGATCAGAAATTGTTTGCTGAGCAACGTTTATTCTTTCTGCAAGTTGTTTTTGAGTTTGGCATGCATCTTCATCAATAATGCTTGTAATTGTTCGTCTTCAAACTTTTTCAGTTGACCTAGACTTTCTTTGTCTTTCACATCAAAATCATCACTTTTAAAGTGTTTAAACAGCGTTCACAAGTATCTCGAGAAGGAGCATGTTCACCGTAAACTTCCTGAAGTATTCAGCAGCACTTTTCTTCAAAAGAAAGTAATGAATTAAAACTTCCCGAAAACGCTCTTTATTTTTGGCACAAAATTCGACATTTTTA
The DNA here is from genome assembly GCA_963924515.1 of Vespertilio murinus. Taxonomy (NCBI): domain Eukaryota; kingdom Metazoa; phylum Chordata; class Mammalia; order Chiroptera; family Vespertilionidae; genus Vespertilio; species Vespertilio murinus. Next base: position 53,064,380 of record OZ004706.1, read on the forward strand.
AGCATAAAAATATCTATGATGTTAACACCTTCAGCAAATTTGATATATGAAGTTTTGAAGCTTGCTGTCAATACACAAAATAGCATACATATCGAATCGCATATATATATCAACATATGTGTAACTCCATCTATTGAAAAAAAACACACCGCATTATTAACTGGTACACCTAGTACAAGCTGGTAACAGAGACAAATGTGGTAATATCTGTAATCACCTAACAGAATAGAGACTCACAGAGTATTACCTTCCTTCTCACCTAAGTCTATTTCTTGGGCCCCATGGTATGTATGTGTGAATGCATATATTGATCAAACATTAATCGAATGCCCCATTTTACAGATACAGAAGCAAAATATCAGAAAGGCTTAATAACTTGACCAAAGCCACATAGATCTGTCACATGGCAGAGCCATTAATTGAAGACATCTTAATGTGATCCTTTTTTTCATTTTAATTGAAGGTATTTATTATCTTGAGATATTGCCTAGAAATCTATATGGTTTTTTCTCCTTGAGGCCTTAGGATAACTCCAGATGAAACAAATGCATACCTAATTTTGAGCTTATTGTCTGTCTGTTAATGGAGTAAAGGGGTGAATGAATCCCTTTAAACACATTCCCCTTTGTGCCAGTCTAAGGGAGGTGTCGGATTGCTGCCCTGGATTGCAGCGCTGGAGCTGGCCAGACAGAGGTGCCCTCAGCCTGCTGGGGACCATCCTTGCCAGCTGCTCCGGCCACGTGCCTCCTCCTCATCTGCAGGGAGCCCCACAGTGCTCACAGGCACACAGATGGGAATTCAGGTGGAGCCATGTTTCCCGGGGAAGGGTTTGGGAAGTGAAACCTGGCCAGCAGACAGCGCCCTTCTGTTTAAACAGAGCTCTGGAGCCAGACCCAGAGAGTAATAACCACCACTGGCTGTAGTTTGGGCTCTTTCAGCATCTTGTTCTCATTTTCAAATGATTGGTCCTTGGGAAGGCCCCAAACCTCACTTTGCGACTCAATTATACTGCCTGCTAAGGAGTTTTCAAGGAAAATGTTAATTCATGCGGCCTCGATTCATTATTATTTAAGACCATTATCACTTTTTTTTAGGTACAATCCACAGTAAGGAAAGGGAGGCAGGAACATATATTGAAGACATAATAGGTACCAGGTGCCCATGCTAGCTTAATGGACGACTCCGGAGAAGCAGAAATACCTCCAAACAGTAACAGAAAAGGTAGGAAAAGCTTAATGGAGAAAGTAGGGTGCATAGAAATGGGAAAATTAGGACACATCTAAGTCTTTTTGATTCCAAAATTCATGTCCTCAAGTCACCCGAGGTGATTAGATGCAACATATAATCACTTTGTTGAGTAAGTAGATAAAAGTTATATTACGTGTGTGTCTCATCTTTTCTCTCCTGCTGCCTGCTGAAGCTTGCTGTCGATCTGGCTTCCTTGGTTCAGTTCCTTCCTTCCTTTTGATCTGCCTTCAGAGACTGGTTATATCAAAGTTTGTGTTTGATTTTAGGAAGGAGGGAGGGGGCAAGAGGCTTTTGGACATATATGCATATTCATATCTGTATGTATACTTACATTTTACATTTGTGTAAAATATTATACATGATAAATCCATAGACATAAAATGAGATTATATCATACTTGATTTTTGTTCTGTTTTAAATCCTTAAAGTTTATTATGAATATTTCTCATGTCAAAATGTTTAAAACTACAATATCGGCTTATTTATTTACTTTAAAAAATCTAATTTATTGAGGTGACATTGGTTAGTAAAATGATATAGGTGGGTACAATTCTATAATACAACATCTGTATGTTGTATTGTGTCTTCACCTCCCCAAGTCAAGTCTACTTCCATCACCATTTATCCCCTCTATCCCCTCTTCTACACCCCCCTGCCCTTCTTTCCCTCTGGTAGTCACCATATATCTTTTGTTAAAATGTTTTTATTTATTTGAGAGAGAGAGAGAGAGAGAGAGAGAGAGAGAGAGAGAGAGAGAGAGAAAGGGAGAGGGAGAAAGAGAAACATTGATGAGAGAAACATCGATGGGCTGCCTCCTGCATGCCCCCTATGGGGTTCAAGTCACCAACCCTGGCATGTACCTTGACCAGGAATCAAACCAGCAACCTCTCGGTGCATCAGACAATGCCCAACCAACTCAGCAACACCAGCCAGGGAACCATACATCACTTATAATATTGTCTGAACCTTTGTAGTAAGTACTAGAGGCCCAATGCACGAAATTTGTGTAAGAGTAGGCCTTCCTTCCCCTAGCTGCCACCACAGGCTTCTTTCTGGCACCCAGGACCCGGGCTTCCCTCTGGCCCCCGCTTTATCTGGAATGATTTTAGGAAGGAGGGAGCATATTATTACCCTTTTATTATTATATATATGCCAATGTTTGATTAGTGGATATTTAAGTCATGTCCAGTTTTTAGCTTTATCAACAATGTTGCAATGACATCTGGCAAAAAATTTTAAGTGGCTCAAATTCCTATTACTCAGGAGAAAACTTTATTGTGTTATTTCCTTAAGTTTGAAGAATTAGCTATATTTTCAAACTAATTCTTTGAAGCACTGGCATCATTCTTATAACAGTGTCTTATGGAGACCCATGCCTGAAACCCACGGAAGTGGCATTTCCTCCCACGGGTTTCCCTGTCGGCCCCAGTGACTCCTGACCTCCGCAGGGTCCCACAGCACCCCAGGATGCTGTGGTACAACCACTGAGCTAGGTGATAGCTTTGTTTTTCGGCAGTGCTACTATTTTCTGATGTAACATACTACTGAAAATGTGTTTTTCTCTTGAAAAGAGGAAACTCAATTTTCTTTTTCTCAGACCGAGTTTTGATATACCCCGTTACCAGCTGAATTAATAATTATTTTTATTTTTAATCTATTTTTACATAATATTATACTAGAGCCTTAATTTTCAAACAGACTCACACACATGCAGGCAGTCTGGGGTAGAGCTCTCTAAAGTGTTTGCGTGTCTGAGCAGGAACACAAGGTCCAGTCAGTGACATCTGTCCCATCAGCTTAGGGAAGACACAGATGATCAGGGCTCCTCATATCTCCTAGAGATCAAGAGTAAAAAAGAAAATCTGGCCTCCTCAGTACATTTGTCCTTCATGTCTTATTCCTTTTGATCTTCTGCCTTAAGTATGTGTTTGAAATGTTAACTACTCACCTTGTCCCGACTTCAAATGGTCATATTTGTTTTCTGCTCAGCAAAACTCCATCCATCCTGCTCTCTATGTTTCTTCAATGATGCCGAGATAGGGAGGGGGATGGAACTAGAAATACCGGCGCATCCATTGCAGTTCTGTTGTTTGTGCTCCCCCCACCCCGCCCCGGGGTGAACCCCAGAATGAGAGTGACCACAGCTAGCTCACCAATAAACAGGTGGCATCTTTTCTTCAGCCATTGGGTTGCCAACTGGAAATTTCACCCATTGAGCCTAACCTACAGACTTCATGTGACTGTGCCAAGGGGAGCCTTCATGAATATGTTATTAAGAAACCTGATCTCTTTGTCATTGATCTTTTCTGTGTCCTTGCTTGTTGGGAGAGGAGAATTTCGTGAGTGGTTCGCGCCAATGGAAATGCCAGAGAACTGAGTTAGATATGCAAAGGATATTGAAAGGACGGAAATGTATGCTTTAAAGCATTACCATTATTAGATTTATAATTTTAATTTTTCCCTCTAGTCTTAGATAAAGTGAATTGTTGACAAGTCTCTGAGACCAGAAGGAAATTAGATGGTACATGTGTGCAGGTAACACCAAAGGCATTTCGTTAGAAAGAGACCCATTAGCAAATAAAAGCAAATAGGAAGAGGACATTATTGTAAGCAAAAACTAGCAAAAAGGAAGGGTTTAGGTCCAGCAAAGGTCAAATAATCCTACCCACAGTGACATATTTTTTTTAAAAGAGTACATTGGGCACATTTTCTATTCTGCTAGGGTCAACAAAAACAGGTGGGGAAATATGATTGAAACACAAGGGATTTAGGTGTTTTTCAAACCTTTAACAAGCAAAAGAAGGCATTTCTTTTTCTATCCTATTAGTAGCATTAAGATAAATTTAATGTGTTGGCTTCCTGGGATTTATGCCATTAATGTACAAGCTTTGCTGATAAAGAAGAAAATAAATGGCATTTTATTCCATTTCACAGGTAGATAGAAAAAGCGCAGGGATGCAGGGATCTTTTTGAGGGTGGGGGGGGGCTCTTTAATTAGAACTATTATAGAAACAAGTTAAAGAACCAAATATCAAACCTGAAAACTACCTCCTGGAGATAGCGTGTGGATGGTGGTCCTTATGTGAGGTTTCTCAGCCTTCACAGGCTGAGGTGACAAAATCCAGGATCTCAGAGCCATGCCTTGCCCTGCCAGACCTGAGAGCAGGCACGTCAAGCTTTGTTGCATGTGAGATGCCAGGCATCCTGAGATGGCTTCAGTCCTGTCACAAGGGGGCTCTGGTACCGGCTCGTGGATGGGAGAAGGTGGCTGCACATCGCTTTCACCAGCCAGCTCTGCCACCCGGTGTCTCACGGCCGAGGCCTGGCCGCGTGGAGGACTCCTCATGACTAGCCTAGAGCTAAAGCTGGCGGGAACACATACTTAGATTATTTCTATCCTGAAGCCCTTACCAGAAGCTTTGATTTTAACGTTCCAGCATAAGGACAAGACTACTGTCACCACCTTAACCTCTGAGAAGTAAGAGAAAGTGAAGGAATGGTATAACATTAGCACTGAAGCTTAGATCAGAAGTGGACTGAGTGATCTAACATACACTTTTGCAGGCTGAGAAGGCAGGGCCAGCCTCCAAGTGTGGTGCCTGTGTATACACGTGTGTGTGTGTGTGGGGGGGGAGCAAAGGGGAGAGAGAGAGAGAGAGAGAGAGAGAGAGAGAGAGAGAGAGAGAGAGAGAGAATGAGAGAGAATGAATACTGGGTGCAGTGTCTCAGGCCCATGATCATTTTAGAGATACATAAACATTATTTCATATCTTTAATCAAGAGAAAAAAACTAAATTACATAATAATGAATATACAATAACAGAACCATGTTTGATTCTGTTTGCCTCTAAGCCAATGCAGACTAACAGGGATTCACAGAGGCAGACAGAACAGAGAGAGAAAGAGACAGGAAGATATCCATAGTGTCAAAGATAGAGACAGGCAGAGAGAGGGAGACAAAGAAGGAACCATGCCTTCTATGGAGAGACAGGCATGTACACACACACACACACACACACACACACACACACACACACACATACACATGCACACATAGAACCAGCCTGGCAGATTCAGAAAGACACAGGGAGAGGGAGACATAAAGATATCACAGGGAGCACTGTGGGCAGGGCAGCCATCAGCCTAGTCTGAGGTTTTCCAGCCTCCCAGGATCAAGGGTGTCAGAAGAGTTACAGGCCCTTCCAACCACTCATTTCCCTGTAAACACAGAGAATCAGGTGAGAGGGCCAGGCCTTCCTTTTTCCCGTGCTCCTGGGGCAGGGAGTCCTCAGCGGAAGGGTTGTACCTGTGTCTGGCCTTGACCTTGGGCTATGCTCCTCTTGGCAGGTAGAATGAGATGCAATGGCCTTACCCTTCCTCCAAAAATTGTCCCAGTCATTGCTGCAAAGCCACCAGCCTCCTGGCTGTGCTTGAGCCCAAGCAGCTGGGGTGGCCACCAGAAGCCTGGGTGTGGCAGGCATGCCCCGCTGGGCACTCGGGCCACGTCTGGGGAAGCAGGACAATCGGAACAAGAAGACCTTGTCCCTTGATTCAGAGTCACACAGTTGCATTTCCCTTCTGTTGTCTCTGGAAAGTAGGGTTGAAGATTGTTTGTAAGAAGTCCCAGTAAGATAAACACCATTTAAAATGCCCTACAAGAAACCCCAGTGCCATGAACTAATTGACACAAAAAAGTATAATACTTTGCAGAAACCAGTTTGGCTCAGTGGATAGAGCGTCGGTCTGCGGACTGAAAGGTCCCAGGTTCGATTCCGGTCAAGGGCATGTACCTTGGTTGCGGGCACATCCCCAGTAGGGGGTGTGCAGGAGGCACCTGGTAGATGTTTCTCCCTCATCGATGTTTCTAGTTCTCTATCTCTCTCCCTTACTCTCTGTGGAAAATCAATAAAAATATATTTTAAATTAAAACAAGTATAATACTTCAATCTTCTCTGAATTCTGATCTTCTGATCTTGCCGGAGACGGTTGTAGGAAGAAATTAATAATAATAAGGGAGAGAGAGAGAGAGAGAGAGAGAGAGAGAGAGAGAGAGAGAGAGAGTTATTACTTCAGACAAGCTTGCCCTTCCCACCTTTTAGGGCCAGCATGGAAGCAATCAGAGATTGGTCTTTTGGAAAACACACCAGCCTCCAGGATTAACTGCTCCCGGGTCCTTGGCTGTGGAAAGTGGCTTTAGGTGGAGTAATTTTTTCCCCCTCCCCCTTCCATCCCAGGTGGAGTAATTTCTTCCTTTGCACAAGGCATCACAGCGGGGTCTGTTTGTAAATTCAGTCCTAGCCAGTGCCCAGCATCGTTATGGAGATAATTTGCTCCTCGGAGCCAGTAAGGGCAGTTGAAGTGATAATTTATCAGTTTGTTTTCTGTCAGCTGTAGGTTATTTTTCTGCCATTTGTTGACACCAGCCACCGACTGCGGATGCTGTGGGAAGCCCATCAGAAATGGGGTTCTAGGGCCACATTACATAGAGACCTTCCCCCGCCCCCGAGCTCCCAGCCATCATTTTGGATTTATTTTCGTAGGTGTAAGACACTGAGCTGTTTAGAAGATGAATGGTTTATTTAGGATTATCTGGCGGCAGCAGGTTAATTGAAGAGTGAGTCCATCATTTCTAGCCTGGATCACAGGCCCGCTGTCTGAGTCTCACTGAGATGGATGCAGCGATGCCCAAGGAAGTTAAGCCTCGTTAACTGTAGGCCCGTTGGTGGATTTGTTCCCTTCCCCACTAAGCAGATATTAAGAATACCTACTAGTTTCTTCTCTCTTGATTATAGATATTTTTATAATGTAATCAAGAAGGGATTGTTTTGCAAACAGTAGTGTAGCTAACTCTCTTCTAAGTATGACATGGTTATTTATTTTTTCTTTGTTGATTAAGGTATTACATATGTGTCCTTATCCCCCCATTGCCTAACCCCACCTCTCACTCATGTCCTCACCCCCTGTCCCCCCCCCCCCCATTGTCTGTATCCATTGGTTAGGCTTATATGCATACATACAAGTCCTTTGGTTGATCTCTTTCTATTACCCCCACCTTCCCCTACCTTCCCTCTGAGGTTAGATGGTCTGATAGATGCTTCATCAGTTTATGTTGTTCATTATATTCCATAAATGAGTGAGATCATGTGATATCTATCTTTTCTATGACTAGCTTATTTCACTTAGCATAATGCTCTCCAGTTCCATGCATGCTGTTGCATATGGTAAAAATGCCTTCTTTTTTACTGCAACATAGTATTCCATTGTGTAGATATACCACCATGTTTTAATCCACTCATCTGCTGTTGGGCATTTAGGCTGTTTCCAAATCTTAGCTATTGTAAATTGTGCCATTATGAACATAGGTGTGCATATATCCTTTCTGATTGGTGTTTCTGATTTCTTGGGCTATATTCCTAGAAGTGGGATCACTGGGTCAAATGGGAGTTCCATTTTAGTTTTTTGAGGAAACTCCATACTGTTCTCCACAGTGGCTGCACCAGTCTGCATTTCCACCAGCTTTTCCCCCTGCATCTTCACCAGCACTTGTTGTTTGTTGATTTGTTGATGATAGGCATTCTGACAGGTGTGAGATGGTACCTCATTATTGTTTTGATCTGTATCTCTCAGATGATTAGTGATTTTGAGCATGCTTTATTATGTCTTGTGGCCTTCCTTATGTCCTCTTTTGAAAAGTATCTATTTAGGTCCATTGCCCATTTTTTGATTGGGTTGTTTATCTTCCTTTTGTTAAGTTGTATGAGTTTCCTGTAAATGTTGGAGATTAAACCCTTAACAGTGATAACATTGGCAAATATGTGCTCCCATGCAGTGTGACACAGTTAATTGTTACAGCAAGCTTTGAGGTGCTATTAACCCAATTTTACAGATGAAGAAACTGAGGCACAGAGCTGTTAAGTAACTGATCCAAGACCACACAGTGTGTGGGCAGCAGAGCTGGGTTACTCACCAGCTTGCCTTGGGAACCTGTGCTGCCCTCCTCAGCGGCAGCATGGGGGTCACACCTCCAGCTCTCTTTTGGTGGGATATTGATTCAATATTTGACTGATGGGGCAGCCTCTTCTGCTTATCAAGATTTTTGTCTGTTGCCATTTTAGTCTCTGGGTCCGAGCTATGGTCATTCTCTAGATGGTTCTCAACCTTTCTAATGCCTTGACCCTTTAATTCAGTTCCTCATGTTGTGGTGACCATCGGAAAACACAGATATTTACATTACGATTCATTAACGGTAGCAAAATTATAGTTATGAAGTAGCAATGAAAATAATTTTATGGTTGGGGGTCACAGCATTAGAAAGTTTGAGAACCACTTGTCTAGAAGCTTTGGAGAAAAGGAAGGTATAAAATCACATGGAAACTCAGAACTGAAGTGTTGACTATTTTATCCTCTTATTCAATGATATATGTTTCAATTTCCACTGCCCCCACGCCTTCTTATAGATATTTTAATATGCACATTATAAACAGCAAACCACGGCAGATCCCAATCCCCCATATATGCCAATCCATCCATTACTCTGTTGGCGCCAGGGAATATTTGGAACTGCAAGTCCTAGCCAGTCCTTCCCACCCAGGAACAGAGGTGGAACAGAGGGGGTGGCACACACAACTATCATGTCAACCCTTCCTGTAAAGAGATTCAGATGAGTGGTGCACTCCGCAATTTCTACAGAAGCTCAGATGAGGGAGAAATTAGACCGGCTGCATGGGCGAGGAGAGCTCCAAGGAGGGGCAGAATGTGGGCCTGGTGACTGGGAGGAGGTGGGATTTGAAGTAGACCCTCAAAAGTAGGCTGGGCTTAGAGGACTGGAGAAAAGGAAATTCCATGTACAGAGGTGTGTGAGCAAGCTTCTGGGCATTTAAGAGACAGACAGTGGCCAGAGCCATGAAGAGAGCACTGTTTTGGGAGTTCCAGGGGATGAGGTTGGAAAGATACCAACTGATCCCAGCTATCCTACATGGAGCAGGAAAATGAACATGTTATACTTTGCTCATGGGTGTAGGAAGGTGAGGGAGTCAAGAATCTTTGTGATTCCGTGCGAGGCATGTGGCACCCGTCTTCACTCTCCAAGGGGGTCTCGTGCTGTGGATGTTCTCATGTTGTCCAGGAAGCTGTATCTCTAAGTGCCACGAACTCCAGTAAAAGCAGGTTTGTTTTTTCCTCCCACTGTGCTTTTGAAGCCTCTGTTTACAGGACCTTATGTTACTTGCTCTGTGGTGTGATACCTTTGATCTCAACCTCTGTTTGCTACTAACACATCGCAAAGGTGTAGTTCCATTTGGGAAAAACACCACTGATCTCTGTCTGTGAGGCGAGGTGCGTTTCTCAAGAATTTGGGGGCAGGTTTTCTCTGAGGCAGCACGGGCACAGGTGGAAGGGGGCTGGGAGTCCGGCTCTGACGCTTACTGCCGTGGCACCTCTGGTAGGTACTTCATGTTTCTGTGCTTCAGATTTCCATCTGTTGTTTATGGTTAAATTGTGAATTCAGGTCTGATGCTTTACATTGTACCTGGAACATAGTAAAGGATTCTGAACTCAGATCCTGTGTTCTAAATTGCTGCATGCCCAAAGGAATGAATATCCCATTGTTTATTTAGTCATCTCACTTTCTAGTAAATGTTTATGTGATTTCCATTTTTCTTTTGCCACAGCTAAGCATGCTGCCTCTTTGGGCATGTGGGTGTTTTTCTGTGGCTGCTCTTTGAAACAGACATCATTATCCTGAGCAAAGGACACCGAGGCCCAGAGAGGTTACACAGGCAGTGGGGAGCAGACCCAGGGCCAGAGCCCGGGTCTTTTTGTCCCAAATTCAGGTTGGATAGGCTTTCTTCCCTCCCACTCACAACTGCTTCACATTCTCCCCAAACTGGAACGTTTGCATTTGGTGACCTATTTCCCAATACAATTATGTGTCACTTAAATGACATTGTTAGGCGGTTTTGTCACGGTGCAAACATTACAGAGTGCATTGACACACATCTAGGTGATATAAGCCTCCTATATACCTAGGCTGTGCAGTATGGTATAGCTTATTGCTCCTAGGTCAGTGGTCGGCAAACTCATTAGTCAACAGAACCAAATATCATCAGTACAATGATTGAAATTTCTCTTGAGAGCCAATTGTTTTAAAATTAAACTTCTTCTAATACCTCTTCTTCAAAATAGACTCGCCCAGGCCGTGGTATTTTGTGGAAGAGCCACATTCAAGGGGCCAAAGAGCCGCAGTTTGCCAACCACTGTCCCTGGACTAAAGACCTATACAGCATGCTACTGTCCTGAAGGCTGTAGACAATTGTGTCACAATGGTTAAGATACCTGTGTATCTAAACTTAGGAGAGGTGCAGTAAAAATGAGATATACAGAGGAAAAATGATGCACTGTGTAGGGCACTTTCCACGAGTGGAGCTTGCAGGCCTGGCAGTTGCTCTGGGTGAGTCAGTGGTGAGTGGTGAGGGAATGTGAAAGCCTAGGACATCACTGTGCACTGCTGTGGACTCTGTAAACACTGCCCCACAGCCCTCTGCCTACTTCCTTCTGAGAGGGTCAGAAATAGAACATCGAAGTTGTCAGTGCTGCTGTATGAACAGGGGTGCGGGCTGGATTGGAAGGAAAAAAATCAAGGAGAAACTGGCTGGGTAAGGCACAGAGAACTATAACAGTGACTGAGAGGAGGGAGGGAAGCCCTGAGGATCAGCAGGAATAAGAAATCAGGATGGAGAGATAAAGGAATATAGGGGATCATCATGGCAATGTGGCTTTGGCTCCTGCATGTTGGACCAGTGTTCATATTAAGGAACTTTGTGGCATTCATAAAAAACAAAGAGAGAGAGAGAGAAAAAAAAGAAGGGGTTTAACATGGAGAGAGTGTGGGACTCAAGAGTTAATATTTTGACTTTGGAAATTTGCTTTTGGTTTCATTGACCCTATCTGGTACAAAGGGCTCTCTCTGGCACTGAAGTGGTGAAAGAAATAAATATCTATGCTTCACATCATTGCAACCTGAAAATATTTCTAAAATACAGAGACAGGCTGGCTCCACGCTACCATAGAAAGCTTTTACTGTGGGTCAATGCGGAGCCACCAGTCAGAGTGGCTTATGTGGACCTGTGTCCTTGTACAGGATCTCAGGTCCTCAGCAAAGAACTTATAGCAATGCGCTCTGAAGACCACCGGCTAGACCTGGCAGGGCTGCCGCAGCCTCTGAACAGCCAGCGCTGGGACAGGCTCCTCGGTGCTGAAACAGGTCAGTGTCGGTGGCTGGTTGATTGGGATGTAATCTGGGACTCAAAATTGAGGTGTCGTGAGTGAGAGTGAATCTATTACCAATCCCCACAGGGAGATTGCTTCTGTTAGAGAAAGAAAAACTCCTCCTAAGCCACATAGCCTTCCATTTCTCACTGGAAGTTCAGCTCTATTATAGTGTAACTAGAGGCCTGGTGCACAGATTCGTGCATCGGTGGGGGTCCCTTGGCCTGGCCTGCGGGGATAAGGCCAAAGCTGTCTCTCTGACATCCCCCAAGGGGTCCCGGATTGTGAGAGGGTGGTTCTTAAGTGAGACACCCCAGAATCGGGCTCCCTCCTCTCTGGTTCCCGGTGTGTCACCTGAGAACTGAACCGAAGCTGCCAAGTTACTACAGCTCAGCAGCTCCTGCGTTGAACATCTACCCCCTGGTGGTCATTGTGCGTTATAGCTACCTGTCAGATGGTCGAATGGCAGGATAGTTGCTTAGGCTTTATATATATATATATATATATATATATATATATATATATATATATATGTGTGTGTGTGTGTGTGTGTGTGTGTGTGTGTGTGTGTGTGTATATATATATATATATATATATATATATATATATATATATATACTGTTGTATATAGGGTCCATTGTGGTCCATTGTTAACCAAAATGTCATTATGAGGCACATGACTGTAGAGGCATTGGTACAAACATAGCTGTCACAAACCTGCTGCTTTCTAGCCAGTGGTCATGGACAACAGTGTGGTGGGGGCATGCGTGGGGAGGGGTTTGGGATGGGAATGGGGGGATGAGGACAAATATGTGATACTTTAATCAATAAAGAGATTTAAAATAAACCCTACTGCTTTTTCCTTACTTTCAATAATTAATCCTCTGCTATGTGGCCCCTGAGGGAAGGTGGCTTTAGGTAGGTGAACAGCTGTATGTGAATAAAATGGGGGTGGAGGGGATTTCACAGAATGCCTGGCCCAACCTGTTTACCAAGCCATCGTGCCAAAGCAGGCAGTCTTGTCCACCGTGGCTGAAATGGGAAGGCCCTGGCTGAGGAATGTCAGGATGAAGTAACATTTAAGTTACTAGGGAAGAAGGCCCTGTACCAAGGAGGCGGGGGAATGACAGCCTATAGAGACGGGCTTGTTTTCAGCAGGAAGAGAAGAGATGGATGTTCCAATTGACCATCTTATGTTAACATTAAAAAAGAAAAGTATTTCTGGTCCTTACTAAAAGCTTAATGTCAGAGAACCCCGAGCTTCTCTTTGATGAGCTTTCTTCAATATATATAGATTTTTTTTGCAACGGCATATTAAAAGAGGTTCTTAATTAAGCTCCCCCAATACATCATTGGAGGAGCTGTGGATCAGGATGGCTGGACCAGCTCTTCCTTTCCCAGCTGATTCAGGCTGCAATGCTCACAGCCATAACGCCACATTCACCGGCTACCCCAGCCAAGGGGGCACGCCTGCAGCCCCGCCAGAGAGGATGCCAGCTGGAGCACATCCTGGTAGAGAGCACGGAGCTGGGCGCATTCATCATGGCCTTGTTGCCCCAGTCCATCCAGACACTCCCAGGGACCCAATTAGCAGATCCGATATAGCATCCAAGTAGGCTGCAACCACTAAGATAAAGAGGAATAATAGATACGAAAGAATCAAGTGGGAAAAGGACATTTTGGATCCCGAAGGAGAGGGTTGCTCGTCAAAGATGCAAGGAACTGAAACAAAATAAGTCGTTGCTCCTTAAACTTTTGTCGCTACCAAGACTGGGGTTCATTAGCTTGGGACAAGCACCAACATTGCAAAAGAAAAAAAAAGCAATGCTTACTTTTCCCATGTTCAATTTCTTATTTAATATAACAAAAAGAAAGGGTTTAATAGGAAAGGGAGGGCATCATTCATTTTAGAGTCTGCAAGAAGTAAAAATGAAAAATGATCTGCTGATTAGTGATACGTAATTTTTTCCTTGAACGTCTTCAATAATGTGTGAATGTCACATTATATAACACTTATAATGATTAAACCAGAAGATGAAATAAGATAGGATAGATCTTGTGTTCTTCCCTGACGAGTGGACAACTCCTCTCATCAATCTCTCTGGGCTCGCAGCCTTAAATTGGATAAGCGGTGTTATTGGGGGAGATTTATTGCCACAAGACTTAGAAGCCTGGCTGAGGAAATCATAGAGTACTGTTCTGAGAAGCCTCCAGGATAATTCTTGAGATTTGCAGGCACTGTAGCCTGTCATGAAACATCGCCCGAACCAGTAATGAGTGGTGAACCTTATCAGCAGCTTAATATTCTGACAGCAACATTGAAAATGTTGTTGGTGCCCAGCTCTTAGGAAGGCAACGCATTCTACGTCCTAATTTGAGGCCATTTTGTAGAAATGGTGGCTTTGTTATAGTGGGAGGTAATGCAGTCACCCTGGATATTGGGGAGTACAGTGAGCTTTTGCTAAGTGGGACTACATCAAACAGAAAAGTTTTTGCACAACAAAGGAAACCAATGATGCATCTGATGAAGGGTTAACACCCAAAATTTGTAAATAATTCATACACAAAACACACACACACACACACACACACACACACACACACACACATACACAATCCAATTTAAAAGTGGGCAGAGGATCAGAACAGAGATTTCTCCAAAGAGATCATTCAGAAGGCCAATAGACATATGGAAAGATGCTCAAAGTTACCCATTTGTCAGAGAAATGCCATTTAAAAGCACAATGGGACATTACCTCACTCCTGTCAGAACGGCTACCATCAACAAACAAACAAGTGTTGGTGAGGATATAGAGAAAAGGGGACCCTCATGCTCTGTTGGTGGGAATGCAGATTGGTGCATCCACTCTGGAAACAGTATGGATTTTCCTCAAAACTTAAAAATGGAACCACCTTATGACCCAGTGACTCTACTTCTAGGGATTTATCTGAAGGAACCCAGGATACTAATTCAAAATCATATGTGTGCCTCTATATTCATTGCCGTGTTAATTATAATAGCCAAGATGTGGAAGCAACCCAAGTGCCCATCAAAGGAGAAGTGGATAAAAAAGCGGTGGTACCAGTACATAATGGAATACTACTTGGGCATAAAAAATAATGAAAGGTTGCCATTTTGTGACAGCATGGATGAGCCTAGAGGGTATTATGCTAAGTGAAATGAATTAGAGAGAGAAAAATAGCATATGATTTCACTTGTATGTGGAATCTAAAGAAAAAAGTAAACAAAATTAAAGCAGACTCATAGGCACAGAGGGGAGGGAAAAGAGGGGAATGGATTATGAAGTATACGTTGATAATAACACAGTAGTCATGGGGGTGTGAGTAAAGCATAGGGAGTGTGGTCAGTGATGTTGCCATAATTTTGTGTGGCATGGTTGGGGTGCTGGAGGTTTCGGGGGGGAGCACTGTGCTGAATACATGATTGGATCTTGGGCTTTGCACTGGAAAACATTTCAAAATGAAATGGGGAAAAATTTAAGATAAAAAATGAATACAATTATATTTTTTAAGAACAGTTTTGAATTTAGAGCAAAATTGAGGTGAAGGAATAGAGATTTCCCATGAATTCCCTGGCCCCACACTATATTCTCCCTCACTTTTGACATTCCTCACCAGAATGGTGTATTTGTTACAATTGATGAACCTGCACTGACACATCATTATCACACAGAGCCCATAGTTTGCATTAGGTTTCATTCTCTGTGTTGTACATTTTATGGGTTTGGACAAATTAATAATGGCATGAATCTACCTTTATAGTAATATACACAGCAATTTTAATACCCTGAAAACCTCTATCCTTCTCCTATTTGTACCTCCCTCTCCCCATCTCCTGAAAAAAACACACAAAAACCCTAGTTTTTACTGTCTTCATTGTTTTGCTTTTTTCCAGCATGTCATATAGTTGTAATCATACAATATATACCCTTTTTCAGATTGGCTTTTTTTTTTCATTTAGTAATATGCATTTAAGTTTCCTTTATGTCATTTTATGACGTGGTAGCTCATTTTATTATAGTGTGAGTATTTCATTGTCTGAGTATACCACAGTTTATTCATCCATTCACCTACTGAAGGACATCTTGGTTGCTTGCAAGTTTTGGTAATTAGGAGTAAAGCTGCTATAAACATCATGTGCAGGTTTTGTGTGGACATAAGCTCTCAACTCCTTTGGGTAAATACTAAGGAACATGATTGCTGGACCACATGGTAAGAATATTTATAAGAAACCAACGAACTGTCTTCTGCAGCTACCACTTTTTATATTACTTTTAAATTCAATACAAGAAACATTAAACGTCTTGTTGGAATCCCAGAATATTGTGTGTGTGTATGGGGGGTTTCCTTGAATTTTATGTGGCGGTCACATACTAATGTTATTTTGGAGAAATAGCAAAGTGGTGCTCTTTTTTTCTTTCTTCTTGTACTGCCACTGGGAAAAATGTCTTCCATATTCAAATAAAAACTTTAAAACATGAAGTCATGGTGTTGTCTAACAACTGGAACATTATAGGTAGAAGTAAGCATGTGTGTGTGTGTGTGTGTGTGTGTGTGTGTGTGTGTGTGTGTGAGAAGGAGGGATATGTGTGTGCATATAAGTCAATGCATTTGATTTATTTTTTTTAATTTTTAAATAATTTTTATTGTTGATAGTATGATAGATATCTCCCATTTTCCCTCCCTTTTTACCCCCTCCAACCAGCCCTTTTCTCCCCCCACCCCCAACACACACACACACACTCAGGTCTTCACTACCCTATTGCCTTTGTCATGGTCCTATGCATATAAGCATATAAGTTCTTTGGGTCATCTCTTCTCATCCCCCCCTCCACACCAACCCCACATTGAGGTATGTCAGTCTGTTCTATGCCTCATTTGCTTTATTAAGAAGGAGTAGAATGATGATTTATTGGTCAATGAAAACTTTTCACGTGAAGGCAAACTGGTCATTTATGCACAGCTATTTGGGAGCATGTAGCCTTGCTTTGTTCTCAGGAGGGGAACTCTGTTTTTGATGAGGAACCTTACATTTTTTTCAGTGCAAAGAAAGTAGCTCTTTGCACCTTGCTGACTAAGTTGCTAACTATTCTTCAGCCACAAGTCTCATTTTCCTCTTTGTTTAGTGTTTACATACACATAATATGATGTCTGTTCTGCTGTCTACAAATAACTCCTTTTCTTCAATCTCTAAGACCCAGGATCAAACAACACTTTTCTCTTAGGCATATTTTATTATTTTTTAGATTAGAACCAGTCTATAAAATTTGTAAATTTTCAAAGTTAAAAACCAATGAGAAATAGTTTCCCTTAGAATCTTTTTAGGACTTAAGTTTAGTCAGAGTGTGTGTGTGTGTGTGTGTGTGTGTGTGTGTGTGTGTCTGTGTATGTGTGTATGTATGTGTGTGTTTAAATACAACTGTAAAATCTGTTGTTTCATAACTGTTTGTGGGGAAAATGTGGGCCTTGGTATTGTTTAACTGCAGTCCAACAGAGGACTATCATATTGTGCTTCTAATCAAAAAATAAATTGAACATAGTGGTAGGCTTATAGAAAGAGAGAGAATTAGATTTGATTAGATTAGCTTTAACCTGCCTGGAATAAAACTGCCTGCCTTTCCTGTTATTTGTCAGAGTTTATAGCAGGTTTCGTCTACAATGCTTTCACTATTATTTCCAGGCGGTAAAAAGGCAGTCAAGCAGAAAAGACACTCATAAATGTCAGAAAAGAGTAAGTTTTTTTAGATTTCAAGGGCTTTGAAGGTCAAGTGCAACCCACTTAAAGGAAGCAGAGTGATGGGTATGTGGTAGCATACTGTTAGTTGGTATATTTAAGCATATAATTTATGTCAAGTTAATGTATTTGTCTATTACTCTATGGAAAAGAAATATCCTGGGAAGACTCTATTTAGTCTATACATTTTTTCCACCTCTTTGAAGGTAAAGTAAGTCAAATTTCCATAATGTGTGATAAGGAAGAAAAGATGTTAAACTTGTCAAACCAGATCAGGTTATGGAGCTCTGTGTTTCTTCCCTTGTTCTTCCCATTGTAATTCAGTTCTTTCCCCTGGCAGCTTCCACATTCCATGATGTGAAGAGGAAGAGCTAGCTCTGTTATGAATTCTTGCAAACCAGGGAGGTATTCCCCACCCCACCCCCGGAAGCCTATATTGAGATGTTTTCCTTTTCTTTTTTCTTTTGGTTATGAGGCTTTATTTTTTTCCCCTGTAGGGAATCTGAACAATTATAGTTTAAAGCTACCAAAAATAGATATGTTCTTTGATATCAAAGAACTTCTTGAAGATTTTTCAAACTAAAGAGACCCAGAGTTTGTATTTCAAGGTGCTACTAACATGGGTCTTTGTTGTTAAAAACTCTCAGAATGTTCTACCAAGTGTATTATTCTTTGACAATGTTGGAGTTTTCAGTACTATGCATTTGGTAAATGGTAAGGTGTTTGAGTGTGTATGTGTGAGTGTGTGTGTGTGTGTGTGTGTGTGGGTGTGTGTGTGTATCTATGTGTGTTCCCATTTCTGCTGAATTGAGTCTCCATAGTTACAAATTGTTTTTCATGTTGTAAGATGAATAGAGAGGATAGGGAGTAGGAAATGGCATAGATATTGCTGAGAGCTCACTAGGTGCCATATACATAATGTATATTTTTTCAATATTCCCTGTTACTGTGAAAAGTGGTAGATTACTATCCCCATTTTCCAGATTGGAGGTTCAGAAAGGTAAAGTGTACTTGTCTAGGAGCAAACCCAAGTTTCTTTAACGTCCAAAGTTAGCTCACTGTAGGCTCCAGAGAGGAGGGATTAATGGGAAGAGAAATAAATAATGAAACCTGCAGATCAAAGCCAATTTCTTGGTAAAATTGAGTGTGTGTGTGTGTGTGTGTGTGTGTGTGTGTGTGTGTGTGCGCGTGTGTTAGGGAGAGCAAATACACTTTTATGCACTAATATGCATTGAGAACTGTAATATATCTACATGGCAGAAGTTCAGGTGTTCTCTTTTCTTTCTATGGAAATGTCTTTGCTCATCCTACTTAGGCCCTACTTTGCTCCTACTTTCCTAGACTTCTTTTCTTTTATTATATGCTTCCCCTTCTATTTCCAATTTTCAATCTGAAAATTCCTGTTTCTTTTCATATATGGAGAATCAACTTCTCTCTTTGCTTTCACTCTCTTTTTCTAGACCATGCCTTATCTTAGAATCCAAAGTGTCTGTGACAGTATTTTACTGAGAATGAACCATGAAAGTGTATTCAACAAATGTTTGTTGAGCACCTCATGTAGGAGATAGGATGATGTAGTGGCAATGAAAACAGACCATTCCTTCCCTCGTGGAATTTCAATCCTAATGAGAAAGGGAACTGACCACTCCACACTTGTATGGAATTTTAGTGTTTTGAAAGAAGGCTTTGTATATGTTTAATCAGAGTTAAACTTCATAAATCTGTGAGGAAGGGGAACTTAAAAATCTCCATTTTATAGTTTAGAACTCTTTAAGTAGGAACTACTTTGCCCAGTGTGGAGCTGAGGTTAGAATATAGTCTTTCTATCTACAAATTATATTACCTCTTAAAAATGATTAAAACAAAACATCAAGAGATAATACAAGCATCTTGATTTCCACTTACATAACTATTTTCTCACCTGAAAACCCCAGAGACAAATTATTGCATTCATTTAATTTATTGATTCACCAATATTTCTTTTCTTTTTCTTTGTAGTGACTTTAGGAGTTTTATTTATGGAGCAGTTATTTTTTTGATCATCAAGTTATTTTATTACACACACACACACACACACACACACACACACTGAGTGGCCAGATTATTATGATCTCTGAATGCATAATAATCTGGCCACTCAGCATATAGCTTATATAATAAAAGGCTAATATGCAAATTGTCCCCTTGACCAGTTCAATCATCAGATAGGCTGGCCAATTACTCATCATGCACCGGACCTCTAATGTGTGTGCGTGTGTGTGTGTGTGTGTGTGTGTGTGTGTGTGTGTGTATTAGAGGCCCAGTGCACAAATACGTGCAACAATGAGGTCTCTTGGACTGGCCTGTGTGATCAGGCTGAAACTGGCTCTCCAACCTCTCCCAAGGGGTCCTGGATTTCGAGAGGGTGCAGGCTAGCGGAGGGACCCCACTAGTGCACACAATCACGGCCAGGGAGGTGGCCAGCCAGGGAGAGACTGGAAGGGCTCCAGGGCATGTCTGGCCCATCTCGCTCAGTCCCAATCTGCCTGACCTCAGCAGCAAGCTTACCCACTGGTCAGAGCGTCTGCCCCCTGGTGGTCAGTGCACATTATAGTGGCTGGTAAACTGGTCGACTGCTTGTCCCTGGTGGTCAGTGCACATCATAGGGAGCTGTTGAGCGGCCTTAGCATATCATTAGTATATTATGCTTTGATTGGTTTAACGGATGATCGATGACCACTTAGGATATTAGGCTTTTTATATATAATATAATAATATATATATATATATATATATATATATATATATATATATATATATATATATCACACACACACACACACACACACCCTTTTCTTTGTGGTGTTTCGATGGTTTTTGGAACGATGGAGGCAGGGTGTGTGGTCCTGTGGTCTGAGGGCAGGCTTTCCTGGCAAGGTAGGTATGTATAGGAGCAGATTTCAGGAAATGTGATGGAACTCCCAGGTTCCTCTGTCCCCAAGCAGAAACATTTCTTTCCTCCACATGGACCATCCCTCACCTCTAAAAACTATTTCCCCCTTCACAGTCCCAGAGAAAAGGAAACCCTAGCAAGGGCATAGGCCCATCTACCGCCATTCCTGAGTTCCTTTTCCTGCTGACCGATTACATGCCGGGTAAAAATGCTTATTTTCACCAACATTTGTTGAGCACCTACTATGTGCCAAAGACTGAGTTTCCAGGACTAGGGGTCAAAGATGTAGTCATTCCTTCAGGGTATTGTAATTTACTGGAATAAACAGACATAAAACTAAATAAATACAGGGCCATGAGATAAGATACTCTAGAGGTATAAAGAAATGATGACTTGCACTTTAGACATCTTTATTGAATTTTGACATCACTACTTACTAGCTGCTCTCTCATTTATCCCCTTTGACTAACAGTTTCCTCAACTGTACAATGGGGGATAAGAGTATTTACATGGATGCAGTTCTAAATATTAGAAGAAAAGTGTGTAAAGAGTCCAGCACAATTTTACACACACAGTAGGTGCTCAATCAATGAGACTATAATTATAATATGTATATCTATATATAAAATATGTATTATATATACCTATTTTATATCTATGTATGTATCTATGCATGTATGTATCTGGCTATGGACTTCATAAGAATGTAGGGACTAATTTGCTGATGAGACAATAGAAAGGCTAGGGGGACTCTCTGAGAGAAGGTGAATTTTTCAGACTATGAAGTCAAATTTTTTATTTTGTTTTGTCGGGTTTTATTTTTTTCCTGTATTGAAATTTTGAGTAGAAGGAACGATACCAATGTATGAAGCCATCAAGTAGCAAGGAGCTTTCCAAGAACCACAGGACACCTATAATAGCTAAGGTATGAAGTATGAACCTCTAGAGGCTGGTAGGCTGAATGAATAGACACCAGATCATAAAGGAGTTTTTTTATATCACGCAAAACCATTTGGACTTTGTCTTATCATACAGACCACTTCCTGTCACCTACATAGAAAGTGACAAGCCCGGACTTAAAGTGGTTAATACAACTTACCTTTGTTTGTGGAGTTCTTGATTAAGTGGAAAGAATAGAAACGTTACCAAAAATGTATCTGAAAAAACAAGACATGATATATATTGAACAAGAATCTTTATGATTGGTGGACAATGAAGAGGTGAGTTTTCTGGTGAAGTATGCCATCTTAAACCAAGTCCCAGGAGGAGCGAGTGGGCTGCGCTGATGTAACAGACAAAGTACCCTGGGGCAAATTTTGTCCATTTAAATGGAAAGTTCCAAAGCAGCAGGAACGGAGCTCTGAGTGCCTGAACCCCAAGTAGAACACTTACTGTTTTCTCCTGAAAGTCACATAAATATTTGATAATGTCTCCTTTTCTGAGAAGGGGCCCTCTCTCAGTGGGAGTGGTTTTTGGTATCCTTAGCAGAACAGAATTTTTTATTTTCTTACGTTTTTCTTTATGTCTTGAGGTGGATTCTAAAAGATCCTAGGGTATGTTGATTTTGAATTCTCACAAAAGTATATTTTTTTTCACAGTCATTCATTATAAAAGGCAATAAACATGATATATTTAGAAGTATTCAGGACCTGCTATCAGTGCCACCTGGGAATAAACTATCTTGCCACTCGCACCTCCCACAGGAGAAAAGAATCACAATTCACATTTAGGAAATATTGCATGTGTTTGCCTCTGTTTTGCTCGTTTTGACTGCCCTGCTGAAAAGCAGATCCTTTTTTGCAGATAAAACTTGCCCTGCCTTGCTGAACTGCTCATCTATTTTGCTGCTGCGGAACAAAAGGCTTTGTTAAAAATCAGGAGCAAAGTCTGGTTTGCAAAATACTGTCTAAAAAGAACGTAATGCCGGAAAATGTCAAACTGTGCTAAGACAATCGGCCAACGTTGTGCTTTGGAAAACCACCCAGCAAATTCAGCACATATTGTTTGAAAGTGAAGAGTAATTACGTGTTTTGTAAGCGGCATCTTACGAATTGGTGGTTCGGTGCTTGAGAATCAACGAGGGGTGTGGAGGTCTGTGGCCTTGCCCTTGGTGCGGAGCTAGGCCAGTGGGTGCACAGTTAAAGGTGATGAGCCGTGCTGTGCTCGCTCGGGGCTCCAAAACTGTTTGCAGATTCCTCATGTGCTTTCAAGGTTTGTGTACTTGAGGCTTCTGGCTTGGCTGCTTTTGTCAATGGAGAAACATTGGTGACTAAAACAGAGTTGCTATGTTCCAGGAGCTCACAATCTAGCAGGGAAAGAGATAGTTAGCCAGCCATTGCAACAGTGATTGATATGCAGGGGAGGTTGGGTCACTATTCTAGAGAAGAATGCCCACCTAGGCTGGGTCTTGGGCACCTGAGCACCGATTTGTAGTTGAAATGTGAAGATTTAGCACAAGTGTACCTTCCCATCCACTGAATGTATTTCTGAAGTTTGGGGAAATGACTTTTATTTTGCCACAACCGTTTCTTGGTACTTCTTCCCCTGGAACTACCTTTGTGTGTATTTTTATGATAATGGTTGCTGATTAAATCTGAATATTGGGCTTATAGAATGAGCAAATAATCTTCAGAGAAATCTTCATCTTTATGCAGCCACATGTAAGAAACAAAAACAGATTTTGTTTTCTTAGTCCAAGAAATATGCATACAAATGAAAAATTTCGGACTGCCTTTGCTTTTATTTCAGGTTTTCAACAAACTAACTCAGTGGGCATTTGGTATTCCTATTGTGAGTGCCACGGCTTAGTGGAAGTGGTTTGACCAGCTGTGTTAACCCATCAGTGTCCATATACACAAGATAGATTGAACTGGATCCCATTCTGTACAACGGGGTGAAAAAAAATATGGACTCTTCCTTTAAGATAAGGGTGAGAAAGGAAATGATCTCTTTTGCTGCAAAGTTTTTCTCAGCAGGTGCAAAATAGCTGCAATCAGGTAGGCTTTGGTAAGTGGCAGCTGCTATCTACTAAGTTGAAAGATCACAAATTCTCACCCCATTTCTACTTCAATTTCGTAGACACCGGGCTCAATTTGTGAGTGTCTGGAGGCATGTCTAACTCTGTGACAAGATAGGGGCCTGTGCCCTGAGTGGGAACCACGTACACAGCTGTGCTGCCAGCTCTCCTGTAATGACGCCTGCTCTGGCCAGTCAGGGTCCATGGGTCATCACTATAGAGTCTTAGATTTGAGAGCCAGCAGGGATCCTAAAAACATTCCATTGCACTGGGCTAAAAAGGAAAACAGCCTTCCACGTGGTCACATGGGTTATAAGATTTATCAAGACCTTGCCTTTGGCCTCAAGCTGCTTCCTGTTTTGTGCTAGGGGGCTAATATGCCAGGTTGCTCTGATTCATACTACTACTGCCTGCAGCATTGTGTTGAAAGGTGTTGAAATAGCTCCCGGATTCGGGGAAGTGGTGCTGCGGTTGATCAGCAATGTGCAGCAGTGTGAATTTGGCTGAATGATGAAGGCTGATTGGAAATCATGTAGTTATGACATGATGTGAAGTATGCCTCAGAATTAAGTGCTCTGAGCTCTTCCTGGCGGGTCAGGACAATAATAGAGGCGATGTTTGGGTTTTTTCTTGAAGAGTAAGGAACAGTTTCCCTGACAGAGAAAGGAAAGGAAAAGACATTTCTGGAAGGAACAATAGCTTGTGGAAGGGAACTGCTATGTGGAGATAAGAAGGAAATTAATGACCTTTGAGAGCCTGCTATGTGCTAGGCACTAAGCTAGGGTGCTGTCTCATTATTTGATTTTCATAATGACTCTCATTTTGAAGCTGAGGTACAGGGACAAAAATTTAAGATGCTCAAGATCATATAGCTACTAAGTAGAACTAAGATCTCAGTTGTTGGGTTGCCAGAGTAACTTTTGTGGTAGTTACTCAGGTGGGGGGGGGCAGTATTGGTGAGGAAGACTGGGTGAGAGAGGGGGATATCAGTAACTTGGGTTTGGACTATTGAATTGTAGTAGCCATCTGAATAGAGGTGGCTATTAGGTTGTTAGAAAAATGGCACTAACTCATCTGGTTATGATAAAAACATATTGAAGACTCACTGATATTAGGACAAGTCCAATGCATAAATTTCTAGGCTCCTGCGTAACAGTGGATATTTTTCTGCCTTTGCTATTCCAGCACAGAGACTTTCTTATCTAATAAAAGGGTAGTATGCAGATTAACCATCACTCCATCATAAAAGATGGCAGTGGCCATAGCAGACGGGGTGCTGGACATTGGCGACATCACCCCAGCAATGAGCCCCAGCATCCTGTGTGCTCCCACCCATGGAGGGAGGGAGGGAGGGCAGGCAGGTGGGCCTCTGGCCAGAGGCTGGCCAGAGCACGCAGGATGCTGGCATCATTGCAGGCTGGGCTGAGGGACCCCCTCCCCCTATGCATGAACTTCATGCACCGGGCCTCTAGTAAGTAATAAGCTAGTATGCTTTATGTAGCCTGAGCAATTCAGATTACTGTCAATGCAATATTAAATCCAGAATTGATAGGAAAATGGTCTTACTTAGAAATTCAAGTGTTCTTGACACAATACTATTTATTACCACCATGAGACCTGTGCTCTGTGCTCTGGCAAACCTCTGCTTGTGTTCAGCAAAAGACTCTTTAATATGTAAGCTTTCCTCTGCTAAAGCTCAACTTTGACCTACAAAAGAACAGTGCCTGTTCCTTAGAGAGGCTGGGAGGTGCCACAGTTGATATCTGGCCTGGGGGTGGGGTCCATATGCATATGTATACAAGGTGTCTAAACATGTTCAAAGGAGGGGTTTTTGTTTGTTTTGTTTTGTTTTGTTTCATTTGTATAATCTCAACCAGAAGATAAATCCCCAAATTTTTATGTTAGTGAATCCAGTGTCCAGGGCACCTCTGGGACTCCTTGTTATCTTTTCTTTATGGACTTGTGGTTATGCTTTCTTTGGGGTAAAGGGTGAGGGAAGATATTTAAAATAGTCAAGGCCCAATTCTCTTTGTTCCCTAGGATGATGATGATGATGATGATGATGATGATGATGTTTGATGACCATGGCAAGGATTAGTGCTATGATGATAACACCACCATATTTTATTGATTTTCAAATGTTTTCCCATTTTTTTTCTCATTTCTGAGATTGAGGTGTGTCTTATACTTAATACCACTTTGAAGTTGCTATTAACCTGAAATAAAGTTAAATTCTCCCAGATAGGATTTGTGTGTGTGTGTGTGTGTGTGTTTTATAAATCACCTGAGGACATTACCACCCTGAGACCACTTCAAATTGAATTATTGACTGAGTTATTCTTAAATCACACTGGTAGTATGAACTTATATCAAAGACCTGCTTGAGTACCTGCATGTGGTTTAAATTCTCAGGAGAGTTTCTTTTCCCTTTCTCTCTTCTTGCTGTGCCTTTCTTTCTGAATGCAAGCTTTATTTCTATACTATTCTAACTTTAGGGAAATATCATTTTGGTGTCTTAGCTTTTTGCAGAGGTTTCTTATTAAACTCCTCATGTTGTCATTCTTACCCTATTTAGAGTAATGGTATGACTAGCAATTGATAGATCTTAGGTTTGATGAAATACTATAACAATAAATTTAACATTCACAGGGCACATTCCCTATGCCAGGCAGTGTTTTAAGGCTCTTAATACTAATAGGTAGTAACTCATTTAAGCCTCTAACAGTCATATTAGGTAGGTACTATTGTTGCCCCAATTTCAGGTAAGAAAACAGAGCCACCAAGAGGTTAAGCAGGAACCTGTGCCCAAGTTCACCTGTATTAACTCATTCAGTATAGCTCAACCACTCTTAGTCTACAGACAGGCTGCTGGTGGCAATCCGTTGTCATTTCTGGAAGGTACTGGTCATAGTACCTGATATTTGCTGAGCACACAGCTCAGGAAATGGGCCATTGTCCTTGTTAGAAGAACAGAGTATCATTTCGGCATCCACTTTTCATTCCCTGATGCAGGATTCTTGCCTTAAGTGCTATCCTCAGACAAAAGCTGGTTTTCTAAAAAATATGAATTCTTATCTTTTCATTATGTGTTATATAAAGATGTTGCTCTAAGCAGGTCTGCTACCATTCAGGTCTGCACATTCTATCTATCAGGAACTTCAAAGCAATTCTCAGTGAAAAGTCCAGTTCAACCAAAACTCAAATTCTTGTTACTTCAATTTGTCTTCCCATCTTCTTTCTCTTCCCCCACCTGACACCACACCTACATCGAATCTACATAGAAATCTTCAAGGGAGATATATTAAGAGGAAACAAGAAAATAATATATGCAGGCTTTCCCCTTAATGAAAAATGTAGTTTTCTAATGATCTTAATCTGAATTTTGGGGGATAATTTATTGCGAGTATTTAGGAGAGAATAAGTTTTAATTCTTTTATCCCTTCTTATTTCTCTTCTTTATTTTTCTCATGTCTTTTACCAGTATTTACTGACTATCTTATAAATTTAAGACACTGTGTTTGATGCTCCCTGGAGGAGAGAGAATTCTCAGACTCTGTTCACGTACTTAAGAAAAAATTAAAGATAAAATTATAGGGGAATCTTTTCCTCCCTCTCCCTCTCTTCCTTACTCCTTTCCTCAATTTTTCTTCTTCACCCACCCTACCCTACCTCACCTCCTCCATGAACAAGAAGCCAGGGAGGAAGAGAAGACTTTAGGGAGGAAACATTATTTGAGCTGGGTCATGTTTAAACTTGTACAGATGGGGACAGTCAAAAATAGCAGGGCACCAGTGAGGAACAGCCTGGACAGTCACAAAAATTGGGCTTTGGAGAATGGTGAGAAGTCCAGCCTGAAGTGTGGAGGGCATGAAAAGAGAGATGAAAGATGAGACTCAAGGAAAAGCCTTCCCTTCTTATAGGGAAAATCATGTGAGGTGATAGATTTGAATGCACTTGATAAGATAAATGCTGTTTAATGAAGGTCGGGTGGATTCACAGAAAAATAAGAGGTCCCAGTTGGTGTCATCACCATCATCCTCATTGTTGTCATTCTCATCATGGTCCTAATAACCTCTAAGAGGGACTCCCTAGGGCCCCAATGACTCTAAAATCACCAGAATTTTACCCTTATGCTCCACTTCAGTGTCTTGAACACCTCCAAAGTAAGACTTTCTCTACTTAAAAGGCTAATATGCTGTCTGACTGGTTGCTGTGACACACACTGACCACCAGGAGGCAGATGCTCAATGCAGGAGCTGCTGTGATGTGCACTGGCCATTTTCAGAGAAAAGGCACTGCAGACCTGGTGCCCACAAAGCAACATTAAATTTCCCCCAAGTAGCACACAGGTCCTTCCAAAACCCCACCAAATCACTGCCGAAACCTCATGGTGCAAAGTGCAGCCTGGAAATGGTGGCTGTGGGTGTTGGGTAATGAGGTCACATAGTAATGCCCTACTTCCTCTCCCTAGTGACTAGCCTCTTTGAAGTTTCTTCAGCCTAGGAACATGACTTGTTTTATAGCCAGGTGGAAACATTTTACACTTTAACCAAATGTCTGTGAAGCGTTTTTCTGTGTTTCACCTCATTTGATCCTCACAGAAGTCCTGGAGTAAGTAGATAGGAGACTTGGTGGAATCCTATTTTCTTTTGATTAGCCAGAAAACAGAGATTTAGAAAGCTTAGAAACTTAACCGACTGAAAAGAATTAAGAAACTGTGGACCTTGAAAATGACTTCAGGTTTTCTCACTGCACAGAATAGTCCAACACTGCTGCAGTTACATATTTTACCCTTTGTTCTCCTTGTGGTCTAGTGTAATAATCTGCTACAATAATAATAGCTTAATCAGAAAGCTAGTTAATTAAGCAAATTTATTCTATATGTATAAAAGGCTATGTTGACTCGTGCATGTGTGATACATATAAAGCTCTTGCTGGCACCAATTACACATGTGCATTTTGATCTGTCAGTGTTGATCGTGAATTTGGTTGACACTTCCATTGTAGAGAAAGGGAGAATAGCAATATTAAAACATTTCTTCTAATTAATTTCCTTTCAATGTGCATGGGTTTATGCACTGAGCTACTAGTTGGAATACAAGAGACAAACTTACTTCTTTAATAGTGAAAGATGCCAGCAGATGTTTGCAGAAACCAAATAAGGCCAATGAGGGAGAAGTGGTTGAGAATACAACAAAAGTGCCTGCTCTGATTGCCTAAGTATTTTCATTGTCCTTGGTTAGTTAGTATTTCTCTTTCCTCAATGAAATGCTAGGGGCACAGAGAGAGGACAGCAGGGGGACTGGAACATATTCCTTCTTGTAGTATAAACATCTAATGAAAAAAGGAATAACTCTAGGGCCATCTGCCCCCATCTTTGATGGTCTCATCATGAGAACCAACCGTTTGGATTACATTTTTCTCTGTCTGTTTGTACAGCTACACTGAAAAATCTTCTTTCTGGACTCTTCATACCAGCTACACAGTATCAATCTTTAATTCTATCTTGGGTTTCTGAAGAGCTTTGATTCCCTTCTGTTATCTGAAAGGACATATACTGAAGTAATTCGGTTAAGGTGTAGTGCCAAAATGAGATAGAACTGCTTTTATATAATTTTACAAAATGAAACAAACCCAGTGAATGTAGCCATGATTGTCTCATTTGATATTGTAGTGGCTTAAAAGTCAAATCTGGCCAGAAAAACCTAAATCCCTTCCTCAAATGAAATAAGAAAAATGTGCAGGTATATTAAAAACATTTTTCATTATGCTTTTCAAATAGGTGTTAGAGAGTTCAGTGGGATTTCTTATCATATCATCTGACAAACTCATAATGCTTGTGTTTACTTGAACTTCTCTATAGTGTTTGCAGCTATTGGAAGTCTCTGTTGGGGAAAAATATCCCTGAGGGAAATTTGGCACTAGTAACTTTTCCCTAGGCCTAGCTTTTTGCATGGAATAATTTACGACAGCTTTGCCCATGAGAATTCTATTCCCTTTGTTTTTGTTGGTTGGGTTTGTAAATCCTTACTAGATTCTACCCAAGTCTGAAAATGACATGTTGATGTGGGCTCCAAATTCGTAATGCGGGTCACCATATTGATGGTGTTCTACTACTTTCAACCTTTTTCTTCTCCTTTTTTTTTTTTTAAATGATCAATATTTTGAGTTTAGCTGCATCCTCATTGAATAAAAGGATCATAGAATTGTGGGACTGAGAATGGAAGACAAACCCGTTCTATCACTTTGGTTCGTAAGAACTGCCCTCAATAAGATACCACACTACTGATTGACAAAGGCTCCTAATGTTTTCTAGCAGAAGTGGAAAAAGAATTGCATTATTTTCCCAGAGTGCTAACCAGTGGTGCCCAGTAGCTATCTTTTTGATACTGGGAAGAGAGCCAGATTTAGGCAAAATGAATTAAATTTGCCCACAAATTACTGATTTCGAAGTAAATGGAAGTAAATGTAATTACCATGCTTCAGATCAGCCTCTTAATTTTCCCTATGAATTAAGTATTTTGTTATTGACAAGAAGTATTACAAAATCTACTTCAGGGCTAGTATCAGTTTTTAAAATTTATGAAGCAGTTTTATAAGAGCAATTCCATTGGTATGAGTAACAACAACTTAGTTAATTCAGTCACTAGAACACAGGCTTCAGAGTTGGGATATCTCAGTTCAATACCTGTCTTTACTGTGTCCTTGCTCTATAACCTTGGGCAAGTCACTCAATTTTTTTTATCTTTCTCTCTTTTTTGGAAGGGATGGGTCTCTGGCAAATGGGAATTACAGAAGTATTTCTCCAACTGATAACACTGAAATATTTTCTATTAAGACTATGATGATTATTTACATATATACACTCTATGTAGACTTTATTCCTAGTGCCCCTACTGAGAGAAGAAAGGCCAATCTCTGAAAGTAGTGACTGCACTTTTCATATTGATCATTTAATGTCCACTGGTGATATTTGATGAAGTGGTCATTCTTGCTCTTGTCACCACCTTTCCCCCCAAATGCTCTTTCCACCCCTCCCCCATCCCTTGACTACACCATTTCCAGCATGAGCTTTCCAAAATCAAGTCTGATCCTGTAGATCATGCCAGACTCTATGGCAAGATATGTAAGACTTTCCATAATCAGATCACCTACTTGTCTTTCCAGCTCCATTTTGCCTGCCTTCTTTAAAGTCTGCTCTCAAAGTCTATCTCTTTTTTAAAATATATATTTTTATTGATTTCTGAGAGGAAGGGAGAGGTATAGAGGGAGATAGAAACATCAATGATTCATTGATTGGCTACCTCTTGCATGTCTCCTACTGGGGATCGAGCCCGCAACCCAGCTGTGTGCCCTTGACTGGAATCAAACCCGGGACCCTTCAGTCCACAGGCTGACGCTCTATCCACTGAGTCAAACCAGCTAGGGTCTCAAAATCTATTTTCCACCCCCTGCTTCCTGGATTCTGAAATGCTGTTTATCCTCCTATGTTGATGTTATTAGACATTCACTACTTTATTCTTGATGACCTCAATAATTCTCTCATCAGCTATGCTGCTTAAGGCTGGCCTTGACCAGCTCCTGAATGGACTCCACCAATCTAGGACTGTCTACCTTTTATTATCCTCCTTTTCTTATCCCTTAACAAATGAGTGAGAGTTTTCCCCATGGTTCAGTATAGTTTAATAAGCAGGATCTACACTGTTTGTTGATTCAATAGCTAAAACAAAACAAAACAAATAAAGACTTCATTTATATAATCTGAGCTTTGTTGATTTATCGTGTGCAAATGGAAAGTAGCTTTATTGCATTTATGGAGAACCAGACTTGAAGCTTAACCAGTGGCATAAGGCAAAATTACATTGATTACACAATTTTTTACATGGGGCAATAATTTATATTTGATAAGGTCACAAGTAGGTAATGGGAAGGGGCTCATCAATGTGTGAGGTGATTAAGTATTCATACAAATAATACAATTGACATTTTCTTTTATATTTATTATTGGGTAAATGAAAACATATGGATAAAAGTGTGCATTATTTTATCATAGTAAGAAATTACTTTAGTCATTTAATAATACTATTTAAGTAAAGAAATATACATTTATACTGTTGTTTATTACTTATGAAAAAGAAACAAAACAATATCTAGAAACTGACTAAATTAATAGTTAAAGACATTGCGGTTAAAGGCTAGCTCTCTGGTAGAAAAAAATACATATACAGATATAAATATAGCTTCCAAATTTGCCAGGTCCACATTCCTGCAATTGTTTTCTCTCTAAATCATGAATTCTCTGTGGGTTTTATTTCAAAATAAGTATTTCTGCTATAAGTCTGATAAATGATATTCCAACTCTAAAGAGCAAGCAACTAGAATGCCATGTTTTTGACGCATATTTTTGCAGCACAGAGGGGACTAAACTCTAAATGTCTCAGCTGTTAAAGGCCCCGTCAGACTTGCCCAAAATGAAGAACAGAAGGAGAAAGCTTTCCCTAAAGCAACTCACCAGATCTGTTTGGGCACTGGGACTCTCCCTTAGATCTTGTGTGGATAAGTTGCACTGAATAGTTAAAGGTTTTGCAGCTGCCTGGAATATTTGAGAAAAAGAGCTCTCTACGTGCTTGTCATGCATTTACATAGGCTGGACAGATTTGTTCTGTCTACCAAATCTCTGATGATTTGTGGTCATATTACAACAATAATGTCTGGTTTTTGAGTGCTCACTATGGGTCTGAAACTATCCTCTGCATTTTCTCCATATAGTGTCATTGAATGTCCTTGCTTCTGGTGCTTGGGGACCAGCTTATGGAGTTTATGTCAGCTTTTTGTAGTACAAAAGTTTGTTGAGCTGTCTTCTCCATTATGAACTTGACAAGTCCTTACTGTTGTTTTTGCTTATCTGATTGTTGGTTGTTGAATCTAGGGGATACTCTGATTACTTCAATACAGGCAGCAGTGGTCACTTCCATAAACAAATTGTTAGAGATCTGATATACATATGAACAGGTAGCATCTTCTAATTTACTGAGTGTTGGTAGACTAGAAAGAAGCCCCTGAGTGAGTAAACTAAGTCAAACAATTGGAAGCAGGGCACGATGGTATGTTACATGGCAGTTTCCAGTGAAATGAAGTGATTGACATATTTGCACATGGTTGGAAAGTGAAGAATTCTAAAACATGGTCTTTTTATACATTTATCCTTTTATTATTCTAATCACCCTAATGTAACATAGATAAGGAAGATAATTTCCTCTGAGTTAATGTATTTGACTATTGTTTGTTTTATGATAGAATCCTGTTTACTTACCTAGAATTATCTCCTACCACATACAACCTACATATTCTTATTATCAAATGATTTTCAGACCAAATTAAGGCCTTTCAAAATTCTGTACCTTAGCCTATGCGGTTCCCTCTGCTCGGAATGCCCTTCCATCTTTACTTGTCTAATCCCTTCTCATTTTTCAGGACTCCATTTGAATACCACCTTTCCAGGCAAGTATTCCCTGATTTGTTCTGCACTACCCAACCCCCACTGCTTCTGGGTTGCACGGCACCCTGAGCGTAACTCTGTCACCTCCTGTAAAATGTGCTATTATATTTTTCTGTTTACTTGCCAGCTGCACTAGGTTGTGACTCTGTAAGCATGGTCTGTCTTTTGGGGCTTATTTATGTTTTTCTGCACCTCAGCAAGTCTATGCAGTACACGAACTTATGAACAATTATGACTTGAAGGAGTGAATGCGTTCATATAAATTGTACATATCAGTATTTTGTTACTTTGCCAACACATGCACACACACACACACACACACACACACACACACACACACACATCCTCACTACATTCTGGTATGTGTAGATTTCAAAAAGCCTTATCTGTGGTTTTGTTTTCATTCCTGAAGCTCAAGGTCGTGACCTCACAGCGTGACTACTGCAAGAATGCACATTCATGTTAAGTCTGTTGTTCTTGCCAAGTTATACCTTTTCGAGTGAAATTTCAGGGAGATTTTATATCAGCACCACGGGGATGTTTTCATGTTAAACAGGAATGTGGAAGCATGAAGAGAAGTAAAGAACCAGGTCCAGACAACACAACAGATGATGAGCTGGAAGCCGGAGCTATGAAAGGAGCACCTCTACCCACTGCAGAATATGACTTAACACCAAGAGGAGATGGTGTCTGGCTTCCACTCTCCATTTGCTTGCCTCATCCTCTCTGTGCTTACTGCTTGGTTCTCTTTTATAGGTCATGGTTAGGCAGGCATGTATTACTAGGGAGCAAGCTTTTACTACTATGATTCCATTCCATATTGTAGTTCCTCACAAAATGGTTTATTTTCTTCCAATGTACATGTACATACACAATCAGATAATTCAGAAAGACTATTTGACCCCAGCCATACAATGCAATGTGCCAACCAAGAGAACCAGAGCTGTGCTGGGCTCGGGACTAGGCAAAGGCACAAGTCCCATCTGGGTCTCCTTCAGAACAAGGTGCTGTTTGCAACAAGCTACCAGATGGTGGTAAAAAAAAGTTCTTACCTGTTTACTTAATGGGTGACTGACCTCTGCTTTTATTTAGCCATCTGTTCTGGTCTAGGTCCCCTTAACTTGTAAGATCCATTACCTCATTTAAGCTGTTACCTTGACACATTGCAATGTTGTGGACATAATGCTTCTACAGAGGGGCAAATTAATATGGGTTTTCATGATTAGAAGGATATGGGTTTTCATGATTATAAGGTTAAATGAGGTAAGGCTGTGGTAGTTAGCAGTGAGATAAGGGGTTTTGAAGAGGCAGAACTCAAGGGAATGTCAGGTGATTGAAAAATTAGGCTGGTTAGACAGAGGGATAGAATTTTTACAAATTACAGGGGCTGAATAAGAGCAAAGACTCCCTTTGGGTGTGTCTGATTTGTGAGGGCTTATGACCATGGACCCAGAGAGGAAAAGGGGCTAGCTTTGGATTTCTTTTTTCCTTTTGAGACATTTTGTGAAGAACAAAAAGAAACTGATTACACCAAAAAGTGATAAGCTAGAACCACAGCAACAACCTCAAACATATTTAGTCATTGCCAGAAATATATTTGTTTTCCCTTAAGTTTGAGGAAGAATCAGGGGCCAAGCCCAACTTCATGGAGGAACAGTTTGTGTGTCTTCACCCTGGATTTGAAGGCAGAGTTGTTCCAACCTTGACCTTAGCCTGACTCCTTGACAGTTCCATCCAGATCTCCAACCAGGCCCTGAATACTAGGACTTAGAAAGCCCAGGGCTCTGTCTTTTTATTGTATTAGTTCTGGCTCTACCCACTCTGGTCTCCCCTGAAATAACTAGTATTATTACAGTTATTGAGACTCAAAATATTGGGCATCTCTGAATTTTCTATCTGCCAATTCTACCCAACCAATAACCAGTTCTCTGTCTTTTCCCTACATTGAGTTTCTTATGTCTTTTTCCACTTTTTTTTAATCCCCCCTCCCACTGCTCTAGTTTTCCATCCCTCATTACCTATATCCTAGCCAACTGGAATAGCCTCCTAGTAGCTCCAGCTTTTAGTCTCTTTCTGCTCAAAGCATCTTAAATACTGAGGTTTGATGATAACTTATAACAGTCACCTTAAAAAAATTAAACAGAACCCTCCTTTAGTTTACTGTCACCTAGCAAATCCAGTGGGCTTCTCAGCGTGGTATCCAAGGCAGTCCCTAGAGTTATCAGTTGTATTTCCAGCATTTTCTATTTCTCTGTGGCATGTGGTTAGGAATAACCCCACGCTTCCTTGCCTCTTTGCTCTGTTCTTTCCTCCTAGAAAGCCCTGGAGGATATTTCATTAAGCTCAGGCTCAAATACCTCTCTGCTTTCCCCAATCAGATGCAGGTGCTTTTGCTCTTGTTCCATAGCAGCATATTTGAGGGTGTGTGTGTGGGGGGGTATTCGTATGCTGCTTGGCATGCATTTGTTCCTGCCCTATTGTTAGCTTTTCAAGTCTTACTTGTGCATCCAGGTTAAAGATTCCTTCCTGTAGGAGGTGCTAGATAAAAAGACACAGGATAATGATGGATCTTGGGACTTTGTAAGAATGCAAAAAACTTGTCCATCCATTCATTCACTCAATTGTTTGTTGGGTCTCTATTAATATAGTATGTAAAGGTACTTGGATACAGAGATCAGTATAACATAGTTTATCCCAGTTCTCCAGGAACTCACAGTTACATGGAGGAAAAGTCACAGAAATAATTGCACAATGAAAAGTGTGCAATCGAAGTGCCTTCAAAGTATGGGAGTAGCAGGACTACTTCTAGTAGGGTAAATATGTTGGGGATGAAGAGATGAGTGTGGGGAGGAAGCTGAGCAGTTAATAAGGGCTTCCCAAGGTTGGGAATGTCTCTTTTTGACTTGAAAATTGAATAAAAGTTGTCAAGGAAGATAGACAGGTAAGAAAGGGTAGGAATGGAATGGAAAGATAACCCAAGAATATTGCTTTGCTTACTCTCAGAGGCTTAGCACACGCTAAGGCAGCCTAGTCACCAAATAATTATTTTCTGTTTCCAGATAAAAATATCCTAAATGACAGCATCCTTTGATACCCTTGAAGGAGAAAGGGAGAGCAATAAAGGAACCTCTGTAACTCCTTTTGGTTGAAAGTCATTCATTCCTTCTCTCTCTCTGTTTTTTTAATGTTTTGTAGAGAAAGTCTGTGATTGCAGTGAGCTTCATAGCAGCGTTTCTCTTCCTGCTGATTGTGCGCCTTGTAAATGAAGTGAATTTCCCATTGCTGCTTAACTGCTTTGGACAACCTGGTACAAAGTGGATACCATTCTCCTACACATACAGGCGGCCCCTTCGAACTCACTATGGATACATAAATGTGAGGACACAAGAGGTAAGACCTCAGAGGGTTATCTGGGATTCGAGGGTATCCATGGTAACAGATTTTCTTCAGGAGCAAGATGTTTTCCAATCACTGAACTGGCTTTTGCTGCCCCACAGAGCTTCTTTGGGCCCCTGACATTTTCTCATTCTTAGACAGGTACAGACACACGTCTAAAGTCTGCTGGCCCTTCTGATTCACTGGCTTCATGTGGAGTTGAGGAAGCAATTACCTGTTTTCCTGGTGGTTTGTGGCATAACATACACATCTTGCCATTTATTGCCTCTGATAAGCAGTGACCAGCTAGAGAAGTAGCTGGTTTTATTTCCCGGAGGTCAACTGTTTGCGGACAGCTCTTTGTTGAATTGCAGAAAAGCATTTATATTTTTTGAAAACGCTAATTCTGAAACCTGGAGCTAGAAAAAAGGGCAAGCTGATTTTAAAATTCTCTGTGGCTGCAGAGAAGAAAATGGTATTTAAAGAGTTTTCAAATTTAAAGGGCTTAAAATCCCTTAAATCCTGTAATCCCTGAACCTTCAAGTCTTTGTGGCCAATTGGTGGTACAGAAGAGACTGGAGGCATATTGACAGCTGGGAAGTGCACACTAGACTAGCACTTTTGTAAGCAAGGATTTGTACCTTGGAGTGAAGGAAAAAGTAATGAACCTCATAAAATGTGAGAAGTGCCTGGAAGTGATTAAGAAAAGTGTTATCTCTGTTTGTTTCTATGTAGTGGGGTGAATGTCAGGTTAATATTCATGAGTGCAAAGTCCGCATTTGAAGTTGTTGGTAAAAAAAAAGGTACAAATCTTCAGTGTGTCTACGTCCCAGAGAAGAGTTTTGGATCCGATCCCATTGAAGGGTAATTTTATAAAGATGCTAGAGAGGACAGTTACATACAGAATGCTACTCGTGTTCTGAATTATTCTTAACATCCAGGGAGGAGGTGAGAGCTGGCTTTGTACATTCTCTTTTGTAGGCAATATCATACCTGAGTTTTTGTATCTGGTTAATTTGATTTTTTGAAAATGGATTCTGTATCTGCAGGATTTACAAGCTATTTATTAGACCTTTATTGTTAGAAAGAAAAAGGCTCCATTAATGACACACAAATTCTTAGGAGCCTTGCTTGATGTTTATCCTTTAAATGGTTTCAAATTAATTTTTAAAAAAGGGCCCATGGCTTGAATTTGTTGCGTGTCCTATTAATTGATTACCTGTATAAAAATGATCTCAGAGAATAGTTTGTCTCACTCTTGTTTTTGTTACTTTTATTTCTGGTTGTCAATTAATATTCTATAACTCTACTGAATCATGTTAACCACTTCACAAGGACTTGTCGCAGGCAGAAAATGAAACATACGCCTGAAGTTTTTCACCAATTCCTCTCAGGAGGGAAATCCCACTTCAAATTAAGGACCCTTTCATTTGTTTAAATATTAATGGATTGGATTTTGAAGTGTTGAGGGAAAAACTGACATGTAGAGGCTGTTATTAAATTAGTCATATTAGCTAAGCTACCTTTTATATTCTTTTGGTGTCGTTTTTAATATGACTTTACCACAGGATATTAATCATTATTTTGACCCTATAAAAGCCATTTTTGGAAGGAAACATAATTACTAAAGAGATGTTTTTGGTTGTTGTTATGTTGTTGTTTTTTGGCTTCAAAAGCACACAGACATGGCTTGAGTGAAAACAGGGCTAAAAATATCAACTAGCAAAGTTATTTTGAGAATTAAATAGGGCAAAGTGCATGAGGTGCCCAGTTCCTAGCTGGTTCAATGAATGAAGGTTTTGGAGTGTTTGTTTGTGGGTTTTTTTTTCTCTTCTTCTCTTATACTTACCAGTTATGAATTAAAGTTCTCAGTATGAATAAACACTAAACTACCATAGTTCAGAATAACAAACTTTGCATTTAAATTTTCAAAAATTTGAATTCAGGGCAGGTCATTAGAAATCAGGGTTTTGCAACTTAAAACCATGATGAGGAGAGAAAAATAAAGCTTATTACTGCACACTAAATATCAAATTGGGGAAAAAATTAAGAATCTGATAATACCAAGTGTTGGTGAAGGCATGGAACAAAAAGAATTCTTGTACATTGGTAGGTGGAGTATAAACTGGAACAACCAATTTGGAAAAAACAGCTCCCTATTATTCTATAAAGTTGAAGATCTATATAACCCTTGCCCCGGCATTTCCAGTCATTGATATATTCACATGGCATGCATGGACAGCAGGTACTGCAGCATCTTGCATGATCACAAGAAACTGAGAACAACCCAGATGTCTATCAGTAGTAGAGTGGGTTGAAATTGTGCTATAGGCACTAGAATACTATGCAGCAATGAAAAATGAAGGACTTAGCTTCATGTGACAACATGAATAAGTCTTACACAAACATAGTTTGGAGCAAAAGATCCTATATAATAAAATGCTAATATGCAAATTGTTCCCCACAACTGGGAATTAGACCAGGAGTTCAATTAGGGGGTATGGCCAGGCCAGCCAACCCCCTATGGCTCCTAACCCCAGTGGGCCCTGTCCCTGATCGGATCGCCCCCTCCCCCACCCAGTGGGAGGCAGGGCTGATCAGCTAACCTCCTCTGTCCCCTCCCCCTGGGCAGCCTGGCCCAATTGGCCCCTGATCAGGTTGGGCCAGCCAGACCCCACTGGTGCACAAATTCGTGTAATAGGCCTCTAGTGCAAGAATACACACAATATAATTTCTTTATAGATCAGAGGAAGAGGCAAAACTAAAGGATGTTGCTTAGGTGCATACATAGCAGGCACAACTAAAAAGGAATAAAAAGTAATGAAATTATTATCATACAAGTGAGAAAAGCAGTTAATCTGAGAAAAATGTGTGGTTTATGAGCAGTGTGAGTTCCTGAGACAACAACAAAGTGTCTTGATCCAGTAGGAAGTGACATGGGTGTTCACATTCTAACACCCATGTATACCAAATATTTTTTATATACCAAATACCAAAATATTTTTTAAGTATCCATTTATGTTGTATGCACTTTTCTGCATTTCTGTTTTATAACGAACATTTCAAAATGTATTCTGAGTCCAGTAGGATATTTATCGACCAAGAATTACACAAAACATTTCACCTTATTTAACAGCAAGAGATAACTAAAGAGAAGCAATGAGGCATTAAGCTAGCTAAAATAAACTAGATATATTCACAATTGGCAATTTCATGTTATGCAAAAAATAGTAGATATGCAGGTTAACTTATTCTTGTATTCTATACACCATAGAAAGGCTCCATATAACATGAGTGAAGGGGATGAGCAGAAAATGTTACATGGGAGTTGGAAAACAATATGATACCTAAATAAAATGATAGATTTTTCCTCCATCTCAAACTCCTCTAAGTTACATTGACAGGGAAGCAAGATGTGTGGGCTCTCTACCTTCCTCCTCATTTATTTCATCTTTTCTTCTAGCAATCCCACCCCCATCAGCCCCATGTCTATACTCCACTCATACTCAAATGCTCTGTGCATTGGTCCTCACCAAATAATGGCTTCGGGTGCAATCCTACCCAGAGATAGCTGTATTAGATACGATTCAGAAAGAAAATGTCTTCAAGAACAAAAATAAAACAGCTAAAATGATAGGTGGTGGAGAAAAAAGCTTCAATAGTGACCCTCATAGCTTGCTCCAAAAGCAGCCTATGTCCCCAATCATTCTATTCCCACCCAAAGAAGGGTCAATCGCCATGGCCGAGCTGAGCCAGGGGAAAACAGAGCTCCTCAATTTATTTTAAGATCTTGGTTCTCAGGGTTTTCTCATAAGTTTTTCAAAAGAAAGCACATGCTCACCAGAAACCAGGAGGCTTACAAGAAATATTTTAAAACAAATAGACATATGAGTAGTGATTTCTAGATCTAGAGTATCTGCAAGCACAATCATTGTTGATGGTAGTTTTATTGGCTGATGCTTCAGCCAGGCCAGACATTGCTGACACTAGACAGAGATTTTTATAAGTGGAAACATTTATGAGAGAAAAAAATGTCTCTCCACTACTGTCAAATGCAAGGTGGAGATGGTGGTGGCTGAATTAGGTTGAAGATTTAGTAGATACAACGGAGAGCTGGGTTGCTTAGGAGCAAAATCTGATTCTCTGGTTATTTTATTTTTTATTTTTTAATGAGATGAGTTCTGGTCCTTTGGCTTGGCCCAAGCAGAAGTATAGGCAATCTCATGAATCTATGACAGTCTGCCCTGAAGGCTTCACATTTAGTAAATTATACTCAGTTCAAGCTCAGCTTCATTTTATTAGTTTACCCAGGTTTTGAATGATCTGTTCCCAAGGAAAGTACAAAAAGTAAAAGATAAGGCACACAGGAAAGATAAATCTGGGACTTGCTTATGTTTTACATTGTTAGAATATTGTTTTCCTAATCCAGACCCATACAAAGAAATATATTGTGAAAATTATGAGGACTATTCTAGAGCACTGAGATGGAATAATTAGAAAAGAAAGAATTAAATACTCCTCCCACTCTATAATGACCACTTATACTATTCAGTGGGTGATCGGCTGCCATCCTTTGCCCTGTCTCTTTTCCTTTCTCAGCCAGTGTGGGCTAAGGTTCTTACATTAGCATTGGTGGAGGGGAAGTTTGGAGAATCAAGGAAGCAAAACGAGTGCCAGCTAACAGGGTGAGTGCTGGTATCCTGAATTTTGCTGGCCACAGAACCCAGAACCCAGAATTCCTTATTAATTCTATGTTTGAGCCCACAACACATGAGGCAGTGCCAATCCCAAATTTGGACCAGGAGTGATTTAGATTTTACAAGAGGGCCTATATTTCCCTTTGCTCCCCACCCCCATTAATTTTCTGGCCCACTAGCTTAGCTGCTCAGACTTGCCCTGCCAAGTCATTACTGTATTAATAATGCTTCCCTCCATTTAAACAGGATTAGACTTAGGGGATCCCACCTGTAACATTAGGGCAGAATCACTGTATTATTGGTTGACTTTTGACAAAGTAAAAAGCATAATAACCTCTTATGTGTTTGGAAAAAGAAATCTCTGCTTAGCAATATTTTGTGAACTCTGCTTTCTCCTTAATGCAAATTGTAATGGTTCATTTTGAATTAATTAATTACAGTGAGTAGGGAACGCATAAACTACTAAGGTACTGCAGGGCTTTGTTCAAGGTAATCATTGTTTCTGCCTGTTGTGATCATGGCAGATTCTGAGGGAAAAGAAGAAAATGTACTTCAGGCTGGATTTTGCTTGTAGTTTCTAGATATGGAATCAGTTTTCCTGTCATGTTATGTTGTTGCTGGTGCTGGATGATCTGGTGTTGAATATATTGCTCTGAGTAAATAACCTGCAACTTATTTGCATGAACTACTAGATAAGAGAAAGGAATTCTGACAATCAGTAGAATGCCACCTGCAGATCTTCTTGGTGATCAGTGGGGATGACAGATGTCTCCCTCACATCTGATAAGAGAACCTTCCTATGCCAGAGCTGCAGATGTTCTCTGGTATTGGGGGAAGAGTGACCTTTCAGATGGTCTTCAAATGTGCTAAGTGAAAACACAGGATTTCCTGAACATAGCAATCAAGTTGTACGGTGACATATTGATTTGCTTAATAATTTAATGAGGCCAAAACAGACCTCTTCAAAAATGAGAATGTTTTAAAGTAGACTAAATAAGAATACTTAAGGTAAGTTGCTATGACAGACAGGCCGCACAGCCTAATTAAAGATGTGCATAACATACTGATATTGCAATAGATTTTCTCAAGTTGTGGTTATAGCAACAATTAAGGAACAGAGCTGACTTTCTTGGAAATAAAAGCACATGCTCCACACATTCAAACAAATGTCCACACGTAACTAAAGCTGACATGAATTTTATACATACATACATACATACATACATACGTTTGAAAATATAGGCCTTGACTTTTACATAGTCTATTGAGAACAATTATATGCAAATATATTTCAAAAGTTTAAAACTAATCAATGTAGTTGTTAATTAAAAGCTGAATATTCACATTTGTGTAATCATAAAGCAAAAGAAATTTCAACCATTAAATTGTTATAGAAAAGGAAACAGCTACATGAACATATAAAGATTACATACTTGGTATGTGCATATTGGCTTAATCATTCTAAAGGTCATTTATCTTTTTCCTAAGTATGAGGGCACACATTTGCTAAGTGGAGACAAGGTTATATTTCTCAGTCTGGTTGTGAAACAACAACTCCAAACAATGACCATTATCTCAAGGCAACCTATGCTCTGCTGGCAGATGAAAGGGTCAGACACCCCTGTGGCTTCAAAGTTTCAGAAAGCTTTCTTGGGAGATGTGAGGCATGTAGTAGGAGAAGGGCTTGGATAAGATAGGAAGGGAAGAAAAACATAGAGTTGGATGTGTAGGAGAAGTTTAATTGTCCCCTGTTCCCTCCTAGGTCCTTTGGTCTCATAATTAAATTGACATAAGACAGATTACCAAGAGTAAAACAAGTTTGATTTCATGCAGGGCCCCTACAGAAATCTGAGGTTCAAAAGGCAGCCAGGTGCTTGAGGCTTCTATACACCTCTGAGTGAAGAAAAAGAGTGGGGGTCTGGGCTTCAAAGGAGAGGAGGTCAATTCATAGGAAGAAAGGAAGAGCAGATGTTTGGTATAAGCATACACATGTTTGCCTTCCATGCACATAGGTTTCTCAGATGAAAAAGTGACCTCTGGTAATAGCTCTCTCGTAATGTACATTTCCCTTACAAAAGAGTAACTTCTACTCTGTTTTCAGAGTTTCTCCTGTGTCTGCAGCTCAGAAGAATCCCCATGATGAAGAGGCACACCATGGGGTGGCACATTCTTTCTTTCTTTTTTTTTTATTGATTTCAGAGAGAAAGGAAGGGAGAGAAAGAAAAAAAAATAGAAATATCAATGATGAGAGAGAGAGAATCATTTATCAGCTACCTCATGCAAGTCCTCTACTAGGGATTGAGCCCACAACCCAGGCATGTGCCCTGACCGGGAATCCAATTGTGACCTCCTGGTTTATAGGTCGATGCTCCACCACTGAGCAACACCAGCTGGGTGGAGTGGCACATTCTGCCACCCTTCAAGAAAAGAGCAAAAGCAAAAGTTCATAATGTACACTGTCCATTTCCCTTCAGCATATAAACATACACACACTATATACATATTTACTTCATTATATAATAAAACCAGAGGCCTGGTGCATGAATTTGTGTATGGGTAAGGTCCCTCAAGGTGGCCTGCAGGGATTGGGGCCTCAGCTCACATCTCCCAGCTTGCGGCCCTAGCCTAGCAGCAATGCAGCCCCATCTGTCACCCTGCTGTGTGGCTTGGCCCCACCCCCTCACCTGCTCATCCTTCTAGTCACAATCCCCCACTTGTAGGGGCCTATCTAGGCCTGGAGTGCCTCTACTGCCACTCAGTGCTGACTTACAGATGCCGCCATGTTCCACACCTCCCCCTAGTGGTCAGT
Source organism: Vespertilio murinus (assembly GCA_963924515.1). Lineage (NCBI taxonomy): Eukaryota > Metazoa > Chordata > Mammalia > Chiroptera > Vespertilionidae > Vespertilio > Vespertilio murinus. The sequence continues at coordinate 53,107,977 of OZ004706.1, forward strand.
GTGCATCATAGCAAGTGATCAAACTCCTGGTCCAATTCCTGGTAGAACAATTTGCATATTAAGCTTTTATTTTAAAGGATGGTTAACATGTGTAATTAGCCAGATAGGTATATATAATGCCTCTTATGTGTACCTACTTTATTACAGAAACAGTCCCTTCCCTCCTTTCCATAAGGGTGGGCAGAAGATTCAGGCTAGTGATTGGCCAAATAAGGAACTGGTCAAAAGGTAGATGCACGGCCCAAAATGGGCCATTCTGAACACTTTCCAGATTTTATTGTTTTAAGTAATGATGTGGGGAAAGATCCTCTTTTCTTTGGTAGTAGTGTGTTGAGATGTGAATCTCTGAGTGTCAGTGGCCTTGAGAAGAATGAGACCAAACACTGAGAGAGATACTAGCTAGGGGCAATTCTCTAGTGCCAAGCCCAGCTGTTCTTGTAAACAATCTACTTCCCCTGGTCTGAGGATATAAGCCAGAGAATTCTTCTTTTTTCATGTCTTCTGGTTTGAACTATATTTTGGTCACCTGTAACCAAATGAGTCCAAGCTGATATGTACATTATACATTATAGTTATTTTACAACAGCTACCACAAAACATGCTGAAACTCGTCTTTCAACAAGGTGCTGGCTGGGAGAGCCATCTTTCCAAATCCATACCTGAAAACTTCTGGGAAACAGAGCAGGAGGTCACATCTGTCAGCCCATCGGTTGGCCCAGGTGTCCACAGAGGTGTGTGTTCTATATCTTCCTGCTGAGGGACATATGTATAGGAAATGAGCTTATCTTTTGAAAAGGGGACATAAAGGTCACACTTTTCCAAGGTCATAAAGCCAGAAAATGGCTGGACAAGACTGATAACTACTAAATTTCTAATCCTATGCAAATGATAGATCACATACTTTTCATTTTAATTATTCAGAAGAAATCTTCCCTATTGCTATGAGGCATCATCAGTCAAAATAGATTGATTTTCACTTTACAAATCACATCTGTTATTGATGAAAGATCCATTATCATACTTTTCAATGTTTCAATTGGTTTCCCCGGAAAATATAAGAAGACTTGATTCATTGCAGAACCTTAAGTAGAAAAATGCCCTTTTACTAACTGTCATCTTAATACACCTCATAGGAGCCTGTTAGAAATACAAATATCAAATTGCCTCACCTGAGATAAGCAAAGTAAAGCAAAGCAGAACACCCAACAAAGAGCACCCTGATTTGAGAGTTGAAAAAGATAGTAGAACTAGCTGTTCCCCATGGTAAGTGTTTTTGTTCAGCATTTCTGAAGTTTCAGTGAAATAACATGACAGAGTATGTAGAAAAGAAAACAAGCAAAAGAAAATTCACCAGGTGACAGTTAGTATTAACCATGATTATTAGTTAGTCATCAAATAATAAGTGTTCACTCTGTCCCAGATACAGTACTAAGGCTTAGCAATGAATCCCACTTTAAAGAAAAATTAAAATTGGGGTTCACCAAGGAAGAGAATAAGACAGATTGGCTTGCAATTATCCTAGAAAATACCACCCAGGGGGCATGGACATTTCAGCATAACAGATTCATTATTTTCCTGTTAAGAATAGTGATCATTCAAGGAACTTCAATTAAACAGTTGTATTCATTGTCTGGCAGATAATTTGCCACTAAGTAGATGGCATCAAATTGTGATTTCTCATTTCCCAGAGTAGACTTACAAAGGCTTACTTACAAATGAAAAATATTCATTAAAGACCTTTTTACCTCAAAATTAGCTATATGATTCCTCTATCAAATGTCTCAAAAGGCTTTGAAAATTGTATACCTGGGTAAATCGAGTAATCTGGCTTATAGAAACGTTTTGAGTAGTAAAAGGGAAACAAAATTGAGTTCTGATATGGCAATGTAGTGGTCTAAGATAGCATGACAGTTGTCCTGCTGTATAATACCAGGGCCTGCTGGATAAGATAGGATACATTATTTAATGCCCAGATGGCCTTGCATAAAAGAAGGGGAATCTTCAGGCACCAGCAACTGAGAAGGTATGGAAAGAGATGTAAGCATGAAAGCTGATAGTGTGCTTTCCTGGGGCTTTATCAGTATCAATCAAAACCTAAGGGATGGATAACATCAACCCTGCAGGACAGAAGGTGAGCTTGGGTTCAGCATAAGCAGAGACTGAGATATGCAGGTGCCACCTCCCTTTCCCCCCACCACTCCTACCTATCAGACTGAAAGCTGGGACTTGACCAGCTCTGCCCTAATAAAAGGCTAGGCTAGGAAACAAACAAACACATGCAAACTGGTACAGAGAACAGATAAGGAAGCTTATTTATATCTTTAGTCTTTGGATAACAAAAAATTACCCCTGGAAATTAATTTCAGACTTTGAGTAAGGCTGATTATCCTCCATAATGTGGGCGAGTCTTATCTAATCAGTGTAAGGCCCAATAGAACAACAACAAAAAATATGTATTTTTACATATTCCTTTTTAAATTATTTCTTTTAAATTATGGAAACAGTTCTAGAGTATTTCACAGATAATACTGCTTAAAAACTAAAGTACTTAATTCTAGTAATTTTTTAAAGTAATAAATGCAATACATACTCATTGTAGAATAACGGGAAAACATGTTTAAGGGAAAGGTCACATAAGATGTACCACCCAAATATAGCCAATGACACTTAATATCTTTTTTTTAAATATATTTTATTTATTTTTTTTTTTACAGAGAGGAAGGGAGAGGGATAGATAGAAACATTGATGAGAGAAAACATCCATCAGCTTCCTTCTGCACACTCTCTACTGGGAATGTGCCCGCAACCAAGGCACATGCCCTTGACCTGAATCGAACCTGGGACCTTTCAGTCCGCAGGCCGACACTCTATCCACTGAGCCAAAACAGTTAGGGTGACACTTAATATCTTTAGCTACTGTCACTAAACCTTCTTTCTCTGTCTACATTTAGAGTTGACATAATCCTCTACATAGGCTCTTTACCTCACTTATTACATTTAACATCATGAAAAAATGTCTGTACTTTAGGACAAAGAAGCATTTCTTCTTTGCAATTACAAAGCATTCCCTCATGCCCAGCATGTAGTGGATTAAACATGTGTGATTCGGTGAACTTTCTGACTTGAACTGACAAACACTCCGTGAAACCACTTAATGGAACTTTCTGACCAACGCAATTTCAGTATCTTCTGTTGCCCTCACAGGACAACTAAAATCACTGGCAAAGAGTCAATGATCTCAGGCCTCGGAAAATTAGTTAAACTAGTAAAATAGCATGCAGTCTGTAAGGAGTAAAGGACAAAATGACATGCAGAGTGTTTAAACACACAGGTTCACTATCCCTTATCCCAAATCCTGTGGGCCAGTTACATTTTGGAATTTGGAATTCATAAGGATGAGGACAGAGCAGATGAGCAGTATATTATGAAATACCATAACTGGTACAGGGCAACACATTGCAATCGAACAGTAATAGCAAAGCATTTTTATAGGAAGTCATGAGAATAAAGACAATAAGTATACCCTCTTCTTGGGCTTTACAAGTGTGCATGGCGCATTATAAGAATCCCTTGTGTCTGGGTTGTGGAAACACCCTCCAGGGGTGTTTCAATCCTTTCAGCCCTAGCTGGGCACCAGATTTTTGGTTGATTTCCCAGCTTGCAGAATTACTAGAAAATGCAAGTAATAAAATTCAAGCTGACCCACTAGGGTCTGGAAAAAAAAAAACTTCATAGACAACTTCCAGAATAATGTTTGACCAAATACGTGGGCATTATGGCCTGGCCAAGTTGACCAATAAATGAAATATGACAGTGTATAAAGCTTTTAATGAATCATTGAAATGTTCTCACAAGTACTCTCTAGGTTATGTAAAGTCATTTCCCCATATTGTAGATGAGGAAATTGAGACCAGGGCAGGTTATACAACTTGCTCCAAATCATACTTGCTCAAAATGGCAAAACTGAATCTTGAAATCCAAATGTCAGAGCTCCAGATTTCAGTCATATGGTCAAAGAAAGAGCATCCAATGTGTTGACACATTATTTTCTATATTGGCCCTGCTTCCTTTTCCAGGTTAAACTGCCTCTATATGTAATTTAATATGTGTATTTAATTATATTTAAATTAATTATAATTAATTAGTTAATTATACTTAATTTAATATGTGTGTTTAATCCTATATGTAATTTAAAATGTAATTTAATTTAATAAACTGCCTCTATATGTAATCTCTATATGTAATTTAATCTTGATGGCTTTTATTGAGTTGGGTGCCAAATATAAGAGTTGAGATTTTACTTAGTGCTTGTTCTGAGCTGCTGTAAGTCAATTATCTTGTTGCAGCCCACGTCTGGATAGAGTACAATCATGCAGCCCACAACTTTTTACTCTATTGTACTGATAGGCACAACAACTGCAGCATTACCATTCTTACTATCTTGTTGATGGACTGACTTCATGTTTCTCTCTTTACATTTTTGAAAAGATACAGTGGTTTTTAGGGGTTAGTTACGCCGTCTTCCAACAGCAGAATGGTTGATAACTGTGTTTCATCCCTGGCTGCCCTGCATCCTTGAAATATGTGCTTTCAGACAGGATGCGTTGAGGACAGCCTTTCAGAGGGAAATGTTGACTTTCCCAAATTAAAGAACAGGTTGAAACACAGTCTTTTAATTTTAAATTAGGTAAAAATTAATATTGGTTGTCAGAAATCCACTGAGGATGAAAATGAGGCAGAGTTTTAGGTGCCCGGGTCTGTGCCAAAATAGCCCTTGTGTCTCTGTTTTTGTTAATCCTCACCCAAGGATATTTTCCCATCGATTTTCAGAGAGAGTAGGAGGGAGAGGGAGAGACACACAAAGAGAAAAATATTGATGTGAGAGAGACACATTCATTGCTTGACCCCCGCACCTGGGCAGGGCGTCAAGCCTGCAACTGAGGTTTGTGCCCTTGACAGGACTCGAACCCAGGACCTTTCAGTCCTCTCGCTGATGCTCTAGCCATTAAGCCAAACTAGCTAGGGTTTGTGCTTCTTTCTTGAACATCTACTTCAAAGAAGCAACTGTCTTTGCTATCTTGGGGAGCCACATGAATATGACTTGACTTCAAATGCCCTCATCATCTTAAGAGTTTACTTATTTATTTAGTGCATGGGTCAGTGATCATTTTGCTTATTTATTTCTCGAAACTGTCATGATCATTGTAATTTCCCTTTTCATTAATAAATAACCCACTCTCAGGCTGTTGTTATTATTCCAACTTAGAGTTTTGGAATGGAGTCACCTAATATGAGGTCCATCAGCTCTTTGGTGAGTGATGTGCTGTGTTAAAAATTCTTATGCTGACAAAAGCACAGGAATCATGGCAACGGAATAATGTTCACCATCTGAGCCACCTTGACATTTTCCTGCTAGTAGGAAGATTTCTTTTTTCTATTTTGCTTTTAACATAGAAGAATGCATTTTAAATTCTGTAGCCTACATAATCATGCCCACGAGCTCTTCCTTTTCAATGCATCTTGCCCCCGTAACTATTTTTCTCTGTAAGTGATGTTAAGTATGCAGAACGCCAATTAGGAGATTCCACTTAGGATTCCTTCTCTTAACTGTATCTCAAAACTTATGTGGTAGAACTGCTAGCAAAAAGACATGAGAAGAAGAATAATGTATTCTATATTGGCCCTTCAATTTCTCAACTTTATGCCTCAGTTCAAACTGGGAAGTTTTTCTCTGCTATCTCTATCTACTCATTCCTCAAAGCCCAGTCCAAAGTCTATTTCCTCCATGCTCATTTGCATAATTCTCCTTAGAAGTCACAGCTCCTTCCTATGAATGCTTTCAACATTTCTTATGGTAACTAATAATGACAAATACTTGTATTATGCTTTGCGAAATTTATGGACATATTATTCCATTTAATAAATAATCCTGTGATTTTGATAATATCCTCCATTTTAAACTGAGAATGTTGAACAAATGGGAAACAGAGAGGCTAAGGAATTTGTTTTATGCCACAGAGCTGCCCTCTGTCTCTACCATCAAATCTCTTTCTTTGCCAGTTATAGCCTGTTGGTTTCCAACCATCAGCATCATCTTAGCCAACCCTATTGAAGACTTCTCTTTGTCAGGCATCCTTCTAACCTGTTCTTATGCAGCAGAAGCAGTGCCCTGTTTCCCCGAAAATAAGACAGTGTCTTATATTAATTTTTTGCTCCCAAAGATGCGCTAGGTCTTATTTTCAGGGGATGTATTATGGTTCCATGAAGTAGGTCTTATTTTCGGAGGATGTCTTATTTTCGGGGAAACACGGGGAGCAGCAATACCTGACACCTCCTTGCCAGATATTCAGTTTTCAAAGTAACTCTGTGCAATAGGTACCATTATTATCCTGGTATTTAGAACGGAGTCATCCAGGAATTGGAGAAGTTACTTAAGTTATTCAAGGTCAAATAACCCCTGTGAGCATCACTGTCTTTCTATATCACAAATCTGGTCTGTAGTCAGTGAAAATGCTGCGAAAACTCACAACTGCCAGTCACCACCCTTCGGCCACCATTGCTGCAGGAAGATTGAGCACCATCTCCGTCTGCACTTACAATATTTCATGAATGTATTCCATTGGCAGACTCTAAATGACATCTGGCACTATAGTGGCAAGGAAGTTTGGGAAATGTAGTTAGCTTTCCAGCCCCTGCTACACGGGATGGGGTGGGGGGGGGTGCACAGAAGAAGGTAAAAATGAATACTGAATACTAGTGGATATCAGCATCACTATTGCCATGATGTGAGACTATTGGCCACTCCTTTTGAGTAAGAGCCTGGTAAGATGGTCATTGATATTTAGTCACCTTGGATGTGCAGTGGGGGGATATTACAACCACATGGTTCCATGTCACAAAGAATGATTACTTGTTAATGATCAGTGAATTCTGGACTGAGAAGGGAGTGGGAATACAGCTTCTGAGGAGAAGCTTATTCTCTTCTTAATGGAAAAGCAGGTAAACCAATACCCACAGGGCTATCCAGATGTATTCCTATTGGCAGCCACTCAGTGGAGATATAGCTATCCAATTACTTTCTTAGTCCTTCAACCCTAAATCATGATGGGGAAAACCTGCTTCCCTTTTCCTGCCCAAATGCTATCCCATTACTTCTTGTCCAGACCACTTCTGCAACTTACCCATTTAGATACTCAATTCCTCACCTGACCAACAGCTTGCAAGTTCCCATTCTAGTAATGGCGCTAGCATAGAAATAAATGCCCATCATGGTATCTTTCTCACTACTTCCAATTGATTAGGGAAGAGTTTTCTCTAATGAGTATCTATCTCAGGTGGGCTTTTGTGTGAAAAAGTATAAATACTCACTTCATGAGGAATAAATGTAAATGCTGACATTTATTTACCAAACAGGGTGATTACTTAAAAATTACTAGCTAATAATTGCCCTATTTATTTGTATATTGTCTCTTTTCTGACTATCCTTCTCTTTTTGTAAAGAAACCTTCTTAGAGTATCTCATGGATTTTTCTCCCTCAAGTGTGCTTTCCGGGAGTTTCCTGCAGGATTGATTGGAACACAAAGATTTCAGTTCATGGCATCCTGTTAATCAGCTCAGATTTGTTAAAGTCATTAGTGTAATAAATTTTCTTGAACTCACAATTTTCCTTACCCAGGGTTAATTCTGTGGTAGTGTGTTAGTGTGGGCAGGGGATTTTCCACCAACTCTGTTCTTAATGGAGCTTCCCCGGGTTAATGACGGTGGGAATCCCCATGGGGAAAATAAGGCATTTGGTTCAGACAACTTCTGGGAGCTGAACCTGCTAGAATGCTCTTCTGGGGGTTTTCTTACCGATCTGTCAACAACTGGTGCCTGCATCCCATCCATCCCTCTTCACCAAAGCCTTGCCACTTTGCTTATGCCGTCATTTCCTTTTTCTCATTTTCTGATCCATGAAAAAGACCCAAAAACGTTTGGAAAAGTTGGGACTCAGCAAATTGTAAGATTAATTTTCCTATGTTCAGATTCTGATAAAGGTACTTAACTTCACTGAGCTCTCAGTTGCCTCCTATAGAACAGTCAATTGATACCACTTCCTTGGAAAGAGGTCAGAGTATGACGAGTCGGGTTTTCACCATGTTGAGGCTGTGCCATGTGCTTCAGAGCTAATGGCACTCCTTGAGGTAGTGGATGAGGTGGTTACAAGGTTAGAGCTTGTGTTAGCAATCGATCCAGGTAAGTCTTTAAGACCATTTGGTCTACAGTCTCTGGCATCTGCCCATCTCTCGGCTCATCTCTCATTGCACCCACTCCATGTGGTGCCCAATGCTTCGGCCATGCTGCATCAGTTTGAATTCCAAAATAACAATATATTTTATAACCTTTCTGAATTTTCAAATGCTTTCCCCTCCTGTCATTTGCCTGGTAATCTATTCACCTTCCGGGCCTTTCCTGATGACCCCTTTTTACTTTGTATTCCTAGTGTAGCTTCTACCTATTTCTGTCAGAGCACCTATGAAATTTATTCCCATTAGTGTGTATAGCGCTGACTTCCGCTGTAAACTGTATGTTCCAAGTCCTTTACATTTCCTTCCTGACTGTAGTTGTGCCTTCGCTCAGAGAGAAACACATTGAAAATATTTTAAAATGTGGGAATTTTAGTGTAGCATTTATTTCAACTCTAGAAGAAATACAAATTAGTTTTTTTCTCCAGAAATGTGGCTCTTCTCAATTATAATATAATCAGTAGGTGGGAATACTCAGCAGATTTATATTTTATAAAATCACAGGAAGGAGGACCAGTGAATTAGAAGGTATGAGGCAGATTTGAGCTCAGTATGAGTAATAACTTTCTGGGCATTAAAACTGTTCAAAATTGGAATGTGCTATCTTGTCAAATAATGAGGTTTCAATGACCGAAAGTAGTCATACCAAGGCTCACAGGGAGGTTATTAAATATAGATTCTTAAATTGGTTTGGAATAGGTGCTAGCCAAGATCCTTTCTAATCTTAGACTCTATTTTTTACCTCTTTAGACTCAGTTCAAATATCATTAACTTTTTATAATTGCCAATTATGGGTTTAATATATATTAGGTTATCTCAATCTTTATTTAAATGTTTTTATTAATCAATGTCCATGAAAAAATTTACCTTCTGCCTCACCCCCCAATCTAGCTGTCCTTGTTTATCCATATTTTCTTTCACTCCCTGTCTATTCTACATATCCTATATAATAAAAGGGTAATATGAAAATTGACCCTAACTGACAGAACAACCTGAAATGACCAGTCTCTGTGATACACACTGACCACCAGGAGGCAGAATCTCAACTCAGGAGCTTCCCCCTGGTGGTCAGTGCTCTTCCACTGGTGGGAGTGTGGCTCAGTCAGAAGCCAGCTCATTGCTATCATAAAATTCCTAAGAGTTTTATAAATAGCTTTCAACTTACAACTTATGCCAATCACTACTTAAATGATAGGCCATATGCAGAAGGAGATACAAAGAAGACATCATGATTGTGATAACTAACATTTATGAAGGGTTTACTAACATTTTATATATATGCACAACAATGTCATGTGGTAGGTACTATTTTCCTGTTTTGAAGATGAGAATACTGAGGCACAGAGAGGTTAATTTGACCAAGATCATATACTAGTAGGTTCTGGGTTGAAGAACCTAAGCAAACTGATCTAAAATCTGACCCTAACATTACTGACTCTTGATGAATAAATTTAATAGGATATTATATCTTACATTCAAAGATGACTTTACAAAAATAAGATGACTTGACCTGGTAGAATTACATGTGTTTGCTTTACTTGGACAAGGTTGTTTTTGCTTTTACTTTCCTGAAGATTTCTTCTTTTAAGTTTCTCTTTTTTGTTGTTGATTTGTGGTATTCTGCCATTGGCCAACTAAATCCATGTATATATAACCTATACCATTTCTGATTTTCAAAACATACAAACACACACACACACACAGACACACACACACACACACACACACATATATATATATATATATATATATATATATATATATATATATACAGTTTGAACTCACAGGGATATGATTCTGTCTCTATGATTATGTTATTTATCCTCCCCTGAGAATCCTTTATTCATATTTTGCTTTTATGGGAATCACAATAGTATATAATAATCCAGTGACAAATTAACTTCTTTTATAAGCATGAGTCCCTGGAAAGTATAATTTAGAGAAGCAGTTTTCAAATATTAACATGCATCAGAGTCACCTGAAAGATTAGGTAAAACACCAATTTCTGGGCCAATGGATATGAAGTCAGTTTCAAAACTGCATTTGTTCCATGCTCCCAGTTAATACTGATGCTTCTGGTCCTGGGACCACACTCTGAGAGGCTAGGCATTTTAAAGGTTACCTGGGTCACAGGTATCACAGGTATTTTTAGAAAGCTTCACATGTATTTCCAATGCACACCCAGAAGTTACACATATTCATAGTATTATTCAAAGTCTTTCAAAAAGCTTGAGCTGTTACCATTTAGTCCTCTACTGACTTTGTTTAGAACACTCTGTTTTTCACTGTTTGAAAAATGTCAACACCTACTTGCCTCAAAAGATCATTTGGGAATAGAACTTTCCTTGAAGCATATCTCAGTATAGATTAAGTAAGTAATTAATTGTGGCTTTTAATAACTCCTTTTCCAATTTATATTTTCCAGTTGCCATACATAGCCCAGCACATAGTAGATGCTCAAGAAATTTTTTAAAAAATGTAAGAATATTTCACTATGCTAAATTTATTGATCACATATCTCTAACGATGCCAGAATACCTTTTTCTGATGAAAAAAAATAGTAATTTTATTGATCCAAAAGAAGCATATTAAATTGTTTTCCTCTACTTGCTATTTTCAATTTTTCCAATTTGGGCTCAGCCAGCAGTGCCACCACTAAACGGGTTGCATGGATTTTAATAAGGACTCCTATTCCTGGGGAGGATAATAGGCAAGCCTGGAGGGCAGGGTCGCACTCTCAACACCTGCCTGACAAGAGGCAAAGATTAGAATGCAAGGGCAGGAGGAGAAGGCTGGAAGGAAGCTGCAGTGGGTTTCCTCAGAGTCATTAGCTCACTAAGAAGAACACAGGGGAGATTGCATTTGCATGAGGGAAGCAAGGTAGAGCTCGGTTCTCTTAATTTAATTTTTTTTGGGGGGGAGGGAGCATTATTTCAATTGTTTGTTGCAGTAATAGAACTTTGATCCAAAATACGTTTCTTAGTATTGTATTTCTTAGCATTGCAAGACACGGAATATTTCCTCTTTTTCCCTAATGATCGTCATGGATGACCCTTGAATTTATTGTGTTCAATAGATCCCAAGGCAGTAGTATAGAGATCTCCAGTTCCAAACAGTGGTGCTTCGTGGTGGTCTAAAGGAGGCTCTTGTATCCTTTTCATCGGGATACAGTCAATCGTGGGCCTCAGCACATTAGGCAGTTTACAGCACAGTCCTATTCTAATTTGATCTTCACTAGAAATTTGTGAGATGATTATTGGGATATTAACCCCAGCCTCTACAAGCTTGTTAAAAATGAAACAGCCAATGACTGGTGAGGGCTGTGACAACATCTCAGACTTTCTCTCCCCCGGCTTCATGCCTGGTTCCAGACACTGCACTGCCAGCACCTCTGTGAGAAGAGCTCCTTTTATTCCCTCTTGTCTGATGGGGAAAGTGAGTGCATTGGTCAAGGCCAAAGGCAAGGGCAAGGGCTGGTTCTGGAATCACATCTCCTGGCTCAAGGCAGAAATGGACCCCATTCCTCAATACCAAATGGATCCCGTTGTCATCTCCCCCCCCCCACCATTGGTCTGCTGCATGTTTGTGAGCAGCAGCTGCCCGGAGCACGTAGCCAGGGCTTCCTCCAGATGAGTCAACGCGCTGCCAGAGTGGAGACTAGCAGGGCTCACTTCACAGGCCAAGAGGACATCTGTATTTGCCTCTCAGCCCCGATTATTCAAATCTGCTCACCGCTGGAGGGATGAGAGGTACACAGGGAGGCCGGTTTCTGATCTCCAGACTCGCTTTCACCCAGACCTGCCCCTCCTGTTGCCTAAGCAGAGGCCAGGATGAGCTCCCTTGGATGCGGAGCACAGTAGTAATTCCCAGAGTCTCCAGGCACCCTCTGGCTGCTGTGTCAGCAACTGGCTGCTCGCCCAGGCTCTGCAGGGCTCGGGAGCCTGGAGCCTGCTGGCCCTGAGGCAAGAGGGCTGCCAGATGTGCGTGCTAACAAATCGCAGGAGCTACTGTGCTGTTAGAGCGGCACAGACCTAAGTCGGGAAAGTGTCTCTCCCACTGGGCTTGGAATCCGGGGTAACTGAGGCAGCAAACAAACGTGTCTCTGTGTGTGTGTGTGCGCGTTGGAACTGGTGTTCTTCTGTTGAGGGTTGTTTTCTTCTCAGAATGAGACCTCTGTGAGCTGTCTAAAGACTGAGAGGTTTAAAAGCAGGTTGGCTAGTCCTTGATACCTAAAGTGTGGGCTGGAGGCCCCTATCACTTGGGTGCTGGTTGGAAAGGTGGCATCCAGGAACCAGCCCCGAAACTACGGAAGTCCAATCTGCATTTTAACAAGCTCTGCAGAGCGTTTGCTTGTGCTTGTGAGGAGCCCTGACCTAAACAATACTCAGGAGCCTGGGGAGGATCTTAGGGGCATGCGGGATACTTCCTCTGCACTTTTTTAGCATAACTTGGTCTCACGGAATGGGGTTCTACCTCCAATTCTGGGGACAGGGTGAAATTAATCCTCCCGTCTTCTCTGGCCTTGGAGCCGCATCTCCAAAGGGCTGTGTTAAGTGGTACACATCCAGACAGGGGATTTGCAGCTGCACCAGCACCGCGGGCTTTCTCCTGGCAGTCTTCGGACCTCGTGGCCCTCTGTGGAGTAGCTACTCACTACATTGCACCCCGCGGGCCGAAAAGCCCCCAGCTGCCCTGCGCAGGGGAGCGGCGCCGCTAATGGAGGAGCGGCATACTGAAAATGAGGTTGTGGCTATTAACATTTTTTATGGGCGGACTGCTTTGCAAAGCCGAGGGAAAGTATTACTCTTCTAGGATTAATATATTTAACAAAAAGTCTGCCAGGAGAAGAGGCGTCTGCTGATAAATAGGATTATGCTGTTGATTTATCTAGTAATGGAGACTTGAAATTACAGGAATCGATGTGTATGTGAAAGCCATTGTCGTCCGGTTAATTATGTTTTGCCAGCATTATGGGGAAGCACTTTATGCTCAGGGCAGCTGAATGTATTTCAGCCAGAAACCTGCATTATAAGTGATGGGCCAAAATGTGGATAAAGACAAAGCCACCTACAATTCCAGGTGCCTGGACACTTGATGCTCCAGAGGCCTGCTTTCCCTGCCCCCTGCATCGGGGCTGTGGCATTTAGGTCTGTTTCCTCTAATGCCATGGTTTTTAACTGGGGTGATTTTGCACCATCCCACTACCTCCATGGGCCATTCATGAATATCTGGAGACATGTTGGTTGTTTTAACAGGTAGGGGGTGGTGTGGGGAGGGGTCAGAGATGATGCTGATGCTAAATATCCTATAATGAATGCATAGGGCAGTTCTCACTCTCACCCCAACAAAAGATTATTTGGTCGGAAGTATTAGTAGTGTGAAGGTTGGGAAACTCTAGAGCATTCCTGCTTGTGATTCTGACCCAAAGAATTAGGACCCAGTTCATATCCTGTTTGTCAGTAGATGTAGAAGATAATGGTAATCTGGGATTGTCTGCCGGAACTGACACCTAGGATGGAATTTAGATGAGGATACAGTTGGAGATGCTGAAATGGTTCCCAGGGCATTGCCACCTGTCTGTCATTGGTAGTGATGCTACTTTCAGGGTCATTCTCAGCTTTCTTTTTCCTTTTTAAAAAAATATATATTTTATTGATATTTTACAGAGAGGAAGGGTGAGAGATAGAGAGTTAGAAACATCGATGAGAGAGAAACATCAATCAGCTGCTTCCTGCACACCTCCTACTGGGGATGTGCCCACAACCAAGGTACACGCCCTTGACCGGAATCGAACCTGGGACCCTTCAGTCCGCAGGCCGATGCTCTATCCACTGAGCCAAACTGGTTTCGGCTCTTTTTCCTTTTTTTAAAATTGGTTTTAGAGAGGGAGGAAGATATGGATGGATGGATGGATGGATGGATGGATGGATGGAAGAAAGAAGGGAGGGAGAGAGAGAGAAAAATATCCATGTGAGAGAGATACACCCATCAGTTGTCTCCTGTATGTGCCCCTAGACAGGGCTAGGCAAACTACAGCTCTCGGGCTGGATCCGGGGAGTAAAACTATTGAATTAAAAAACAAAAAAACACAAAAAGACCATACCCTTTTATGTAATGATGTTTACTTTGAATTTATATTAGTTCACACAAACACTCCATCCATGCTTTTATTCTGGCCCTCCGGTCCAGTTTAAGAACCCATTTTGGCCCTCGGGTCAAAAAGTTTGCCCACCCCTGCCCTAGAAGGATCAAACCCACAACTTCCTGGTACACAGGAGGACACTCCAACTGAGCCACCCCAGCCAAGGACTTAGCTTTTCTCTTTCTTCTCTGGGATGAATCAGCCATTGATTTGGAAGGCCTACCCTGCACATAGTTTCAGCTCCAATATTTGCTGAGCGACCTTGAGTGTGGGAGTAGAATAATGGCCAACACAGATTTCATGGGACCGTGAAAACATTACTTTACATGCATAACAAAGGCCACTTGCAGATGTGATTAAGTCAAGGGCCTTGCAAGGAGGAGATTGCCCTGGGATATGGGAGTAGGCCCAGTATTATCAGGAGGGTACTCTCAAGTGAAAGATGGAGCTGGGGGAGTCAGGGTCAGAGATTTAAAGATGCTGTGCCACTCATTTTGAAGATGAAGTAAAGTGGAAAGAAGGGAGCACGAGGAAGGCGGGCCAACTCCAGAAGCTGGAGAAGGCAAGGAATCGGACTCTCCTCTGGAGCCTCTAGAAGGAACATACTCTGCTGATACTTTGATTATAGCCCAGCAGGGCCGGTTTGGACAAGTGACCTCCGTCACTGTAAGACAATGAAAATGTGTTGTTTTAAGGTGCAAAGTTTGTGGTACTTTGTTGGAACAGTGACAGGCAACTAATATAATAAAGTCAGACATTTTCCCTCTTTTTGTCCCACTGTAAAATGGGCCTCATTCATTCATTCATTCATTCAGCAATTGCTTATCAATTGCCTCTTACGTGTCAAGCACTCTTCTAAGCACTTGGGATAGAGCAGTGAACAACAGAGACAAGTCCTACTCTAAAATAGTGACAGGAGAGCAACAGACAAACAAAACATGTACCTGTAAAAATGGTATATAAGTGGTAAGTGCTCCGGAGGGAAATTAAAGCAGCCAAAGCAACTGGAGTCCCTGGCTATTTCTTGGGGGGCGTTCAGGGAAGGATTTTGCGATAAGGTGGTATTCAACAGAAACCTCAAGGAGCTGAGGGAGAAAACCAGGCAGACATCTGAAGGAAGGATGTTCACAGCAGAGGAGAAGTGAGAACATGTGCCCTGAGGTAGAAGCTTTAGGGAGCTAACGTACAGGGAGGGGGCCAGTGTGTGTAATGATAATAATTGCTATACAGGCTGTTGTGATAATCCTGGGCAACATACACGAAACCCCTTGGTTTACTTAAAAGCACTTTGCCAATATCAGCTATTATCATTGCCGTGGTCCCTGAGAGTACATTTGTGGGGTTGCCCAGTGACCCCAAGGGTGACCTTCATTTTTTTTTTTGTCTCTATGAACGTGATGAGGAAATATCTGTTGGCTCAAAGCCCTAGAAATGGTACACAGAGGTCCAGAAATAGGATTATTTTCTTATCATGGAGCTGATAGTGATTCTATGTGTGCCTTCCACATGGGTAACCCTTTTGAAGGTGGTGAAGACAGGTAAGATGGATGGGAGACCAGGGTCACTTTTGCTAGCCTCACCCCTTGGACCTGTGTGGTCCAGGAGGCCACCAGGCCAGATGGGGCCTGGAGCACTCGAGTTGTCTCTCACTTGAGTGCACACCATCCTGAGAGAGAAATCCCAGAGGAATTTACAGACGGTAACCCTGCCTGGCTGGGGCCTCTGACTGCCCAGCCTTGTGGGCAACTAATCCCCCAGAGGAAGCCAGCTCTACCAAAGGATGAAATAGAAATATTTGAAATGTAATTCAGACTCTTCTTTTTCCAAGGCAGGTGGTGAAAAGGTCTAGTTTTTAGAAAGAGCTGAGAAAATGAAACTGCTGAAATGCTGCACATGGCATTGTGTTGGGAGTAGGGATTTCTTCTGTGCCACTGGGGGTGGGGGAGGTGGGGAAAGATCAGGTGGGAGGCACCAGAAGGCTCTCAGAGTCTAAAGCTGGCCTGTGCCGCCTACCCATTAACATCTCTGGTTTGAGGAGTCCCCCCCCCCCCCCGCCCCGATGCATTTTGTATCTCTAATCTGGTAATGACCAAGGCAAGGTCACAGATGAACTGTGTGTGTTACACTCTTCTTTATGCTGCATAATCCACTTGTAGCTGAAAGGCATTTCAGTCATTAATTTGATTATCCCGTTAGATGTTTTCTTTTTTCTCTAAATGAGTTTCTCTAAGCTGTCTTTCCCTGCTTTCTGATAGATAAATGAAATAGCTTCAGAACCCAAAGATTAATGTGTGTGCTTTATCACCGGAGTGGGGGAGCTTTCTCTTTTTAGACTCATAATCACAAAAATAAAGGGGCCGTCTCCGGGGCCAGAGACTCCTTTTATAAAACCTGCGCTTGGACACGTGTGATCTGCAGTCCTGAGGGGCTGTCAGAGGAAAGGTAGAGGAAGGCTAAGCAAGATGAGCAACTCCAACAAAGGGGGAATGAAGCTAAAAGGAGGGTGAGATCAGCCTGTGCTCTCAGTTCTGTGGGAGCTGAGTCTGTGTCCTCGAAAGCTCGGGGAAGGAGTCCAAAACAGACAGAAACCAGGCAAGCAGCCAGGTGCACAGCTAGAAGAACGCAGAGGAGCCATGGCTGGTCAGCCACTGGTGTGCTTCCCCTGTCCTCAAGGTCAGAGCAAATTCCTCTCTTACTTCTCCCTTCCCAGGCTCAACATCTAAAGCAGACCCCCACCAAATACAGAGGAGAAATGAGGACCAAACACATCCTTCCGGCTTTGAAGTGCTTTGATAGTTTGTGCCTTTTATTTTCTTAAAGCCTCGGTGGCATGCTAATGTCATGGAATAGCAGGAGTCCCTTGTATTTTGTAGGATAAACATGCCGGTGAAAAGTAATTGTAAAGCAGGTTTTTCCGGAAGAGTTAAGGCCATTGATGAGAATCGCTTCAAGCGGCATATCCATCCATTTATTCAGGGAAGAGCCGT
This sequence comes from Vespertilio murinus, assembly GCA_963924515.1. Taxonomy (NCBI): domain Eukaryota; kingdom Metazoa; phylum Chordata; class Mammalia; order Chiroptera; family Vespertilionidae; genus Vespertilio; species Vespertilio murinus. Next base: position 53,125,392 of record OZ004706.1, read on the forward strand.
GGTGCCCATAAAATGTCAAGCCCTGAGCGAAGCATTGGACATGAGGCAGGTGTGGGACAAGTCCTCATCCCGGGCCTCCAGGATCATAAGATAAATGATGGGGAAACAGACATGTAAATATGCAATTAAGTGACACATTATCTGAAGTGTTATGGAAGAAACAGAGAGGATATTATGCTAGGGGTTATGATGGGCATACGCCAGGGATCCAACTCTGAGTAGCCAAGGATAGCCTTCCTGAGGCTTCACCTGAGACCTGCGTGATGAAAAGGAGCCAGGTATATTGTTCCAGGCCAAAAATGGCATTTATTTCCCTGCCACCTAGTCTGGGAAGATGGGAAAGCCTGTGTTTACACAGGGAGATTATGATTTACAGAGTCACCAGGACTAAGAGGAGCCTGCCACCCACATGCTTCTAAGGAGAACTTCCCTGGTCCCTCTACCTACCCGCCTCCTGCCTCCTGAACTTCATATTCCCTTTCTCTGCATTACATTTTCTCCCTAGCTCTTACCGATACCTGACATATCCTCTGGTTTACTTACTTACCTGGTTTGTTGCCTGTCTCCCCTATTAGAATGTGAGCTCCCTAAGAACCTGCATTTTGTCAATTTTACTCACAGTGTGTGTGTCTCCAGTGCCTACAAGAGTAGCTGGGTGTTCAGTGAACACTGCTTTCACTGCTCTAAGCTATTTCTTTTTGCCCCTGGTGGGGAGTATAGCATAGACGGCAGATCAAGAATTTTGAAAACTGCCAGGTCTAGAATAATGTGTTATACTTTAAATGTGAAAATGTGCATAAAAAAATGAGTGCCGCCAAAACCGGTTTGGCTCAGTGGATAGAGCATCGGTCTGTGGACAAAAGGTCCCCAGGTTTGATTCCGGTCAAGGGCATGTACATTGGTTGCGGGCACATCCCCGGTAGGGGGTTTGCAGGAGGCAGCTGGTCGATGTTTCTAGCTCTCTATCCCTCTCCCTCCTCTCTGTAAAAAAAAATCAATAAAATGTATTTTAAAATAATAAAATTTAAAAAAATGTGTGTAATAAGGCCTGAGTGAATATTCTCTTGTGAGATTTATCAACTTTGTGAAGTGGGAGATGGTAATAGCTACTGATTCTCCGTTCCCTTGTTGGGTTCCCTGAGTCTCCTTCAGTGCCTCTCTCTGTCACACGCTATACCTAGCTCTAGCCTTCCATCAATCCCCATCCAGTTTTTTCTGTTTGTTGTTCGGGGCTCTCGGGATCCTTGGCTTTGTTTTACAGGGAACAGCTATGAAGTCTGCAACAGATTCATGCTTTATCATGTACCTATGAGTAAGTTTACTTTATAGGCATAGTAAGAGATTAACAAAAGAAACTAATAAAGTAGAACAAATGCAACATTATAATAATATACTGTAACAAAAATTGCACGAATGTGCTCTCTCATTACTAGAGGGAAAGGGCAGTGGGAGGAGGTGGAAGGGTGAGAAACAGTAATGGGAGGAGACTTGACTTGGGGTGGTGAACACCCAATACAATATACAGATGATGTTTTATAGAATTGTACACCTGGAACCTATATAATTTTATGAACCAATGTCACCCTAATAAGCTCATTAAAAATTAATAAAAATATCCTGTACTGTAGTCACACTTCTTCCTGTGATGATGTGAGACACAGTGCCTACATGATGAAAGGAAGTGACTGGCATTGTGAGATAGCATTAAGCTACTATGAGTATTATTTAGCACTAGTCCTGTGATGCCACGGCAGTTCATCTGATAACTGAGACAGCTACAAAGTAGGCGGGTAGTGTATACAGTGTGGATACACTGGAAAAGGGGCTAATTCACATCCAGAGGAAGATGGAGGGGGACAGGTATAGATTTTATTATGCTACTCAGAATGGCACACAATATGAAACTTAAGCATTTTTTCTGGAATTTTCCATTTAACATTTTCAGACTGCACTTGTTTGCAGGTAACTGAAACTGGGGTAAGTCAAGTTGTGGATGAGGGGGGACTATTGGTGTACAGAAGAAGTGAGAAAGCAAAGCTAGAGATCAGACAGATAGAGAGAGGACATATTGTAAATAGGAAAGGGAGGATAAAGAAGAAAGAAGGTAAGAGAATAAATGAAAGAGCAAAGAAGAAAAGAGGCAGTGGGTAAACAAGCCTGTTAAATGTTGGCATATCTTATAGCCATAGAACAAATGTTAATGCCAAGGTCTGTGAAAATCCTAACAGGGTAGTACCTCTACTTTAGAATACTATATCCAATGATACAAGGGATAATCCTCTTCCCTTCGCTTTTGTTTTCTCTATACTACTTACCACCACCTATCATACAATGTTCTTTTGTGTCAATCTGTTTTCTTTTTTAACACCGGACTATGATTTACAGGGACTATATCAGCTTTCTTCTTGATCCATAGCAGACTGATGAGTGCTGTATCCTCACAATAGCCATAGGTGGGCACAAAAGAGAAATATTAACTTCTATCAGCCAAGTACAATTTCTAAGGTCTAGATAGAAGGTAGTAAAGCCAGATTTCAAATAGAGATCTGCCAGTGTCCAGGGCCAATGCTCTTAACCACTGTGCTAAGTGGTTCCCAAGGGGAATTTCCTGTCAGGGCACCTGCCCCACAGGGTAGATTAGCACAGTACCTGGCTTATGGTGAGAGTTCAATAAGCAATCAAGAAATTACTGCTGAAACCGGTTTGGCTCAGTGGATAGAGTGCGGCCTGCGGACTGAAAGGTCCCAGGTTCGATTCTGGTCAAGGGCATGTACCTTGGTTTCGGGCACATCCCCAGTAGGGGGTGTGCAAGAGGCAGCTGATCGATGATTCTCTCTCATTGATGTTTCTGGCTCTCTATCCCTCTCTCTTCCTCTCTGTAAAAATCAATAAAATATATTTAAAAAAAGAAATTACTATTATTATCATTATGGAGTTTATTTAGTACATATATACTACACTGGAAGTTTTGGTTGAAATGTTATATGTTCATAAGTTACTATTTTTTAAAAGAAAGAACACCTATCTAAATTTGGAGATGAGTAAAAATCATGACTGTATGTACTTTCCCTGTCATACCAGAGCATCATCTAACATGCCCTCTAAGGATTGTCTGACTCTGCCAAACAATATAATCTTGTTTAGCTTAATATTTACCATTGATCACATTCAAGACTATAAAGTTTATATATGTGGACAACTAGGAAGATGTCTAGGAAGACAGAAAGATGAAAATCACTACTGTCCAATAGACAGGCAAATGACTTCTAAATAGAGAAGATAAACCCCAATATCAGTGTTTTACTGCTCTCTAGACCATTATGCAGTTTGAAATATATATCTTGGAAATATTACTTCAGAAATGTTTTTGCCCATCCATTCATCCATCCATCCATCCATCTACCTACCTATCTACTACCCAGCTGTCAGTTTTTTTTTAATATTCTCTTTTAAATCAGTTTTATTGTCTTGCTGATTCCTGCATCAGTGATTTTAATATAACTTTGATTCGTGGCCCTTATGTATTTGTATGATAATAATTGTGTAATGTATATATTACAGTGGAGTAAAATAGACTGGTAATAAGATATAATATGGTCTCCTAGCAAGGAATTGGTGGTATTTACACGATTTAAATCCTACCAGCTGTCCAGTTCCTATGCTGCTACCCCTGATAAAATCAACTGCTTATAATAAAGTTTACTGTACTTTTCCTTACTAGATATGAGAAAGGTATATCAGAGTGCTTAGGAACCGGGGGTCAGGGGTCAGACTGCCTGGGTCCAAGCTCTCGCTCTGCCACATATTAGCTCTGTGATTGTGATGGTTAATTTTATGTCAACTTAACTGGGCCATGAGATCCCCAGATATCTGGTAAAACACTGTTTTGGTTGTGTCCCTGAGGACATGTGTTTCTGGATGAGATTAAACATTTGAATCAGTAAGCTGAGTAAAGCAGGTTGCCCTCCCTAATGTTGGTGGACCTCATCCAATCTATCGAAGACCTGAATAGAATAAAAGACTAGCCCTATACCGTTTGGCTAAATGGATGGAGTGTCGGCCTGTGGACTGAAGGGCCCCAGGTTTGATTGCAGTCAAGGGCACATGCCCAGATTGAGGGCTTGATCCCTAGTGGGGGGCATGCAGGAGGCAGCCAATCAATATTCTCTCTCATCATTGATGTTTCGATCTTTCCCTCTCCCTTCTTCTCTTTGATATCAATAAAAATATATTTTAAAAAAGAATAAAAGGCTAGATAAGAATTCTTTCTCTCTTCCAGTTTTTGATCTAGAACATTGGTCTTTTTCTACATTTGGACATAGACTCAGACTGGAACTTATACCATTACCTCTTCTGTGTCTGCAGCTTACTGACTATAGATCTTAAACTTCTCATCCAAAATAACCATAAGAGCTAATTCCTTATAATAAATCTCTCTCTCTCTCTCTCTCTCTCTCTCTCTCTCTCTCTCTCTCTTTGTGTGTGTGTGTGTGTGTGTGTGTGTGTGTGTATGTGTGTGTCTATTTATTTAGATGTAGGTCTATCTGTATACTTACCTATCTATCTATTCATCTGTTCTTCTGGAGAACTCAGACTAATACAGTGATCTTGGACAAGTTCTTAACCATACCAAAAAGATGGTGCTTATTAGTACCACTTGTCCCAGAAAGTATTTTGAGGAGGAAATGAAGTAATGTATATAAAATGCTTATCATGATATCTGGTACATGATGTTCAACAAATCTTATTTATTAATATTAATTAATAATAATATTAGTTATGATTGGTACTTGATTTTCATTTTAGAAACTTAGTAAAGAAAATGGAACTTTACAAATCTATCAACAGTGTTTAATTTTAATATTCTCTCTGCAAGCCATGGCAGTAATTAGACAACTTTCTTCCTGTTTTTCCTAGAAGCCTACCAACAAGTATTTACCATATTTGCCTGCGTATAAGACGATTTTGTGGCCCTGAAAAATACCATATTTGCCGGCGTATAAGAGACTGGGTGTATAAGACGACCCCCTAACATTTCCACTCAAAATACAGAGTTTGTTATATACTCGCCGTATAAGACTACCCCCCACTTGGAGGCATATTTTTCAGGGCCAAAACGTCGTCTTATACGCCGGCAAATATGGTACTCTGAAGGATATTTTATTTTTATTTTTAAATTTTTAAATTTTATTTATTTTAAAAATATATTTTATTGATTTTTCACAGAGAGGAAGGGAGAGGGATAGAGAGCTAGAAACATCAATGAGAGAGATACATCGACCAGCCGCCTCCTGCACAACTCCAACCGGGGATGTGCCCACAACCAAGGTACATGCTCTTGACCAGAATCGAACCTGGGACCTTTCAGTCCACAGACTGATGCTCTATCCACTGAGCCAAACCGGTTTTGGCAAGGATATTTTATTTTTAGAGAGCCCTACAAATAAAAACAACCATACTGAATACATTTGAAAGGTGGCCTCTTACTTATTTTCTAACTTTCTACACTGTGTTACAGACAGACAACTCATTTGTTTAGCACCGGCAGTCCAGTTTGTAGTTTCATTCTCTTGTGCACTTTTGACCCTAATGACTTATGCTAAAAGTGAAATTTAGAGTGAGAGACCACCTTTGATGTTTGTGCATTTCAGAATGTGGAAGTGTCTTTCCCAGCAACCATTGCATTCTGATTTCCTTTGCACATGAGGGTTGATGTGGAAAAGGCCACTAAACAGAGGTTGGAAGCCTCTCAGAAGTGCTACGCCAAGTCTCTCTGTATCACTCTAACTTACAGTTTTCTGTGCCAGGAAGAACCTTCTCTCTGCCAAACCACTGGAGACTAAGAACTGCCAAGACTACGGAAATTGAAATTATCATTACCTGATAGCTTTTTCACTGTTATTTCTTTCCTGAAAAACAAGAACTTTGAAAAACTTGATGCACATTTTTTGCAATCCAGGCATGATGTTCATATTATGTGATGAGATGATCAGTGGACAAGACTGGAGTTCTGGAACTCTTTGTGGCTTTTCATGCAATGTGTTTATTTATGTAAGCACAGCTCTGTACATGCAGGGTGCATTCATTTAGTAGTCCATTCATTAAATCAATATTGAGTCCTGACTTTACATAGACAATACTTATTTTTTTGAAGAATAAGTAAGAGAATGTATTTAAAGTTCCTAATATAAAGCCTGGCTCATAGTAAGTATTCAGTAATGAAAGACATTCGTTTTCATCTTCTCTTTTAAAATGTTACAAAAGCAATAATGTACTGTAAAGAATCATGCAGAAGAGTTGAAATAAAAAGCAATTATTCATGCTGCTTCTGTTCTTCTGTCATATTATTCAGAGCCTTAATTAAAAAAAATCAGTTCTTGTGATAATTGCTTGTATAACATTAAATAATACAGGTACCAGTGGTGATGCATCTGCCACTGTACTCTCACAGGGAAATTCTCTGCTGGGTACACTCACCTTGGTCTGGGGCAGTGTGTCGTCTTACCCTTTACAGGGGTCCTACAAGTGTCCTTGATTGCTGAATGCCAGACCCATTGTCCAGGGGATGAACTGATCTCTGCATGGATTTCCAGACCTCTGGGCTGGTTGGTTTGCTTTCTGTCCCTCAAGGATGTCTTCCTTTCCTTCTCTTCCCTTTCCCTTCCCTTTGCCTTTTCCCTTCCCCTTTCCATTCCCCTTCCCCTCACTCCTCCCCTATCTCCTCCCCTTCCTCTTCCTCCTCCCCTTCCCTCCCTCTATCACCCCTTGCCTTCTCTCACACTTTTCTCTCTGTCCAGTCTTTATAGCCTCTATAAGAAGAAAAACTCTGCAAACCTTAATCTACCCCTTTGAATCTGTTTTCCATTGTAGTGTCCTTTGGGCAAAGTGTGGAAGGAAGACAATAGCAAGAAGGGTACAAACGAAACAAAAATTCTGGAGGGCAAGGCACTGAGGGCCACTAGACTCATACTTTGAAATAGAACCATCTTGCCTTATTTCCTTATTTTACCATTCCTTGACTTATCAACATTAGACATTATTTGTTGACTTCCCTCTATGAAGAAGGGGGATTTAGCTCATCTCTTCTCCTTATCTTTTTCTCTCCTTCCTCTCTTAAAGTTTGAGGTTTATGTTAGTATTGTGCTTTTTCTGGCAGTTTTCTTTTTAATTTTAAATTGTCAGGCTTCTGGTTTTTGTTCCATCACCTACAGGGAGCCTCTCTTATCTATCCACCAAGAACAATTAGCTCCCCTCCTTTCTCTCTCCTTTTATGTTGTCAAGGTTGCTAATGTTCTGTTCTGCAACTGATTTTAAACTTTCCAAGTTTAATTCAAAGCTTGATTATAAAAAAAAGGTAATAGCCTGATAACGGTTTTTATGTTATAATGTTGATTAATAAGATTTGAAAATCTTGTATATTGGAGTATAGTATTGTTTCACTATCAGATTTCCTGAATTTGGTAGTTAGGTTATGCTTCATAAGGGACTATGATATGTGCAATATACATGCTGAAGGACCACATAAATTGGCTTATACAAATAGTTTAACAAAAAATATATAATAATAATAATCCTAATATATAAAAACCGTAAAATCCAAAATGACTGAAGGCTCAACTAAACAGAAGTCAGTGCTGGGTTGCTATTGCGATCCAGCACTGACTGCCCACTGCTGTGGGCTCCATGGCCCAGCTCTGACTGCCAAGGGGGCTGTAGATCAAGACCCAGAGAGAGGCCCAGGGAGAGAGAACCAGGGTCTGATCCATAGCCTCCATGGCACCTGTTGATCAGCCCTTGCCTCTCTCTTTCTCTCAGGGCCTGGCCAGAAGCTGCACCTCTCTTTCTCTTGGGCCTCCACTGGAGTACTGATCAGTCCCATCTCTCTGATCAAGCCCTATGGATAGGCCTGGAGATGCTGACTGACATAGAAACCAATCAATCAGAACTAAATCTTGGTGAAGTGTGAGCAACCAATGGCTGCCCTAGGAGGAGGAACTTTTGATGCTAACTAGAAGGGAAACCAGTAATTAGAACCAAATCTGGGTGAAGTGTGAGGAGCCAATGGCTGTCTAGGAGGTGGAGCTTTTGACGCTAACTGGCATAGAAACCAACCAAATCAGAACCTAATCTGGGTGAACTGCAATGGCAGAACGTAAGGTGGCGGCTTAGGAGGGGTTTTAAGGGCAACAGCTGTTTGGTGTAAGGTGTAAGAAAGCAGTTCAATTTTGTAATGACTGGTTTGTCAGTATAGTGCATATGGCTGGCTATTAGTCCAGGTATTGGGATTATGTATTTTTGTCTGCCAAGAGCATATCTTCCTTATGAAAAAGACTCTCCCCAAATTTAGGCAATCTTATCTTATATAATGTATCTATTCTACTATGCTAATTAGACAGGGTTGACCAGCCATCTTCCAGACTTCCAACTTCCTTCCGGACAAAGCCATGGTAGGAGGGCCAAGGCAGAGGCCATTAGTTGATAAGGCCAGCAGGGTAGGATATTTGGGGGTGAGATCAGGCCTGCAGGGGAGGGCAGTTAGGGGTTATTAGGCAGGCAGAGGCAGTTAGGGGCAAGATCAGGCCTGCAGGGGAGTGCAGCGAGGGGCACAGGCAGAGGAAGTTAGAGGCAGGCAGGCAGAGGGTTTATGGATGATCAGACAGGCAGGCAGAGAGGTTAGGGGCAGTCAGGCAGGCAGGCAGAGGAAGTTAGGGGTGATCAGGCAGGCAGGCAGGTGAGCGGTTAGGATCCAGCAGTTCCAGATGGTGAGAGGGCTGTCTGACGGGCAGTCAGATAACCCCCCAGGAGTCCCCGATTGGAGAAGGTGCAGGCTGGGCTGAGAAAACGCCCCCTCCCCGTGCACCGGGCCATTAGTAGTAATAATAATAGCATAATATACTAATTAAACCATACAGCCAAATGACCTTCCAGAGGTCCTTTTGGAATCCTTCTGGATGATCTTCTGGATGGCCGAGCCTCTTGCATTAATTTCGTGTATCAAGCCTCTAGTGTGTGTGTGTGTGTGTGTGTGTGTGTGTGTGTGTGAAAGAGAGAGATAGGTAGGCACATAAAGACATAAAGTAAATGTGGCAAGATGTGAACAAGGGCTAACTCCAGATGAAGGGGATACATATGTTCATTTCCTTGTTCATTTAACTTTTCTTTTGGTCTAAATTTTTTTTCTCAAAATTTGAGGAAAAAAATACATCTATTTTCAAAGCCCAGAAATTTGAACAAGTTTAAAGCAAATTAATATATTGTATGCTTACAAAACACCCCTCAAAAAATATACCAAGCACTGAATTAAAAAAAAGGGGGGGGGATTTAAGCTTCAATTTTTTTTAAGGTCTAATTACTAAGAGTTAATAATATTAAGAAAAACATGAAAACATCTTTTGAGTGACACATGTTAAAAGCATTAGTTTTGAATCAGGTTTCTTCAGCTCAAGTGCAATTAATAATATAATCAATGAATCATCAATAAGTTGAGTAAATGTCTAAGTCAGCTCTTAGATTTTTAAACCAAGACAGGTTGAAAATAAACACATTTTTCAGCTCTTTAGATGAGCTTTTTATTATACCAACTCTGTGACATGGATTAAAATTATGATAATGGAGTAAAAGTATTATTTTATCTCATCTAAAAATGAAATATTAGTGTCATAAAGTCTTTTAGTACTTACACTAATATAGGGGCTGACAGTTGTAAAGCAAACACTAGGTTACTGAAGCTCTCCCAAGCATTATTATTCTGATATACGATCACACTATTTTAAACACCACATCTCAATTTTCTGACACATTTTTTACTTTTATAGTTCTAAGGATTTGCAGTATTACATTCTTCTCTCACTCCCTGCTCATGGGACTAAGAAAAGTGTTACACTAAGTATGAAAGCTCAGAGTGTAACTTAGCGTCAAAAAGTAAGGCCAATTTTGTCCTGATTGGTGCATGCTAATCAATTTGCAATGATAAATTAATTTGCTACTATTTTTCCTGGGTGTTCATATCTATTTTTATAGGTGAAATTCCTTTTTTTGTGTATTTAGTGTCAAATTTTGTTATTGGGTTTATACTACCTTTTAAAATGAATTGGATGACTTCCTATCATTTTATTCAGCTTGGGGACAGATTATGTAGCATATCTTTTAAGTATTTTTTGAATATTTCAAAGAACTTTTTTCCAAAGAAGTGTACTGCCTTAATTTCATCTTGAAAATATTTCATTAATAACATTTTAAGTTTCGTTAAAGATTACTTACATACTGTTTTTAAGTCTTTCTTAAACCCATTAAAATTTTTACACATTCTCAGAAAATTACTTTTTTGTTTAAATTTTCCAATATGAAAATTTATTCAGGAGGGATAAAAGTTCTTTGATACAGTAATGTTTTGTGGCCATCCAAAGGACCACAGTACATAGATAATATATAGTCTGTCTGTATTATTAAAATTTCATGGGAGTGGGAGTGCAAAGAAGAAAAACTTGTCTAAACAGGCTATTTAGAAAGACAACAGTGGGGAAAAAAAAGGTTAAGAAACATTGTAAAGCTATTCAAATAGTGCCATTAGGTTATTTTCCTTCCTTTTTTTGCAGGTGTTTTATAATTTGAAAGTGATTGTGACTTTTGTTTAAATAATAAGTTACATTTTCAGTACTGAAATGCTCTTGTTGCATCATTTGTGACATCAATGTTGTCATAGTTTTTCTGACCTTGCCCTTTGCTGACCTCACCACTCAACATCTGATTCAACTTCCTCCTTCCCACAGCCAGAATGGTATGGGTCTCACAGGATTCTGTGAACTGACAGTGAAGTGCTCAGAACTGGTTTTTCCTCTGTCTCACTGGGTGTTTTCAGACTCTGGTGAATTTCTAATTATTGGAGTGTAAAAGCTGAGCATGCGCCCTCACTTATTCTCTACATTTTATTCTCAGTTTCTCCATTCCATCGCTGGAAAATTTCTTGTATAATTTTATAACTCCAGCCCTGATGCCTGTCATGATTTTCTAACTTATTTATCCCATTGCCTGCTTGATATTTCTGTATGTCCGTATAGTAGTTATCTCAACTGGATGCATGTTCAAAAGAGAGTTTTCTCTCTCTTTACACCTGTATTTTCCCATTCCTTCACAATTCAGCAAACGGCACAGCAATCCACTCAGTTTCGTAAGCCAAAAACCTCAGCGGCATCCTAGAGGTTTAACTGCCTCACCTACCTCCACATTCCCATCCATCAGTGTGCCAGCCAGTAATAGCTCCAAACCTATCCACCTCTCTTGATTTCCCCGTTACTCTCTAATCCATGCCAACACCAACTTTCACCACAGAGCTGCCAAACAGAGCTCTTAAAAAAATATAAATCAGATTTCTTGGCTCCTCTACTTAAAATCTCTTATTGGCCTTTTATCGTTGTCACAATAAAGACTAACTCCTCATCATGGCCAATGAGGGACCCTGTCTGCATCTCCCCTCCACCATCTGGCCTCCTCCTATTCCCAGAACATGCTGCACATGTTTCCCCCACAGGGTTGCTTGCTGGTTCCTCTATTGGGACACTTTGCAGGCCTTTGTATTCATGTGGTTGCCCATTTTTGTCTGAGAAATCTCAGCTCAGTTGTTACTCTCTCATAGAGGCCAGGCCTTCCTGTCTGGCACGATACCTAATGGTTGTCTCTCTCCTTCAGTGACTATTAAGTCACCCAGGCAAATTCTGGTTGTTTATTTTGAACCAGAATTATTCTTCCAGATGATGGCCAACGCTCCATTGGGTAGATCCATCTGATTTTGGGCTGGCCCCCTGGTCAAGATTGGGCAGGCGAGACAGGAAGCGGTATAAGGAAAGCATCTGTCTATGGACCTCAGAGCTGCAAGATGATGTTGAGCACCAGGTGGCAGGTGAGGCCTGTACCTTGGGCTTCGTGCCCAGAGCCTTCATCACACCGTCATCTATCACCGTGTAGAAACTCTTAAGGCATTTGTCTCCAAAGAGTGCCAAAACAGAATTATCTGTTAATAAATCTGTCTTCTTCCTGAAGGACTCCATGGGGTCTGCCAGGAGTTGAACTTTGTCTTTCATATCGTGGGCTCATTCCCACTTACCAGCCACAGAGACACTGATAGTCAGACATGGGCTGGGGCCTACTTGGCTTTACCAGCCTTATCCAGCTCCACGAACCCCACCATGTGGATCTGGAGACATCCCAGGATAGAGGCACCTTCCTGACCTTTGCTCTGCCAGGCTCACCTGTTTGAAGGCCTCCTTCACACAGCACCCAGGCCAGGATGGCATCTCCCTTTGACAGGGGAGGCGTGCTGCTGAAATGTGGGTCCCCCCAACCGTTCACCCTTCTGCTGCTTCTGTGGTCATTCTGCTCCTGCGGCTGCCACTGCTACAGACACACAGAGGCTGCCCAATGGGTGTCAGGCCAGTTTGACAGTCCCAGGCTGCTGATTGGTCCCACCAGTCTCAGTGCCGGCCCCGAGGCCTCCATCACCCCATCTACCCATGGAGCTGCTTCCTTTCTTCTACACTGGCCTTTGAGTTTATTCTAGTTCTGAGTACAGCTCTTTCCTGCCCGCCTGCCTCTTGTGTCTTGTCAGCCCCACGAAAGAAGGAACAGGGTCCTTCCATTTACAGTGCATACAGCTGGAACAGCACCTGTCTGTCAATAGGTATTTGTGTGCAATGGACTTGTGGCTTAATTTTCACAGGTCAACTGATGAATCTTAAATTATGAACACCGAGGACATGCTGTATTTAGAAGTTTTGTTGATTGGTTTGTTTTACTAGTAAAATGAAGTCAGGTTTTATATATGTGAAACTGTATGGATTTGGGTGAGGTGTGTGCCTGAGTGCATGGGTATATAGGGGAGAGGTTTCTTCTTAATTTCCTTTCAGATGAGTAAATACGCTTTCCCATTGCTGTTCCAGAATGTCCGTGAATATTGGTTTGGGGGATGTGGCTAGTACTGATGATCCTATATTCATCCATAGCTATCAGGTTGGTTATTTAGTCCTGATAGCTCTGCTGGTGTTTTGGTTTTTTATTATGGTCCTTTAAGGCAAAGAAAAGCAAAACAAAAAATAAGTTTTTGTAGACTCGGACTGAGATAAGAATAGAAAATTTGAGATGTAAATATTAATTTATTTGAAATGACTTTACTGACTAAAACAGAATTAAAGAAGTATAAAAGAATTTAATTTAATATAGTTAGTATCTCATCAGCGTGGTTAGAATTGCCTACGCTTTGGTTGTTTCCAAAACAATCATGCAGAGGTTTTTTTTTTCTTCTTTTGCTTAATCACAAAATGATTTGGGGTGATATAAACAAAATTCTCTTACTCCCTACCACCTGATTAATTTCTTATTTATTGGAGATGCCATGTTGTGGATATTACTGCCAAGAAGCCTTGGAGCAATATCAGTCTTTTAGAGAAACCTTTGATTTATTCTTTTCCTAATTAAAGCATAATATATATTTATTGTAAAGAAATAAAATGTACATTATGCATACTCCAAAGACAATTTCCAGTCCATTGTATTTTCTTTTCAGCGCTTTTTCTTATACATGGTCTTTTTTTTTCTCTTCCACTGTGAGCTCTGCATTGTGATTTCCCTTTGTGATAAAGAGGATGAATCTGCTGGCTCATTTCCTTTTATAGACTGCCACATTCTCCACCAACTAAGAAAAAGTGTATTCCGGATTTTGCTTGGGTTGCAGCAGTTTATGCTAGAAGAATTATAAAATGTGGAATCTGTAATCTGAATCTGGCCTACCCTGCATGAGAAAAAAAATAGCTCCCACCACAGGCAGAGAGGAAACTTTGCGTATCACCCAGAGAACCAGTGCTCTTGATACATATTTCATGATCACAGCTGAGGCTTCTCCAAGCTTAAAGTGCTGTATCATTCATTTATTCCTTTACACTACAAGATTATTTTTGGCTCTTTGTGTTGGCACCTAGGATTTCCCGTTACTGATCTGCATGAACCATTTATCAAGTCAAGGGTTTAATCTATCAAAGTCAGAATTTCTTTGTTCTGCCTCTCTCTGTCTTGCCTTCCCTTATGGTATTGTCTCCTATGCATACATTGTTGGCTTAAAGAAGGTTATTTGGAATGCAAGGATTTATCATATTTCTCTGTTTTCCCCCCAAAATAATATATTATGGAGCTAAGTAATATTTTATAGGGAATTATAATTATACTGTAAATCCGTTTCTATCACATTAGATTAATCTCCAAACTTGCGTATTTGCTAGTATTCCTATTATTGCCAGTAGCTTCTCCTTTTCCTTCCCACTCATTCTGAAAACCTGACTCTTCTTTGATTTCCTTCTCTCCCTTTTTCCAAACATTTATTGACTTCTCCAGTTTTTGGATTCCTGGATATTTCTTGAGTCCATCCTTAATCCTGGCTGTTGTCTTCTAAGAAGCAAGGCAATCTGTTTAGAAGAGTTTTCATAGGACCCCGATATAGAGCAAAACCAATTAAGTAATGCATTCAATAATACTGAGTACCTATCATGTGCCAAACAACTTTTAAAGTTGTAGAGATATAGCAGTGAACAACAAAGTAATTTTTTTCATAAAGCTAACATTCTAGTGGAAAATATGGGAGAGAGAGACAAAAATAATATAAGTAAAAGATAGCATGTTGGATATTGTTAAGTGCTATGAAGAATAGTAAAGCTTGGGTGGACAAGGAAGGCACAGATAGAAAGCAGGTGATAGCGATTATAATAAAAGCTAACTAAAACTTCAAAGAGCATCATGAACAAAAAACAATGAAGCAAAAGCCTTTCTAATTTTAACTGTTTCTTGAATCTCCTAGTTACAATGCCAAACCATAGTGATAACCTATGCCTGAGCAATTCCATAAGAGCTACTGCAATAACTATGGTCCCTTTCTCTGAGTCATCCCTGTCCCGGCCAGTATTTCTAGTGAAACATTATTAAGATCTAAACATAGGAATTGTACTGACAATAAAAAGAAAGAGGGAAGGAAGAAGTTGTATCTGAGAGAAAGTGGTAAGGTTGATCCAAAAAGGCGTGGCCACAATAGGTGACTCAAGGGATACAAGATGGGACTTCCAGTGGCTACAGTGAGACACAAATGGGAATCATGAATAATGTGTAATGAACCTTTACTGACAATAGGGGGAAAAATCTAAAATCTTTAGCCTATAATTCACAGACATCAACCAACTAGTTTCCAACTTTTTTCTGAGTGCTTCCTTCACATTTCCCAGCACCAGTTTTCTAAATTACTTTTACTTGTTTGTTACCGGGAGATCTTTCTCTACCTTCACATTAAGTGTCTAAATTCTATCCACCCTACTGGACTGAGCTCAAATGTTTCTTTTCTTTTTCTATAAAACATTAAAAATAATTATCCCCTCTTCGGAACGTTAATAACAAATTCTTTTGGGGCCATTTTGCATTACATTTACTTATTTATGAGTGTGCCTCCACACTTCTGTTAGACTTAAAGGTCTTGGAGAGTAAGCTTCTGCTCTGACTGATCTTTCATCCTTCCCCATGTCCAACAAGTGGCCTTCAGGGGTGAGGGAATGACCAACCAAAGTGCACAGTGGCATATTCAAGGAAAATATTGTTATACTAGAGTGCCTCCAGTTGAAGTCCTGGAAATGGAAATAGAACCATTGTGATAGAATTAGAAGGCCTATAGTGAAGCAGAACGGGTCCCTACTCCAATACGATTATTAAGTGTCCTTCTTTTTAAAAATGCCACGTGGAGAGATAGATATGCGCACAGGGAGAATACAATGTGGAGATTGAAGTTATGTTGCCATAAGCCAAGGAGCCACCAGAAGTTAAGAGAGACACTTGGTGCGGACCCTTCCCTAGCATCTTCAGAAGAAGAGGGGAGTAACCTCACCTTCAAACCACCACATTGGTTTCAGACTTCCAGCCTATAGAACTGGAAGCCTGTAAGCTTCTGTTAAGTCACTCAGTTTGGGGAACTTTGTTACAGCCAATCTAAAAAACACACAGATGTAGTGAGGATAAATCTGGGTGCATTGTGGGGAATTATTTGGACATGTGCAAAACTGGATATGGGAGACAATTTGAGGCTATTAAAATCAGAGATGATATGTACTGTGGGAAAGATTGGAGAGCTAATTTGACAGTAAAACCAACTAGAGTGGGTGAATAATTGGACTTGGATTATCAGAGAGGAGATGGAAGACTTGTGAAATTGTGGAAGATTTCAAGTCCTAGTGATGGGTTGGTGACTCCCAAATGTGCATCTTTAGCTAGACTTCTCTCCAATCTTCCAGATCCTCCTATTCAGATGTCAAGTCAGGCCTGGCTGGCCTGGCTGAGTGGTTGAGCACTGAGTTCGATTCCTGATTAGGGCATATGCCCTGGGTTGTGAGCTTGATCCTCATTGTGGGGCATGCAGGAGGCAGCCGATCAATGACTCTCTCATCAGTGATGCTTCTATCTCTCTGTTCTTCTCCCTTCATCTCTGAAATTAATTTAAAAATACATGAAAAATTTTTTAAATGCCACCTCAGTTCCACTGAATTGTCCACAGGCACTTTGATGTTTAAATTAAATGAATTAATTATTACTAATAATTAATAGGTTTATCATGTAACTGAAAGAAGAGAGACTTAATATGTTACTCCTCCAAATAGTTGTGTGTTAATGGGAGACATACTTTCATTTTACCTGAGAAAGAATTATTAGTCAATCAGAACTCCCCAAAATGGAATGGATACTCTTGGGAATTTTTATCTCTTGGTAAATTTTTATCTCTGATGTCTTGAAACAAAAGCTAAATGACCATAAGTCTATGACTTTAGGCTATTTTTCTCTTCTCATATTGTTCTTCTTAAATTCTAACTATATGAGGCCTAGCTATATTCCTCATTTTGTTATGTGATCTCTAGGAGCAAAGAGTATGCTTGCTTCAATTTGCCAGGACCTGTAGCCTAACACTGAGCTGTATAACATCATTACTGCTGCTTTGTTGAGAAAGAACAAGTTTGGGTCTGGTTTTAAATATCCTCTATCCAAGCTAGTTCTTTCCATAGTTTAGTAATAAATACACTTGTCTATTTTTTTTGCTTAATAATAAAAATGCAAAGTGTTGAGATGAAATATTTCTGGTAGCTAATCAATATTTCTGTTATCAATTATCCATGCTAGATTATGTTAGGCATTAATTTGATCCCATGCTCTGCAGTGTATGGTATGTATGTTGTGCAAAGGCGTAATTGCTTGTGTTCATACATAATAAGTAGGTTGGGGAATTTGCCTGATGGTATATCCTAGTTATTAATAGTGATCGTCAAGTGTACATTTCAAGTTTAGAGCCTCATTGGCCTTTTGGGAGTCAGCATCTCAATTTCAAGGAAATATTAGACCTTTCCTTTCATGTACTCCTGTTGATTTAATCCTGTCAAAATAAGAGCTTTTGTGTCTGAGGAAAAAGCTAGATGCTAATTAAAGGAGTCATGGCAAGGGTTTCATGGCTCTGATTTAATCTGCAAACGAGTGATGAATTACATGTAAACAAGACAGAAACATACCAGTGGGTATTTTTTAATTATGGCAAAATATACATAACATAACATTTACCATTTTCAAGTGTACAGTTCAGTAGTAAATTTATGTTCATGTTATTGTACAACAGATCTCCAGAATGCTTTTATCTTGCAAAACTGAAACTATGCCAGCCAAACAACAACTCCCCCTTTTTCCCCCTCACCCCAGCCCCTGGTAACCACCACTCTACTTACTGTTTCTATGAATTTGACTCTTTTGGACATCTCATGTAAGTAGAATCATACATTGTTTGCTTTTTGTGACTGGCTATTTCACTTAACATCACGCCCTCTGCATTCGTCCATGTTGTAGCCTGTGGCAGGATTTCCTTTTTAAGGTTGAATAATAGTCCATTATGTGCATAAACCAATTTTGTTTAACCATTCATCTGTCAATGGATATTTGGATTGCTTCTACAACTTGGCTTCTGTGATGTTTTTACACTTTAAAATGTAAAGTTCTTAGATCATATCTGTTTTTAATGTTCCCTCTAAAAAATAAAGGAAGAATATTTTAATACATTTAAAATTTTCTCAAATTTTTTTTCACTTAAGACTTCTTATTCTAGATTGTGATTATCTAGCAATAATGGTATCACGCATTTCTTCAAGCAGAAAAAGATTATGACACATAGTTTTAAAACTGAAAACTAAAATTGTATGTTTTGTCTAATAGGTAAATAAATATGGAAATGAATGACTCTTGAAACTACTGAAGGTTCAAGGAGACTATACAGAATTAAGATAAACCATTACTTTAGAACACTCTTTAAAAAGTAAATCCCTTTCCTCATTTACTAAAGATAAAGCTATTTTTTAAAAACTCTCTAGGAAGTAGAATCTTCTATGTTATCTTAACTAATTCCAGGACCTGAGACTGTGGCTCAGAGGCTTGTGCCAGTGAAAAGCAAGGTGTCATTGACATAATTAAGATCGTTTCAAAAACGGGTTCTAAAGAGCTTTGAATATGTCAAAACAGGCCCTAGCATTCTTTTAAAATAATGACAAGCATAGTCTCTTCATTTTTCCATGTCATGAAAATTGATAAACTAACTCTCTCTAATTTTCTGAAGATTAAATTCATTAGTTTAATTCATGCTTATCATTCTTGTGTCAATTGCACAGATGTATGCATCTGTAAATATAATCTTCTAGTTTCACTACCTTTCAAGTCCTTTTATTATCCATAATCCCTGGCAAAACATCATGTGTTAGGTGTGAAATTACGGAATTGCCAGCATCAGAAAAAGCCATTGCCTTACTCCTTCAGACTGAGCCTCTCCTGTTTCTCTTCTCACATTGGATGGTGTCTTTATTTCCAATTAACTTCTTCAATTCTTTTTCTCTAAGCTGATTCATAATTAATTTCATAGTCCCTTACCCTTATGTCATGTTTGCTTTATAAATCAATCTCTGTGTGAAATACTCAGTTTTGTAACCCAGCTTAAAATTATCCAATGTGTCTTTTTTGTTGATGTTTTCAAAGTTGTCAATAAATGTGTGAATTCAAGTCCATAAATTGTCTTTTAAAAACCTAATATGACTGACTCTTCTAAAATTCTTTTTCTCTGACTTTTAATTTAGCTTACAAAACAAATGATCAACTATGTATATTGTTACACATTTGAAAGTAGTTCTTAAGTGCAAAAAATGTTCATAGTCAATTATAGTTGATTCCTGCATTTGGCGAAACATCACCTGTTTACCTTTGTCCCCATGAATTATCTACTTACCAAAAGAAGTAAATAATAATAAGAAATATAAGGATACAGGTTTTAAAATGACCACTATATATCATGATCTTATCCCCATTTTGAACAGCTTACTTCACTGAGAAGTTCTAGGTCCTTTCTATTTGGCCTGGTTTCTTCTGTGTGATTGTGGATATAAAATGATCAAACAGAAATTTCCCACCTGGCAAGTATCAAGGTACCCCGAAGTCACAACTTGAAATCAATCAGGAGATTACTTTTTCTTTCGGTAAAAACTGCCTGCTATCTCACTGGCTTGGCAGAAAATGAAAGTGTTGAAACTATAGCAGATAAATGGTACCATTCCTAGGCGTAAGATTTGGAAGCCAGAAATTTTCAGGGAAGATAGAAATAACAAAGCTCCATAGAAATACAATAGTTAATTCAATGTTTATTACATGAAAGATCAAGAAATCTTCATAGAAAAGGGTTAAAAATTCTGACATAAGGAAGCAACCATTCTGGCAGGTCAATATTAGAAAATGAAAGTGTATTTTTCCAAGACAGGGTATCAGTCAGATGGCAAAATCTGGACACAGAAAGGCAGAACAATAGTATATAATAAAAACCTAATATGCAAATTATCCTGTTGGGCGGTCCTTCCACTGCTCGCTATGATGTGCACTGACCACCAGGGGGAAGCACGGAACATGGGGGGCATCAGTGACGCAGTGCCAGCAGTGGGTGGCAGTGGGCAGCAGTGGAGGCACTGCCAGCTTTGATGGGGCCAAGACAAGAGCAGCACAGTGGTGGGATGGTGGAGCAGGTGAGCGGGCAGCACCAGGCCAAGGTGGGTGAGAGCTGGAGCCTGATTGCTCCACTGATGCCCAGCAGATGGCAACCAATGGCAGCATTGGGGGGCTGGGCCGATGCCCGGCTTTCAGGCACTGAGGGAGCCGGGTTGGGAGCCCAGCCAGGATCCATTGCCTTGCAGGAGGGATGGTGGAGCAGATAAGGGATGGCTTCAGGCCATGGTAGAGTGCCAGGAGGGCCTGTGGGCCTGGGGATGCAAGCTGGGGCCCAATTTCCACAGGCCACCCTGAGGGACCTCACCCATGCATGAATTTGTACACCAGGCATCTTCTCTCTCTCTTTCTCTCTCTCTCTCTCTCTCTCTCTCTCTCTCTCTCTCTCTCTCTCTATATATATATATATATATATATATATATATAAAAGCCAAGTGACTGGAACAAACAAAATGACCAGTTGCTATGACACACACCAAAGCAGCCATCCAATTAGCCTGATGGGGGTGGGGCCAGCTGGCCAACCTCCCTCGGCCCCACCCCCAGCCAGCCTGGCCTTTGCTCCACCCTACCCACTCCAATAGGGGTTAGGGTCAGTCAGCCAACCTCCCATGGCCCCTCCCCCAGCCGGCTCCATCCCTGATTGGCTCCCCCAACCCTGATCAGGGGTGTGACCTGTGGCCAACCTCCTGTGTCCCTTCTCCCCACCAACCAGACCCCCCCCCCCCATGTGCAGATTGGAGCACCAGGCCTCTAGTACATAAATTAACTCCACCAGAAAGGAGAACATCCTGTGAGCGATACCTGACTAATTCCTTAGTGTGAAGGAAATAGGGGTTGATGTTAGAAAAACAGGGCTTATCATTCATGTAACGATGCTTCTTAATTAAAGAGTAATCTATATGTAAAACTCTCACTCTATAATATTAATACTATCAGTATTAGCTTTTTTCTTTTCATGTATACATCAAGTAACTAATTGAGGACCCACACCTGTCTCAGGCACTGACTTATAACGATGAAAAGGACATAGCTTTGCCCTCACTAATCTTACGGAAATGGAGTAGACAGTAGTCTAGGAAGGATAACTGTGTGGTAAGTACAGTGCACTACTGAAACAGGAAGTGGGGGTATTTATCTCAATCCTCATGGGCACAGAAAGAAAATTACCAAGAAGAAAGGGTAGGAAGATTATAGGAGGGTAGTGAGGTGGGCTCCAGGCAGAAGCATGCACTAAATTTTAAAGGGAGCAAACGTTCAGTGGAGCCTTTGTTGTCATAAGGAATCCCCTGCTTATCTATTGTAGATAGCTCTCTGAACTGGATGAATGTCACCCATGATTTCAGTCCAGAACTGATGGTGTGGCCAGACTGGAGGTGCCACCCCTGCGGCATTTCCTTGAGGGGGGCTTGTCCCTTAGCTTGCAGATGCTATAGCTATTCTTCACATTGCTGGAAATGTAGAAGCATAGTTTTGACCTCTTCCTTTTATAGTGCCACAGGAGCCACTGTTGCATGTTTGACTGGAGAAGTGCAGAGAAAACAGTACCTGTCCAGTCATTCCATTTTGAGTACTAGGAGTGTCCAATCCAAAAGCAGAATAAAGCTGAAGGAAAGTGCTCGCCCCTTTGCCAGTGCTCCCTACGACCTAGTCCGGGGTTGGCACATCTTTTTCAGCAAAGGTTCAGGTAATACATATGATAAGCTTTGAAGACCATATAGTCTCGGTCACAACTAAACTGCCATTGGTAGCATGAAACCAGCTCTGGGAAATATTCAAATGAACGGACTTGGCTCTGTTTTGATAAAGTTTGATTCACAAACACAGGCAGTGGCCTGTAGGCTGTAGTCTGCTGACCTGCTTCAAACAGTCCTCTCAGCCACGGTGCCTGGACCCTTCCACACGCAATTGCTGTGCTTGGAATGCTCTCGTCCCTCTCTCCCTGGGCTAGATTTTAGTTACTCTTCAGCTCTCAGCAGAGAGGTCATTTCTTCAAAGAAGAAGCCCTCACTTCTAGACATCCTGGGTGTATGCCCCTCAGGTGCTTCCACAGACTGCACGCCTTCTCCTCCGGAGCAAACCTGAGTTCTAGTTGCCTGGAGACCTGTCTGTCCGCTCCATCCGCTCCAGACTGTGAGTTCTGAGGGGGTGAAAACTGCTTGCTTCTTATTTGCTTTGTATCCTTAGCACCTAATAGAAAGTGCCTGGGACATAGGAGGGGCTTAGTAAATATTTGTTTAATGATCATTGAATAAAGCCACTTACCCCTTCCCTGACTTTGTTAGAATCATGAGTCTAGCAGGTGAAATTTATTTATGGCTTTATAGCTTAGGAGTCATGTCACATCTTTAGTAATCATATTGTGACACAGCAATAGTCTATATCTTGGTTACAGTAGCATTCAGCAGGCTGTGGAAATCGATAGTTTTAGCCCTGTTATCTAGGAGCCACTTGGGGTTAGGCAGACTGTGATCACCAAAAGTTTTGTGCCCCATCCTTTCCTCCCCCTAACTGCTGCTCCATTTGAAGTGGAAGCTAGCACCTCTCTGTTCCATCAGTGTCTTACATTCTCTTTAGAGGGGGTCCCAGGAACAGGCTGTGTGATCTCCCAGTGCCTTAGAGAATTTTTAGTATAAAATATCCCTTTTCTTTTTAATATACTAGCTTATTATCTCCCTAGAACCAAAGCAATCTGCTTGACTTACAAGACTAGCCTGGAGTCGCATCAGATGTAATCAGAACAACTCCCAACAAGGCTTTGTTACCGGGTCCAAATGGTGGGGCTCAGCCCTTGGAAGAATTATTTCCTGGGAAGCTCCTCAGTCCCTTACAGACACACATCAAGGGGCCTGCTTGCCCCCACCTCCACCCCCATTTGTCGGCCTGCCCATGCGTTTTTTTTGAGTTCTAGCCAGAGCAAGCTGGGGTCTTGCCCACGGAATCTCTTCTTTTTCCTCTTCGACTTGCAGGAAGAACAACTAATAGCAATACTTCTAAGGAGCTCATTATGCACCAGGCATTTATAATATGTTAGCTGTTTGCAAATAGTAACTTATTTTAACCCCCTTGGTGGTTTCATTTTACCAAAGAAGAAACTATAGCACAGAGAAAATAGCTGAGTTGCTCAACAGAAAATAGCTATATTGCTCAAAGTCACGGAGCTGGTAGTTGTGGAGCTAGGAGTTGAACTCGGGGCAATCTGATAACAATGTATTAAATCATCTCATTGATGCTGTGATCACTCACCCCCCACCCCCTACTTCACACTTACCCCTTGCCCACTTCCTGTAACATATGCAGCTTCCATTCTATCCTCTTCCTTCTTAGAATCTCAGAAAATAGGAATGAAGGAGGGGCTGGAAACAAATAAGAGTGTGCATGATTTATGGAAGAGGCTGGGTCTAGAGTGGAAATGTCTTCTAGAAACTACATCAGGTATTAGGCAATGCTATCTCTGCATAAGAAACAGAATTCCAAACCCAGTTTGGGATTCTGTTTCTTATGCAGAGATAGCATTAAAAATTATGAGAGAATTGCCTTGAATTATGAGAGATAGCCTTAAAAATTATGAGAGAATTGAAAATGCCCTTGCATGGCTGTGCTGCTCTTTCTCTTTTCAAAGACCTAGCTCGGGACATTGAGATGATGTTCTTATTCATTAAGTAATTTTTTTTTTCAGAGTCTGAGGTAGAGTTTTAGACACAAATAGGTGTTTTTCTTAATACTGAAATGAGTTTATGTTGTAATGTAGAGAAGATGCCTGATGCTGTTTTTCCCAGTGACAATGCAGCAGACACCAAGCAGGAGGAATGCCACCACCACTTACTCCATCTCTACAATGCTGTCACATGAAATGATTCTCACCAGTGCATGTTGCAAATAAAAATTAATAAATTAATAATAATAGTAAGCTTCCTTGTGACACAGGTCCTGGCTACTATGGTTCTGAAGATATCAGATCTCATTTGTTTTGTGAAAGCTGGCTTCATTCCAGAGTTGATTAAATTGGTATAAACATAACTTGGATATGTTTTAATGTAAAACATTTCTGTTTTCCTCCAAAACTTTTGCTTTGTCATAGTTTCATGTTCAATGGTTTATTTTTATTTGAAAAACTCATTATTTTAATAGAAGTATTTGTAGACAAAACATGCTGTATTTGACCCAAAGACACTGTTTCTTCATAAACTCATAGACATTAAAACATTTTTTTTGCAAGGTCACCAAAAATGATTTGAGAACACCTGAAGTTAATATAGAGGTACATTGAGAAATCAGATTCTCTGTTCTCTGTTTTCCTAACCTTACTATGGGTAAGGTGAACCATCATTTTTAGCCTCAGAAACTAATTTATATAGAGGATAAAAAATGTTTTTGGAAAGTTTTTTTTTTTTTTTTTTTTTTTTTTACCATTCATAAAGCCAGTGTTTTACTATGTAAAATGAATTAATTCATCCATCCATTCACCCACTCACTCATCTATCCACCCAATCTACTCTCATCTGCCCAGTCTAAATTTTCAACCATTCTGACCCATTTTATCTTTTTCCTATTCTTTACTTTTCCTCTTTGCACTTGTAACCTCATTCTCAACAATTTACTCATTTTGTTTATTGTCTGTTCTGTGTCTAGAATGTAAATTCTATTAGGGCAGAAACGCTAGTCTATGTTGGTCACAGTATATCCCCAGACTTAGAATGGTGCCTGGCTATAAGTAATAATACATATGAACATTAATTGAATTTTTATTAGATAAATATTTGCTTAGCATCTATTACTTTTCATTGTACCAGACTGTGAGCCAAATAGTATCTAATATACAACAGATATGACTGTTATTCTCAAGGAGATTCCAGGCTTAAAAAGCCATTATGGAAATATATCCTTCAATCAGCATCATTATACAGGGGAAATAGTTGTTTCCATATGAGAAATGAAACAGAAGTGCTATTTATACTTCTCTCTAAAAGAATGCCTTCCCCGAGGAAGTGAAATACATGATGGACATTGACCAAAGGGAAGGATTTGGAAATGGAGAGTTGTGGTAGAAAGGCATTGTAGAAAATAATGATAGTAGGAATTAACAAGTGAAGGTGGGAAAAAGGATATATGAGATGGAAGAGCAATGGTTTCAGTTAGAGGAATTTTGGAGACCTGAAAAGTAGTAGTAGAAGACTTAGAGCGTGTCCAAAAAAGATATATATACACTTTGATTAATTACTAATTCCAATGGGTTAAATCTTACAAGAAAAAAACATTGGAATTCATAGCTGTGTATATAATTTTTGTGGACACTCTATATTTGGAAAGAGTGATTGGATAAAATCATGGAGAATTTTGATGTCATTTGTTGGCTTGGCTCAGTGGTCAACAAACTCATTAGTCAACAGAGCTGAAAGGTTCTCCCCCTCCCAAACTGGTGGGCGGAGTTTAACACATGACCCCTTAAGGTTATCACCCCTCCCAAACTGGTGGGTGGAGCTAACAACATGACTCACACCTGCCAAGGAGACATCTCCAAGACAGCCACCAATTAACACGGGCCAAGGTGCCCTTGGGGCCCATCCCTTCCTGTTCCACCTGGGCCCAACCCACTCCCTTTAAAAGGAACTCCAGGCCGGACACGTGCACTCTTTGGAGTGGCACCTCCATTGGAGGGGCATCTCAATAGGCCCGGCTCGGGTCCGATTTCCTGTCCTCTCCCCTAATTCTGATCTTTACCTCGGTGATGGCTTCCGCCCATTACCGGGGAATAAACTCTCTTTAAAACTCCCTGTTGTTCTGTTTCCTTTCAAACCTAACAAGAGCCAAATAGCAACAGTACAATGGTTGAAATTTCTTTTGAGAGCCATATTTTTTAGACTGAAACTTCTTCTAACTCCATTTCTTCAAAATAGACTCATGTAGGCTGTGGTATTTTGTGGAAGAGCCACACTCAAGGGGCCAAAGAGCTGCATGTGGCTCGAGAGCTGCAGTTTGCTGACCACAGGCCTGGCTGAATCCAAGATTCCTTTCCTCTGGTATCTGAACCCTTTCATCTCCACTCCATTATTACTTCCTAGTGACAATATTATGTGCTTCACATTTTGGGTTTCAAATTAGCAATATGGCCAACCCTGTTTCCTGAGCCTGGAAGGAATCTTGTGTGAAATGCAGATTTAGTCTTTGATCTACATTTTGTAGGTCAACAAGCTCAATCACTAGGCAGTAATTACAGGGCTCACAAGGAGGATGTTCTTGAATAATTTACTTAAATATATTAGTAACAAACAAGCTTTCACCTCTGAGCATCTCCTTACTTCTCCTCCTACTTTGCAGTAGGGAGCCAGGAATTGTTCCCAGTTCTAAGACATTGCTAGGAAGTTGATCTGGAATATGGATTTCTACCTTCACAAGTATTGCAGCCCAGGAGCTGTGTAATAACATTATCATTTAGGAAGGACGCTGTGTTTTTATCTTGGCCTGCTAGGCTGCCCAGTGTGTCCTTGTTCCGTAAGTGTCCTTTGGCACCTGGAAGCAGAGACAGTAGCTTTGAAGCGATGAGAAGCAGGCTGATTGCATGAGCAGACAGTACTTAAGCTGCTTGAATGGCCCTTGCCCAACAGTTTGGGGGTTTTAGTGGAAAAATTTACACTTTTAGATGTTTTGGTAGAATTTATAATTTTCTTCGTTCTCAATTCCTTTTCCTCTAAGTTCCTCCTCTCTCAGTTAATGCCACCACTGTTCTGTCTTTCCAGGTACTCAGATTTGAAACTTCAGTGCCTTTAGGGAAACATGGTAATAACATATTTCATTTAAAATACAGTTAAGCAACTTATTTATTTAAATGTTTTTCTTTAATTAGCTCTTACAGCAAGAGCTAATTTCCATGGCATGAGTATTTGTGCTTTCAGTCCTGTTTTCTTCCATGTTTTCACATCCCTTCTCTTGAAAACCCTCTGAAATATGAATAATACCAAATGCTTTCCCATGAGTTGGTACCGAGTGTCCTTCTCACATGTTGCTGGATTGTGCAAAGCCACCTCTTCAGGAAAGCCTCCAAAGTAATTTTCCCAATGATTTCCTGATCATCCCAGCCAGCCATGCTTCTTGCCTTATCTACCTTTCTATAATAATAAAACGTTCTAAGAGGAATGGCCTCCTATTTACTTTGTACCACCCTCCCAGCCTAATGACTAAGGCTTTCAAGTGTTGCTGTTTGTTGATAGAGCTCAGGTTTGTGGCCAGGCAAATCTGGGCTCAAATTATGACTCCACTACAGTCATGATAGTCTGGGGCATGTCACTGGAAAGGACCTGGCCTGTTTTCTCACCTGTGAGATGGAGGTGATAATAATTGCCTTTCAGGGTTGTTCTGGGGAGTAAATGAGATAATGAATGTAAGGCACAGAACATGGGGCCAATGGAAGTTGTTACCCTTATTTCATTGAAAGTAAAAGGGAAGATTCTCAAGGACAGATGCTGCATCTTGAATATCCTTAAAGGACAGCATTTCTGATAAACAAAGGGGAATGCATGTGGGCTGGGGGCAAGGTGTGAGCCTTGAACTGTGAATGCTTTCTTTGCCTTTTGCCATTTATTTTAGAGGACTTTCCTTAGTATTCTGCCTCCTGATAATGAGGGCAGGGAGAAGAGGACTCATCCATGACTTTGCTTCAGGCAAGTCATTTTTGTCTCTAGACCATGGTTATCTATTTGCAAGGATGCAGTCTTTGATAGCTAAATGTTGCTTTGTTTTCTGAAAACACCCTAAGACAAACAAATATAATCTGACAGCCAAAAGCCCTTTCAAGAAAGAGGGTCCTGTAAGGGTTTTCATTTCTCGAAAAGCATTCCAGAGCCTGAGAAATGTGTTTCCTGATCATCGCCAGGACATTCTTTGTTCTGGTACCTGGAGAAGACTGAGTGAAGACCC
Source organism: Vespertilio murinus (assembly GCA_963924515.1). Taxonomy (NCBI): domain Eukaryota; kingdom Metazoa; phylum Chordata; class Mammalia; order Chiroptera; family Vespertilionidae; genus Vespertilio; species Vespertilio murinus. Next base: position 53,153,385 of record OZ004706.1, read on the forward strand.
CGGAAGGAGCAGTCCAGGGTGCCCATTTGCCTGGGGTTCAGGGGCCACTGCTGAGTTTCTAAGTTCTTTCCCTAGCCTATGGTGTGACTGCCTCTGTTAGTTAGAGAGAAGGGGGAAGCTTGCATGTTTTTGCAGTGAGCCAAGGTAAAAAAAAAGAACTCTTTTGTCAAGGTAATAATAACACTTAGCGCTAACAGAGGGCTTTTTATCTTCAAAGGGCTTTCCAAACATTAGCTAATTAAGAAGTCTGCTCAATGTGCAGCAGCTGTTGAAAAAATAAATGGGATGCTTGGGTGTATTAAAAAAGAGAGCAAAAACATGAGGACATCCTATATCAAGCAGCTGTGGTGCTCTGTCTAATTTGTTTGCTTCACCTGGTGGAATAGATCAGACGCTAAAACAGTCCTGCCTTGCAGAGTAATAATGGCTAGGGATGAGGCAGAGCTTACGCATAATGGAATACTGCAAGGGCTACAGAATATTTACCTGACGAGGGAAAGCTTCATCGCCTAACTTTTATTAAACTCGCATAACCACAGGGGCATGTTGCACTAATGAAATAGACATCTGACATGTAGACACAGGTGCCCTAAGGAAAACCATTCACCTGCACAGGCATTCTCATTTATTCACTCAAATTCACTCAGCAAATACATATCAAGCACTTGCTAGACATTGGAGGTGCACATTTAACAATTACATAGGAACAATGTAAAAAACAATTGTAGATCTGTCCTGGTATGTCCTTTACCGACTGTACCTTAATTGTATACCAATAATACATAATATGCATGTGCATGCATGCACACACATATTTGATTCAATTAGCACTGTCTTTGTTAACACATTGGCAGAAATGAGCTATCACACTAGTGCATGAGCTGAGTTATGACTTTGGTAATGAAAACAAACTAACCAGAAATGCTTTTTGCTGTGATTTTATGCAATAGACCTTGGGAAGCGGCCAACTTTCCTTTTTCTCTTTCTTGGTTTTCATAACAAAATCCATTCATCTAAACCTGCCATTCTGTTTAAAGTGTGTATTTGCGAGATTGCAAATTTTACAGAGGTGAGGGGAGGTCGTACGTGAAGAGAAAAGGGAGAGGGATCACAGGATGTCAAAATATGAGTGCTTGCTTTCCCCTTAGCATAAACACCATGCTATTTATACATGTTTATACACCTGCAAGGCATATTAGAGTGCCTTAGTTCCATTGTATTCAAGGAGAAAGGGTAATTATCCTTGTTATTGAGCTGCTTGTCAAAATGGAGTTGTAAGGAAAATTATTTTCTCATTCAAGGAGGACCAGTCATGGAAGAGATGGCAGGGAGGTGAATAAAAAGGAGAGGCTGTTCTAGATATGGGAATGAATAGAGAGGGAACAGGTTCGTAAATTGGAGAAAAATGCCTTCCAAAAATTATTCATAGGTTTATTTTTGCTAAGGAAAAGTTATAAGCCTAGACTAGAGTAAAATAACAATGAGAAGATGAGTGATGCAAAGCCAGGGACATGGTCATGAAGATGCATAAGCAGCCTGTCAGCATCTTCTGAGTTCAGAGCACAGCATTCTGTACAGTGATTGGAAGGCCTAGGCCTGGATCCCAGGAGCCAAGAATTAGGGGTTGTTTTTCTTTTGTTGTTGTTTAAATTGATTGATTGATTTTAGAGAAAGAGAGGGAGAAGGAAACATCCACTTGCTGTTCCACTTGTTTATGCATTCATTAGTTGATTCTTTTTTAAAAAATATGTTTTTATGATTTGAAAGAGAAGAATGGAGAGGGAGAGGGGGAGAGAGATAGAAACATCGCTGATGAGAGAGAATCGTCAATCAGCTGCCTTCTGCACACCCTGCCCCCGGGGATCAAACCCACAACTTAGGGATGTGCCCTGACTTGGGTCAATGTCCAACCACCAAGTCACACCAGCAGGGCACACTGGTTGATTCTTTTATATGCTCTAAGGATGAAATCTGTAACCTTGGCATATCAGGACGACACTCTAACCAACTGAATACCCGTACAGGGCCCCAAAAGTGTTTTGTTTTTGTTGTTGTTGTTGTGTGTGGTGTTTTTTGTGTGTGTGTGTGTGTGTGTGTTTGTGTGTGTTTAAATACATTCTTATTGATTTCAGAGAGGAAGGGAGAGCCAGGTAGAGAAAAACATTAATGATAAAAGAGAATAACTGATTGGCTGCTTCCCACATACCCCACATTGGGGATCAAGCCTGCAACTTGGGCATGTATCCTGACAGGAAATCAAACAGTAACCTCTAGGTTCATAGGTTGATGTTGAACCACTGAGCAACACCAGCTGGGCCAAAGGGTTGTTTTTGAGAGTGTATGCATGGCATAGGACTTTTTAGAAATGGTTGAAAAAATCAATTCAGTGATCACTGGCTTCTCTTGGAGCATTGTTTGTAATAGAAATTACTTTGAAATAAACAAAATTTCTAGGTTTTTTTGTTGTTGTTGGATCATGTTATTCTGTAAAGAAAGGATTAAGTAAATAAGAATTTGTTGGTAGAATTGACTACTGTTCAGCTCTTAAAACAATAAGGATTTGTGAGAAAATAGTCACAGTGGTTCTTCCTTGTGAAGAGAATGGAGGGATTGGGAGACAGAAGTAGATGAGAGACTCCCTACTCAGTGTATTTTGCCTCCTCCATTTTTTAAAAAGCTTTTCATTTTGAGCTAATTGTAGATTCATAGCAGTTCTAAGAAATAATACAGAAATCCTATATACCCTTTACCTAGATTCCTCCAATAGTAACATCTTGCTATTGGAGAAATATAGTTTAATATCACAACCAGACCTTCACATTGATACAATCTACTGAGCTTATTCATATTTCACTGGCTTTACATTCACATTTGTGTATGTGTATGTGTGTGTTTAGTTCTATGCAGTTTTATCACATATATATGTTTACATGACTCATACCATGCAAGAACAGTTACATCACAAGGATTTCTTTTATAGCCATAGCCACCTCCCCTCTTTTGCCCCTGGAAACCACTAATATGTTTTCTGTGTACATTATTTTTTCATTTTAAAGAATGGTGTATTAATGGAATCATATTGTATGTGATCTTTTGAGATTGGCTTTTTGAACTCAGCATAATTCTCTTGAGATTCATCTAAGTAATTTTATGTATCTATTGTTATGTATCTATTGTTATATTATTGGATTATTGTCTTATTCTATTTGCAAAAAAATCCTTGAGTTTTTTCACCGAAACCGGTTTACCTTAGTGGATAGAGTGTAGGCCTGCGGACTCAAGGGTCCCGGGTTCGATTCCGGTCAAAGGCATGTACCTTGGCTGCGGGTATGTCTCCAGTAGGGGGTGTGCAAGAGGCAGCTGGTTTCTCTCATCGACATTTCTGGCTCTCCATCCTTCTTCCTTCCTCTCTGTCTGTAAAAAAATCAATAAAATATATATTTTTTTAAAAAAATTCTTGATTTTTAGTCGGTGTTTTTAGACCATTTACATGTGAGGTAATTATTGATATGTTAGGGCTTGAGTCTGTCTTATTACTTGTTTTCTGTTTGTTTCCTCCACTTCTGGTCCTTGCGTTTGTGTTTTCTCATCTTCCTAAGGGTTACTTGAACATTTTTAGGATTTCATATTTATTATTCATGATGTTTTTGAATATAACACATTGCATAATTTTCTTAGTGGTTGCTCTGGGTATTACAAGAAACATATAAATTAGCAAAGCATGTTAATATTATATTTCTCTTAAAGCTTTTGGGTAACTTTTTATTACCTACAAGTTAATGTAATAAAGTTTAATAAGAGTACAAGCCAAAACATTCCCCCAATAAATTGGTTGTGGTATCAATTCCAAAGTGGATGTGTGATTGGGGTTCCTACACAACAACAAGCAGTTCTTGGACACCGTCTGAGTGTCCATGAAGTCCACTCAATTTAGACACTATCTACTGGGAGCTAGCATCCGATTCCACAGGTTAAGAGTTTATTCCTGTAGGACCCCCAACCTCCACCTCCTCTTCAGAAGCCAGTAGAAAGTCCAGGTTGTTACCCGTACTTCAGACGATGGCCTATAGATTAGAGGTTCTTTGGAATACAGACATCAGTAGCAAATCCAAGTTGTTACTTGTACTTCTGACCAGCTATCTATAATTTCCCAAGACTTTCAACTGGGGTTCAGTCAATTTGCTAGAATGGCTCACAGAACTCAGAGGGAGGTTGTACTTACTTTATTTCTGGCTTATTATAAAAGGATATAGAACTCAGAAATAGGCAGATGGAAAAGATACGTAGGGCAAGTTATGAGAAAAGGGCAAGACTCCATTCCTTCACAGAGAGTGGTGTACCAGTCCCCACATGCTCTCAGAATCCTGTCCTCTGGGTTTTTATGGAGGCTTCATCACACAGTCATGATTGATTAAATAATTAGCCATCAGGATTGATGCAACCTCCAGCCCCACACTTCCCCGGAGAGGTCAAGTGTAGGACTGAAAGTTCTGACCCTCTAACCACATGGTTGGTTCTCCTGGCAACCAGCCCTGAGCCATAGGTGAGGTGTATATGTCACCTCATTTACATAACAAAAGCTTCCTCTGTCACTCTTAACAAATAGGGTTTTGGAGGCTGTGCCTCAAGAACCCTGGAAGAAGACCATGTATGTATGAGAAATATACATTTGGGCATTTGAGTAGCCAAATATATATTTTGCTTTTTAAAAAATCTTCACCCCAGCATATGTTTTTATTGATTTTTTAGAGTGGGAGGAAAAGAGTGAGGGAAGAAGGGAGGGAGAAACATCCACATGAGAGAGAAGCATCAATCTGTTACCTTCCATATGCACCCTGACCAGGATCAAACTCGCAATCTAGGTGTATGCACTGACTGGGAATGAAAAATGCAACCTTTTGCTGTATGGGATGATACTCTAACCATTTCAGCCACTGGGCCTGGGCTATATTTTTCTTACAAATAAAAATATTACACTCACATTTACACTCACACAAAACAAAACAAAAATCTATCGGGTACGGTCAGAATGAGCACAGTCACAATGTAGACGGGAAGAAAAGAAAGATCAAAGCACTTCAGATGAAATAACTCAGATCTTGAATAGGAAGAAAACAATAAATCAAATGTTTCAAAGCATTCCTGAGACACTGAAAGTGAGGGGCTTGTCCAGGACCTCTGAAGCATGTAGCAGAGACAGCCCATGAGTGTTAAGTATCCAACCCATGAGTTTTTAGAGACTGCCACTCATCACCTGGGCGACCCTACCAAGTCCAGCTATAAGAGGAATTAACAATGGAACCTGTCTTATAGAATCATGAGGATTTGCTGAGGAAATAATGTATATGTCAAGTTCTTAATGTTGCAACTGGCATATGGCAACTAAAACAAATTGTTGTATGATACCACTGAACTTGCCTCTGAGTGCTTATCTAGGTCCAGGGGGTCAGATGTATAGTGACATGGTGCCATTCTTCGGTATGAGAAGACTGTGTCCCATACATGCTTATGGATAGCACCCTGTTTCCACTTTCTCCACTAAGGCGAGATTTAATTAGATAACCATATTTGGGGTAAAAAGGGCTTAATCCAGGTCTTTTGGCTCATTTCCCTACTACCCTTAGATTGATGGTCTTGGTATGTGGTAGTAATTGAATATGAAAGAAAAACAGAGTAAAAAAAAGTTGGGTATTAATTCAGCTTCTTACTTTAAGGGGATGAGAAGAAAACGTCAGAACTGATAGCATAGTCTCTAGCAATAAGATACATGATCTTGCTTTTTCAGCCCTCCATGCATCCTGTTGACAGATATTTGGATAGAATCTCTTGCAAACAATGTATGCTGTTTACCTTCTTTATACAGGACCCAGAGTATCGCAAATGACCCTGAGAACTACAGTTTGAGTGTTTTCTGTCCTACAAAAATGGTCCAGCTCTGTTTGATGGTACTTCACACAGGCATAATTGTTAGGTTAGGTTATCCTAACCAAGCAGAGATCACTTCTTTTATTTCCCTTATACCTTACTGACAGTTAATTTTCATGATGTAAAGACCCGACTTTGTTTTCAGATCAGCAGGAAAGTTATCAATGTACCTAAGAATATTCTCCTTTGTGCCTCTTCCCTTTCTGGGTCCTGGTCCTTTTGTTTATAAATAATTTCTATCCATAGATTTTCTTTCCAGGGCTTTTTTGCCAATATCTCTAACCCCATCTCATCCTTCAGCAGACCTTGCTAAGTCTCCCACACACTGAATTTTATTCCCAGATTAAAAGTTTGGACCCATCTCCCATTCTTTTGAGAAAACTACAAGGAGATTGAGACTAAGGACACTTTTGAGTCAACAAGAACTGAATAAACTTGCAGCTGGTGGTGCCATCTGTGCCTGTCAAACCATGGCCAAATAGTTTTCTATGGTGAAGAAGGATAGAAAATCTAATAGCCTTTGGTTTGAGGTTACTGAGAAATGAGTCTGCCCTGGAGGACGATTAGGAGAGCTGGTAGGCAGCTCGTTCTCTTTGTATAATCAGGCTTCTTCTGGCAAACTGTCCAATTTAACATGTGGGACCTTCCAGTGGCCTCCTGTGTGTGTCCTTGCTTCCCTCGCCCATCTGCAGGATTCTGACTATGCCAGGTGCCCACCATGGCATCAGAGAGTCATAGAGTCATGAAAGCGAATTTAAAACAAACTCACAGAACTTATAAGAGACTTCTACAAAGTTTTGGGGCTTTAGGTGATGCAGAAACAGGAAGATGGTAGAGAGCAGAGGCAGGAGAGGATGGGGAGGTCTCTGTGGGCTGCATCCCAGGCTCTCCTTTGTTGGGGGGAGAATCTGCTTCTTATTGGAAGAAGCAAAGAGATAAGGAGAAAAATACGGCAGCTGAGCGACATCATTCAATATTAAGAAAAATAAGTGAGAATAAATGAAATCAGGAGTGTGTCAGATTAGCCACTTGGGCTGGGATGAGGGAGAGACGTCTGAGAGAAGAGGAGAAGCTCAAAATGGGACATTCAGGAATGTTCTTAGAATGGGCAAGAGAGTGGCACAGGCACTTCACAAGGCAGGATAGGGAAATGGACAGTAAGCAAAATGATACTCCACTTCATTACTAATCAGGATAATGGAAATGAAAACCACGGTGAGATAAACATATTAGCAGAATGGCTAAACCAAAACTGACTGACAAAACCAAGTACTGGCAAGAATATATAGGAATTGGAACTCTTTCCTACGGCTGGTGAAAAAACCCTTGTGATAAACTATTTATCAATATCATTAAGATTGAACATATACATACCCTAAACCATAGCAGTTCTTTTTCTAGGTACATACTCAAAAAAAGTATGAGTATATATAAGCACTGAACATTATGCATATCAATGTATGTAGCAGCTTTATTCTTAATAGCCACATTTGTAAATAATAAAAACGTCTATAAACATGGGAGTAGATAAATAAATTGTGTATTTATGTCATGGAATACTATAGCACTGAAAAAGAATGAAATGTGGGCGACTCTCACATGGTGGGCACCTGGCATAGTCAGAATCCTGCAATTGGGTGAGGGGAGCAAGGACACACACACACACCTGTTAAAAATTAAGTATGATTTTATTTATATAAGTTCAAAATTGGACAAAGATAATTTATATGTGGGACAGTGGTTGCCTTTGGGGCATATAGAGAGACTAGTAATTGGGAAAGAGCATGAGGGGTTTCTCAAGTTCTTGTCACCTTCTATTTTATGATCAATCTGAAATAATCTATGAAGCTTTACATTTATGATAGTTGCCTTATTCTGATGATATGTTTCAATTGAAGATTTTTTTAAAAAATAAAGGAGGGTTGGATTATAAATTAGATCGTATATATTTATCTGTTTATCTACCTATTTGTGTACTTAATCTATTTTTTGAGAGATCACAATCAGATTGGAATTGTTGTTCTATAATTGCATTTGTTCAACTCTATTCCTTTTCATGTGACATTGTGCCCAAACAATAGCACATGGGGCTCAGGAGGGTAACCTTCCTGTATAACATGCTTGGTTATTCATCTTTTCTCTTTCCCTTTTTCTCCCCAGTGCCTTCATACCACACACTCCTCTGTGGTTCTCTTCCAGCAACAACACTGAGTGATATTTAGACCATCCAGAGTCAGAATTGTCCTGGATTGTCTGAGAAAATCTGCTGCTTCATTTGATGCTTATTTATTCTGGATGATGAACAGGCACAGTACTTAGGCTATCGTGTGGTTTTAGTGCATTACAGAGGACATATAATGATCCCTTGAATTCTGAGGAGCAATAAAGAGGTGAATTTATATGTAAAAATCACCAGAAATGTTGATTGAGCCATGCCAGGAATTTTATAGTGGGATCCAAAGGGAATAAAATACTGGGCAATGTTTTTAAAATTATGGTATAAATACTTAAGGATTCTTTTGTTCTAAGAGTTGCTATGTCCAAAAATTGTCCCCATGAAAGTATTTTTTAAATTAGGATTTTTAGAACCTTTTAGCTATAAGATTACATAACTGGGAATGTTTGTCTATGTATGTATGTTAGTATGCATGTATGTATGTGTGTATGTATGTATGTATGTATCTATCTACTATCTATCTATCTATCTATCTATCTATCTATCTACCAATCATCAATCACTGGGAGGGTTGAGATAAGAGAGAGAAAAAAACAGGCAACTTTGGATCCATTTATTGGAAATTCACATAAGATCTTGCTTAAAAGTAGTTTAGGCTACTTGAAAAAACAACAACCACTACTCCTTTAGAGAACTGTTCATATGATGCTGAAAGAGTACCAGACACCAGGAACTTCCCATGCATAAGACCAAGTAATGTAAAGGCAATATCTGTGTACTTGCAATGCCAGGGTTAAGTGTTGGAAGAAACAGCACTTGGAATTGGGAGTTTGGAATAAGGACTCCTAGGAATATTACAGTAAAAGATGCCCCAGAAGTAAAAGTTAGCTAATATATAGGGACTAGGGGCCTGGTGCACAAAATTCGTGCACTGGGGGTAGAGTGTCTCTCAGCCCGACCTGCACCCTCTCCAATCTGGGAGCCCCCCAGGGATGTTCTATCGATAGTTTAGGCCTACTCCCATTGAGAGATTGGGCCTGAGCTGCAGTCTGCTCTCCCTTTGTGGGAGGTAACTGGGCTGATCTGGGGAAGGCACCAGCCCCATCACCTTGCTGCTGCAGTCACTGCCAGTCACCACAGCCACCATGATGTTTTCATTAACACAGATCAGTCCCTTCACCAAGAAAAAAATGACAACTTTCTTTGGGCATTTTTAAGATGTGTTTTTCATAGGATATTCCTTCCTTCCTTCCTTCCTTCCTTCCTTCCTTCCTTCCTTCCTTCCTTCCTTTTTTCTTTTTTTCTTCTTTTTATCCCCACCTGAGGATGTTTCCATTGACTTTTAGAGAATCTGGAAGAGAAAGGGAAAGACAGAGGGCAACATCAAAGTGAGAAGAACACTTTGATTGGTTGCCTCCTGCATGAACCCTGAGCTGGCCCCCAGCCAGGGAGGAGCCTGCAACCTGGGTACATGCCCTTGACCAGAATCAAACCCAGACCCTGCTGTTGGCAGGCTGAGGCATTATCTACTGAGCCGAACTGGTCAGGGCAGGATATGACATTTCCTATCCCTCTAGCAGCGGACATTCGTTTTTTTCCCCTCCAGTAGTGTGGTGGGAAAACCCTAGATCACCTTTTTGGGTTCTTATTACCCAAGTTACTAAGAATATCACCAGTGGCATACAGGAAGCTTAGCCAATGTGCAGTCAGAAAAGGTGTTTCCTCTATAGTTCACACTAATTGTGGGCAGGGGCCCTACAGCTCCCTCTGATGGCCAGCTCTGCCCCTGCCCAGGCCTGCCCAGCTCACTGCCATTGATCACAGGGGGTCTGCTTCTGTACCAGCTTTTGGCCTTGAACAGGAGCAGAACCCCAGCTCCCTGCAATTGATCACAGGGTGTCCGATTTAGGCCATGTCAGCTTTCTGGCACCTATGTATGCAAATTAACTGCCATCCTTTTTTGGGGGGTTAATTTGCATGTTCACTCTGATTGGCTATGGGCATAGCGAAGGTATGGTCAATTTACATGCTTGTCTATTAGGTAAGATAATAACAGTGGTAACTTTTATTGAATAGTTATTATTATTTAGTGATGTTAGCTATTTTTAAGCATTACTTAATCCTCACAAGAGCACATTGCTTGCAGACATGATGCAATAGTTGGTAACAGACCAACTCACTAAGAAGCTATAAAGATTACTACTTGAAGGCATCCGAGTGTTTCTAAAAAAAGGGCTAGAATTTGAGCTACCCAGATGCCCGGGGAAAGGAAATGCATTGAGGTGAACGGGAGCTTCTTTGTGGCTACTCTCTGTGATGCATTTGCAATACATTAAAGGGTTATAGAGACGGAATAGAAAGTAGTAGTCTAGATCTCATAGAAACTTTAGTAGAATTGGGGGGCAAAAAGTCATATCCGGAAATGCTTCTTAGCCATGATAATGAAGGACCAAGATCCCAGAGAAAAGAGAACCAGGAGTATCTGAACCAGCATTCTGCATGTGACTTCCCATGAGAAACTTGTTGGCTTCTACACTGTGCACAGAGAAGCGGAGAAGAGCACAGTGATTGAGAGGCTGAAAGTCTGAGCAGGGATTTCAGTAATCCCATAGAACTGAAAAGGCAGAAATTGTGATCCAGAGCCCCCATGACCCTGAAAAAAAAGTCAAACTCTCATTTGAGACTAAGAATTAGCTTCTAAGAGCAAGGGCAAACTGGAATTAGACCATTTGCTACTAAGTCAAAATAATGTATGTATGTTCTATCTTTCAGAGACAACAAAATCCTCATTGTTGGTAGATAATACCCAGAGCCTAAATAACTCTTACTTAAAGTGTACAATAGTCAATAAGAAGCTACAAGGTATGTCATGAAACTGGATCAAATATCGGAATTGCAAGAGAAAATGGAAATAAACTATATCTTATTGCTCTACCAAGATTTTCAGATTTTATAAGAACTGTGGTTAATATGTTTTAGAAAATATATGTACAAATTTATTATTTTACAACAGCAATCTATAGACAGGGGCCAATTGGAAATCCTAGAATTGAATAATGTAAATTAAGAATTCAGGAAATGTCTTTAATATTCCATTAAAAGGCATAAAAGTAATTTTATGTTCCTGAATAGACACACTCAAATATCAAGACATAATAATAGAAGAATGGAAAAATAAATGCCACGTAAACACTGATTAAAAGGAAGCTGGTGAAGCTGTACTGATATTAGACATTGTAGATTTTAAAGAAATTATACTAAAAATGAAAGAGGACATATCAATAGTAATAAATTGGTAATTTGTCAAGGAATAGCTAATAGTCTAAAATATATGCACTTAATAACACAATGTTTAAAGTAATAGCTGACAAAATTAAAAAGAGAAATGGACAATCTGACTATCACAGTTGGAGATTTAAATAGCATTCTCCCTCTTTAGCTGTTAGCATTAGTAGACAAAAATATGAGTAAGTATGTATAGTAGATTTAAATAACAGTTAGCAAACTTGACCTACCTAAAGGACATATCTAGAACTCTGTACCCCAAGCTGTATACACAATCTTTTCAATTAAACATAAAACATTTAATACAATTGATTACATACTAATCAATATAGTAAGTATTTAAAAATTCAGTGGATTGAAATCACATGTAGTATTTTCTCTGATCACATTTTAATTCAATTATAAATCAATAACAAAAGATAAGAATATATATATATATATATATATATATATATATATATATTCATATTCCTATTCTAATTGCCCAGGAACTTCATTCCTAGATTCTTAACCCAAATAGTTCATTTAGCAGGAAAGAAAATGTACACTAATGTTAATGAAATTTAAAGTAACTCTGTCAACTATGGAATGGAAAAATTATATGTTCTGTTTTCATATAATGGAATTATGAATGAACTGCTGCTATACACAACAACATGGATACATCTCACAGATGGAATGATGAACAAACAAGGCCATAAACAAAGAATATATACCATTTGATTCCATTTGTAAATCCCCAAACAGGTTAAAAAAAAGCTATACTGACACAAGTCAGCATAGTGTTTTGTTTTGTTACTGTGTACATGTTATATATTATTCAAAATGTTGTTTAAAAAAAAGAACCACAAAAAGCTTAAGATTTTAAAAAAATGCAGCCGAAACTGGTTTGGCTCAGTGGTAGAGCATTCGTCTGCGGACTGAAAGGTCCCAGGTTCGATTCCAGTCAAGGACATGTACATTGGTTGCGGGCACATCCCCAGTAGGGGGTGTGCAAGAGGCAGCTGGTCGATGTTTCTCCCTCATCGACTTTCTAGCTCTCTATCTCTCTCCCTTCCTCTCTGTAAAATATCAATAAAATATATTTTAAAAATGCAGACAAGCATTCTGGGTGAATAAGGTGGGCAAACATTACAAACAGCTAATTTTCTTGGATTTTAGGCTGTCTTCTCCAGGAACCTTCCCTTAAGTAGGAAACTCTTGCTTTTAAGCTCCACTAACATCTTGCCTATTGTTTATTATAGAAATAAATAGAATAGCTAATGGTATTATTTAATTGTCTCAGATCTCCTTTTCTCCCCTATTATGTAGGACATATGAGACAACGTGATGTAGTGGTTAAAACACAGCCCTGGAGACAGACCACTTGGTTTAAATCCCAGTTTAACATTTGGGCAAATCACTTAAACACCATGTTTAGTTACCTTATTGTAAAACCTGGGTAACAACAATAACTATGCCATGTGCTGTTTGGAGGATTAAATGATTCGGTAATTAAAACTAGGTCTATCCCCAAGGTCAGCACTGTATAAATGTTTGTGACTGTTACTGTAATCACCCGGGGGGGAATTGGACCAACCATTCCTTATATTTGTTTTAAATCCCTCTAATACCTAGACCTGAACTGAGCAATCAAAAGGATGGGGTTTCTGGAAAGCTGGAGGAAGATATATTTTGGGAACTGACTCTGTATTCTCTCTATGGATAAGGATGTGCTTACACTGAGGACAAGGTTTGCTCCTGAACCATAAGCTTAAATACAGCGGCCTAAATTAGTGTGTTAAGAATTAGATAGGAAAATGTTGTTTTCTCAACTCTGGCAGAACCCTACAATCCCCGAGAGTGGCTCAGCACTGTGGTGGGGTACCAAATGGTGAGTGTCATTCATGTGACATCAGTCCCTTCCCAGTGCAGTCACCAGTTTCCACTGCATTCTTCATTCATGTGTAATTCGGGGATTTTAGCAAGGGTATGCATATGTTATTTTCTGCAAATATGTAAGCTACCTGAACTCTGAAAGCCCATATATACTGAGATATTATGATCTCTGAATGTATAATAATCTGGCCACTCAGTGTATATCCTATATAATAAAAGGCTAATATGCAAATTGTCCCCTTAACCAGGAGTTCGACCAGCAGGCAGGCCGGCCAACCGCCCATGTCCCCTTCCCCTGGCCAGGCTGGCTGGACTCCACCCATACATGAATTAATGCACTGGGCCCCTCTAATATCCTATCCAATAAAAGGCTAATATGCAAATTGACCATCACTCCAACACACAAGATGGCTGCCCCCATGTGGTCTGCAGGGACTGCAGTTAAGGGCAATCTGGCTGGCAGGGGAGTAGGTAGGTATTGATCAGGCTGACAGGGGATGATTAGAGGGTGATCAGATGGCAGGCAGGTGAACAGTTGGGAGCCAGCAGTCCTGGATCATGAGAGGGATGTCTGACTGCCCTTTTAGGCCTGATCCCACTAGGGGTCCCAGATTGGAGAGGATGCAGGATGGGCTGAGGGGCACACACTCCCCCCTCCCTTTGCATGAATTTCGTGTGCCAGGCCTCTAGTACACACACACACACACACACACACACACACACACCCACTGAGTGCCCAGATTATTATGCACTCAGAGATCATAATAATCTGGCCACTCAGTGTATGTATATACATATATACATACTAGAGGATCGGTGCATAAAATTCGTGCACAGGTGTGGTCTTTCAGCCTGGCCAGTGATCAAGTGTGAGAGTCTGGTGTGGAAGGACAGGTCCCAGCTGACCTCTGGGCCCTGGGCAGCACCTGGGCCCTCAGACCCCCACGGGCCCCCTCTGCCTGAGTCACTGCATCTGAGTTCCTATGAGGAGATGTGGTGAGTGTGGCCAGAAGTTGTGGGCTGGGGCACAGATGCCACCCATCAGCACCACACGGAAGCCGGCAGGCAGTGGCTATCTCCCAGCTGACCTCACAGACTGGCTCCTGCAGGAACCCACGGGGAGCTTGACCAGCCCATGTGGTCCCAGCAGCTGCAGCCTGACTCACCCAGGAGAGGCTGTTTGGGTGCGGGGCAGGCTCCTCTAGGGCACCCGGCACCTGAGTATGGGGCTTGCTTGGCACGTGAGCCCTGTTGTCCCAGAAGAGTGTAGCAGGGGGAGTGAGAGCAAGCTCGGTGGACACCTGCATTCTCAGGGAAGCTCCATCCCTATCATCTCTACCTACAGTTAGCCAGCGAGAGGTCGCAGTCCCCTACCTCCAGTTCCCCGCCCCAAGTGGGCAAAGAGGGCCTGCCAGCTGCTGATCATCTTCTGCAGGGCGGTCATCTGCAGGGCTATTGGTGGGATGTTCGGGCCCCTGTTCTCACCTGCCTTGACCTGGCACTGCCCGCTCACCTGCTCCACCATCCCATAATGGTCCTGCTCTCATGAAGTGCCTCCACTGGCGCACACTGCCAGCGCCTTGTCGCTGATGCCCGCCATTTTCCGCACCGCCCAATGGTGGACAGTGCACATCATAGCGAGTGGTCAAACTCCCGGTTCAGGGGACAATTTGCATATTAAGCTTTTACTCTATAGGATAATTCCTTCCTGCTTTGTGTACATTCTTACCACCTGATAACCAGTGAGAGTGGATTAAAAGCTTCTCTGGAGGCACTGGCACAGAAGGGAAGCAGAGCAAACCTCCTGTAGAGGATTCCTGGAAGACGGGTTTTTCCCTGAAGTATCCTAAACAAGAAGTACAAGAACATCTCATCTTTTCAGATGTCATTCGATGGTTGACACAGGGCAGAAGAGGTTTTTAAGAGATCTAAGAGGTTTGATATTGAAGTTTCATTTAAGGATGCTCCCTCATGGACCACATTTCCACTCTCCCACACTAGGGTTCATTTGAGCTTCAACCTCTCTCCAGAATGGCCTTTCATTCTGCTGCGTTCTCCTCGCTCTTAGGTGGGCTT
The DNA here is from genome assembly GCA_963924515.1 of Vespertilio murinus. NCBI lineage: Eukaryota > Metazoa > Chordata > Mammalia > Chiroptera > Vespertilionidae > Vespertilio > Vespertilio murinus. Next base: position 53,168,725 of record OZ004706.1, read on the forward strand.
TTTCTGGTCCTCTGCCTCCCAGGCCAGAGATGATCATCTCATTCAAGTGTGTTGCTCATTTCAAGGCACCAACTCAGTAATTATTATTATTATTATTATTATTATTATTATTATTTTTACATCGGCACTCAGGTTATCTTGAGGAAAATTTAAGTCAACAGCCAATCCACTTAATTTTAACTAAGGTGACTGTAGGGCTGGGGGAAGTGTTCTGCCTCCCCTGTCAGCACTAAATTAAGGCTGCATGAGGACAGGGACTTGGTCTTCCTGCAGAATCCCACAGGGAATGGGGCAGTGCAGATATATGCTCATTACATACTTGCTGAATGAATGACTGATGCTGCACCTCAGAAATCCCTCACATTTTAGTTAATTTCAGACCTTTGTTATCCCCTTTCCCATAAATCTCAGATTTGAAAATGGTTAGATTCCATTTAGATGTGTTTGAGTTTTGGTGGCTTGAATTACCTTGTGTTCTCGATGGATTTTGACCTTCCTGAATCCTTTCTGTCCCTACCCTGGTCCAGATGTTTAGGACCACAAATGTACCTACTTTTTAAAAGCTGGATTTTTGAAATAAATGAATTAAAAATAGCAATTATTTTGTCCAAATAAAATTCTAGCACTAAGTTACTTAGGAAATTTCAGTTGATTAAAGATTTCTGTTGATTAACATCATAGGCTATTTGGCTTTTTGACCTGAGATGCTGTTTCCACTCTCATTGCCAGATTGTACAGAATAGCATTTGCTATAATTAGTCATATTTGATTTTTCCTAGTAGGACTTTTCTAACCACCCCCCCATAAAACCCATGAACAAACCAACCCTACAACAATGAAACGTCAGCCAGCCTGTGCTGGGCCTCTAGGCAGGTCTCTGGGAAACTCTGGACCCCAAATACAAGCTTCTTTAGACTCTGGGCCTGCCTGGTGCTGCGGCGGGAGCAGGGGGAGGTTTGCTCTGCTTCCCTTCTGTGCCAAGGCCTCCAGAGAAGCTTTTAATCCACTCTATTTCAAACAGTTGCAAGCAAAGAAAAAATGTCATGGGAATATCCAGACTTGGGCAGATAACAGCCCTACTCTTTATAACCCACTTATTAATCCATAGGAAGGAAGGGGCGAAGCGGTCTTTGAATGGCCAGCTATCCATGCGCAGTGGTTGGATGCTGAGCCCTTTTCAAATGCACTCGGAATAAAAATGAAACCCTACTACTTGTTTTGCCCATTAGATAGCATTATCTCCATGGAACGCCAATTCATATCTCTTTGTGCTGTGTGTGGTTCTCACATATGGGATTTTAATAACCTCCATGCTGTGCTATGAATTTATAAGCAGGGCCGATAGAGGAAAAGCACCACAGGACTTTATTTTTTCATTACTACTCTTTTGAAAACAGGGTCGGCCTCATTTCTGTAAGGTTCCTCTGACAGCACGGGCAATGTTGCGGCTAGAGGTGTAGCCGTTCCTCTGGAAAGGAATAAGCTCCTTATTTATTTGCCGTCTGTTTCTTTTCCCTACTCCCTCTCCCACCCGCTTCCTGCCTTTAGCCACCTCCATAACACCCATGGCGTGGTGCTTGCAGCTTCAGTGAACCCATGGCACAGAAACAGGCCCCCCCGTTCTCCAGCTCTGAGGTTCTTCTTACTTTCTGCCTTTTTTCTTGAACATCCTTTTTAAGTGTGGTCGCATTTCTCCTCCATCCAGTTGTGCATGTCCAGGGAGCCTGCATAGTGCAGTGGACAGAAAAGCAGGCTCTGTGGCCAGCCAGTCCTGTATGGGAGTGTTAGCTTTGCCCTCTGATCCTGGAGGAAGTTATTTTGATTTTGTTCACTCATTCATAAAATGCTTATGATAAACCTTCCTCCCATGTGGATGCAATGGTTAATTGTTATGTTATCTATGTGCGGTTTAGCACAATATTTGACAAAGTGTTAATAGAAGCGACTGTTACTGTTATTATTCATTCAACAAGCATTTAGCGGTTGCTCACTAGATGTCAGACACCATTCTGGATGCTGGAGTTATACAAAGAACAAAACCATTTCCTTGATTTTTATAAAATGTACTAATTATGAAAGAATCATTCACACTGCAGTTGAAAGTTATAACCTTGTACCTTAAAACTTGCATTTTTCTCTCCTCAATTAGATGTGGTTTAATGTGACTTTATAATCTTATATGTAGCTAGATAATCCTACTGTACTTTTTAAAAAATATATATATTTTATTGTTATTTTACAGAGAGGAAGGGAGAGAGATAGAGAGCTAGAAACGTCGATGAGAGAGAAACATCGACCAGCTGCCTCTTGCACACCCCCCACCGGGGATGTGCCCGCAACCAAGGTACATGCCCTTGACCGGAATCAAACCTGGGACCTTTCAGTCCGCAGGCTGACACTCTATCCACTGAGCCAAACCGGTTTAGGCATCCTACTGTACTTTTATGCTTTATTTTCCATGCTTTCAAATCCCTCTTCCATTTTTATGTTGCACCTGTTTGGACTGACCTGCTTAAACAAGAAAAATCGTATGGCCCAGGTTTCTCCAGCTACCATAATCTTTTAATTACAAATTTAAGTCTGTTTTAGATTTAGTCCCTCTAACTCAATATGGTACTTTATCTTAAATTTCATATTAGACCTCTTGGATGTTAAAGTAAAATGTAGGTTAAGAAAGCAATCTTTGAAAAGTTCAGGAGAAGAAAGAACTCCGGGGCTAAATCCTCACATGTCTATGCCAGGACAGTCTATCTAGCAGGGCCCCTGACTAGGAATCTGCTTACGTGTGTTTTGACACATGGGGGCACATGCACTCATGTACACATGGACATATATTGGTGTGATTTAGACAGCTGAATACACTGAGTATATTTCATATGGTTTCCTTTATCAAAAGGAAATTGATAAATTATATGTTCCAATGGTACCGAGGTCTCCACCTTCTTGGAGATTCCTCTGAATTGACTGAAGCAAATCTAAAACTTATGCTCTGAAAATATAAGATGCTGTGCAAATAAAGTAGGACCCTATTTAACATTGATGTTGAGTAATGGTGCTAAAACTGCTATATCAGTAAACATCACAGCTAAGTCCTTTAACCAATGGGATATTAATAGTTCATTGAAACCAAGAATATTTATTAACACCTTTTTGGGGGCCAGGTAGCTTGTTAGTGTTGTTTATATAGTGGATACTGGAGTATTCTCTTCCTCCAAAAAACATAGTGACTAGTGGGAAAGACCGACAGTGAATGAGTAAATGGGTTAATAAGTACACAATTATAATGAGGATAAGTGTCTCTGAAGGTCCAACACTCTGTGCTATGTATGAATGGGCCTAATTGGAAGAGTTACGTTGAGCTTGAGTGGGTGTTCAAGAAAATACTCTTTGAGAAGCTGATTTTAAGCTACATTTCGCATGAGGAGAAAGTACCTGCAAAAAATGGGACGTGGAGGGCAAAGTATCCTAGGGGAAAAAACCCCAGAATGCTCCATGTCCTGAGGCTGAGGATGGTTAAGAAACTTAAAGAAATTAAGTTTGCTGGCTCTGACCGAGAGGGCCAGTGCCCAGGATTCCTGGAGCCAGATGAAGGGTTTGGAGTTTCTTCTACACACAGTGGAAACTTTATTGATTTGGGGTTAACTGAAGTTAACAAAGCAGCCTCCTTAAGATTTCTTCTCCCAAGTTATGCCAGAAGGCAGTATCTTGCTTTATGTAGTTAGTATTTTGATTCAATTACTTTTATGGACCTATATGCCTGGTGAGAGTATGAGATGTGGATGCCAGAGCTTAGAATCTTCGTGTTTATTTTGAGCTAATTACCACAAATATGTTTTTAATTGGCAACTGTGTATCTTAGACACACTTCATTACATTTAACCTTTGAGATCACTTTTAATTCATCCTCTCAAAAAAAAAGGTTTTCTATTAAGAAAGGATGGTACACATTAACATTTTAATTACTTTCTTCTGGCAGATTTTGTGTTGGACACAATTTATCTGTCAAGGAGGAAATAAGAAATGGTCATACTTCGAGAAAACAATGCTCAAGTGTCAAACATCCTAATGCATTTAGTATTCTTCTTTTATAGAATACTGTTTAGATACCTTTTTGGTACCATTTATTAAGAATACACATGGTTTAATTTTTCATAATAGCCAACAGTTGAAAACAGCTGGATATTTGCTTTCTCCCCTGTCAGTAACCTGCTAACACTTTCCTGTCATTCTGTCAGACTGACCTTTAACCCAGCCTTTACACACACACTTAGTCATGTGCATGATTCTCACTTTACTGGGGTTTGATAGATTTCCCTGTGCTCATTTATTTGTAAAATAAATTTATTATTCTACGTTCATTATTTATGTTGTTTCTTGGTGCTTTTATTTTTCTCTTTCATTTAGGTGGAGTCAGCACATCTTCTAAAAAATATCTCTTCATTGGGTACACATGAATTTTAGATAAGTTGTTCCATATTAAAAAAAGATCACAATTCGTTCTACCACTCTCTTCATCTATTATTATTTTTAGTTTTCCAAGGTGTTTTGCTTCACTTTTGGAAGGGATTTGTTGAATTACTAGTAAATCTGTGATAATGCGAGGGACTTGAGTTAACAGAGATGGCTGCCCCTCTCTGGCGTCTGTCATTGATATTTGTTGACCATCAAATTGCTATAGCACCAGCATCTTTCAAATTCTACAACTCTGCTAAGAGTTGTGAAGGATCCTGCTACTGGTAGTGAACCTTTTAGCTAACGAAGCACACACTGAGTTTTTGCCCAGAGGATGGTTCCCTCCCAGGAACTTTTGGCTTCAAGGACTAAGTGTTGCCTTGCGGCTTTGGCAGGCCTCAGAGGATCCTGGCTACTGGGAACTGAAATGCGTGGAGCTTGCCAACCCCAAACCACTGTGTTCCTCACAGCTCCCCGGTGCCAGGAGTGTGTGTGCCAAGGGAGCAGAAACCCGTGTAGAAAATAAACTGTTTTCTCTTGACTCTTCCTCTAGGAAGTCTAGAAGAGGTTGAACCTTGCAAGTGGTTCCAAAATGACGTAGGACTTTACGTTGGAAGTTGAATACTACAGTTTCATACAGAAAACAAGGCAAATTATTTGTGCATGCCCCCTTCAACCTCCCTCCCCCCCATCATTTACTTCTCAATATTCAAAATGTGTATTGATTTTGTTAAGTGATCAGTAGAATTGTGTTGGTGGTGGTAGTCTTTTCAGCTCTTGAGCTAAGGCTGTCTATGCACATGAAATGCCTCAAGGGAGAGTGTGTGGTGTGGGTGTGTGATGGGGGGGGGCGGATTATCCCAGTTGGGTGCTTGTATATGAATGAATGTTGGTTATGGAGTCAGGTAATCTTGATGTGATCAGTAGAAAATAAATCCACTAGCTAACAAAGCATTTTGCGAGATTCTATATTTTTGGACCTCTATAACACGAATTGCCTTTATTCACTTACATTTAATCATTTATATTGCTTTTTCTTATTTACCCTAAATTTGTTTTTTTTATTCTTTCCTCTTTCTCCTCCAGTAAATATTTTTTTTTCCATCTAGCTTTCATCGGAGGAAAAAATGTTATTTAATCTAGGACAAAGCTGATATATGAATCTGGCATCCTATGAAATCAAGACTTAACCAACCTTTAATGCAACTAGTATTGCTCTAAGAAGTTAGACTCATGAAAAATTATATAAAGTTGTAACAGAAAAAGATTAAATTCATAGCACTTATTTAGCCTGATTTCATAGGCCTGTTACCTAACTATTAAAATTCCTTGATTCTTTTTAAACCTAAGTTTCTCAGTATATTTTGAGCTGGATAATTCTGTGATGTGGATGACTTTACTGCTCTTGAAGGATCTTTAGCAACATCCGTGGCTCCTACCCACTAGATGCCAGTGACACCCCCTGAACAACCAGAAATTTCTCTAGACATTGCCAAATGTCCCCAGGAGATTCCCAGTTGAGAACCACTATTTTAGATCCAGGTATTTAGACAAAGGATGCTATAAATCAATATATTAAACATAATGCTTTTTTTCTTCTAAAAACCTGCTTTTAAATAGTGGATTTCCCTGTCGTATCTCATTATTTTCAACAGCATTCAAATTCAAAAGCCATTGTCCAATGCTAGCTAGGTCTGAATAGAAAGAAAGTAAACATTTTTTCTTTCTATTAGAGAAGATGTCCAGCAATGAAAATCGCCGGATTTAAAGAGCTTGTTAAGATGTATTATGTCAGATGAAAAGTGCTATTTTAATAACTCATTGTTATTCTTAGCATAGACCTTTTATTTTAGAAAAATGGATAATTAGCATTTTGGCTTATCACATTCTACCCATGAATATGAATAATTTGATAGATAGACAACCAAGAGAGACTTCACTAAATAATGGGTCTAATCAGTCTTGGACTAGAGTAAATTAGAAGTTAGATTTCCGGCCTGAGAGTTGAAGCTCAGGGTTTAGTGGCAATGTCCTCTCATGTAGCCAGGATATTTTTGTTGATTCATCTAAAGTTGCAGTAAAAGACAAACAAACAAAAAAACAGAGCACAGGTCAATTGGTTAGAAATAGAAGTCAAAACTCAGCTTACAGCTGCATTTAACTTGCAGCTGGATAATTGCAAGAATACTTTCAAAGCATAACTACAAGTCCTATGGTGTTTGTACTTAGCAGCTTCAATTTCTAGATAATGGCCCATTATTCACATGGAAGTGTTTGAAATATCAGCCTGGAACCATTCCCCTCTGTATGCATTATACACTTAACTGCCCTCTGTGGTTATCCATAACACCTTACTAGTTTTCCAAAAAGGACTACCAAAAGCACTTACTTTTTTGAGAAAAGTCATTCTAATACCCAGCCAGGAAATCTGTTTTGAAATTAATTTTCTTTAAAAAAATTTTAATGTAGTCTATTCGTTTGTTTCTGAGACACAAAGCCCAATGCTGTGCTTGATTTGGAGCCATCTTACTGTCACTCAGAGGAGACAGATAGCCATCAGTGGAATTTTCCTGGCCTTGGTCATCTTTTGAAGCTTGCAGTACAGTCTGAAAAAGGGATCATGGTGATCACTTACTAGTAGACTTCCTCTGTGGGGCAGTGGGAGGACTTAGGTCTGAGGGATTATTCTTATCATGAGATGGAGGAGTGATTTTATTCATAATTCATACTCTACATTCATGATCCAACCCTCGCAGAAGCATTCGCTCTGTGTATCCTTAAAGATACATCTGACATTTTGCCTCCTGGTGTTTTCTAAGTTGCATTTTTCTACCAGGCTGACTTGTGTGAAAAAAGAAAATGAAGGTAACAGACGTATGATGCTTCTAAAACATATTTAACTTTATTACTAACATCTTCTAAGGGAAAAATAACAAAGAGCCAAAACAGAATGATTTTTTCAAGTTCTTAAAGGAATCCTCACATGCTACAGTGCAGGAAATAAAAAGGTCTTATTTCCCTTTGTAAAATGTATGTTTGAGTGAATTCATATATTAATCACATAATTTTTTTATTAATACATATCTAGTAACCCCTCAGATGGGGAGATCCTGGTAACTAGAGTCTTCAGAGGGCTGAGAGAGTGATAGTGGTGAGGATACAAGCTTGGATAAACCATGAGGAATATACTGTTTTGTAAAGAAATGGAGAGAAATAACGAGTCTAGGACATGTCATTTGGAAGAAATGAAAATCTAGAATGGGAGAGCCCTCTTCCTTATCCCAATCCATCTTCTGCTAAATTTACCTTGCTTACTAATGCTCTATGGGATGGGGATGGCTTTTTTTTTGGCGGGGAAGGAGAAATAAAGTTTTATTTTACTCACATTTGCCGTAGGACCAAAGACAGCTTGCTCATGGGAAAATGATGAGTTGCAGAAGTTAAGAAAATAGTCAAGAATTTGGGAAATCTATGCAAAAGCACAGCTAGAAAGTGGCAGAGAGGGATTTGAATGCAAGACTGATGACAAAGCCAATGCTTATTTGCATTCTATTATGCTGCTGGAAACTGCTTCTACTATCATTTTCTCAGAACACCTTAAGTGCTTTCAGATGAGATGGAAGTGGAATATGATGAAATGAAAGTTGCTGGTATTGAAGTCAGTCTATACAATTATATATTTTTATGTACAAAGTTTATATGTTAAATTTTCGGTGTCCTGATATTGATCACTTTTATTTTAAATTATGTCTTCATAGTTTAATACATATTGGAAAATATGATTTATTCTTTTGGTACCAAAATGATATAGAAATAATGTGGCCATGGTATGATAAGCTTCTGGTCTCCTCTAACATGAAGTAAACATTTAGTTGGGATGAGTCCTGTTTTTTGAAGTGCTACCTATGTTTGCCTCAAATTAGCACTTGTTATTTATAGCAGTTATACACATATGTACACACACACACACATACACACACACGTGAAAGGCGTTTGAATAAAATTTAGAACTGCAAAAATTATTTGGCTTTTCACAGCTCCCCCTCTAACTTTATCCCTCAGATGAATTATATGCTACCAAAAGGTTATTTATTTTTATGGTCTGGCCGGTCAATAATATATTCATACATAATTCATTAACTTGTTAATTAGGCCCATGTTTCACTTTCATGGCTGTAGATCTGGCCCAGGTGTGAGGCAGGGAAGCTGTGATGACATCTGTGTCTCTGCTGCTGTGCACGCCCAGGACTCGGCAAGGTTCAGATTTCCTTTTTTTTTTAAGGAAAGAAGAAAACCCAATCTCTACATGGCGTGTCAGCAATCCTATTTTATAAATGAGACAAAAATAACTATGGGTCTCCATTTTGGATGGTTTGTGCTTTAACATTTTATGGCAATTGATCTAGTTCTAGTTAAGAGCCTTTGTTTTTAGCCTTAAAATATGTAAAGTAGCTACAATATTTAGTATTTGAGATTTGTCCAAATTGCTATTTAACAAAATGATCCCATGGAGAGTTCTAAAGTCTAGTTAAATAGAGTTTGAAGAAGACACTAAGAAAGTCTTAAAACCGTGGCTAAAATGCACTGCAGTTTTTAATAAAGCGTTTTGGTTCATTCAGCCTGTGAATCATTATTTATTCACGGTTGTTTTTTCATCTTCTGAGTGGAGCCTTCAGTTTCTCTAGTTTGTCTAGTTTCTGCAGTCTTGGGTACTGAAAGGGTGCTAATTTTCTGTTTTAGCTAATTGCTAAGCTTTGCATGGTCACAGGGACTGAGCATTTTAGAAAGCCACTTCATTAAAGCATTAAAATACTATGAGCTCAGTAATTTCATTTACTGGGTCAATAACCCATGATATCTGAAAGAAGATTTAAAATAGTTAAAAATAATTATTCAAACAAGAAAGGATTTTCAAACTATAATTACCATAGCAATAAAAGAAAGAGACTCCAAAGCAAGTATAAATATTAGTGTGTATTTAAACCTTAATGTTGAGTTTCTATAATTCAAAAGCTTTAGTTTGTCCATAGTAGGTCACAAGATCTTAGACATTAAATAAATTTCACCAAGCATCTTATCTAGATGTAGTAATTCAAGTATTTTTCCCCCAAGGATTTTTCCCCTTAAGAAACACTTAAACAAACAAACAAACAAACAAACAAAAAACCACTTACAATTTAGTACCTGAATTGACAGGGTATTCCAGTTCATTCTTATATGAGGCACTCAGTTTTCTTAAAGCATTAGCAAATTTCTTATTTATTTTCCCCCTTAAGTATTTTACTTGCTATTGTGCATTAGATTTCTTTCTGTTATAGACTCATTTTTGCTGAGGTACAGTTGGTAATTTTGTATATTCACATTTCAGCTGGATATCATTTTAAAATTCTTCTATTAGTTCTAATAGTTTTTCTATGGTTTGTTATGTTTGCAAGGAAGACTGTCATATCATCTGCAAACAATTATGATTTTTTTCTTCTGTCCATTATTAATACCTTGCTCCTCATCACATATGGTCTCCAGTTATTACACTGAGTAAAACTTAAAGAAAAATGGTGAAAAAATAATGGAATCAGTCACCATTCATATCTTATTCCAAGCCCTAACAAGATTATATCTGGTGCACAGTTTACAAACAATGTTTCCCAAGCCATTGTCCCATAAGATATTAATCAGTTTCCTATAACAAATGACAGTGAGGTTTCTAAATAATTTTCTGGAATACTGAATTAAACAGAATGGGACAGACTTAAGTGAATAACTATTGATGGCCTTTAGTATTTAATTATTTAATATTAATTGGCAATCCCCAAGCGGTGATGAATGTACGATTATATGACATTTCCCAACTTATTTGTCCATAGCACACCATTTTTTAGTTCTTTTTCTGGGGACTCCTTTTGTTCTTTCATTTGTTTTTTGTTGTTTTGTTTTTAATGATTAGGGTATTACATATGTGTCCTTATCCCCTTATTTTCCCCTTCCAACTCCCCACTCATGCCCTCACCCCCCAGTGTCTGTGTCCATTGGTTAGGCTTATATACATGACATATGTCTTTGTATTTTGGCTGCTTCCCTGTGTTTGTTTCTACGCATTAGGTAGAGCTACTATGTCTTTTGGAATTGGTAGAGTGGCCTTGTGTAGTAGGTGTTCTGTAGGGCCCAGTGACTCAGCCTCCCCAGTCATCTGAGCCCTAGGTACACCTCTGTATGGGCTGTGTGCACTGTCTTGTTGTAGTTGAGCCTTGATTGCTTTTGGTATCAATGGGAGGAATTGACCTCCAGGCCAGTTGGCTATGACAGCCAGCTGCGACTATAGTGGAAGAGCTGTTGTGCATAAAACACCCCTATGATGCAGGACTTGCTTCAGTGGGGTTTTGGTGCTCGTATTGTGCAGGAGTGGTTTTAAGAACATGATGAGACTTTACCTTGCTTAGGTGGCCCCCACAATCACCACATCTCAATCCAATTGAGCATTTGTGGGACGAAGTTATAACAGCCATCAGGCAGCTGGTTCCACAACTATCAAATCTCACAGAACTGGACAGTGCTTTTCATCAGGCATGGTATCAGATTCCTCACATCACCTTTCAACATCTCATGGAGCCAATGCCAAGAAGAATCGCTGCAGTATTGAAGGCAAAAGATGGCCCAACAAAGTACTGATGGGGTGTTCATAATAATCTGGCCACTCAGTGTATGATTTTTCTTTTGAAATGATATGATCTTACTGTTATTATTGCAAACACATTGATTTTCCCCCAAAATGTTTTATTTAATTATTTTTAAATTAAATTTATTGGGGTGATATTGGTTAATAAAATTATATAGGTTGCAAGTGTATGATTCTATGACATATCTTCTGTACATTATATTGTGTATTTAGCACCCAAAATCAAATCTTCTTTCGTCACCATATGTTTGAACATCTTTCCCCATTATTACCTAACTTTTTTATTTTGAAAAATTTCATGAGTTCCAAGGTCATTGAACACCATTTTATTGTAAATAACCAACAGACACATGATGACTATTTTTATTTCAATCCTTGGCAGACATTTTCCTAAAAATGAAGAAGTGAGCCTGTAACTTAAAGAAAATAACAGTGTAGTTTACTAGTGACAAAAATTGAGCTTTCAAGTAAAAATTAGCATGTATTGGACAAACTTGTATTTTCACCATCAACTTTCCAGTTTTGCAAAACTTATAGGCTTTTCTGATTAGATTACCAATGAATGTGTTTAAAATATATAATGAAAATTTCAACATTTTGAATAACTCATTGGACTAATATTTTATAAATGACCAAAATATGATGCTACAAATCAGATGTGAGTTAATGATCCATGCAAAGTACAAGATAGACCAATGGATTCTAATGTAACAGTAGAAAATCTTATTGATATGGTTTCAGTATTTATATTGCAAACAAACTTTACGATTTTGCCATATGTCAAATTTAGTATAGATTCAAAGAAAAATATAGACAATTATCTTCCTTTTCCCACTACATAACATTTTGAAACTGCATTCTTTTTCATTTACTTTAATCAACATAGCCTATTGAGTAAAGGCAGAAACAGATGAGAATTTATCTATCTTCAATGAAATAAATTTGTAAAAATAAAATATACTGTTTTGTTGGGGAAAAGTTGCTTTTTATAAAAAATTAATGTTAACACGAAGTGGGCGTATTATTATTTTAAAATGAATCAATGAATATTTTTAAATTTTCTTATTTTCAACTTCTAATATAATAACAATGTATATTCAACTCACATAAGCAAAAAATTGTTGGAGTCCTCAATAATTTTTGGGTATAAATGGGACCTTAGACCAAAAATTTAAGAACTACTGCCCTAGGAATAGCAGCAGGCATCCTAAGCTTATGAAGATATGATGTTATTAGGCACATTTACCCTCTTTTCATGACAATGTAAGGGCCTTACAAAATTTTATCTCTGTTACCCCCTCCAAATTACAGTTGACCTTTGAACACTATAGGGGGTTAGGGAACAAAGCGTCCTCCCCTTTTCCCCCTATCTAAAATCCACCTATAACTTAAGTTGACCCTCAGGATATGGGGATTTCTGATGAAACTACAGTTTTTGCAGCGGTTAATGGAATCTGTGGAAGTGTAATCCATAGATACAGTGTCAACTATATCTCTATTGGAAAAAAATTCACTTCTAAGTGGACCCGTGCAATTCAAACCCATAAGTTGTTCAAGGGTTTACTATATATGCTTTTTAATGGTAATTTACAATTCTGTAATTTCCTCTTTGTTTTTATGAACTTTCACTGTATGTTTAGATTTTATATTTATTTTCCCTGTGAGTCATTTGAATTGATGGATTCTCATACTTTCTTGAAAATTGTCCACCATTGTCTTCTGCCCATTTTCTCTCTCCTGTCCTCTGATATGTCACATACATTTATTTTAGGCTTTTTCATTGTATTTCCTGTGTCTCTGAGTCTTTGTAAAAAAATGTTATGTTTCATTCAGAACAGTTGCTTTTATCTTCTAGTCTATTAATGCTCTTTAGCTTTGTCTAAATTGCTATTTATTATATTCATTGATTTCCTTATTTCATGTGTTATTATTTCTAATTTCTAAGCGGCTCTTTTGCACAGACAGCCCATCACTTTTTATAGTTTTCATTTCCCTGTCAACATTTTCAGTTGGCTTTTAACTTCTTGAACACAGTAAGCATAGTGGTTTTCTTCTGTGCCCTGTAATCCCATGTATAGATTTCCTAAGGGGCTGTTTCAGTTTGCTTTCTCTAATGGTGTTTTATCCCTCAAATGTCTGGGTTTTTAGATACTGCATTGGGCATTGTACTTAAACACTTATTTGTAGCTATACTTGGAGACCTAGGATGATATTATCTTCCTCCAGAGAAGATTTCTCTTTTCTTTCTATGGGTATCTCTGGCCATTAGAAGTTCAGGACTCCATATGTAATTTTCAAAATCAAAGTTTTCACAGGCATCCTATTGATGTGAAAGAGGGTAATAGATTTTGCAAACTTGATTATTTCAGACTTATCTTTAGAATACACTTTAGGAGTTCTAGTCCAAAATCAATGTTGAATTACCCTTTTGGGGCTCAATATTCAGATTTCTGTTCTCCTAGGCCAGTGGTCAGCAAACTGCAGCTCTTTGGCCCCTTGAGTGTGGCTCTTTCACAAAACACCATGTGCAGGCTCGCAGGTACTGTGTGATTGAAACTTCCTGGCCCATGCGCAGAAGTCAGTTTTCAGCCAGGGCAAGTCTATTTTGAAGAACTGACATTAGAACATTCAAGGGGCAAAAGAGCTGCATGTGGCTGGTGAGCTGAGGTTTGCTGACCACTGTCCTAGGCCCAGGAGGCTGCCGGAAGCAGAGCTCAGCTACTTCTTCCAGAGCTGCAGATGCCTCCAGAGCAAAAGCAGTTCTTAGTGTAGATGCACCTCCTGATTTCCAGGCTGCTAGTTCCTCACTATCTTGTTAGGTCTTAATAGTTTTTATATTGTTCTTAGTTCTCTTAGTTATCTTCCATGGAAAGGTTGGTTGGGATTTTTTAAGTTAACATATTGAAGCAGACATTCTCATGCCAATACTTTTCAACAACAATGAATTTTAATATCTCTGTGCTTTGGTTTTGCATTTTCAAGCCAGAACGAATGACTTATACTACAACTTCTTTCCTGAAACCTGTTGCAATTGGAATCACACCCTTAATTCAAAGCTTATGTAAGCCACATTATTTTCTCCTTATTCTGAAGGTGAGCATGGTCTCAGGACATACAATGCAAACATATGTCACCCAGTTTCAATGAATGGATATAACCCCATTGAGAGACATGCATTCCTTCCTTATTTCTTTCACTTGCTCATTTTGCCATAATTTTCTTTCACTTTTCAGCTTGGAATTCATGTTACCAGTACCCATAATTATTCTCAACTTTGCACTTTCAGTACACCACTTGCCACAATGTCTGGTCTGTGATTAAGGTGGCTAACATCTGTCTTTAGTCCTGCTTTGGTGCTCCTGAACTTTACTAGAAAGAATATATAAACTTGCAGTATGTTAATAAAAAGTATGTAATTTCTAAATTCCAGCTGTGGCACAAATGGAAATCCTTTTTTTGTTGTTGTTATTGCTCAAAATATACTCTTTTTCAAAAGTTAATCCCTCTCCTAAAGTGTGTTAACCTTACCTCTAAGTATCCTATCTCTCAATCAACCCTTACTACTGGAGAGAAATGTAAGGAAATCTGGAGTGAACTTTAATTGCAGATTTTTTCTTTAAAGTTATCTGGTTTTCCTCTGACTCTTAATTTGTTTTTATTGTCTCATAGAAAGAAACATCTTTACCTTTTTAAAGGTTACCTATCCAGCGCTATTCTTGTATTATTGACTTCTTCCTTCCCTTGGTTCTCACTATATTAGTGGGACATTCTTTTATATTCACAATCATTCCATCTCTACCACCTCCTCCGCTCAAAATAAGCATCTTTCAGACTAAAAATAAGAGAAGATAAAACATTATATTGAATGCATGTCAACAAAATGTTGAAATTACCATAACCCTTACAGGCTGCCAGAAAATCCTCATAGCAATTAAGAAAATGTATAAGGTAACATGATTTTCCTTGCTTTCAGAGCAAATTCTAGTTGGAACATAAAGGCTGCTAATGCTATATAATCTATAATAATAAAAGCATAATATGCTAATTAGACGGGACAGCCAAACAACCTTCTGGATGTCATTCCGGATATCCTTCTGGATAAAGCTGCCCCAGAGGGGCCTAAGCAGAGGCAGGGTCAGGCCTAAACTGACAGTGGGACATCGCCTGAGGGGTCCCAGACTGCAAGAGGGTACAGGATGGGCTGAGGGACCCCCCCCCATGTACAAATTTTGTGCACTGGGCCTCTAGTTAACAATAATGCTGTGGGAAATAAAAGTTCTCATGCTTGGCACTACATGCAAACTTCCAACATCATGTCAATTTACTCTTCACAGCTTCTGACATGTGGAACTAATTTCATTTTGTCGGGGAGAGGGAATTCCCCTTTCTACCCTTCTTCAGTTCTTGTGTCTGGGCTACTAATAAGATTGGCACAAGGCAGAAGCACAGGAGAAAATCCTTGAGTTTTATTATATGTACACAGGAAAATTAAAAGAAGAATTCTCTGTGAGTGAATAGAGCAGGCCATTAATATATCTTTTATATAAAGAAATAATAAATTTGTGAGGATTTGACAAGACAAAGAAATATAGATTTAGAGGTGCATAGTAAGAACTTAAGTACAATGTTGGCTTAGGGCAGTGAATTTGTGAAATTAACAAGGGTTTTGTTTATATAGGTTTCTCAGCCCTGGATTTTCAATATCCGGGATAAAGCTGTCTCTTCCTTAGTTTGATTGATTGTTCCTTAGCCCTTTTATAGCAGGGAGGGCACTTTTCAAGGGAGATTTATTTTCTGCATTTAGAGAGACAGAGAAGAGTCAGCGGGCTCCTCCCCCTCCTGCTGCTTCCCAAGTGGTTTTAATTAGAAATAATCAACATGTCATGTGGGATATTTGGGGGCCACCCTGTCGTGGGCCTCAAAGATGTGTAAGTACAGCTCACCAAAACAGTGGTATTGGGGGGGGGTACCTGGAAATGTTTGCTACCCCAACTTCTTTCTCACTTGGGCCTCAAGGATACCAGTTTACATTTTGTCATTCATCCCTTTGATTAGGCATTTTGAGCTTCTTTTCTATTGCCACCAATTCCTCGAAGACAATGTTTCTGAGCCCTAAATATTCATTGGAATCACGTGTGGAACATAGAAAAATACTTACGTGCAGGTGCCTTCCTCCTGAGTTGTCTGATTCATTTGGCCAGCCATGCATCCCAGCCATTATAATTTTGCAAAAGTTCTCCTGGTCATTGTAATGTGCATCCAGTTGAGAATCATGTCCCTAGTTGGGTACCATGTTAAGAAACTAATACCATGGCTTTTACTCTTGTTTTCTTTGTGTGACATACGTGGATGGTATGTCAGCACTGGGTCCCTAACTCATTCTTCCTGGAAGGAGTGGAAAATAATCCAGAGGAAGTCAGTCAGAAATGAGTCTAATTTAATTATGATTTCATAGTGATAGTGAAATAGAAATGACTTCTTCATCCCAGTCCACAGGTGAAATCTCTCTCTTGGTTTGGGTAGACTCTCTCTCTCTCTCTCTCTCTCTCTCTTTTTTTTTTTTTTGCCTTCCAGTCCAGAGAAAGCCAGCTGCTTTTTTGTGCATGCCTCCATGATTATACAGATCCATTTCTTTCAAGGAACTTTCAAATAAAGAGAACACATTATCTATGGTAACTGAGAAGCATAGCTTTATGTTGCCTGTTTTAGAATTATTTCTTGACATTAACATTTTTATGCATCCCCATATTAAGTTTTATGCTCGGATATAATGCCATCAGGCAGAAATCAAGGTAAATGCCATATCCCAAATCCACAGAGAGTCAGAGCCAAACCATGGGTTATCAAATCTGCCTTTTTATATGCCGTTACACATAGTGTATGATTTATACACACTGCTTTCTATAGCCGCACACTCTGAAAGATGCCGGTTTGTGGAGGGGCAAAGAGGTACGTAAGCTGGCTATGCTGAACTGTGTTGATTTCTCTATAGAACAGTCTTCACAGTTCTTTGCTCACAGTTAGAGGTCTGCTGAAAGTGACTTGTAGAGATGAAAACAGCTTGCTTAATCATTCCTGAAACACGGGGAAAATTAAAATACATTTTTTCCTTTGTCAAGCAATAAAAACAATGCCAGATTGTTAATGCCTCTTTTGTACCTTTCACTTGAAAGACCTCAAAAGAACATCAAGGAGAATAAAGGCAAAATCTATTCCCCAATGGCATCATTATACATGTTGCCGCCTCTAAAACTGAAACTCTAAAGACATTCAGAAAGAGCAGAGGAATAAATGACAGCAACTGAAGAGTGAGTCTCTGGAGCTCAGTTCAACCTGCTTTTTTCAAATCCATCCAAATTGGATGATGAAAAGCAAAAATCTCATTTGTTTCAACATTAAAGGAGTAAATTAGTGGTGGGTGAGTTGATTGTCCTATATAGCATTTAACATGCCAGGAGCACCCCACCTCCAATATTTTAAATTGCATTCTTATGGTCAAAATTAAAGTAACCACGAGGATCATGTAAAACAATGCCTTTAATAATTTAAACTGGTTCGATTCAAATAGGATTTTTGTCCTGAAATATTTATCAAAGCTCCTGTTTTGATTAGAGATGAACAAGTTTCATTTTAGACTTCAAGACATCAAATGGAAACTCATTTTCAGTTCAGGTGCTCAAGGAGGGAGGTAGATTAGCTTATCCAGTGTTGTGTTTCATCCCCGGCTGTTTCTGTTTGCTTCCAGGGTATAGCATTAACAGGTTTGGTTAAATTTTAGCTGAGTTTTTTGGCGACCTTTTCTAATCCTAGCTGTTTCATAATTTAATGTCTTGACCTTCGTTTTCCATAGAGCCACCTCAGTGATAAATGCAGAGATTTAATAACTAGCACTAGTTGACAGGTGACCTTTCGTACAGGGCCATTTCTCTTTGCTGGGAGAACTACATTGTTTTCAAGTCTTAATTCACAGATTTTAATTATCTATTCTATTGTCTATAAGCTTTTTCACGGAGTAAAAAGTAAAGGTTAAATATTTCATTCTTACTGATTAAAATGTAAAGTGCTTGGCAGTTGTCCCAATATATCATTCAAAAAGGATGGGGCCATTTGTCAGGTTCTTACCCACAGAAGAGAGGAGAGGAATTTTCCAGAGTGGTTGGTAAGGAGCAGGATGATGAAATAGACAGGGAGTGAGCTATCTCATCAGCTGGATGAGGGTAACCATGTGTGTGTGTGTGTGTGTGTGTGTGTGTGTGTGTCCACCTGTGTATTTGTGGATATGTTTGTGTGTAGTAAATTTAAAGCCGAGAAACAAAATAGTTCTTTAACTATATGTATATGATTTTGAAAAGTGACCGTGACTCAACAAAAGATAAAACTTGCCAATCAGAGTAAATACTAGTAATCTGTTAGCTTAGGTCATCCTTTCTTTTTCTAAATAAGGCAAGCATCAGTTGGGCATGTCATGATAACTTGGTTTCTAGGGTCTACATACATAATACTTAAACACAGAAAAGTAAAGCTGACTATTAAGACATGGCAAACTTTTAAAAAGCAATAAGAATAGACACATCTTTCTCATTCCCGCCCCCATACTTGTCACATTCTTCAGCATTTTTGCAAACAGAATTCATTTTGTGCCAAATAATCATACTTACAATAAAAATAAAAATCAGCCGAAACCGGTTTGGCTCAGTGGTAGGGCGTTGGTCTGCGGACTGAAGGGACCCAAGTTCGATTCCGGTCAAGGGTATGTACCTAGGTTGTGGGCACATCCCCGGTGGGGGTTGTACAAGCGGCAGCTGGTCAATGTTTCTCTCTCATCGACATTTCTAGCTCTCTATTTCTCTCCCTCCCTCTCTGTAAAACATCAATAAAATATATTTAAAAAAATAAATAAATAAAATAAAAATCAGCATGACTGTAAGATGACCTATGTTATGAGCATAGTATCCCAGTTGGCTAGTCCCCTGGAGTTTTCAGAAGTACGAAGGGGAGAACAATGCATGAGTTACAGAATGACTTGGCAGTTTTGAGCTAACTTTTATTCCCAAGGACTTGAAAACAGCTACCCTGGGTGTTTCTAAGGTGAATTTATGTCAAGGAAGTTTTCATGAAGGGCGGAGACCCAGCTTATTGAAACATCATCTGTCAGAGCCTTTTTCTTCTTCTTTTTTTTCAGACACAGACTGTAACCAATTTAATGCTTCAGAAAGACACACAACTCATTGCTGTTGTGAAAAAAAAAAATTGAAAAGCACATTGAGTAAGATGTGAAGGACCATTTTAAAGCTAATAAAACTGGTCATGATTAATTTATCTTAGTCTGGAATTTCAGTCATATGGCAAATTGAAAATATTTTGAAGAAAAAAATATATAATTTCTTATACCATGATAATGCCATTGCCAGAAAGGACAGGTAAATTCCACTGACATGTATAGCCTAACACTTCTGAGAAAGCTTTCATCAATGTTAATTTTCTTTTCTTGTGACGTTCTTGGCTACTAGTATGTTTAAAATACTAATTTATAATTTAATAAAAATAATTTTAATATAATCCTTGGTGAGATTTGAGGTGTTTCCTTCTCTGTATATTAGGAATAGTGAAAAAATGATAATATAT
Organism: Vespertilio murinus; assembly: GCA_963924515.1. Classification (NCBI taxonomy): domain Eukaryota; kingdom Metazoa; phylum Chordata; class Mammalia; order Chiroptera; family Vespertilionidae; genus Vespertilio; species Vespertilio murinus. The sequence goes on from OZ004706.1 coordinate 53,188,475, forward strand.
ATATATTTTTATTCTTTCTCACTTCTTAATAGTAATATGAATGTGTTTCCTCAAAGGTAAAGTGCTCCTTTTTAACATGAACGATATCTGCTACCCACTGGAAATTGTATTCATGTCCACTTCCTCAACCCTTAAATGGGAAATAAAAACAAACTAAGTTTTGAAGAATTAATTATGAGAATTGAGGGGATAATGTAAAAAAAGTGGCCCATATTAAGTGTTCAATTATGTTTATATAAATGAATATGATCCTCCTATAAAACAAAAGAATAATATGCAAATGAACCATCACTCCACTATACCCACAAGCTGCACCCACTAGCCAATCAGGAGCAAGCATGCAATTTAACCCAACCAAGATGGCTAAGGCCACAGAGACCAGGAGGCTTGGGTTTCCCTGGTAATGGAGGAAGCAAAGCTTCCCACACCCCTTGGCCTGTCTAGGCCTCCACTCAAGGCTACAAAGTTTCAATTATAGAAGATAAACAAATCCCAGATATTAGGACCTCTTCTTGGGTTCCTGAGGGGTGTGGAAACCCCAAGATGGTCACCACAAGATGGACAGCAGGGGAGGGCAGTTGGAAGGGACTAGGCCTGCAAGGGAGGGCAGTTAGGGGTGACCAGGCCAGCAGAAGAAAGAAGTTGGAGGTGACCAGGCCTGCAGAGAAGGGCAGTTGTGGGGGACCAGGCCTGCAGGGGAAGGAAGTTAGTGGCAAAGAGGCTGGCCAGGGGAGCAGTTAGACATCAATCAGGCTGGCAGGGAAGTGGTTAGGAAGTGATCAGGCTGGCAGGCAGAAGCAGTTAAGGGCAATCAGGAAGGCAGACAGGTGAGCTTTTGGGAACCAGCAGTCCTGGATTGTGAGAATGATGTTGATTGCCCATCAATGGGCAGTCAGACATCCCTTGAGGAGTTCCAGATTGGAGAGGGTACAGGCTGGGCTGAGGGACACTCTGCCCCTGTGCATGAATTTTATGCACAGGGCCTCTAGTACCCTATACTTATAATCCTTCTCACACTGTTGCTTCCCTTCCTCTCTCTTCCATGCTCTACCTGTGCTACAGACAGGAATTAAATTGTGTTTTTTTTTGTAAGGAAGCAAATGTCAAGATTCATTTTAGCAGAGGAAAAAAATTAGACTTTCAAGGCAATCTCTTCAGCCATTGAAATAATAATGAACTGAATCTTGGTTGATCATATACTGAGGTGAAATCTCACACTGATTAGGATTTTAAAAATTATTTACCCTTCACTTTGCACAGATTAGATACTAAGTAAAAAATTACTTGGTTGTGTAATAGATGTCATCAAATTCTTAATTTTTCCCAAGCTGAGTGTTTATAACCAGACATGTTAAGAAAGAGCAAGTATACTTTTGCAGAGAGAGAAAATACCCAAGTTAAATATAGTGATGTTATTATAAAAATTAATATTTTAAATTTCAAATAATAGGAAGTTTCTTACATTTGTGGTCTTTCTTTTTACAGGGACACTGTTGCTCAGACAAGCTGGGTTGTATATTTATAGGGATCTCAGTTTATAGCCACAGTCCAAGCCTAACCAAAGTATTTGGCTTGATGACATTTTGAGTGTACAAGAGAAAAAGATAAAGAGGTCAGGTTTGTTTGTAGTGGAAAATCACAACAACAACACAAAAAACACATGCATAGAAATAGGGACAAGTAAACAGAAAAGGAGAATTCGGAATAAAGAGAGGACTTGATAAGGTAGAACTGACAATTCTTTCTAAAGGTCTCAGAAAATCTAGAAAGAAATTGATTGCTGCAAATAAACTGAGCAAATAGAGCAGTGGTTCTCAACCTTTCTAATGCCGATGGTCTTGGGCTCTATAGGAGCGGTTCTCAACCTATGGGTTGCGACTCACAGGTTGAGAACCGCTAGCTGGGTCACCTAAGACCATCGGAAAATATAGACATTTACATTACAATTCATAACAGTAGCCAAATTACAGTTATGAAGTAGTAACGAAAATAATTTTATGGTTGGGGGTCACCACAACATGAGGAACTGTATTAAAGGGTCGCAGCATTAGAGAGGTTGAGAACCACTGAAGTAGAGGCATATGCGATAAATTTTCAAACAGCTACCCCCAATCAAATAATATAAATGAGCTCAAGAAACAGCAGTGCATTTTAACAAAGAAAGTTGACATCACAAGATTCAGGGACAAAGCCAATAAAAGGAGCTGGGATTACCAGATAAGAACAGCTCTTGGGTCAAATCGTCCATTGTGACTAGGTATTTCTCTCTTTTTATCATAGCTTCCTGTAGTTTGAAGATGCCTTCAAAGGTATAAATGAGTCCTTTGGGCCTTAGCAAGCAAGCTCTTTGTGTTACCTGAAGCTTCTATTAAGATGAAGAATGTTTCACTCATCTAACCCTGCACTTCTATCATCCTGTAAGGATGGTTCCTGCAGCTTACACACTTGTTTCCTGATACCTCATTCAGAAAGTCAGACAACTACTCAAGACTGTGACCAAGCAGAAGGGACATGTGGAAGTCTCCTAAGACTCTGTCCATGGTGACAATACAGCCAAGTGATTAGGATGAAAGGAAGAGGCAATTTAAAAATTATCATCTACCCTCAAAGGCATTGCATTCATATCACTCTGCCCAATTACATATTTGTTACTTAAATAAGAGGCTGTTGTTCCCATTGTTTGCCCTCAAGTTGTTAGTCAGCTGGTGACCTCATAATCTGCACAGCTGCAGCATCCCGATATGTTGTCATGAAACAGATTGTGATGTCTTAATTGATCACTTTCAGGGGTTACAACTGTCAAGTGAAACCAGTATGCTGATTCTTATTAGTTAAATTAAGCCTTGTTACAGCAGAACCAGCTAATTCGCTTTTGTGACTGGGAAATACAATGCAAATTGCTGAATTTTGTAGATTAGAACATGTCTAAGGCATTTTTTTAAACAATCTTCCTTTTTCCTTTATAATATTTTTTTTAAAAAATAGTGAAGTCTATACCCCTCAAAATGCTTTTATTATACAGTGATTTTTGGAACAGTAAATTGAATGTAACTTCCCCGCACCATATGCATCTTGGTGATAAGTTGGAGTGTGCCATATGACACACTCAATTTAAATCAGGCATTGATTTGCATGACTCTGAGTGACTTTGGAGAACTGAGCTAAGTGTAATGGATGTCGAACCCTACTGCAAGTCGCCTGGTGGAAAGAATATTGTGTTTTTCTTTATCACCCAAAATATTTTAGGCTCCTAGATCCTTGATGATGAGTCTTAGATCAATGCTTGATCACCTTGTTGTGTCTCCATTTGGCTATTGGTGAAGTCTTCATTAAGTCACCAATCTTCAGAACCTCACTTTGAAGTGCATTAATTATACTCAACTGCTTTGAGGGGACCTATTCTAGCCTAGTGCCTGGACCACCTGCTGACACCTTAGTTCAGAAATCTAACTGCAGCAGGAGTGATGGACACTCCCTTTGCTAGAAGTTTTAAGATACCTCATAAATGAACCTTTGTGGGCTCTACAAGTTAAGTTTCTTCAAATTTCTTAATTTTGACACCTCAAATAGGTAGATGCCTTTGTCTACCTCGCATATTTTATAGGTCTACAATGAAAACTAAATCAAAGAAGTAAAAATAAATTAATGTATAACTGTTAGCATTCAAAAACCAATGGGAAGCACAAGTATGTTCATCAAAGTAGTTTTTTAAAAAATAATAGGAAAAAAACAGATAATAACTAAATGCACAGAAATAGGCAAATTTCGGTATACCGTATAATGGAATATTGCATAGGCATTAAAATATGTCTAAGGACCGTTTATTGACATGCAAAGGCTTATTAATATGAATCAAATAAAAAACAAAGGTTGCCAAATTGTATGATTGGAATTTTTCAACCTTCCTAAAATAATATATCTAGAAGGAAAAGAATGCAATAAATATTGTAGCAATTGTTGAATTGAAGAAATATGAAGGTCTTTCATCCCTTTTTTCAATTCTTTTATTTTTTATTTCTCAACTCTTTCATAGCAAACCCTTATTACCACAATAATTAGGAAAAGTATTTTTCCTCCTCCCCACCTCCCCAAAAATATCACCAAAGCCAGCCCTCCTCATTCAGATCATTCCTCACATACCATTTTTCTCCTAAGGCCTTTACTGATTACTCTACCAACACACACACACACACACACACACACACACACACACACACCTGTCCTTGTTTTAATTTTCTCTACTTAGCACTTATCTCTGTCTAGCATATTTCAAGTCCTAAAACCTGATGCTTAACCTCTATGAGTCTCTGTTACCTCATTGGTTTCTTAAAATCTTTTTGAGAACCTAGTCATTTGCTGAATTTTTTATATTTCCATCAACTTCTACATAACCATTCATGCATATCAGGAGAGTATAGAATTGATGCCTGAATAGCTCCCTTTTGCCTTATTTTTAGCCATCATCCTTATTAAAGAGATTAGATCTTTTTATATTTCATTATTTCATTTGAAACTAACAGTTTTGAATGAAAAGTTGCCATTTAGAGTGGAAAACACATGATAATTTGTCCATTAACTTTAAAACAATACAAGGGAATAGAAATTAAAATTATTACTTAACAATTTGTATCTCCTTATAAATGAAAAGATGGCCCTGGTTTGATAACCTGGGGCGATCAGCCAGCAAAGGAATGGTATGTATATTTCAGAGGTATTCCTACATTCAGTAGGTATACATTAATACCTGAATTTTCTGTTTTCCCAGAGAAACTATTTGGATAGACGGGCCTTACTAATTTATGTTTCTTCCCTCGTCTTGTTTCTCCTTCTGTTTTTCAGCCTTTGCAGCTGGACTGCGACCTTTGTGCCATCGTGTCCAACTCAGGTCAGATGGTCGGCCAGAAGGTGGGGAATGAGATAGATCAGGCCTCCTGCATTTGGAGAATGAACAATGCCCCCACCAAGGGTTACGAAGAAGACGTTGGCCGCATGACAATGATTCGAGTTGTATCCCATACCAGCGTTCCTCTTTTGCTAAAAAACCCTGATTATTTTTTCAAGGAGGCAAACACCACTATTTATGTGATCTGGGGCCCTTTCCGCAACATGAGGAAAGATGGCAATGGCATTGTTTACAACATGTTGAAAAAGACTGTTGACATCTATCCAAGTGCCCAAATTTATGTCACCACAGAGAAGCGCATGAGCTACTGTGATGGAGTTTTTAAGAAGGAAACTGGGAAAGACAGGTGAGTCCTCTGAGAAGCAGCCTTATTGTCCTTTGTCTTGAATCTTTGCTGAGTCCTTTGTCAGCTATCAAGTGAATGGAGAGATTTGTCAAACTGGCTGTTATGTGCTATTGACTATTATGATTACTTGATGAGCCAGCAACTCGGTCCCATTAATTCCACCTACACTACCTTCTGTTCTCTCCAATTTGATTGGCTTGAGGCTCCAAAAAATGCTGGATGCTTTCCCAGGATATCTTTCGATTTGTTCTTATTTAGCTCAATTTGCTATTGATTAAATTGGATTTTAGCCAAAAGTTCCTTAACATTTCAAAACAGAAATGTTAAGGAACTTTAGAATCTAAACTCCTTTGCAAGCAATGGCAAAAATTTACCTGAGACCACAAAACAAACAAGCTATTGATTCTCTTAATAAGGTTGCATAGCTTCTTGCATGCAAATAGACCCTATGATTGTGAACACTGTCACGTGGTATCTAACATGTTAAGCAGAATATCAGATTGAAATTATGCATTACTTAAAATCATTATCAGTGGATTCTTGAAGAGAAATAGGGTATAGATACTACTCACTCAATTATTTAAAAATCTATTTGCAAGTTTCATTGCATCCATTTCTCTGCAGCATTCTATAAACTAGCCTTTCACTTCCTTTTTTTTTTTTTGAGGCCTGCCTGCCTCATTTTTTTCTTACTCCTTACCTCTTCTGTTTCCTCCCTCTGTTTTCTCTTCATCCCTCTCATTTCCCACATAACTCTATTGTCTACCTTTCCCCCACCTCTCTTTAGAAAAGTAACAAGTATATAGGAGAGAAGTAGAATTCTAAATCAATAGCTCTTAGTTCATATATGCAGTTCTAACTGCTGAAAGTAAAGTAATTGCTAAGGTTTTATATTATCGTGAATTTTGCTTATTCATGTAATACCATGGATAAATTGACCATTGGCTCTAATTCCAATATTAACATTCTGATTCCTCAAAATATGTACTTTTTACTCTTCAATAACCTTATATTGGGGTATATTCTTATAGGGTAGAAGTTTCTGATATCTATGGATATAATTTCAATGTTGATAATTATTTTAAAACTAGAGGCCTAGTGCACGAAATTGGTTCACTCAGGGGGTCCCTCAGCCCAGCCTGTGCCCTTTTGCAGCCTGGGAGCCCTTGGGGAGATGTCTGACTGACAGAATGCTTAAGCCCATAGTGGGACATCCTTAGCTCTACAGAGGAGGAGGGAGAGGCTCCCGCCACCATCACTGTGCTCATCAGACATGGGCCTGGCTTCTGGCTGAGCAGTGCTCCCCTTTGGGAAACCACCAGGGCCAGCTCCTGCATTAAGCATCTTCCCCCTGGAGGTCATTGTGTGTCATAGCTACTGGTCATTCTGTGGTCAGTCAATTTGCATATTGGCCTTTTATTATATAGGATCTTATCTCTTATTTAGTGTTTTCTACTTCTGAGGGCCAAAAATGAACAGTTTCTAGTGAAATGCAAGACAAAAATAGCCATAATTCTGTTCCCTTATACTGTTAGACATACCAAGCAGAATCCCAATGGTTAGATTTGAATCAGTGTAGCATAAGCTATTGAAGGAGGCAGGCAGTAGAGACAAGAAGAATAAGTAATCTCACATGTAGGACCATTTCACATAAATATGACCACTCTCAAGGGACTTTGGAAATGTTTGGTCCCTCACTACCCCAGAACAATGCAATTAATTAGAGGTCTTCGGTTGTTGATTAGTCATTTGGGGTATCTCCCAGTTATAACTATAAGCCCTAGAACCATTTTAGAATTTCAGGGAAGAATTTAGTATGTCATATGTTTCCATGTGTTTATATCACATTGCCTCTTGCTGTGAGCTTTCCAAGAGATAGCACTGCCACAAATGTGTGGGTTGTATAATGAGAACTGGGAGAGTATAGCTTTGGGGGATGCCTTTCCCTATTTCCTGTGATGAGAGGAGCTGTTTGTATAGTGGGGAAAAACTCGCCTCGTAAAATTAATTTGCAGGTATCATTCAGTTGGTAGCGTTATCAAAATAATTGTAGGGGTAGTAACCAAAATAATTTTTTGAAACTTTCTTGCTGTTTTTTCACCAAGTGTAATCCTGTCTTGTTGCTTCACCAAATACTACAACCAGACCAAAGAAGACAACTGTGATAGTGGTTCAGAAATGAGCAGAATACATGATCTAGGTAAAATCTGGTTGATAAGAATTGACCAAAATTACCTCAAAAGCTGCTATCTCTACTCTGATTTAAATCTATGTCATAACTTTAGTTGTTTGGATTTTATTGTCTAAGGATTTACCATAGTAATCTGATGCTCATTGCCAAATGTCAAATGAGTATTTTTAACCTTTTAATGAAAGAAAATGTCATACTTATAGAGACACTAATGGTATAATGAACCTCTGTATACCCACTGCTCAGATTGAATAATTATTAATTCATGGCCAATCTTGTTTCATCTATACCAGTACTCACTTTTCCGCTCTTCACTGATTATTTTGAAGCAAACATCAGACATCATATTATTTCACTTATAAAATTTCATCATGTATCCCCAATGTATCACCAATGATGAAATTTTATAAGTGAAATAATATGATAAAAATGGCCAGTAAGTTTATTATTACTAACATTTACATATTGACTTATATACCTATATACCTGAAATATTTCAGTTCATTAAAATTATATCCTTATGTTCAAATTATCCTATTTTTGTTTGTGAGAATCTCTTCAAATTGGCTTTTGGGTCCTTTTGCCATGCCTTTAGCGGTCTGGATGGCTTCTTTGCTTCCTGGTATTATGCTTCACATTCTTTCTGTGCATATCCTGGTGAAAACCTGGATTCAGACACTTCTCATTTTAGTATTTGAAGAGCATAGTGTTGGTGCTACAGGTTCTTGGCACTGGATTGCTCTTTGTTTCTTGGTCTTTTCATTGGACAGAGCTAATATGTAAACAACATATGTTGTATATATTGTTTAAAGACAAAATCATTATGAGTTCAAACTGGAACTTTCTATTTAAATTCAGAGCTATCAGGCTTTTACTTTCTCCCATGAATCTTAGATCTGTTTATTTTTTTCTGCAATGTTGACAATCATAGGTCTTAGAGACACCACTATAAATGCTCATCTGCTTTGTAAAAAAATATTTTATTGATATTTTATAGAAAGGAAAGGAGAGGGAATAGAAAGCTAGAAACATCGATGCGGGAGAAACATCAACCAGCTGCCTCCTGCTCACCCCCTACCTGGGATGTGCCCACAACCAAGGTACATGCCCTTGACTGGAATCGAACCTGGGGCCTTTCAGTCCACAGGCTGATGCTCTATCCACTGAGTTAAACAGATTTCGGCAATGCTCATCTGCTTAATTCCACAACACACTTACAACAATCTTAGAGTAAGAATAACAGCACAACCAGCAATATTATTACAGTAAGCATTTTTAGATTATTTTGTGTCAAAGAAGGAATTTTAATGGCAAGCATTCATGTGGATTCATGCTCACAAGCTGTGTGTTGGTTATGTCCTAACAAGAATTATAAATGTTTTTCTCCTAAGTACATAAGAGTATCTGGTATACATCATTGCAGGCTTGAGGAAGTCAGGAAATAGGGATGTCCACTTCATTTAACATTAAATTAACAAAATAGTTGCAAAGCTATTTTGATTTGCCTGTGCTTATTGGGACTTTTCAGCAAGTGCTCATTTTCTCATCAAGTTTTTAATGAAGAGATTATGTCACCATTATAATGCATAATTTATAGAATTTTAAAAAATTGTGTCCTTACTAGTTACAGTGATTCATGATAGGTAAATGATTAAATGGAGTTTCTCAAAGAAAAATTTGCCTCTAAGCTAGCTTCTTCAAATTGTCAAATCCTTTCTTAAAAAAAATAAGCCCTTCCCTCATTTATGGAGGGAGGTGTCATTTTTATTTTTGTTTTAAGGGATTCCTCATTGAGAAAACATGAAGTAGCAGAAGAAATATGCATACTGTTAAATTTCTTGTTTTTTAAAATATATTTTTATTGATTTCAGAGAGGAAGGGAGAGGGGGAGAGAGACACACATCAGTGATGAGAGAGAATCATTGATTGGCTGCTTCCTGCAGGTACCTGCTGGGGATCAAGCCCACAGCTTAGGCATGTGCCCTGACCTTTTTGGTACACTGGCTGGTGCTCAAATAACTGAGCAACACCAGCCAGAGCAACTATTAAATTTCTTACAGTGAGTTCAGACCAACTCTTAAGTATATTGGAAAACCAAATGAAGTTTAATTTGCTTTCTTATCAGTTACTTACTAAAATTATTTGGCTTGTTAATTAGAAAGGGTGACCTTGGTGGAAAGGCTTGGAGAAAGAGAAAGTTGTTTGCCCTTTCTGTCTTCATCTCCTGGGGCCTAATTTCCATTGGGATTCTACCCTACTTCCCCGAAAATAAGACAGTGTCTTATATTAATTTTTGCTCCCCAAGATGCGCTAGGTCTTATTTTCAGGGGATGTATTATGTTTCCATGAAGTGGGTCCTATTTTCGGGGAAACATGGTAGGTCCTCTGGACAGTGGTGGTCACGTTTATAGTTTCACTTACCAAATATTTTTCTGGGAGACAAAAAACTTCATCAATCCAGAAACCCTTGGAATTAAAAGTCTCACGTTTAAAATATTGACCAAAAAGGATTTCTTTTTCTCCTTTTAATGATTGGTGGACATAAATAATACTAGCCTGCTGACATTTACATATTTGCATTAACACGTACATCTTTAAGACTGAAATACCCTAGAGGTGCCGTAGGGCTGAAAGTGTTACATGGTGCCACCCTCAACCTTTAAAGAATATGGTTGATGTGCTTGGTCATGTACAGGTGCAATGCTAACTCCTCTGGAGAAGCAACAGAGAGTGTGAGATATTCTGCTTACCTGTGGGCAGGTAGGCAGTTGTAGCTTGCATCCCACTTTAGAAATACATTGGCAAATGCATACCCATTATTTCATTAAGTAATAATTGAGAAAGCTACCGTCCCCATTAAAAGTGCAAAGCTAGCGCAGGGCTGATCGAGGCCTCTGAGCGGGGACCTATGTGGCTCCGCCGGCAGGGATGGGTGAAATGGAGGAAAGCGAGCAGCAAATGCATCAGTGTTTCAAGATGTTACTGCCTCGGGTGCTGAGAAAGAGAAGGAAGAGAGCTACGTTTAAGGATCATTTAGGAAAAAGGATACAAAGAAGTCAGTCTGAGAAAATACTCTCAAACTGGGAAAGTGATGGGTAAATACTGAGATGGCTATTCTTTGGCTGCATGCTCTATCCATGCCCACTCAGTCTGAAGGAGGGAAAAAGAAATCAGTGGTGTGTCATTTCTCCGTGTTTCTGCTGGAGACAGCTTTGTCATCTGGCGTGGGTTGTAAATGTGGCCCAGGTTTTGCTATAACCGTGAGGCCACTGGGAAAGTTTCTTGTGCCACTGTGTGATTGACTTTAGGGATCAAATGGGCTCACATCCCTTAGGTCTGCACATATGTAGTAGTTCCTAGAGTGGGGAGAGGTTTCCAGCCTCTCCCCTGAGAACTTGGAGACTCTCTGAGTCCCTTCTACAAAGGCAGTGCAGCCAGGGCGGGGAGGCAAAAAGTCATGTGATTAAAGTCTTCATTTGATTTATTTCTCTCTATAATTTGGACTTTTCTTCTCCTTTGATATATTTAAATTGACCATTTTTGTCTCTCAAAAAGCGGTGCCAGCCCAGGTCAGCCACCAGGCACAGAAACCCGCCCAGCTCACCCAAAGAAACGCTATTCCTCTACCGGGACTCTGAAAACAAAACGTCTAATTATTTGTGGTGCAGATAAATTGGTACTAACTCCAGGAAAACGTGGACCAAGAGGAAATGGGCAAAATACAACATTTCTTGGATTGATAGATAGGACACTATTAAAAACAGCATTCCTCACCCCCTCCCCTTTTTTCTTTCTCTTGGAATGCAGTTTTTTCCAATATAGCAGCTCAGCACTTTTTTTGAGAGCAACATCGACATACTTCTCTGTTAAAATGAATTAATGTTCCCACCCAGCTGATGTATTTGGCAGGAACAGTAAGTTCACGTAGCAGTCACAGGCAGACCCAGAGGAGCCCTGAGTCAAAAAGTGTATTGAGTTACCCGGTCCTGTGCTTGCACGCTGGCAAACGTTGGGAAACAAGGGACTTCCTTTTCCCCATTATTCATAATGGCATCCAGTGACCTATAGTAGGCCTCCTCTCTAATACACATGCTGGAAATTAATAATTCAGTAAGAAAGAGGAAAAGAATCTATTTTAATAATGAGAGATGGCAAGGACATTTGCACTTTAGCAAGCTATCAGAACTAACCTGTCATGTGTTTAAAAACCCACACATGCACACACATTGACATACACACATGGACATGCAGACACACAGGGTGAAACTATGCTATGATGTATTTGACAAGGCAGCATCGTTTAGGATTAAGACAAGAGAAACCCGCTAAGATTCAGTGGCCATTTTCTTTTTACCAAGGAAGACCGTGAAGATTCTGGTTGTAGAAATCAGGACTTGAACACCTCGTCTGCTTAGGGAAATAATGTTCTCCAGCACCTGAGAATGTGACTTGGCAGAATAGTGAGATCCATAGCCAGATTATACTCTATGGAAAGGAAGTCCCAAGAAACACTTGCTCTGAACATTCCCTCAGCGTGAAGGCTTTTGAACACTAACAACGATGAGAACCTCAAATACAAGTAGGCCTGGAATTAGAAGCCTCCATGGAATATGTTCTCACTTTTAAAATTTAGGAAGGCTTTGTAGGTCCCCCCCCTCTTTGTTGGAAGTCATGTGATTAAAGTCTTCATTTAATTTATTTCTCTCTATAATTTGGACTTTTCCTCTCCTTTGATTTCTTTAAATTGATTATTTTTGTCTCCCTTCAAAATTAAGAAAATTAAGAATAGTTATACACCTGCCCTGAAAAATATGAGCCAGGGGCAATTTCCTTCCCCCCACCCCACCCCCGCCCATGATTCTTGTATGCCTTAACTCTTAAGAGAGAGTTGGTTGTTTTGAGATGTTTTGTCCTATACTCTGCCTTTCGTTTTATACTGCTGTGCTTTTCCCACTTGAATGTGCATACAGTCACCTGCTGATCCAGGCGATTTGGGGTGGAGCCTGAGAATTTGCGTTTTGCACAAGTTCACAGGATAGACAAGTGCTCCTAATTTGCAGGTGACACTTTGAATTGCGCTGTTTCAGATTGCTTTGAATGAAGGGACAACAGTTCACTGTTCCTCGAGCCAGATAAATACATAAGTAAAGAATAGCTATTTCTCAAATAGCCTTGGTCACCTACTTGTAGTTGGATCCTAATTTTGTAACCATGCCCTGTTCCTGGCAATGTAAGCATGGGGCCCAGAAGTCCTTAAGAATTTAACTGACCTTATTGTGTTTAGTTGTCCATTTTGCTCAGTGGACAGTACACTTCTGAAGGACAGGGACTGTGCCCACATTCATTTTATTCTCAGACCTAACATAGAAGTGGTTTGCCAACAAAGTACCAGACAAATGCGTTGTTCACACCCTACTTCTTTACGCTCCATGGCCCACAGATATTCCAGGTTTTCTTGAAATGACCTCAGCAATAACTCATTTTCATTCTCATTTCTTTCATACCACTGCCGCTGCTCTAACTTAGGCTGTCTTTGCCTCTTATCGGGGCAAATACTAATACAGCCCTGCCTCTGTGCCTTTACAGAGATTGCTCCCTCTGCATAAATCGCACTGCTTTCCATCACTATAAACACAAATTCATCTTTTATGACCATGTCAGAAATTACCTCTTCCATGAAGCCTTTTTCTATATCTCCAATTAGAACTTTACATACCTGGAGGGATTAGACATAAATGGCAATAATGCATAGCAGAGAGTAATGATATGTATTTATTTTTTCCCCAAAAACTTAATATAATATTTGACTCTAACAGGTATTCAGTAGACATTTGAGTAAAGGAGGGGAAGAAATACCTGATTTTTTAAAATTAATTCTACAAGTCCCATTGCAACTTATGAATTTCAAAACAGTTTTCTCCGGTATTAGGGGTCACAGTAATACCAAACAAAGCAAGTTCTAGGATTTGATTTCGATAGAAAAGTTTCCACAGTTCTACTCAGAGAAACTACCCCTTGCTCTGTCTTACCCAAAGGTTGGCAAATCTATTACCTTCTGTAGGGATTTTGTGGACTGGGCATTGGGTTTTTAATAAGCTACTGACAGAGTCATTCCTCAAATATAGGTTTCCATTTTAGTTTCACTTCAGTGGTGAATCAGGTTCCAAGACTTCACTCACAATTCTGTGAGCTGTCAGTTGCCTGGTGAAAAAACAAATCTGAGCACCAAAACCCAAGGTTATATCTTAGGTCTCAGGAAGCAGAAAAAACAAACAAAAAACAAACACATAGAAAGCAGAAAACAAGACCCAGGTGAAGGAGAATGGATTATTTTCCAACTCTATCTTCTAATTGTCTCCAAGAAAACAGTTTCTTCTTTGTTAACAAATAAAGTAACTTGCCTTAACTTTTAAATAACTTCATGCAGAACATAAAGAAAATAATGATAGCAGTGTCTTCTGGCCCACCACATAAATAGTTGAAGAATTTGTACAAAGACTTAGAGGAAAATTAACGAAAATGTTTTGACATAACTCAGATCATGTCACTCTTCTACTCAAAGCCCTGGGAATAGTCCCCCATTTCCCTTAGAGTAAAGGTACAAGTTTTTACAATGACTTACAATGACTTCCATGGCGATCTGACCCTTTTGTTTCCTCTCATTCTTTTATTTATTAAATTCCCCTCACGCTCACTCTGCTCCAGGCACACAGGCTTTCTAGTTGAATATCAAACACACTAGATAGGCTCCCTCCTTCAGGCCTTTACTTCAGCTGTCTGCTCTCTCACCCTCCTTTCCCATATATCGCATGGTCCACTCCATCATCCCCTTCAAAGCTTTTTTCATTTGTCACCCACTCAATGTGTCTCCCATAATACCACTTACCATTGACACCCCTACTTTCCATAACCAGCATTTCCAATTATCTTTACCTTGTCCTACTATTCTTATTTTCCTCCATAGCATTGCTTACTTTCTAACATTCTCTAATATAATTATTAATTATATCATTTATTATTTTCTGTTTATCTACACACTAGGATATGAGTTCCTTAAGGGCAAGGTTCATTGTCTGTTTTTGTCCTGACATATATGTAGTAGATGTTTAATATTTGCTGAGTGAATGACCAGGATGTGGAAAAACAATTGAAAAAAGGATTCAGGAAAATTTGCAATATTGTTTCAGTGGGTCCATCAAATAGTTGAAGAAGAAGAGAATACATATGTTCAGAAACCACATAATTGAGGTAGGTAGCTGTTTTAAGCAATTTGATCTGCTGTTGTTCTACAATAAATAAATAAATAAATAAATAAATAAATACTAGGATGGCAGCTCTCTCACATTCAAAGAGATCACCATGTCATTCAATGAACTGGTCTGACTGATTTTTATTGCTTAGCACATGGACCAGTTGTTTTAAAAGAATTGACCATTTTAGCTACTTTTTGGGGGGTATCCAGCAGAAACAGCAAAACTCTCTGAATCTTATTTGGTTTGCTAGAACAATGGTTTCCAAATATGAGTCTATATCAGAATCACCTGGAGGGCTGATTAAACCGTAAATTGCTGGGTCCATGCTGAGAGTTTCTGAGCTGGTTTAGGGCAAAGCCTCAGACTTTGCATTTCAAACAAATTCCCAGGTAATGCTGTTACCACTGGTCCTGAGACCACACTTGGAGAACCGCTGCAGCAGAGAACGATTTGAAGATATCAGGAACCATATTGAATTATTTTGAAAACATTTGGTGCTATCATCTTTATACTGTTGCTGTAGTGTTATGTGAACATCTAAAGTTATTTTTATCATGATTATTTTTTAATGGTGAGCAATTTTTTAACCTCCTACAAAAATCCTGCAGCAGCTCTGTCATTTTATTCTTCACTCTCTTTAAGTTCTTGCTGTTTGATGGTTGTGCCAGATGGCGTTGCTCATTAGCTTATGAGGAAGTGATGCTTTATCATTCTAGACAGAGAGACAAATCATTCTGTTCTCCAATGTTGAATCAAGAATCAACATTTGGGTGTATGTTCAATCTACTATTTGCTTTACAATTTTGTCATTAGGTATTTATTACCCTGACAATAGATGAGCTAGTCATTATCCCTCTGTCATGTATTTCTTTCAGATGATATTCATTGGATGTTCATATTGGCACTGTTTGACAATTGCTTTCCTCACAGCTTTACCTCCAATAATATGTGATTTCCCTTTGCCTGAGTTACCTGGGTGAGGTGGTTATCTAGGAAATATGTGCATAAAATTAAGATACTGGATAATATTTTATTCTCTGACTCACCCTGTTCCAAGCGGATAACTGGGACAATTGATATTACTTATTTGTGAAAAGCCACAAAACTCTGGTACAAAAAGTAACATGATGACCAAATTCATCACATTCTTTGTCATTACTTGTACATTTTCCCAATTAAGAAAGAAGAATGAGCATTTAATTCAAATTATGAAAACAAAAACAAAGCAAAACTTGAAACAGCGAGACACTGGTAACGTCATGGTGAAAGTTTTCCCATGTGAGGTAGAATTCGGGATCTGAGAAAAAAGGAACATATTTGAGATACTCAAGTCTTAGAGCAAAACCACATTTTTAAAAATTTATAATTTTTACTAAAAGGATAATTAAAGTTGGTGCTAGATCATTCATGCGAAGGCACTATTACATGGATATATGTAATAGTCTCTTGATGTGAATAGGTAGCTATTCTCCCCAAAATGACCTATGCTGGTATAGATGAAATATTAAACATGCCAATTTTTTAAAATTTCTGTTGATTGGAGTGTAGGAAAAAGAGAGCCTTTTGGGATAGGTTATCAATCTGCCTCAGTTCTTCCAGTTGATAGCATATCTTTGACCATTAAATCTTTATTAATTAAGATACTAGTATCCTTGTGATGAAATGAGTATCCCACAGCATAGTTATATGCATCATTGTGAAGGCACAGAGGCTTTGAAGATAAATGCAAAACCAAAAATGGTTGCTTTTTCAAGGTCACTTTTCTACTATATAATCCTATATTTCTAACATCTTATGTAGTCCTAAAGAGTACAGCTGGGTTTACTTACATGTGCATTAAATATTCTTCCATCAATGAAACAAGCTTCCCTTATGCTCCATGGAGATCATAATTAATTCGCCCTTTGTCTCCTCTTTGTCTTTACTTCACTCATAACTCATCTGATCTCTCATCATTCCACCTTCATTAAGAGAGATGACCCTTCCAAAGAGTGAAGGGTCATTGGCAACCCTTATCACCTAGAAAGAGTTACATAAAACATGCTAAAAACAGAAATGCCTGCATAACTAACTGGTTCATCATATTTTCCATAGCAGGTGGATTCTTGGTGGGAAGAGAGCCTGTTTCTGGTGTTTTTGCTGCCAAGCACATTGTGGGTGTTTAATAAATATTAAATAAGAAGAAGAATTTCCTAATCAAGAGGGAGATTTTTCTATATTGAGCAGATGGTACTCAATAGGAGCAGCCCATTATTTACAAGACGGAATGACACAAGGTGCTGGCAATTGTCTGGGAAACAGGGTTCTCCCTTCAGATGCTGATTATATGTTGAAGCAAACTTTTATGTCAAACAGCTTGATCAATATTAGTTAATGTTTGTGATTAAAAGAAAACTGTGAATAGGGATGGACTTTGTGTATGTATGTCTATAATTCTGCTGTTTTGATGATTACTATTGGCTTCAGTTATAAAAGTACTTCTTGCTATTTGCTTCAGGACAAGTTTTTGCAAATCAGTGTATTTCTCATTTTAATCCACAGGCTATCCATTTGATTTGAATTCTCATTGTTGCCTGATTTCTAAAGAAGTTTTTCTTTCAAGTCCTTTGAGTGCAGACTTTGTGGGTATTAAAACCAGATGTGAACACCTCCGTGATATTTGCATTGCTTATGTTAGTAGCAAAAGCCTCAGTGGAACTAACGAGAGTTAATTAGGCATTCCCAAAATACACATCATTTTATGATTTTGCAGATCACCCCAATGAAAATAACCGTCTAATTCCATCAAGTCATGTAAATTATAGCAAAAAGGATGATGAGAGTAGGCAATTCCTAGTTCTTTGGGGAAGTTAATTTTGTTGTCAGCACATCCACATTTCCAAAAATCAAAAACCACAGGCAGAACTTTGTAGCACAAGTGAGATTTGGTGATCATGTACTATTTCCATTTCTATCGTCTGCCTTCTTTATAAGATCTATGCAAATGGGGGCTTTAAAGTATGTAAAACTAGCAACTTCCTCTATTAGAAGCCTAGTGAGCAGCTGCCAGGCTTTCATATAAAGTATAGAAAACATCCTGTTTACTAACATACACCCACACACCCTCATCCACATACACTCATGACAAGCTCTTCTGTTTAAGCAGAGCTTTTATTTTGGTTTGAGATCGGCAGCACAGAAGTATTATTCAAGTTGTCTTTACAAACGTCTCATTCATTCTTTAAGCATATTCCCTGGGTGCTAACCAGGTGTCAAGACAATGTCCTAGACATGGGAGAGCCACTGATAGTTGAAACATATTCTCTAGTTTTATTGGGGATTCATCACAGGTTCTGACATGTGTTGGCAGGTTTTTTGCATCAGTCTCACCACCCTGTTTTTAATATGTATAAATCATGCTCATCAGCCTGTCAGTAGGTAGGAAATGAAAGCAACTCAGAATTCCTGCCAAGATAAAAAAAAATCCCAGTGAATGAAAAATATGTTAACCACAGGGATGTGTGGCCAACCAAGATATTTTTGAAGCAGCAGAAACAGGTATTGTACCAAAGTCCAGGCTTTACCTCACTGTCAAATAATCAGTGGACTAGAGATTTCACCTGTTAAGAACTCATGACATGTGCTTTGCTACAACTTGGAGTTTGCACAGAACATGAGCTTATAAATAGATTAGGTTGAGTAAGGCTTATGATAATAGAGAAGAATTATCTTTCTATTTGAAAAACATATGCTATATAATAAAGAGGTAATATGCAAATTGACCATCACACAAGATGGCTGTCCCCATGTGGTCAAAGATGTCCACCCCCATGTGGACACAAGATGGCTGCCCAAGATGGCCAGCAGAGGAGGACAGTTGGGAGGGACCAGGCCTTCAAGGGAGAACAATTGGGGGTGACCAGGCCTGTAGGGTAGGGCAGTCAGGGGTGACCAGGTTTGCAGAGGAGAGCAGTTGGGGGGAGACTAAGCCTGTAGGGAGGGCAGTTGGGGGCAACTAGGCCAGCAGGGGAGGGCAGTTGGGGGCAACCAGACCTGCAGGGGAGGATAGTTAGGAGAAACCAGACCAGAAGGAAAGGGAAGTTGGGGGTGACTAGACCTGCAGGGGAGGACAGTTAAGGGCAACCAGGCCTGCGGGGGATGACAGTTAGGGATGGCCAGGCCTGCAGAGGAGGACAGTTAGGGACAATCAGGCTGATAGAGGATCAGTCAGGAGTTGATCAGGTTGGCAGGGGAGTAATTAGGGGGTGGACAGGCTGGCAGGCAGAAGTGGTTAGGGACAATCAGGCAGACAGGCTGGGGAGCAGTTGGGAGCCAGCAGTCTTGGATTGTAAGAGGGATGTCTGACTGCCCGTTTAGGCTCCATCCTAGTAGGATCAAGCCTAAGCGGGCAGTTGGACATCCCTGCAGGGGTCTCAGATTGGAGAGGGTGCAGGTTGACCTGAGGAACACGACCTCCCCTTCCCATGCACGAATTTCATGCACCGGGCCTCTAGTATTCTATAATTCATTATGTCTGAATACTCCCAGGTTTCTATGTGATTTTTCTGTGTTATGTCTTTAGGTCTTGGTTCAAATGCTGCCTTATCAGAGAACCTTTTCCTTATAACACCTTCCACTTGCCTGCTTCTCCCCTACCCACATCTGCTTACCAAACTCATGTCCTTTATGTTACTCATTAAGGCCTGATGCATCTGCTCTCTTCTGTCTTCTCAGACTGAACTGCTAGCTTCTTGAGAGCATGTCACCCCCTGCTGTATCTCTGCCCCCTTGAACAGTGCCTGGCACATAGATGACACTCAACTGCCCAGTTACTGAGCATATGACTTGAGGTTGTTTGGAATTGTTGCTTTAGTTTAAGCAGCAATACTGGCTAAGAATTTAGGATTGGAACAGAAGTTAGAAATCTCTAGTGCACTGTATCCTAATGTTTTTTATAACAATACTCCTTTGTGAAATTTTACCCCCGTGGATTTTAGGCTTTGAAAGATGTGATCAACACAAAACTAAACAAAAAAAAAACACACAAACAAACAAACACACAATAACAACCCTATATTTATTAAGTAATATTCCTTTCTTCATTTTTATAAATCCAAAGCAAATATAACTGCCATCACCAATTTTGATAACCAGAACATATTGTTTTAGCTGAAAACAAAAACTGGATGTGTCAAGAAGACTTTTGTATATATGACAAATAAATTATTCCTATTTGACTTTTGAAATGTATGCATAGAATCTCTGTTACTAACTTCATGGCCCACAATCTTATGGAGGATCTTAATAAAAACATGACTTCTTAGCCTAGTGGAGTCAGAATCTCTGGGCACAGGACCTGGGGCTCTATCTGGTAATCAGTTCCTAGCAGTGTCTTACTCAGACCAGTGTTTGAGAACCAGCCACCCTTTAGGTGCCAGGATTCTTGATTCTCCTCCATTTGAATGGAAAAATAAAACAGTCAGCTCTTCTTACCAAACTATATTTATTTGAATGTTGACCAACTGTTTTTCTAAGAAAGGGAAACTAGACAATGTTAAAACTTACATAGTTTTACCATCAAATTAGATAATATAAGCTGTGATCTACCTAGAAGTGTGGGGATTAAAGATAATTAGTTTATTCATTTATTTCACAAACCTTATAGAGTGCAAGGTGCCAGGGATTCAAAAGTAACTGAAGCAACACTGGTGTAGTTGGGGAAAACATATGGTTTCAAAGGCTATAGGGAAGCCCTGAAGGGTTTGTGATGCCTCCATATGAGGAATCCAGGCCTAGTAACACTACCAGCTAAGGTCAGGTTTCTAGTAGGCTGCATTTCTAGATCTGTTTGCATATTCCTGGATGGCTTTCCAAGTCCACCATATAGTTTCAGTCTTCACAAAATGAATAAGAAGGGAATCCGTGAGTTCTCAGAGGTAATGGTTAAACATAAAACTGTTAGATGTTATTGTTTTCTGATTGTTTTTCAAGACCCAAATCACTCTCTAGTCATATAACCCTTTGCCTTTGCTCTAATAAATGCTCCCCACTCTTTGTCATCTTTCGGGGTGAATTATATAGTTCACTAGCATTTTACTTCCCAACATAGAACATAGAGATTGAACCATTCAAAAATTTTTCCAGAAATGGCTTTGTGGGATGTTAATTTAATTCTCCAAATGGTAAAAACTGTTTAAGACATTTTTCAAAGGTTAAGCTATTGAATATTTCATATCATGGAAACTATATTTGGAAAGAGTTAAAGACTAAAGGGCACAAAAAATGAGGGACAATATACTTGAGGAAATCTTAAACACTAGAACTTCTCATACGAATATTAATATATCATTCTTTTTTTTCTCCATCTTGAACTGTCCTCAGGCGAATGTTGAATGAGCTGACTTCATGGTTGTAGTTTTGTTGTTCTTTCCATGTTACTTTGCAATTCTCCCTGTGGCCATCATATTGATTTCAACACTGTGGTCATCATTATAGGAAAATGAAGGCATTAATAACTTGGTCTGTATGGACAGACTGTAATAGAAAACTTTATAAATAATTACCAACTAATGGGAAAATTAAAAATATGCATTGTATTATAATGGTCATAATATAATCATTAAAATCACAGTTATATGACAATGAAAGAACTCATTATGCATTAGTTTATCTTTATATAATATTGCTAGTTAATGGAAGTGTGACGATTACATCTAATTAAATTTAACAACATTTCTGCACTTCTATGTTGCTTGAATAATGTATGTGGAGTCATTAGTGAAGCTGAGGTCCATCTATAGTATAGGTTTTGAAATATAACCATCAGTCCTATCAGAAATCTTAAATTTACCGTATGTCTTTTTGTTTGATGAACTGGAAATGCAAATTCTTACCAAGAGTAACTTTATAAAAAGGTTTCTTGGACTATTTCAATTGGCACAGTTAAAATATCAATTCGCCCTTCCCCTCTCACAAATTTGTGTGTGTGTGTGTGTGACTCATTTTTATTTTGTCTATAACTATAGACTTGTTATAGTAAACTAGGGGCCCAGTGCACAAATTTGTGTATCTTAAAAGGAAGTGTGGGCCAAGAGGCTGTAGTGGGCACAGGGGTGGGTCTTGGCCCATCCTCTGTGCTCCCATCCAGCTCCTCTCACCATTGCCCCTGGTCCCCTGTCTGCCAGCAGCCTCACTCCCACCACTGCTGCCCCCTCATGCTGACAGCACCAGCCCTGCTTGCATCCGTTGATAGAGTGGAGCGATTAGGGCCAGTGCCAGCAGCTGGTGCAAGCGGAGCCATCACTGACAGTAGGTGTGAGTGGCAGTTGCCAGCCCTGTTTGCCCCTCAGGGACAGGGAGAGATGGAGAAGCCCCAAGGGACCATCGGGGCCAGCAGTCACTGCTTGAACCCACTGACAGTGCTGAGCGATCAGGCACTGACAGCAGGTGTGAGCGGCAGCTCTGGTGCCAGCAGCGAGTGAGAGTACCAGGTGGGACCGTGGCATGTGGGAGCAAAGAATTTTCAGTAACTACCAAAGGCTTTGCCTGATGACAGTGACCAGTGCTCTGCTTTGATCTGGTGCCCCCGCTCACCTGCTTCACTATCTGCTATGGCCAAGACCCAACCATGTTCCACATGTGCCCCCTGGTGGTTAGCACATGTCATAGCAACTGGTTGCTCAATTGTTCAGTTGTTCCACAGTCCAATCTATTGGCATATTATAATATATATATATATATATATATATATATATATATATATATATATTCGTGCACTGGGAGGGGGTGGTGGAGAGGCCCCTCAGCCCAGCCTGTGCCCTCTCACAGTTCAGGAGCCCCACAATAGATTGCCCCAAAGAGGTAGGCCCTGCCTACCCAGCCGGGGCTCCTCAACAAATCAACCCTGCAAAGGGATGCCCCACCCACCTGCAACAGCCCACTGGTTGATGGACTGGGCCTGCATCTACAGGGATGATTGTGGAACCCCTTGGTTGATAGCCCCACTGGCTAGTAGCCTGGGCCTCCCTTTGCAGGGAGATCATGGGGCCATGGCCAGGCCCCCGACCAATTGCATCGCACCTGACTTGGCAGGCCTGGCACCAGTGGGTGTCATATCATGGTCATCTGAAGGTTGTCCAGATGGCTGTTCTGCTGTTTGGTCATGTGGTCAATTTGTATATTACGCTTTTATTATTATAGATTTTCAAGTTAGAGGAGGTTCATCCATATTTGGATTATAATGATGGATGGGAGTAGGTGTTTGTTCTTTGCCACATATTAGAGCACATGACTGTTCTCTGTATCCTATCTGTGTGACTTTGGCCACATTCAAAAACTCCCTGAGTTTCAGTATTCCCATGTGTAAAGTAAGGTTGAAATAATAGTATATGCCTTCTCTACTTTTGTTAGAATTAAACTAACTAATATTTATAAATTTGATCATTTGGGCCTGGCACATAGTAAGCATTAGGAAATATCAGTTATTATTATGACTTCTTTTACAGCCATATTATAATATCAAGAGAATAATTCCAAGTTAGTGTCCCTTTTACTCCCCTGAATTTTAATTATTTAGGTATTCATTCAAACAAATTTTACAAATGTAAACCCAAACTAAAAGGGTCATAAAATAAACTCCTTAAACAGGAATTTCATGAGACCTTGTAAAGGTGATATCATGTGGTTGTTTCTTCCTTTTTTTCTTCTCTTTCCTTTTCTTGATGTTTCACCTTTTGTCCTTTCTTTCTTTTCTCCTTTTATTCCTTTTCTGTCTCTAATCATTCTGCTGGGGGCAAGGGAAATTCCAAGGCTATAGGTGTTTGTGGGGGGGGGGGTCACTCCATGGGGCGCAGGCCCTTTGGAGGCTGACACCCCAGGCTGCCCCAGGGAAGGTTTAGCTCTTGGGGGCACAGCTGCTTCCCAGGCCTACACCCCTGGGCTGTGGATGGGAGCTGATCTCCAGAGGATGGGGAGGGTGGGGATGGGTGGTTGCAGGTGCCTCCCAGGCCCACAGCCCAGGCCAAGTCTAGGAGCAGATTGCACGTGGGGGTGGGGGGGATAGGAGGGTGAAAAAGATGGGGGGGATGGGTGCAGCAGCCTCCCAGGCCTATGGCCCAGGTTGCATCTGGGAGCTGATCACGTCTGGGTTGCATGCCACTTCCCAGGCCACTGCCCAGGTCACCACTGGGAGCAGATCTTGCCAGGGCAGTCTGCCTTCCAGGCCACTGCCCAGGTCCAGGCTTGGAGTGATGGGCTGGGGTTGCCAAGATGCTTCCCAGGCCAACAGCCAGGGCCTCATGCTGCCTGCTCTCAGTGGCAGTCCTCTTTGAGCCTGAGAGGACTGGGCACCGCCATCTTGTGTCTATGGGTGCCACCATTTTTGTCGCAGAGTGATGGTTAATTTGCATATCACTCTTATTACATAGGATATCTTAAGGTTTTCATCAAATTATGTCTAGACTATTAAAACTGTGCATTTCTTCTGTTTCCTCTCTTTTGTTCTTTAAGTCACATTTTTATACTTCTAGTATAATCATCCTAAATCACTTTTACATTTCATTCACCTACCCACAAATTTTTGATGGTTCTTCATCATCTAGAGCTTTCACGTGACATGAGAATTTTGCACAGTCCTCTAAGTTCATCACCAACTAGCCCTATCAAATATTTTCTAGCTTAACCAAATGAGTCTGCTCTTCGTACATCCTCCCCCCAATATACTCTGAGCTTTGTAGCTTTTCTGACCCTGATCCCTCATATGAAATGCCCTTCCTTTTGTATTCCAGTCATAAAAATCTGTTGGGACACCGCTCAAGAGTCAACCTTTCATGCAGCTGTCTGCAATAGCCCTGTTTATCCCTCACTCATGTGAATTCCTCAGGCATTTATTTTCCTACCCTGCATCTTGCACTTTGTATAGGATGCTTTGGTTGTTTCTTTTTCTTTATACATAGTCCTGACCGGCCAATGAGATGAACATGATGGGACGTCCCTCCAGGCTGTCTTGCATCTCTCCATACAGAACACTCTGTATATAAGAGGTCCTCAACAAATGTGACTTTTGCAAGCACTCGGAGACAATACTCAAAAGCCTTCTTGCAACTACTGGAATCTGCCTAGAGCTTATGTTATACTGAGAAGTAATATTTTTTGAGCCTCTTTCTTATAGGAATCCTGTAACACCTCTTGGAAGAATTAAATACAATCCCCTCTGCCCTAAATTCTAAGACCTTCTTGGGAAAGTGTCCTCTTAGCTCAGAGTTCACGGGAGAAGACAGACAAACAGGGATCAGCATCATAGCCCGGGTAGTCCCTCTCCTGCTGGGGCAGTGGTGTCAATCTCCCATTTTAGAAGGGCTTTACCTTCCTTTTTCTGAAAGAGCAAGTGCTGTGTCATCCGTGGCTGATGCCACTTAGCAAGCCCCAGAAACAGAAGCAGGTGAACACTGAGCATGCTTGCTGAACTTTGTCACTAACTAGCTAGATAAGCTTGGATAAATCACCTCCGACAATCTCAAGGCTTTATTTCCTCTACTCAAGAATGGATGAAGAGCTTTGATATTGAAATTTGATGATTTTTGTTTCTTTTGTTCAGAAAATCCAAATAAAACACATTGCATTTGGTAAAAAATAAAGCTCAAGACAGATCCACCTGATTTTTTGTATCTCTTCATTTTATACAGGTTAATCCATCACAAATTCACTTCTCCAGTGTCTCTCCTCCTGCTGCTGCTCTCTCTGTTCCCTCTGTAGCTCTCTTTGTTTTTCCTCAGTGCTCTTGCCTCTGCTATGCACACGTTTCTGTGCCATGGTATTTTCAGACAGGCTGATTTGATCAGTGTCTATTCTTTCTCCCTTTAAAAGCTTTCTCTGCCCCATGTATCCTCTAGATATCTGGTAATGCTGTCATTCTTGGTGGCTTTTATTTTTATTTTGCTTTCATTTTTCCTCGAGTTTATTTTAGCTTTATGAGAGGAAAATAGATATTTTTTTAAAAATACGTTTTTATTGATTTCAGAGAGAGGAAGGGAGAGGGAGAGAGAGAAACACCAATGAAAGAGCAACATCATTCCACTGCCTACAGCACACCTCCTACTAGGGGCAGAGCTGCAACCCAGGCATGTGCCCTGACTAGTAATGGAACCAGCAACCTCCTGGTGCATGGGACAATGCTTAGCCAACTGAGCCACATCAGCTAGTTGAAAAAGAAATGCTTTTATCCTCCCTCTTATTCCAGGACTTTCTTTGTGTTGAATTTTGTAATGCATCTATGCAATATGTCTTAATGTCCAAAAGGATAGTTAGAGTTGGTGGTGGGGTTATGCATGACGTCTACTCTCTTCCTGAGAGTATCCTGTATTTTTTAATACTGTTTCATCGTGCAAATATACCTCTATCTGTAGTTAGAAATAAATTACAATGAAACTATTTACATTGGGCAAGGAAAAACAACAAATGCATGGCTTTGGATCTTGCCTCTAGCTCTCCATAAAATGTTCTTTTCCTTGTCTGTCTTCATCTCCAAACAGGACCACAATGGCTGGCTGAGCTGGAGACAGACAGCAGGCCATGGGGATTGTGGAAGTGATCCAATGGTTAGCAGGCGCCTACAAAACTGCAAGTCACGGGTCACTTCTGCTGAATCCCCGGGGCTAGGCTCTTGCTCTTGCTGCCAGTTGTTCCTAAATGAAAGAAATGCAAGAAATACCACTGACTGCCATGTGAGATCCAGCAGTCGTAGTCCAACATAGCAGTTGATTTTAAAGCTGTTGATGATAGGAGATACGGCCGAGACACGATGAGACTTGTTCATTATGATAGCATATCATCGTGATTACAGAGGTGTGTTTTTTAAATTTTTCATTGGATCTATTTATTCATTCATTTAATCATGTTAGCATTCTCATTGACTGTTCTTATTGATTGCAACCTGCTCATTTAAGTTGCTACTTGCTTACTCCTCATAGATATCAACCTCAAAAAGCCAACCGTGGCAGGCCACCCAGAAACTAAGGTAGCAGGAATCACAGACAGAAAGTAGGTTTGTTTTTACATGCCTATAAAATCATTGCCACTCATTGTGTCCATATAAACATAGGCATGGTGCTTCCTGACTATAAGTTGTCAAGTTCTAAGCATTTTGGTCTTTCAGGGTGCTAACCAAACATAAGCTTCTATCCTAAGGAATCAACTCACATAGAATAGCAAATCAGCATTTCATTTAATTATGCAACAAGCATTTATAGAACATGTATGATGTGCTATAAATCCTTCAGCAACAAATAACATGGAAATGTAAAGCTTTTATTTTTTATTTTTTAAAACATATTTTTATTGATTTCAGAGAGGAAAGGAGAGGGAGAGACAGAAACATCAATGATGAGAGGACAACCAATGGGCTGCCTCCTGTACTCCCCACACTGTGGATTGAACCTGCAACCCAGACATGTGCCCTGACCATAAGTGGAACTCTGACTTCTTGGTTCATAGGTGGAGCCTCAATCAAACACTAAGCTATGCCATCTCGGCAGACCTATAAAGCTCTTAAAGTACCTCTCCCAGTGAGGGATGTAGACATGTCAACAAATAAATGCAAAACAAAATTATAAAATTGTATTTTAGAAGAAGTAACTATTTACAGGATATAATAGAGAGAGAGGTTAAAGTTGTAATAAACCATTTTTTATTGTCATGTGAACAGAATTGTCTTTGTATTGAATTCACTGCAATTGGTTGATAAATATGTACAAATGCATATATGAGCTGTCACTGGAAGATAAATTTTCTTGCCATTTTATATTATGGTAACTCATATTCAGTGCTCTTAGTCACTTAGTTTCTCAATATCTCATTTTCCTTATGTGTGAAGTTGGGTTCATAATTCATGTATTCAATATTCAAAAAGTATATAGTTTAGGGATATTAAAAAATATATATCAAAGAGTTGATTGAAATGAACAAGTAAGACTATGAATCTATAAATAATTGGTGAATATATATAAAATTAAAGCTATTACAACTGTTATTATTAGCTTATCTATGGGAAAACAAGTGATTAAATAAATATACAAATATTGTGGAAGACAGATTTATGAAATGTGTACATGTGGCAAATGAGGAAAACCTAGTACCTTCTCTTTCAGAAATAAGGTACATTCTTATTCATTTGCTAGAGCAAAAGTTGAGGTTTTTGAGATTTTCCATTCCTAGTTTTGATAGATCATCTACACACACAAAAAAAAATAGAAATATGCAAATTGACCATACCTTCATGATGCCCAATAGCCAATCAGGAGTGAGTATGCAAATCAACCCAACAAAGGTGGCAGGTTAACTTGCATATGCAGGCGCTGAGCTGCTGGGGCCAGGGCGGGGCACTTGTGTTGTTGCCATGATGATGACACATGCACTCCACACTGCCCCAGCAGCTCCAGGCCTCTGGGCAACATGGGGAGGCAGAAAGGCAGCTCCTGGCTGGAGCAAAGACAGAAAGGAAGCTCTGGGCTGGAGGGAAGGCCCATTCTCACACAATCTTCATGCATTGGGCCTCTAGAAGGTAATAATTGCCCTAAATGAAGGGTAAATGATTAAATTTAAACATGTGAAGTGTATTGTGTAAGGCCC
Source organism: Vespertilio murinus (assembly GCA_963924515.1). Classification (NCBI taxonomy): domain Eukaryota; kingdom Metazoa; phylum Chordata; class Mammalia; order Chiroptera; family Vespertilionidae; genus Vespertilio; species Vespertilio murinus. The sequence continues at coordinate 53,216,770 of OZ004706.1, forward strand.
TGGTAGTAGTTTTTCTGAATAATAATACTTTCCTTTAACTATAAATCCCCTAAAATTAATATTTTTTTTCCTTCTGAAAAAATTTCCATATCATTCTGGTCAGCATTTCAGTGTAACTTCAAAATAATATTAGTTTTGATGTGTTCATGGTGGTATTGGTCAGTTATTTCCCATTGATGATTAAATATCTACAAATCTTATCATTTCACAGCATACCTATCACTTTATGCTTTACCCTTTTCTTAAACTCCTCAAATTGGAGTGAAAACCAAAATGACTTTCTTTGTTCTTAAAACTACTTTAAATGAAATTTGTAATTCAATCTTTTTCATTACAGCATTTGATTGCAAAAAGAGTAAATTTCCTCTGTGTCAACATGCAATTTTCTAAACTCACTTAAGTGCAGACTGCTAATCATCAAACGAGACGGCGTTGCAAGCTAGATTAAAAGACAGTTGATTGAGGATGGCAATAATTCCTGAAGGACCTGGAAGTCCATGAGAAGATCATATTTGGGTCATTAGGCTATGAGTTGTAAATTTAAGCCTAAAGAGAGGGTGTTTTCTTTTAGAATGAATTAACCAATGTTATTACTGAGCTATTCTGAGTCACATTTTGTTTTTTTCATTTAGTGAGGACTATGTAATTCTCAAGAATTCTGAGTCCGCATTTCTGCTTTACCTGTTTGTGGTACATTAGCCATTATTTAATGCCTTAACTATTGAAAATAAGTCCTTGATCAAAAAATATAGTGGGCATATAAATATGAGGCTTTTATTTTTCCTTTTTAAAACAACTTAACAAATCTTTAGCTTTGTACCAGGCACTGTACTAATTATGTCTCTTACATTATCTTGTTTAATTCTTATAATATCTTTAGGAAGAAAAATCTTACAACCCCCCCCTCCACAAACGCACAGATAAGGGTATTGAGACAGAGAGACATTACATACAATCCAAATTTATTTTGTCTAAAACGATTTACAACACATTCCAGGATCTTATTTTATTTTAAAAACTGTCCCCATTTTGAAACTAACACAACTATTAATTTTGACACCATTTCAACGAGGTGAACCATTGCATAGTCTCTGAATTCTGTCTCCAGACCTCAACCAGGAGGCATGATGGAAAGGGGACTCCTGATCTGACCAGAGGTTCAGCGTAGGTGAGCATGTGGTTGACTTACTTTTGCTCTTATCAACACAGAGTAGGTCAAACTTCTTTTAACCTGTAATCCCATCTGACTGTGTACCCATACCAACACAAAGTGCGCTATCGCAAAATGAATAAAACCTTCTTCTTGATTTCTGTGTTTAATTTTTTTCTCAAGTCTTCACATCGTCAAAGGAAATATACTTTAGAAAATCAAGTCCAAATGAGAAAGCAAAAGCCCCACGAGACAGAAGAGAGGACCATGCCCTTAGAAGTTGACTTTTTAGGGTCAGCTTTCTAGGTCTCTCAGGATACTGATTCAGAGCACTTTCTATGAAGCATAGGATTCTTAATTCTGTTAGATTTCATGTCTATGCCTCTCAGCAGCCCTGTTCAGTAAGATTCTCTATTGTCTGGTTGTACCCACAATCCTATGTGCCTTTCGGCTTTATAAGGTGAATTTGTTCATTGATAAATATGTCACTGGTTTACTCCTCGTGTCCAGTGAAGTCTTTTTTCTTAACTTGCTGAATTATTACAGGAAAATATAATTAATATAAATTTAATATAATATAAGAACGAAATTAATATAATTTTACATTAATAATAAGATTGATTTATTTACTTTCATTTTTTATTTTCTCAATTTCTTAAAATCAATTCTAAGGATTTACTTGGTAAATAATAGGTTCTCATTAGGCATTTATTTAAAAAATAATTTCAAAATAAAGAACTTTCATATTTTAAGTGTGATAAGTGATTAATCTAGCATAATTTTTGCTTAAGATAATTTATCTTCTTAGTTTTTTTATCTTCTTAATTTTTGAACCAAACCTTGATAATATTTTTTTTAAATATTGATGACCTGTGTTTTGTTTAGGAAAGCCTTATGATTTCCTTTAAGTAATTCTAAGACCATTAGATGAAATGCTATCAAACAACAAATTTCAACTTTCTAATAGATTATTTAATTGCATTTAATTTCTCTAAACCTCTGCTTTTCTTCTTCTTAACATTTTTATTTGATATTCACAGCTATAGCCTCTGCCCTCCTCATAAGAAATAGGTAGGGCAAGTCTTTTTATTCTCTCTCTTCTTATATCTTTAACCATGCCATGCTCCAACAATAATATTCTAAGCTTCTCCCTTGCTTTTATGCTCGTAAATGCTTTCTCCCTTTCCTGTCATTCTGATTCCCACCTTGCCTTCTCTGGGCCAAATTAGGGGCTTCCTTGAGGCTAAGAAATGGCACCTCCATGGTGAACCCCCTTACTTTGTCCACATCTATGCAGAGTTATTTCTTCTTTCCTTTGGTCTTTCATACTCCGTAAGTAGTAGTTAGATCATAGAATGGAGTAGCTAGTTGAATGTCTTTCTGATCAGCTAGAATGTGAACTTTCCTTAGAGCAAAGGTCAATTTTATTCTTTCTACATCAACAACACTGTGCTAAAAGAAATTAGCTTGGAAATCAGAAAAGTGGTGGTAAGATGAGCTAAAAGTGCCACGGTTCTTCTTCTTCTTTGAAGTAAGTACTCAATCGCTCATTGCTAACATACCTTTCTTGAAGGCTGAGTGGATACTGAGATGCTGTTTTTTGAAATGTCTGAAGGTTTTCCATGGTAACGCAGTAATTCTCCCATAGTAATTCACCTACAGTAACTCTCCACCTAAACTGTTAGTCAAGGTAAGCAATCTCCCAAGGGAGGACATGAAATGTCATATATTACTGGTGTTCTTATGACACCTAAGGGAAGAAGAGAGTTCTGAGGAAATGGTGTAGTAAAAAGTCTTTGCAAAAGGGTTACTGTCAAAACTAAACTAAGCTGTTTCAGGAGACTCTTAACTCTCCCTAATATGTGTAGCTTAAAATAAAACCTAATGTACAGAAATGAAAAAGGGAAGTTTGTTTAAAAAGGTTTGGGACTTTGAAAAGCTATATGCTTTATATTTTCAAATTCTTCTCATATGCATCAATACCTCTTCAGATTTAGGAGTGTTTAAAGCATTTGGTTGTTGCTGAAAAATGTCCTTTCACAAAAGTACACCATTTCTGAAACTCTCATTTTCTCTCATCAACTGACTTTCATTTCTATCCAATTGCCACTAAACCCATTTTGCAATCAACTGAAGATAAGATAGCATACAGGATGTTAGGGAAATCTGTAGAGAGCTGTATTTTTTTTTTTAATTTGCATTCATGCAGTTAGTAACCATTAGTTAAACACCAAGGAAATGTAAGGCATGGCACTGGACCCTGAGCTTATAACACATCAAACTATAACAAGCACCGATGGCAGTATAAACAAGTTACTATCCTAGAAAAGAGGACAGAATTAATTTGGACTGATCAGAAGTAGCTTCTAAGTGCCAGGAGCGTGATGTAGACACATTATTTAACCTCTGTGTGCCTCACTTTTCTATAAACAGAGATAATAACACCACCTCATAGGATTTAGTGGAGATTGAAATAGTTTATACATGGTCAGTGCTAAGCACAGTGGCTAATACCTAATATGTGCTTAATAGAATATAAATACAGTTGGTTTCACAAAAGATATTCTAGACTCTTTAGGAGGAAAGAAGAGAAAGGACTTCCCAGACAGAGCTAACAGTCTGAATAAGAACAAAAGCATGGGAGTATAAAGTATGCTGGAGGGTTCAATGTGGTAGAATTTTTCAATGGGAAATATTGAAGAGATGTCCTCAAAATGTAGTTAGGCAGCAAATCAGAAAATGCAACCCTTGCTGGTGTGGCTCAGCTGGTTTAGCATCTTTCCATATATCAAGAGGCCACTGATTCAATTCCCAGCCAGGACACATGCACAGGATTGATGTTTCTCTCTCTCCCTCTCCCTTCCTCTTCCTTTCTAAAAATTCGATAAAAACCTTTTTTTTTAAAAAAAAGGAAAGAACAGTGTATAACAGATCATGAATTTCTGACCATGATATTTATGTTTTAAAAAAATTAACTTTGTGGCATATATAAATTGTTTTGTGAAAGAAATACAGCCAAAGGTCCAAGTTAGGATTATTAGTTAGGTTATTCCAACAGCCCAAGGTAGAGATGATTCCACTAGGATGGGGATGTGCTATTCTTGAGAAGAACCAGGATTTGAAAGCAAAGATTATACCAAGGCAAAATATCCACTGCAGGTACATTCTTTGTCTTTTATAGATAATATAATGTTTTTATAAAATCGTGTTGTTGTCCTTCAAATTCTGTTTTAAACTTTTACTTTCAAACCACTAGAAACATTATAACCTCATGTACTTTAATTAATTTTATGACTCACTGTTTAAAATAAATGAAAATTTCAAACTTGTTTTTTTATCATGAGAGTAGTCCCTATCTGGCAATAACTAGGCAGAGAAAATAAGATTTAAAAATGTACTTTTTCTTAGTATCTGAGTAGAAAGAGCAACAGGAAGCAAAATGTATTTCCTTAAAGATCAGTCCTTAAGGAAATAAGAGAAAATGTGGAAGTGCTCAAACCAAAAATGTATGTACCTGTAATTATTGTTTTAATGAAAATAAATATCATTTGTTGAACCATTACTATATGCCAGGCCATGGGCCATATATTACACTGTCTTATTTGATCATCTCAAAAACCTTCTGAGGCAGGTACAATTATTATCTTTATTTTACAGGTAAGGGAATTGAGCCTCAGAAAGAGTATATTTATTTGTTTAAGCCAATAGAAGGAAATATGGGGTGGGGAGACCATGTTCGTGGCAGGATTTGAATCCATATTTAATTCTAGAGCCTAAACACTTAGCTGTCTTATACTGAGAACACCCAAAAATCACTGTCAGAAAATACCTAAAAGCTGAACAATTTTTCATTGAGACAAGTAACATTATCCTTCATCAACTATGGTTCTTTCTTTGGCTGTTGTTCACTAATGCACACTTGGTAAGCTTCCCTGGATGCCTGTCTCAATCTTCAAACCATTTAATGTCTTTAAACACCCTTTTGATGGTCTCTCATTCATCAGTTAGCTAGAGCCTTTTGTCACCCATTTCTGTTCTTTCAATCCACTCCGATAATCACTAACGTGCAGGTGCATGAAGCAAGTGGTGTGACTGAGTGGGAAGAGTCTCCGCGTCAGAGGTAAGAGACTGGGACCTCTAACTGGGTAGCCTGGGTTAGGTGAAGTAACATCAGCAGTAGTTTTCCTTACATAATATGAGTTGATGTCCATTCCCCTCATAATCTAAATTAGTTAACTCTAAATGATGCCACCTGGAGTTTATAGAAAAACAGCATTCCAAGCTGACTTATTCCTCCTACTCCAACTGACCCTTCTACCAGTTGATGTGAACATAGAGGCTCCACACTAATTTTCACATTTCCTCAAGCAAAACACAAACACAAAGGTAAATCTGACACCTTCCAAATAACACAGTATATACTATAACCCAAGTAAGTGATTTTCCTTTCTTATGGCATAGCCACATCACTCTCTGCTAGCAATAGCATGCCGTTGTTCAGTATTTACAAGATTGGTTCTATCCCATGGATGTCCAAGATGCAGTCTGTCCATGTGGTGAAATAATTCTTGTCTGGCTTTAGGGAGCCATGGTGTAAATTAGAAAAAGAGTATGAGGTACTTTTTTTGTCTCAATCAACCAAGAACAAACTCTTACCTTTTTCATCTCTCCCCAAAAACAGATTTGTTACCTAATGAGAACCCCAGACTTACACCTACCCTGGCATTATTCTCACATCACCTAGCAAGTGGACTGACTTATGCACATCTCAACACTATCTCTTGGTGGGAGCCCTTTTTAAAATTTTCAGCAACAGAACATAACCTCCAATACAAATGTGTATTTAATTAATGATTTTTTAAGAGTTAAAATTTTGAATAGAAACAACGTGGCTATCCCTCTTTCATCAGATTTCTGGGAAATTCAGTCCTTTTTACACAAATAAGACTGATGGGAAAGATAAAAATGGTCTCCTACTGTGTGTAAGATGTTTTCTCTTTAAATTACTGGTTTTCTGCAACTGTCTTCTGTGACCTCTGACTGTTAAGTATATGCATGCATTATTTTCATAAAAAATTAATTTTAAAAAGAACTCCAAGTTGTCCAATAATCGAGAATTAAATAAATCTTGATGTAAAACAATACTCTAAGATGCTACACCATCATCAAATACCATATCACAAAATACCTGTATCCAAAAGAAAGAATGTTCATGATACTTACAAGCCTGTTTAAAGATAGCCCACTCACACTTCCCCATTGTTTATTCTTACCTCTAGGGCAATCCCTTCCCACCTCTTTAAATTATACTATTTATATCCATGTTCCTAAATAGCATACGCGTACTTCTCTGATGTAGACATTTTCTATGAAATTCCTGTGATGGCAGTTGAAATGTTTTCTCTCTCACACGTTCTCTACTCATTCTTCCAATATAGATTCATCATTTATTTTAGGTAATGCAAAAAGTTCAGTATTTAAAACTGTATAAACATTATTCATTTGCAAAGCTAAAAAAGTGTGCTCTCATTATATTTATTCTCTTGAACATGTTTCTGAGTGATACGAGTTGCTTTGTATTTTGACTTGCACAATTTTCTAAATGGTTCAAATACACTCTCGTGTGCCTGTCGGTTTCTCCCCTCGTGTTCAGACATACTACCTCACCTGGACAGTCCTCCTCGGGGCCTCTGATGTCATTGTCATTGCAGGATCCCTGCATCACATTTGTTGTTGGACTTCTAGATCCTTTCTTTTTCTTTCTTGGCTAAAATGATGCCTTCATTTTGCTGGATTATATCTTCTAGAAGCTTCCTGAGAAAGGGTGGATAAGAAAAGCACATTTCTTGCATTTTCGCCTGAGGGACTCTTTATTCTACCCACATGCTGGATTGATAGTGTGGTTAAGTAAAGAAATTTAGCTGAGGAAAAACCTCCTTAAGAATTTTGGAAAATTTTTCCCATCATTTTCTTGTTGGGAAGTCTGGTACTCTTTTGATTTTTTTTTTTAAATCTTTTGTGCCTGGCCTGATTATTTTCCTTATTAAAACCTTAAGAATTTCTCTTCATCACTGGAGTTCTGATATTTCAGTGTGATGTGCTTAAGTGTGGGTCTTTTCAAATGAATTGTGCTAGGCTTCGGTGAGCAGTTTGAATATGGAGACTCCAGTTCTTGCGCTCTGGGAAATTTTCTTCAATTATTTCTTAGATAATTTCCTCCTATTTTTTTATAGCTCTCTTTGGAACTTCAGTTAATTTTCTATTAGACAGTGGATTTGTTCTTGAAGTTTCTTTTATTTTTCCAACTTTCATCTCTTTGTTCTTTTATTTTCTTTCTAAAAGATTTATTTAAATGCATATTTCAGTCATTAGGTTTTTAATATTCAGCTATTAAATTTTCTATTTTTGAGAGTTCTTTTGCATTCTCAGAGTACTTCAGTTTTATAACAACCTGTCCTTATTTTATGGATGCAATATCTTTTCTTATTTATACCGTGTCATTACTACATATATTATGCAGAAAACTTTTTTATACTTTTCTTATCATTTAGTTATTTTCTGTTTTTTTTTTATTTTCAGCTTTCATTTTGGAAGCTTTCCTCATTTATGCCAATCTCCTGCTTTTGATTTATATTTCAGAATAAAACAAAGAGTAAAGGCTACTGGAAAGTCATGTTGGGTGGAGGGTTTTGTGTATGCTATAATTTGGTCTCACTTAGCTAGCTTTGGGGGAGGTTTCATAATTGCATATGTACAGTTTTTTTTTGTTTTTTTTGTTTTTTTACTCAAGGGGGACATTTTATTTCTTCAAGATATGCCCCAATATACTGAGGACATCACCTTGGTTGCTAAGATGCTGAGGACCTCACCAGTCAGTGTGCAGATTTGGGAGTTTTGGCCACAAGGTCCCCCTTTCCATTGTATCTACTGCTCTGTGTTTCAGTTACTCTAGAAGAGAGCACTTTGCCTGCTCTCTTGGGGAGGGCCAGAGTTGCATGACTATTCCCTAACTACTCACTTGGAATGCAATACTTCCTCCTCTTTTAGCCCAGCATTTTGCTTTGCCTTTTAGGGTAGTTTGGATTCTTGGTCTGGCTGCTACTATCACTATAAATAAAAATTGCTTATATTTTCAGAGCTCCTTACCCTTTTCAGAAAATGCCAACCTCACAGGGGCATCATAGGGATGGAATTAATTAAATATGCGAAAACATTTTGTGAATTAATTGTAAAGTACAGTACAATCCTGCAGCAAGATGGTAACTTGTCTGTGTGGATCCTCATACATTTCCACCAGCATGCCCATCGCTACCGATTTTGTATGGTCTGCTTCCATTTACAAAGTGCTTTTACGTGTTCCTAAAGGCAGTGGAGAATGAACTTGCCCCTCCAGAGTCTGGAAGCTAATGAGAAATCTCTTTTAAGTCTTATATAATCTTAAAAATACACGTGGATCTTGCATCTTACTCCATATGTATGTGTTTTAGTAGGAAAGTAATGTTCTTAAATCCCTTGTCATGCAGTGAAACTACTATTCAGGAAGATGTACTGTAATATTTCTGGGATTTATATACCTCCTAACATATCAGTAAATACCCCTGTGAGTACACATACCTCTGCTTAAGTTGTACAGAAACAATCTCTGAAACATTATTTCTGGGAAATTGGGTTCCTTTCATTTCCTTGTAGCTGTGGGGGTTTGTATTTTTGTGTGTTTTTTTTTTTTTTTTTTGGTTTTTGTTTGTTTGTTTGTTTTTTTAGTTAGATTCAAGATTGGCTGACAAATTAGCATAGATAGAGAGATATGGGAATAGAATGGGATTGATTGTGGACTACTAAGGGGAGTAGCTTATTACAAGTATATAACATGCTTGCTCCCTGTTGCTATACAAAACAATAAAAATTGTCAGGGGAGTCAAGAAGAAAATTAGCAATGTTTCCGTATTGCAGGGAAGAAAAGTGGTCACATTGGGAACAGAAGTTATAGACTATGCTCCTTTAAATAAATTCAGATTAAAAAGTGTGAACTTTGTTGAATACACAAAGTCTACTTCCTTTGAGGTGTGTCCACTGCAAGGAATGATATATCCCATATTAATTGTTTTAAAATAGAAAAAAAATTTCTACTTCTATGAGGTGTTTTCACATTGTCAATGCGATGGGACACTTTCCATAATTCTCTCACTTCCACAATTTTATCAGTCTTTTATTCCTAAGTAAATATCCTGTCTTAAGTGAAAACCAATGTGCAAGCCTCATGACTATCTAGTTTCTGATCATTTTCATCACCCAAAAGGAAAAACCATACTTATTACATAGATACTTTCCCTTCTACCTTCCCCATCCCCTGGCACTCACTCATTAGTCTGCTTTCTCTCTCTGTGGATTTGCTTATTCTGGATATTTCATATGAAAGCAATCATGCAATATGTGGCTTTTTGTATCTAGCATTGTTAGCATCATGTGCTCACGGTTCATTAATGTTTAGCATGTATCAGTACTTCTTTCTTTTTTTATGACTGAATAATATTTTGTTGGATATACCACACTTGTGCATTCTTCAGTTGATGGACATTTGAATTGTTTCCACCTTTTGTCATTGTGAATAATGCTGCTATGACCATTCTTATACAAGTTTTTGTTTGAACACTGGATTTCAGTTCTTTTGGGTATATTCCTAGGAGAATTGCTGGTTCAGAAGATGATTTTATGTTTAATTTATTGATTAGACCACGAAATTGTTTCCTACAGCGGTTATATCATTTTACATTCCTACTAGCAATGTAAAGAGCTTCCAATCTTTCTGTATCCTTGCCAACACTTTTTCTTTCTTCTTCTTCTTTAAATATCCATTATAATCCATGCAAGATGACATCTCATTATGGATTTGGTATGCATTTTCATAAAAATTAATGAAATTGAGCATCTTTACAGGAGTTTATTGGTTTTTCAATATATATTTTGAAGACATGTAAAATCTTTTGCCCATTTAAAAATTGGGTTATTCATCTTTGTGTGTCATGCTTTAAGCATAAAACTTGAGACAAATGCAAGCTACTGTTTGGTCTAGTTGTTTTTCTTTTTATTAGAAATCACACAACCTGTAAAAGTCTTAAGAATAAATTTTGCTAAGTTCTTTGTCCACTCTTTACTAAGAAGTCCTTTCTCATATCTTTCTCTTTGATCATTGGTCCTCTGGCTCCATCTGTCAAGAAACAAGACAACCTTTGATTTTAGCAAATAAATGAGACACCACACAACCGAGGCTTAGTATTACATCTGAAGTTTCATCGCAGTGGGTATCCATCCAGGAGTCAGTAAAGTTATCAAAGACAATTGCTAAGTGGGTCTGACTTCTTTTTTCTTCATCTGCATTAGTAATTGATCTCAGTGGTAACATTATTATAACCCAAACCAGCATCCTGTTATTTTTCACTTACTTGATTTAATAAATAAAGACAGAGTCCTTTAAAAAGCATTTTGCTTTTCTTCCTTACCTCACCAAAATCAATCTAGATGGAAACATTTAGCCTTTTAGATACAGAGACTAGGTGGGAATTGGAACTTCTGATTTTGTTCGAACATGTTGGGAAATGAGTGAGAGAAGCAAAGGTAGCAGATTTTACTGTGGCTGGGTTAGGCTTCTGTGAGCCTTAAGTCAAGTGAGCAGGAGTGATGTCTGTGATCATTTCATTTGAATGTCTTATTTATTGCAGATCATAGCCCCAAAAAGATCCAACTTGGGAGAGCTGGAAGTAGAATTAAACCTTGGCAGTCAAGATTGGCCCTTGTCTTACTTAATCAGACTTTTGTTTTGTTCTTCCTTCTCACATATAAAATTATTCTTTATGATACCCTGTATCTGCTGGTACTTCGTATCCTCTATAGATTCCTCTAATTATGCCAAACATATATCAATGATCAGTTACCATTTGAATCCTTATACAACTTTAATAAGGTATGTGTTTTATACTTTAGTAGTTTCTCCCCTGGTGAGTGCCCATGGTAGACTTTGGAGTTTGATAGCTTTTTACTCCTTATTTCATATTTCATCTCAAAGTAATTATATGCTCTGCCCTTAAGTCTCAAAAGCATCAATATATGTAAAAGTACAGGATTAAACACTGCAGATAACAATAGCAAATCTTCAGGAAAAAACACTCCAGAACAAGCTCTGCATGCGGGAGTCTTTATGCCACTTCTTTCTTCTCTAAAAGCTTCTGTCTCAGTATGGGCATCTCCCATGCTTGATACAAGTTCAGTGACCCTGCCTCAAAGAGTTGAATCATTCCTGATGCCATTTTGCAAAGGAACTCTTGCCACCAGCTCTGAGAGACAAACAAGATGTGATTTTGATGTTGACAGTGATCATGATAAAAAGCAGTGAGCATATGTTGGACTACTGGGCCTGAGCCAAGCTCCTTATCATATGTCATCAGGTTTATTACCTTTCCATTTTACAGATGGAAAGACTGAGGCTCAGAAGGTTGTTTAAGGTCACTCGGGTAGTAAAATACAGAATAAGGATTTAGTCCTAGGTTAGTTACCCTTATGGAGTCCCTGAAAAGGCAAGCTGGGTAGGTTCTGGGAGGTAGCTAGCATGTTTGGTCTTTAGCATAACCTCGTCTGGAAAGCATACTTGACTTTCTCAGTTCGGTTGAGTCCAGAGTCTCCTTTTTTCTCAGCACCCTGTTGTCATCTACATAGTAATTATCTCCATATTGTCCATCATCTTGATCCTGGATTGCTAATTTCTGGGGGGAATGGGAGCTATGTCTCATATCTCTCTGTCTTCAGGACACAACACAGAGCAGGGACTCAACATTTGTGGAAGGAATGGTTGAATTAATGGGGGAAAATAAATTCATGTATGTGTGTGAGTGCATTAATAGGTTGTTTCCTGCCCTTCTTCCAATTTTTAATGTAAAATGGGTGCAGCCATCTCCAGAGGTTCCTGGAAAAATTACTCCATTGTTTTGCTCTGTAGTTGCTTCAGTCCCCATCATTTCTTTTTTTTTAGGTTGCCTTGTGCTTTCTTAATTTCGACAATTGGCACTATATATGCACTAAGCCAAAACCAGCCTTTTAAAACTGTAGGTGTCTACCCATTAGTGGGTATTGAAATTAGTTTAGTGGGTGGCAGTCGGCATTCTTTTTAAAAGAAATAAACAGACTAGAAAAGAATACGACTTCTCAGCATTCATGACCCATAGAAAGACACAGTATATGTTTCAGATGGATGGATAAAAAGAGGATCCATATGCATCAGTAGCACTGGTTAAGTATCACACATTAAGACATGTTTTAAGCACTGAAAAATGCCCCATTGGTATTGAAGACAGTGTATCTCTAAATATCTTTTCAGGAAGAAAAACATTTTGTATTGTGACCCAGTGTACATCTGAGTGAGCTCTAGATGACTAGGCAAAGTATATTGCTTTGAAACTCACTCTTTGAAATTCACTTTCCTAAATGATACCCAATGTCTAATTTGTAGTCAAACATCACTTGTCCCGCTTAAACAGTTCTTGGGGGTTGATATTTACTCAGCTTCTATAAAAATTATGGCTAAAGTTTAGAAAGTTTAATCCCAGTACGATTACTTTAACATCATCTGATTAAAAAAATGCTACAGAGAATTTTAATAAGGAAGAAAATAGAAAGTTTTTTTTTGAAAAATTAATAGTGGAAGCTTCTCTTTGAAATGTGCAGAATTACTTCATTTTGTACTTGTCTTTAAATCTGTTTCGCCGGATGTTCACCTGAAAGCACCGCAGCTTTAGGTAAGTCGTGGGGGCTCCCTGCCTGTCAGTCAATGGCATGAGTATAGGATTTCTCTTTAACTTGCTGTGAGAGAGCCAGGCTTTGCTGTGGAATCCATTCATGTGCAGAGCCGCCTTGCACAGCTCATTGGAGATAAGACAGTTTTGACTTCACATGCCAAGCTTTTGCCACTTTGTGTATTTTTAAATTGCTTAAGACTCTGCAGAGACAAGCTTTTGATCAGTTTAGTAGCAAATTGAACATGTTCTTAAAGTACATACCCATGCAATACCTCTCTTCCTAAAACAAACATTTGTTGCGTGCTTAGTCTGAACTAGGCCATTGTTGGACAAATAGGTTACACAATTCCATGGGTAGACTGAAGATCCTTGCGTTTGCCTGCCCAGGTCCACCCTACACCCTTCACCTTGCTCTCTGCCCTGGGAGATTGCAGCCAATGGCTCTCTGGCTTGTTGGTTTGGTTTTAGCCAGGGGAAACACTAGCACATCAGAGGGAGGGAGGAGGGTGAGAAGGAAGTATTTACCGCCCAGCTCCCTTCTTGTTGGCTCCATGTGACCACTCCCCCTCCTCTTTTTTTCCCCTGGCACCAGGCTCGGGCTACTGCACTCTCCACAGTGCCTTCTCTGCACCCTTCAGCATCGGGGACCTTGCCTGAGCACTGCTTTAACTCTAAGCCTTTTCCTTTAAGACATTTCAGTTCTCCTGACTTGCTCCGTAACTAATTTTTCAGCATGCACAGTTGAAACAACTTCAAAAGATGTATGTACATTTATATGTTTCCAGGAAGCTATCTTATTAATCAATGCGGAAGGGTATTTTAAACCACAACCGCTGGTTCCTGCAGTGTTTTATCTCTACCCAACTGATACTTGAAAAGCTCAATAAATATTTGTTGCTGTGGATGATGTTGCTCGTGACCCGTGAAGGAGTCATAGCATTCATTGTTAATTGCCTGGTTCACCAGGGTTCCTGGTAGATATCCAGAGAGGAATAGTCTTGGGGGAGAGTAAGAGTTCACCACATTGCTAACAAATGTGCCACCAGCCCCCACTTCTTGAGTCCTAGTTGAACATTGATTGCTATTTTCTCTCAGAGATGAATGAAAAAAGGATGAAGTAATAATTTAAACCCCTGGCAACTGCAGTCACAGAATCAGTGGCCATTTATTCATTGCCTATTGTATGCCAAGCATTATTCTGGACTGGCATCATACTAGAATGTTTAAATTAACATCTTTTTCTATCATCACAATTATTCTCTGAGGTAGTTCTTAATTCCTTTTTATAGGCAAAGAAGCCGGGAGTGAGTGATTTGTCCGGAATTGCATAGCTAGTTTCAGAACTAGCTTTGGTTTTACTGTCTTATCTCATCTTCCAAAAGCCTCTTTGTTTTTCCCACCATCTTTCCCAAAGGTCACATATGCCATCATGTTTGATCTCCTCAAAACTTCAAACATGTTTTTAAATTAGGCATCCTATACATTGCCAAAAAAAAATAATCTGATTTGGATTAATCTCCTTTCTTTCCAATGGTAAAGCGTAGAAAACATGGCATTTGTGGATTTGTGGGAGAATGAAGAAGAAAAAATGAGTTGTATATTAACAAAGGACCTGGGTTGTTTTAGAACACCCCCACCACCACTGTATTCCCTTGGAAGCCAGCATGACCCGGAATTTCTGCGGTGAGATAAGGGACTAACAGAAAACTGAAAGCCAAGGAGTCTATCTGAAAACTGTCAGTATCATCTCGATGGGGAGTTATGTTGTTTTGACTTCAATGAAAAAGCAAAAGAAAGCAGACCAGCTGGTTATAAATTTAATTTATGAAAAATAATACGAAAGCCTAAAGCATCCAACAGTACAGCCATTGATTCTTCTTTCTCGTTCCTTGGGGAGCCATTGCTGTATTTGATACGGTGAACTTCAAATTGTCTTACTTTATCATTTAAATGTCACACCAGCCATACACAGAGAGCAGCCTGGGAGTTGCACGCTTACTGGGGAAAGACCGGAGGATGTTTCTCGCTTCTTTAGGAAAAAAATATTATTTGGCTGACAGATTTTTCCCCCTGTTGTGAGGATTGCTGTTGTTTTCCTAATTCTTTTCCTCTTCTTTGTTTCTACCCCAAGGTTCCATTTCCTAGTTTCTGTGGGAGGACCTGGGAAAGAGTAAATCATTAATGCTCCAGATCTATGGTCTTTTTTAACCTCCGGGATTATTTTATTTAACATAGTTGTTGGAAAGTCGGCTGTTACCTGCCAGAAAATAAAACAACCCATTTTTCATCACAAGTTAAATAAACATTGAAAAATCAGCATTCTACAAGGACCATTAGCTTATGTATCACTGTAAAATATTTCATGACTCTTGGTAAAAAGGGTGCTCGTATAGAAAATAAATTGTGTTATAACAAACATTTCTCCCTGTCATGGTTTGTAATAGCCCTAATATCAAATAAATCTAAGTTGAATAGTGTGAGTCTCCAGAAAAACTGACCTTCAGTTTCTAATAGTTGGATTAAATCATCGTGACGATGACAGTCTCAGATATAAGGAGATACAAACTTGTATCAACTCCCTAGATCATCTTTTATTTAGAGGAGGAGTGATGTCTCAATGAACTGAAATTGCTCTGTAGTGACCCATTTTATTTATGTATCTGCGTATTCTGACTATCACTTCAAACATGGTGCCAAAGAGAGTTCTGCCCATAGCTCCCCAGGGTTCTTGAGAGAGCAACCCACAGAAACACACAGATTAAAAACCATGAGCAGTTACCATTTTACATCTGTCAAATTGTAAATAATTTTAAAGTATAATAATC
This sequence comes from Vespertilio murinus, assembly GCA_963924515.1. Lineage (NCBI taxonomy): Eukaryota > Metazoa > Chordata > Mammalia > Chiroptera > Vespertilionidae > Vespertilio > Vespertilio murinus. The sequence continues at coordinate 53,232,528 of OZ004706.1, forward strand.
TCTGCTGGTACAATATTGGTGAAACTGCTGGACTCATATCCTATTGATAGCAATGGGATTGCTTTCACAAGCATTTTTGGCAATACATAAAAGTGTCCATATCCTTTGATACTGTATTTACACTTCTCAGAATTTAGCTCTAAGCAAATCCAGACTATTTAAAAAAAGAGAGAGATGATGTTCATTGTAGATATTTTTTTATATTGGTAAACATTTAGAAACAGCCCAAATACTCAACAATTGAGATACTTTTATTCAATTTTTTAAAATATGTGTATACATGAAGTCTAATAGCGTGAAATTTTATTATATAGGGTTCAGTGAAAAAATTCTGATTATGAGAATATAAAATTATTGGATACATATAAAATAGAATTTGGTAAAATGTGTTCAGATTTAGCTTTTAAATTTTATTTTAGTTTTATAATGTTGTTTCGCATTTAACAATAATTGAGGCCTGAAAATTACTTGACTGTGAAGATTAATATCAGTGAAAAGTTTGTTGTGTTTTTTTTTTATTCGAACTTCATTAAGACGCAGGGGTGGGGAACCTTTTTTTTTTTTGGCAATGGACATTTTGAATATTTATAACATCACTAGAGGCCTGAAGCATGATATTCCTGCAAGGGGTTAGGCCCCACCACAGTGGCTTCGTCTGGAAGGACATCCGGTTTAATTAGTATATTATGCTTTTATTATTATAGATTTGTGGGCCATAAAAATTATCAACTTGAAAACTAGCCTGCTATCTGTGGTTAAACATTTAATTAACTCACCCCTAATGACTTGGCAGGGCCAGGCCAAATGATCTCGCAGGCCTTATTCACCACAAGGGCTGGATGTTTCCCACCCCTAGAACTTAAGAGAATTTTAGTGGTTCAGATGTAAACCTCTGAGGCCTAAAAGTGTCAAGAATTTGGGAAATTAACATTTAAATGATTACATTCAAGTAAAAGTGAATCCAAATAAATAAACAAGAGTTAGACATCTTTCCATAATAATGATGTGCCATTCTTGTTCTTTTTTGAGTTTTTAATGGAGTAAAAAGATCTCATCAGATGACTTAGACGGAATTAATTTTCTTCAGCATGTTGCAGTAGTGCAGCTTGTGGCCATGACCTCACAGTTCTTAATGCATGGGTAAACAGACTGTGCGGAAGGGGCTCTAACCCCAAGAAACAGAGAAGAGAAGGATATAACAATATCCCTTGCAGGCTTGAATCAGGCCTAAAACATCCATAGAGAAAAACCTATTGAAATAACTTAAATACCCATCAGTAGAGGATTGGTAAAATAAAGTATGCCAAAGACATAGGATGAACTATTAAATGGGCACTGAAAGTGAAGTAGAAAAAAAATATGTTAATCTAAGTTGACAGTAAAATTATGTGTAAAAAGTGAGATGTAAAGCTTTGCATAGAACATGATGCTCATTTTTACACTCAATCATAAAGAAATTTTAAAAATGTGTAAACTTGTCAATAGTGAGATTACAGGCAATTAATTATCTATTTATGTCCAGGTTTTCCAATTTTTTTCTTCCTCAGTTAAGAGAGTTGTTTGTAAAAATTGTTTCTTAAATTGAGTTTAATACAGGCACTCAAATGCATAATGATTGAACTGATGCCTGAAATAATTTTGGAAAGAAGTAACATGAATTAAAATAAAATGAACTACAATAAAATTCATTTTTGGCTGCATTAATTGACCAAAAGTGGACAGCAACACAATGTTCAGATAAGGTTTTATTTTTGTGTAACTCCACCAGTAAGTAGCTTGCATTGAAATACCAATATTGATATTTATGTCCATTCAAGCTCTTGCTGAAATTCATATTTTTTCTGAAAAAGAATTATTTTGCAGGAATTATGATATTATGTATACCAGACTCAATCAATTCTTCCTTCTCTTCTTCCTTCCTCCCTCCCTCCCTCTCTTCCTTCCCCCCTTCCTTCCTTCCTTCCTTCCTTCTTTCCCTTCTTTTATCTTTCTTCCTTTGAGTCCTACAATAGTAAGTAGAGTGAATGAGGATAGGTTTAGTTCAGTTTGCCCATTTGCAAAAAGTTTGGGGTTCATGGAATCTTTTTTAAAAATGAAAGTAGCAGGCATTGAAGACCCTCACTTAAGTACTGGTTAGCAACTAGATAAAGCTTTTACCACCACCACCCCCCAAATACTTTAGTGCCTGTGATAAATCAATAGCTATTTGGGGCACATTGAGAAACCTGATATTAGCCTTCTGGATTCATAGAGAATAGGAAACAAAAAAAAAGCCCTTAGCCTTGAAACTTACTAAATAGAGCATCCTGTGAAAGGACAATGTATGTTTTCATTTGTGAATATATTAAGGGTGATTTGCTCCCAAATTTGTGATGTTCTCATCACTTAATACACCAGCCCCATAGTTAATGAAATGCTATAAACTCTCAAGACTACTATCTTCCTCCACCCCTCTGAAAGTATTGCCAAAAGGGGAGTTTGTTTAGTTATAATTCTGTTCCTGTTCTTTACTCATTTTTTACCCCAAAATTGTATCTTTGCTTGTAGTAGGTGAGGATCTGGACTTCTATCATTTGAGGTCAAAGGGCTATGGAATTCCAGGTCAAGAGTGTGGTGGACCAGTAGTCATTAGAAGGGATTTCTAACCAATATAACTTGGCAATAGCAACAAGTATAGTTTTTAGTAAATATTTATGAAATGGGGGGAAAAGAGGAAAGAAAACAAAGGAAAAAAGGAAGGGAGATGGGAAGGAAGAAAGATAGTTTGGCATCACACAGAAAAAAAATAAGAGTCTTTCTTGACCATGTGTCTGCCGAGGGGGAGTTGTTTTTCCTTTTCCTACCTTGATAGTATTAAAGAGAAGGTCTCACAAAAGGGGAACCTATTGATTATTACCATAGTACTAGCTAGGTAATGAAATAATGTTATTTATGCTGGAAACAATAATTGCCCCTGTTTCTTTTCAATTACTCTAGTTATGTGCTGCAAGAATTTAGCCTGGGGTTAGCCATAAATGATTTTATTTTTCTAATAGAAGACTAACATTGAAATACTTCCTTTTTCCTGACTATTTATTGCTACCCTAATGCAACACACCTATCCTATTTCCTTCTTCATGTCCTCATCATTTACATTTTTGTTACTTTCTTATGGATTTGAAGGATGACAGCTAATAGTACAAAACCTCAAATTGCCCCAGGACCTAGCACAACGTCTGGCATAGTGTAGGCGCTCAGTAAATATTTAATGGATTCAATGCAGAACCCTGGGGAAAAGAGTCACACATTTATCAAATAATTCACAAAGAGACATATCCCTGGCAGGTAATCCAGTTAACTGTATGAAAGTTAAGCTGAATCCCAAAACATGTTTCAAATCATTTCTCTTCTTATAAAATTTTTTGTTTTGTGGCTGGAACACTTGTTTCTCAGTATGTTGATCAAATGTGACTTGAGCCAGAGAGATTCACAATAAATAACACCAGGAGGCTTATGAATGATGTATAGAGCCCACCAATTTAATGACAGGTAAGGCAGAGGAGAGCAATTACTTTATTTCAGAACAGCCAAAGCCCGGATAATGTAATGCCACCATGGGAATACTGAGCGGCTGTGGCCAGTTTTGGAGAAGGCACCTAGAATTTTAAAAGTTTGAAATGTTCTGACCGGGGTTTTATTTTTTTATTTTTTATTTTTGGTATCAATGGAGCCCTTGCTTCGGGTGAACACAAGCAAAAATGGCCCCTCTTGGTTCTCTAGCATCTTCCCACTGAAGGTCATCTGGGCCAGCTGACTGGCATTTACAGTTTCAATCACTTTTCCCTTGCAGTGAAACTATACTTTTTAAAAATTCTCACCTGAGGATAGGTTTTCGTTTGTTGCAGGTTTTCGCTTTCTCTACACCCCCTGACCCAGTATCAAACCCTAATCCTAGGTATGTGCCTTTACTGGGAATTGAACACACAACCTTCTGGTGTATAGGGCAATGCTCCAATTGATGGAGCCACCTGGCCAGGTGAAACTATACATTTTAAAAAACAGGATCCACCATGATTTACTTTCTCTCTGAAGCCTAAGTTCTGCAACAAATCAAAGGATTTATTGCATTATTACTGCTTGCCTCGTACTGTGATTCTGTCATTGGCTTGATAGAAACAGATCATACTGTTATTGGGTGGACGTAAATCATAGCTCATGGGTGAAAGAGCTTCCAGGTGAAACTAATTGACTGTTGGCATCTAGGGATTAGAAATGATATGGTTGACTGGCTAACTGAAGACTGGTCTCGTCTCACATGATATCTAATCTATTTCTGCATATAAAACAAAACACTCAATTCTTATTCATTAAGTAAAGTCCTTATTATATCAGAAACCTGCAAGTTAGAAGAAAATTCCAACCAAAAATGGCTTAAGCAAGTAAGGAAGTTATTATATCACAAACATGAAATATACTCTCTTCTTTGTGGCCTCTATTATCAAACAGGTTTTCCCCTTATGCTTACCCAAATCCAATAGGACAAAAAACAAAACAAGGTTTGTTGTGATTGTTTTTTCCTAACAGGTTTGGACAAAAACTTTAGTCTTAATCTCTTTAGACCAAGTTGGGTCACATGTCCTTTTCAGATTCTTTCACTGGGGTCACGATCTTGCCTGGGTCACCTGTTCTCTCTTGGAGCTAGTACCAGATCCACACAGACAGGGCTGAGCATGGGGTAGGATGATTTTGCTCAGGTGCTTTTATCAGAAGCAGAGGCTGGGTGCTGTTAACAGATGACAAATGTTCACTATCCTTACTGATAGCCAGGCATTGTGCAGGATGTTGATTCAGAAACAAACACAGCTTGGTCTCTTCCCTCTTTCAGTCTCAATCTATATTAAAACCCCTTTGCCAGTTCACCTTCTTAAGTCAGTATTCTAACACTGCCCCACCCCTCTTCCCTTTCCATTTACCTTTCAATCCTGGCAAAGCAACTGCTCCATATCTTTTGGGTTCTCCTGCCTCTGTGGCTTTGCCCTGGAATATCTTTCTTCATGCCTAACAGTAGTCTGAATCTCTTTCAAATACAATCTCTTTCAAATACAATCTCTTTCATCATGCAATACCCACTGAGTTCCTTATTCCAATGTTTTAGCACTTAACATGAACCTATGTTATAGCACTTAACTGTTTAACAATTATTTATTGAATGCTTACTATATGCTTATTCCTATTCTAGAAGTGTTTATGTTTTTTCTACTTTGTATTATTGTTCATGGTGTTCTTGTCTCCTACCCTCCCTCCTTCCCCACGGTAATCCACAACTCATTGAAAATGAGGTCCTTAAAGGATGTGGCATACTTACTACCCATCATGCACTATCAGCGTGTGCCTCTTGAATGAACAAGCCTTCATTCAGTTGGAATATCTATTGATCACTAACATTTAAAGCCTAAGAGAGTAAAGCCCTGTTTTATCTCAAACCTCTCTCTGTAAAAAGTATGGCAGCACGCCGAAACCGGTTTGGCTCAGTGGATAGAGTGTCAGCCTGCGGACTGAAAGGTCCCAGGTTTGATTCTGGTCAAGGGCATGGGCACATCCCCAGTAGGGTGTATGCAAGAGGCAGCTGATCAATGTTTCTCTCTCATCGATGTTTCTAACTATCTGTCCCTCTATCTTCCTCTCTGTAAAAAAAAAATCAATAAAATATATATATTTTTTAAAGTATGGCAGCGTGCATGTGCCTTTAGCATTTAATAAACATTTATTGTCTATCTAAATGAGATAGGAATAAAATATTTAAATATCTAAAAATTTATTCCCCCCTCCCTTTGTTTTACATTCCTTAGTCTTTTGGCATCATTTTAAAAACATTTTGTTGTCATCTTTTCCCAAACAACTTTTATAAGAATGCCCAAGTTCTGTCCTCAAACTTAAATAGGATTCAGGTTATTTTTTTTACAATGGGAGCCTTTTTCAATAATTGCACATGCCAACTGTATTGACCCATTGTTAAAAGACTGGGCTCTATGACGTTCTACAGCCAAAGGACTGTGCAGGCCTCTATTGTGTGAAGGTGTTAGTAAGAGTCATCAGTGGTTCTAGCAAAATTGGTGTTTAATAACACTCAATTACAAGTATAATTGAGCACTTGCCTTTATCTGTGAGTTCGTGATTTGAGTTGACTAACATTTCTTATGTTTTATGTTGACATTTGGTCTAAAATATAACAGCCATAGATGAGTGGGAGGAAATATGCACATTTTCTTGATCTCAGACATGGTGACAAGGACAAAGTTTCCCATGCTGGACCTTAACACCTGGACAAGAGACAGGAAGTTTCTGCCATCGTTCTTTTCTTTTCAATTTCCCTCCTCATTCCTCTTCATAAATAATTGTCGGCCATCTTAGATAAGAGTTAACAGGTGTTATTGAAATTGGCAATTGGCATGGCCTTGGTGACCTGTGTGAGAGCAGTTTCAGGACAGTGAGGAAGGCAATGGATTGAATGCAAGAATGGTTGAGTCAATAAAATCTGGTGAGGAGAGCAAGGACTCTGACTGGACTGCCCAAGTTCAAATCCAACTCTGCCATTCACCAGTTGTTGACTATGGGCAGGTTATTCTCTCTCTCTCTCTCTCTCTCTCTCTCTCTCTCTCTCTCTCTCTCTCTCTTTCTCTCTCTCTCTCTCTCTCTCTCTCTCTCTCTCTCTCTGACTCAATATCCTCTTCTATAAAATGGAATAAAAATTGAACTATCTTAAGGTTTCTATGAGGAATAAATAAGTTTACATACATAAAATGCTTAGGATAGCACCAATTTCCTTACAAGTTATCAGTGAATATTGGCTGTAATTTATTATGAATACCTGAAGACAGAAAGGTGAGACTACTTTTGAAGCTTGACGTGAAAATTGAAGAGAAGTGTAGGTCATTATCATATAAGGGACAGAGATTTGGATTTTTTTTAAATTCCAGATAGATGAAGGATAAATATTTTTTGTACTGAAAGAAAAGTAATAGTTCTCATAGAGTGACAAGTTGAGGCATGTATCAAGAACTTACCATTTAAAAAGAATCTCAATAAAAGATAAATTACCCAGTTTAATAATGGACAAAATTTAAAAAAAGACAGTCATGAATTCATGGAGTGATGTTACTGAAAAGATGAGGAGAATAGAACTTAGAGAAGAGGTGGATGGATGGATGAACCTTGAATAGGAGAGTCTTCTTGTTTTCTAAGGCTGAAGGCAGTAAAGAGTTTTAGGAAAAAAGCTAAAGATGCATGTCTTTGTGGGTGGGGAGAAGAAACTTGAAGGCATTTAAGACTGAGAGCTGGTTGTTTTTGTGAAATAGGAAGAAGTTGTCTGGCAGGAGAAGAGAAGTGGTGGGAGTGAGGAATGGAGTAGGACTGATAAATGAAGTAGTTTATCAGTAGTAACTTCTGGAGCCGAGATGACACTAGCCAGAATGTATAGTCTGACAAAAAGAGTGAGAGTTCTGCTATGATAAAAATTGTATTCTCAGAGTGAGACATTGGTGTTTGCTTCCAAAGGTGGAACATTTCCAGGCGATAAGTCTAAGGTGAACCATTTCAACATTTTTGTGGTCTATAGTGTGAAGTTAGAATTTGAAATACTTTTTTTATCACCAATAAATGATTGATGATTACATCCATACATTCCTTGATTTATTCAGTTATCTTTGTCTTGCTTACAAATATGCAATGCTATTGGAAAGGCAGACTTTTAAGGTTGGATTTGATCCTATTTCTATACTACCCAATCTGCTCTTGAATATACTTATAGATGGGATATTCAGTTTTTATAGAGCTGACCATTCTATTTTTGAGTAGTCTACATCCATTCATATTGAAATGTAAGTGCTAGAGTATGTATTTTATCTTGTTGTGATGATCACATGTACATTTACAATTATATTTGTCATTTTTTTCCCCACCAAGAGGTGAAGTCTATCCCCTCTTCTTAAATTTGAACTTGTGAATTGCTTTGACCAGGTTGAGGCAAAAGTGACACAATGTGACTTTTGTGCCTGTGTCTTAAGGGACATTGCAGTTTCCATGTTTGTCCTTTCAAAATCCTGAGTTAGCAGGTGAAAAGGCCAGAATTCCCTGGCCCGCTGGAGAGAGGCCAGGTGCACAGAGGATGAAAGAGCATGGGAGGAGTTGGGCCCAGGCAGCCAGGCTTGTTCAGCCGTCGCAGCAGAATCTCCAGACCTGTCAGTAACACCAGCTTCCTTCCTGCAGCTCCCAATCTTGTTGCTCCAGCCACATGGAGCAGGGACAAGCCATTGCCAGTGACCCCTAGCCACCTTGAGAGTGGTGAGCAGGTGCTGGTTGCTTCACTGTCTCTGAGTTTTGAGAGCTTTATCATGCTGCAATAGGGTGTGAAGGGGAAGAGTCTCCAGGCAGGGAGAGAAGTAAAAAGACTTCAGACACAATCCAAGTGTCAGGTGAGGCGCTAACAAGTAAAGAGAGTGGGGGTGGGGGTTGGGGATGGGGCACGTGGTAGAAAAGAAGGCCACAAGGTTCAGCATGACATGGTAATTGAATGGGGGACCAGGAGCAAAGGACAAAGGGAAATGAAAGAGTATTATGAGCCTGGCTGGATAGTGTGGACCAGTGGTTGAGCATCTACCTATGAACCAGGAGGTCATGGGCACATGCCCCGGTTGTGGACTTGATCCTCAGTTCCGGATGCAGCCAATCAATGATTATTTCATTATTGATCTCTCTCTCTCTCTCCTTTTCTGAAATAAAATATATATATATATATATATATATATATATATATATATATATATATAAATTTTTTTTAAAGAGTATTATGAAACTGTGTGGGAAATACTTTTTTTTTTCAGGCTGGTCCCAGTTTCACTTTATTTTATTTTTATTTTTTTATTATAATTATTATTTTTTTATTAAGGTATTATATGTGTGCATAGCTTACCATTGCCCCCACCCCCACCTCCCATTCATGCCCTTCCTCCCCAGAGTTCTGCGTTCTTTGGTTGTACTTATATTCATGCATACCAGTCCTTCGGTTGTTCTCTTATCTCCCCCCAGGTCTCCTTCCTCTCCCCACTGTCATTTGACAATCTGCTTGTTTTATGGTGACTATCTCAGGACCACACTAAACAGAGTCCGCTCCTCCTCTGGTTCTCGCCCCCCCCCCCCCGGTCCCACTGCTTCCCCTGGGACACACGGCTCACCCGGGGCACACGGCCCCCTGGGACATATGGCTCACCCAGGGCACATAGCCCCCTGGGACACTCGGCTCACCCGGGGCACACAGCCCCCTGAGACACACGGCTCACCAGGGACACACGACCCCCTGGGTGTGTGGGAAATACTTTTGTGGACAGCAATATGGATAGGTAAAAAATCAGAATCTTGAGGAAGGTAAGTCCAGTTTATGACTGTTATTCTTTGATATGACAGCACAGTCTCTGTGAAATAATGTTCCCTTAGCAGCTGGGAGCACAGGTCCAAAGGAGAGGGCCCAGTTGGGGCTGGAGCCATTAGAGGTTTCAAACCTCTCCTTCTCTTTTGCCCCAGCCTAATAGGTCTTTTCTCACTTCTTTCTCATGTATTTAGTAGCGAAGGTGGCCACATCAAGCAAAGGCACAAGCAGGAATAAGGGGGAGAGAGAGGGTGGCACACAGAGAGAAAAAGGCAGGGGGAATCCTGTGGGATTGCCTCTTATTTTAGTTACACCGCTTGGAAGGCTGCACTGCTTGGATAAAAATAAGGACACAACATACACACTCAACTAAAATGATCACCTTTTAAAGTTCCTCCCTTTAAATAGACCCAAATAAAAATAAGAAACCCTAACCTCAGCTTTTTAAGTCACAATGAAAGGACAAGAGATGTTCTCCTTTTAGGGATTTGTGAAGCATTCATAAAGTGTACTTTTATGTTCCGAGCAGGACGGCTGTCTGTGGGCGCACACAGGGAGGAAGCTGAGCGTGCTGAGGTGGTGAGGTTGCTCCCGGCGGGCGATGTCAGCACTTCCCACTCTCCAAGTTGTGCAGTATTTATAAAAAGAGTGAAAAATAAAATACACTGTCTGGCCGAAACCAGTTTGGCTCAATGGATAGAGTGTCGGTTTGCAGATGCAAGGGTCCCAGGTTAGATTGCGGTCAAGGGCATGTACCTTGGTTGCGGGCACATCCCCAGTAGGGGGTGTGCAAGAGGCAGCTGATCGATGTTTCTCTCTCATCAATGTTTCTAAATCTCTATCCCTCTCTCTTCCTCTCTGTAAAAAAAAAACAATAAAATATATTAACAATAATAAATAAATAAATAAAATACACTGTCTGTCTTCTAAGGAAGACGGTCTAGTGTAGTGATTCTACAAAATAGTGTGAAGGTTACATGCTTATGGTCCCAAGTCAGGTAGAACTGGTTCAAATCCCTGTCCCATCACTTGTTAACACTGGAGCCTCAGACATGCTATTTGCCCCTCTGAGCCTCAGTTACTTCAGCTGTAAAATGGGGAGAAAACTGTCTATCTCATGGGTTGTTGAAAGAGTCAATGAGATACTACATGCAAAGCGTTTAATCTGGTAAGAGCACAGTAGGTGATGCCTATGCTAATTGGAAGTAGGAATGATTTAGAGCTTTTGTATATTTGGCCTCTCATTGAGATAGCTTTTCAGGAATATTTACAACATAAGGAAATGAGGCCTGAGTCCATTTTAGTTAATAACTTACATGTAACAAGTATTTAAAATAATATTACATTACAAAAGTCACTTAATAATTTAAAAGATTCATTACATTTTCCTCTTAGGGACACATTGCGTGGTTTCACAAAAACTTTGTAAATCTTAAAGCAAACCAAAACTAACATGCTGGTTCCTCCTTATTTCATCCTTTGTAGTTTTGAATGGAAGAAAATAAACAATGTTCTAATATAGGATTTAGCAACTTTTCCTGTGAAGAGCCAGATAAATATTTTCTCCTTGCAGGCCACATACGATGTGTATCTGCTTTGTCAATTTTTGTACCCCTTTTACAATGTACACACCTTTCTTTGCTCATGCAAAGGAAAGACCACCAGTTGAATCTGACCATAAGGTGTAGTTTGCAGGGCTCTGTTCTAGTGTGAATTTGTATACTTATGCCAATAAGTGTTGGAAAAAGAAAATGAGGAGATGCGTTAAGTAAATAAGATGTAAGCGATTCTGGTCCGGATATACGCTGAGCTTAAATGAGACCTTTCATTGATCCCCTTCATGGCACAGGACATCGTCACTGAGACAGAAGGAGGTTCGGTGTGACTCGGAGGATCGGGGACCATTCAGCACATTGGTTCTGAACAGTGTCCTTGTGCTTTGCACAGATTTCTTTCTCTTCCTCAGAGGAGCAGTTTAGAGCCAGGGCTTTATGGCATCAGGCATAAGCTGCCATTAAAATCCTAGGCTGAAAATTGTGTTGCCCTTTAGAAGATGAACAGCTGGTCAGCCCCAGATGATTGCCGCCCTCAGATCTATTTGTGTTGTGTACAAGCAGCTTGAATATCCCTTCCTGACGAGGGGTGTTCAAGACACCTTTCAGTTACCCATTGGGAGGAAAAAAATCTCACCATCACTGAGTATTTCTCTCAGCCCCTGTGCCTATCTCTCTGTGGACTGGACCCAGGACAGAAATATTATCCTAAAGTCACCATCCAGGACTGTCTGGATCTTTTCTTTTCTTCCTCATGTCCCAAGATGCTTCCCTGGAGACACGGGCAGAGTATCCTTTCCCACTCTTTGCCCTGCTGTTCTACCTACTTTTTTATTTTCTATTGACTACGTAGGAGAAAGGGAGAAATAATTTTAGAACATATGAAATACCCCAAGGCATTTATTCCTGGACATGTGGAGAGCAGAATACATTCTTTTTTTTTTCATGTAACATGTGCCATGAGCTCTGTCCTTGATCACTTTTGTTCAGTATTGTGAATCCTGTGGGCCTGTGACCAAGAAATATGTCTTTGGACCAGACTAATTCATAGCACAGTCCCATATGGAAGAAGGGCACACAGGGAGGTGAGGTCAAAAGGGAGCTGTGAGCTGTCTACCCTTCAATATATTTGTATTGCTTTCATAGAGGAAGGGAGAGAGACAGAGAGATAGGAACATCAAGGATGAGAGAGAATCAGTGATCGGCTGCCTCCTATGCGCCTCCTACTGGGGATCAAGCCTGCAACCTGGGCATGTGTCTTGGAATTGAATCAGGACTTCCTGGTTCATAGTTGGACACACAACCACTGAGCCACACCAGTCAGGCTGGTTCTTACTGTGTCTAATGATCACTTGTTCCTACCTCCCTCTGGGTCTCGAGCATATGTGCAGTCTTGTGTGTTTCATCTTCTAGCCTCATCTGATCGTATTCTGCTGGTCTGGTCTTAGACTAATTTTCTTTTACCTACATGATAATCTGTCAACCTCAGCCTATAGACCCAGGACTGTCACACTCACTGTCATGCCACAGCAATCAAAGCTTATTTTGGTTGGGACAGAGAAGGTCCTTTACTGAATGGAGACCACCTGTCCCGAGCGTTGGCAAACACACCCTTTTCTGTTTTCTGGAGTGTCCTCTGGAGTGTGCAGTGTTTCTGAGAACATTCTTCTGACTCCCAGGCTGAACCTATGCTTGTCATAAGTTGGATATATTTTTGGCTTTTCCGTTCTGATTGATCTGTGGGTAATTTCTAGGGAGACTTCAATTCTTCCTTGAAGTCAGGTTCCTTGACATTCAGGCCCGATGCCTCTCCCATTCAGAGAGAGAATGAGCTTTTATTAAGCACAGTGAAAATGACATGTCTTTCCTGTTCTAAAATCAAGATACTCCCAATACATTTTTTTCCAGTCACAGGCTCTAGAATTTTCCTCCGGTTAACCTTCTTCTTTATGGTCAGAGTTGTGGATATGGCTCTTCCACTAGATTATTAATTTGTAATATACCCGGCCCAGCACAGTATCAGCATGCTCACAATGGTATTCTGTTTACATGCAGGCAGAACTGAAATACTATCTTCCCATCACTAGAAACAGTTACTCCAGGAAGTGTTCGAGCAGTTATTGGAATGCAGAGACAAAGCCAACATTCTTCCCCTTTCCCCAAACCTCACAGAGCCTCATGCAGACAAACAAGATCTTGGCTACACATCAGTGGTTTCCTCTTGACTGATGAGGACTCTTCTGAGTATATGTGTGTCAACCCCTATTGTACAAATTTATCCTTTTTCTGTTCAATCCTTCTGTTAAAAAAAAAAAAAGCACACTTTCTACCTAACATACTGACCTGAAAGTAGTGAAGTTGTCTGTAGCTGTTGGTTAATAAAAGCAACAAAACTGACAACTCCCACGTCTGTAATTAAATGTGTGAAACTAACAAATGAAAATAATAGAGAAAGATATTTTTTCTTTTCCAGTCATGTTGTGACATCAATTTGTATTAAATAATGAGAGTAAGAACTTAGTGGATTTGCTTTTCATTATGGTGCAAATTAGCATTCAACTACTGATCCAAAACAGATTTGCAAAGAGTCACCACTATCAGTAATCATTTAGATTTAATTTTACCCAGTTAAATTAAAATCTCCAGCAAGACTTAGCTTCTCCATTTCTGAAAAAGAGATGAAAATAAACAACTAAATCTTGAGATTGGAAACAAACCATACATATATGGCTTTCTCTATCTGCTCTTAAGTTTCATTTAAGTGTAAACATGAATAAACGCTTCATGAAACTACGAAAATAAGATGAAATTTAAAAATAACGTTGTGTGGGATAGACAAAAGTCAGGAAATCATGGATTTGAAATATACCAAAATGTCCATTTCCCTGCATAGTACCTCTAGCTGCTGCCATACTCAGTAATCTCCAAAGGAAAAAGAAGAAAAAAGATCCTTCAGTAATTAGCTTTTAGAGTCCCTTTCGCCCTTCTCAACTACCAATTCTTCAAATTCTTATGTATTTATATGGCCTAAATAATATATTTGTTAGAGATGGTGGAGGTGTTAATAATAGGTAGTCACTATATATATATATATATATATATATATATATATATATATATAATTTTTTTTTTTACAGAGAGGAAGGAAGAGGGATAGGGAGCTAGAAACATTGATGAGAGAGAAACATCGACCAGCTACCTCCTGCACACCCCCTACTGGGGATGTGCCCACAAACAATGTACACGCCCTTGACCGGAATCGAACCTGGGATCTCTCAGTCTACAGAAAGACACTCTATTCACTGAGCCAAACCAGTTTCGCTATCATCCTTTTTTATTGCCCTTTTAAATATGATATATTTTAAACAATATAAAACAATAACAATAACAATAACATAAACATATGTTTAAATGGGCTAGACACTCTTCTGAATCCTTCTTTTTAGTATTATTCTGTTACTATCAATTGATGTTATCAATAAAGAAATAGAGACTTAGGAAAGGTAAGGCATTTGGCCAATTGCACAGTTTGTAAGAGACAGCTGGCATTTTGACCATCTGCTCCAGACCTTCATTCCTAACCTCCTGATTCTGAGTCATTGTATGGTAACTGTGAATTAGTGAAAAACTCTGAGTAGGTCCCCCTGTGAGTTTTCTCATCTCTGGATTAATTATTTTCAATTTCTAACATTTTGTCATAGTGTCATGTTCTAACATTAGTCTCTAACAGAGATATATGGTATGCTGTTAGCTTAAAATCTATACACATCAAGAAAATCAGCCTAATTGGAGGAAATTAAGGTAGTTTCAATTTCCTGATGATTAAGCATGATACTATGTTGTTAAAGGAAGTTGTAGAATTTTCTCATTTGAAAATCTGAAGGGAAAAAGCACAATTAAGGTTTTAACAAACTCTGATTTGGACTCCAATTTCCTGATTTCATAAAATGAATGGTTTAGACTAGGTGATCTTCTTGGGTTTCCTCTAGACCTAACATCCTGGAAGTCTAACGTTAGGTAGAGATTGGATGTTTTAACCTTTCAAGGTCCTTTTTAGGCTTCTGTTTTTATGCTTGAATGATTCTTGGCTCTCTTTGATTTGGCTCTACATTCTTCAGTGCCTTTCAAATGGAGATCTCATAAGAGCTATTATTTAACAGTTCCCAAATGCACAGTGTACAAAATTAAATACACCCGTGCCTTTAGAAACTCAACAATCACAGTTCATCAGCACTGTATGTTCATTCTCCTATTTGATTAAGGTTAAACAACCAGATAATATTTCCTCATTGTATAGCATTTTAAAATGCATTGTGTATGTGGCAGATGGGATCTTATGAATGCATTAAGTGTGCTTATTTTAATATCTAAGCATATGCAAAAGTTCTAGTAATATTTTATATGCCAACGTCTAGGGATCTTCAAGGGCTGACAATAGCAATCCATACCGGGTGACTTCAAAGCTTTAGTCTCGACAACTAATCACTTAGCTATTTCCAAATCATATTTCTTCAAACAAATCAAGGGCATTTGTCCTACCCAAGAACCAAGTTTGACATTTTAAAATCAAGCTGCTTATTGAGATATTCATGCACTGAAAAAGGTACCCTGAATTTCTTTCAAGGGATGAAAAACACCCTTTTTCATGCTCCAATGACTCAGAAATTTGTCAAAGAAAATTTTATCAAATTTTCTTCACACACAAGAAAAAAACTCACCTTTACAGTTAGAGCCAGCATTTGGAATTTTAGCCCAAGAGATCTTTCATTTTCTGAAAGGTTATGAGCCCCTGAGGTTTCATTCCTTTTGGAGTCATAATCTCAGTGTTGCTTCTGAGTTGTTAACAATAACACTGATTAAGAGGAGAAAAGAAGGGAGATACTCCACATATCAATATTAAATGGCTTCACAAAGTAGGAATATTTTAAAGGCCACAGCATTTGTGGTGAGTAGAATAAAGTGCCCAATTTTCCAGGGAGCAGAATAGGCAAGAAAAGCAGAGAACAATAACAATAAATAAATAACCTTTATCTAGAGTTTCCTTTGATCAAGGAATCATGCCAATTCCTTCACATGCATTATTTTATTTAATCTTAACAACAACCCTCCATGAAGATACTTTTGCTATAGCATGTGTACCCAAGAGGAAGCTGGGGTTCAAAGATATTGAATAACTTGACCAGAGTCACCCACACAACGTCCAGATAGGGTTCATTCCAAGCCTCTGTTCTTACTTGCTCAACTCTGCTACTATCTGCTCTAAGAGATGAGCACCACAGAAGCAGGAAGAGCTAACTAAGAAACAGGAAGACCAAGGTGGGGTTCCAATGGACAGTTCTCCAGAACCCACACCACCCCACAGCCTATACAGGCTGGCTTAGTGCCAACACCTAATAAATAGTTGTTTAATGAATGGCTGTATGAATAAATGCAAGACAATGTCAGATAATTTACAAGTCGTTCTGGCCCTTCAACAACCCCTCACCCCAGTCAACTGTTCTAGTCCATTCTAGCATCTGCCAGTTGCCTGTGATTCTGTGGGACAACCTGGCTTTCACTGCCAGGGCCAGTGCTGCACAAGTTTGTGAAGAGAGCAAAAGTCCTGTTTGTTAACCTCTGACCTTTGTCATTCATATCTGATACTGATATTTCCCAAGCTCATGCTGTCCTTTATGCTGGCTGTTTGCTGTCAGAACTCAGCAAGACCAGGGAAAACCCCATTAATAGACTTTTGTGATCATCTTTCTTCTTTTTTCTCTTCCTTCCCATTCACAATTTCAGGATTTCTGAAAGCAATTGTTTACTTGCTAATCTGTCTTCCTTATTTGAACAGTAAGATCTGTGAAGACAGGAGCTGTATCATCATTATAGCTCCGATGTCCGTCAGGGACCTGAAAGAGTGTAGCTGTTTACTAGTAGTCAACATTTGTTATCAATAAATTAGTGAATGAATGGATGAAACTTTTCACTGCAAACCTTACTTATCAAGATGGCGGGTAATTGGATACTGAACTATTAATAATTATTATAACAATGTACTTATTTAGAGGTATTATTATAGAAAGCTTTATAGTTTTCAGAGTTGCAGAGGGGTGTGTGTGTATGTGTGTGTGTGTGTGTGTGTGTGTGTGTGTGTGTGTGTGTGTACAGGGTGTCCCAAGAATGTATACATACTTTAACAGCTGATAGCTCAATTTTGACATTGAAATGTATTTTACTAAACACTGACTTTATAATTATTCAAAGTGTTTATACATTTTGGGGACACCCTACATCTATATGAAACTAGCATGTTATTCATTCATTTATATAATAAATATGTATTGAATACCTACTATTCTACTATGTGCCACAGTTGTTCTGGGATTGGAATATATTATTGTTGACCATTGCACAATAAAAATGGAATCTTTGTTTTTTACAATCTCTTTAAATTGTTTTTGGAGAAGGATTCTTTTTCTCTGCTCCTGGATGAAAACTCTAATAGGATCTATAATTCCTCTGCTCACTCATGGGTAAAACAGACCTCAGATGCCTCGAAGTCACAAACACAGCCTGTAACTGTGATTTCCAGTTCCATAGAATAATCAAAACTCTGAGCATGAATTAGCATTCAGTCTTCGTTTCCTCAGAGGCTATGAGCAGGTTCATGTAGCTGTTCCACACCTCCAAATCTGTTCCCCTTTCTCATCAGGGATCCATTATCATCTCTACCCAGGCCCTTAGTAGGATCCTGCTATGTCCATATCTCTCTAAATCTCTGCAATTCTATGAAGTTTTTCAAATAGTAGGATATCTTTCAAAATATTTTGTCATCTTACCATAACCTTGACTCAGCCTTAGTAGAATTTCTTAACACATTCCTGGTGCTATTTTCCTAATACATTTCTGATCCATTTTGAATGCTAAATGTTGTCTTGACCACATCCTGTGCTTTCTAGACTCCACACCACCTTAAATATCTAGCAATCTCATTTCTGACATCCCACTAAGGGAATTCTGTTTTTAGGTAAAGTTACTTTACTTTCTTGGAGGAAATTTTGGCCTTAGCAAGTCACTTAAACCTCTTGATTTAAGTTTTCTAATCCATTTGTTTATATATATATATATATATATATATATATATATATATATGAAATATGTATGTCAAGGTTTATATAAATCTCACATGGTTATGGAGGCTGACAAATACCAAAATTTGCAGGTGGCAAATTGAAGACCCAAAACAGGTGACAGTACAGTTATGGTCCAGAAATTTTCAACCCATGTGCCATAGCATACTGGTATACTGCAAGAATTTTTTAAAAGAGGTCAGTGCCCCTAACCAAATAAATAGTCAGATATTGTTTTTAAAATTCTTGCAGCATACTGGTGAAGAATTGCTCTTCTAGTCCAAAGGTCTGTAGATTTGAAAATCAAGAATAGCTGATATTGAATCAATAGGCAGGAAAACAACCGAGCAAAAAACTGTCCCCACTTAATGCAGTTAGACAGAAAGAGTTTCCTCTTACTCATCACATTGGTATTTTTTATTTCTATTTAGGCCTTCAACTGATTGACTGAGACCCACCCGGACTATCTTCCTTTTTAGTCCACCAATTCAAATGCTATTCTCATTCAGAGACACCCTCACAGATACATTCAGAATAATGTTTGACCAAATGTCTAGGCACCTTGTGTCCCAGTCAAGTTGACACATCAACGTAATAAACACAGAGGATATATGTGCATGCCCAGTACACAACAGTATTTATTTAGCATGCCTTTTTTACTATTAGGAAATAGAATAATAGAGTTAACTTTGCTATTATTAGAGGAAAATTAGTAAAAATAACAGTATATTTGTCATAATATCATTGCATATGAGTTAGATGCTTTAGGGAAGATATCTTATTGTGGTTAGAAGATATGCAATGGCTGCCTTGTAATCTCAAACAATGGTATGAAAAAATCAGAGAAAGTAATGTTAAGTACTGTAGTAATCAACTTCTAAATTTTGTTTGCTGAATCAAAATGTCATTTTTCATATTACAGCCTGATAGTGATCAGGAGGCTCTCCAAAGTAACTCACCTTCAAGTTGTAATATCCAGTAGTACAGCCCTCTCATATGTTTAAATTTAGATTTTAAAATCGTTGCATGTCACTTACTTTGAGAAGAAAAGAGATATAAAGTATATTCCAAAAATAACTATATTTAATTGATCACTGGCTCTTATAAATTAGGAGCTGCATGACCTTGGACATATCATTTTTCTTCATTGATGATTTTCTGTAGAACCAAGTGGGAAAAGACAGCAAGTTGAAATAGCAAATAAAACTTCCAAAAGATTGTGTTATTCTGGAGTCTTTCTTATGGAGAACTTTGGAAATATGGACTGATTAGTCTGACATAGCAGAGGGAACCCTTCAATTGAGTTTTAGATTCAAGTATCAATTGTCCTTTTTAAACTGGGTAACCTAAGCAAATTAATGAACTACTCTGGGCCTTTGATTCCTAATTTGCAATTTAGGATGTTGCCCACACTGATTTTTCTAAATTCACTTCCAAAAAAAATGCAGTTATTTCAATTGGACAATCATCTCTTTCCATTTGGTTTAAACATGAGTTCCACTTGTAGATGAGGGAAGGAAGTGGTAAGATGGGAAATGCTCCCTCTGTGCATATGAAACAATCCGCCTGACTGTAAGTCCACTGATTACCAACTGTGGTTTGTCTGAACAAGGTTAAGGTCTCAGGTCTCATCTACTGAGCATTAGCTGCTTGCTCGTCATAATGTGCCAGAGAATGAGCTGGAAAGGCTGAGGCAGAAGGCAGTCTGGAACTCTGTCACTATCCTAGGGAGGCACCAGGGATCCACACCAGACATTCTGGCTTCTGGCTTGATTTCAGTTCTGAATTAGTCATCCTCATTTTAATCGTCATTCATTGTTTCAATTTGTTAGCATTGTTATGTTTCTGAGCTCCACAGGAGTGCATAGCTACTCAAATGACCTCCTAAGAACTAGTAGCAGAAGAACTTAGATCCATCCTGGACCCACCCCTGCTATGCCATATACAGCGTTCTCAAGAGAGCACACAGTCGCTGCCTCTGAGCCTCCCACCCACTGCCACTTTGCTACAACCTCAAGAGAAGCTACCCATCTTGAGAGGTTTCTTTCCTGTGGGGCAAGAGGTGTCATTTAAATGGTGTCCCAGCAGTGGAAGTTCCTTAATGATGATGAGCCCAAACTAATTGTATTGATTTGTTTATTACTGGCTTAGGAGGCCTATCAAACAAATGGACTGAGACTCTTTCCTTATTCTTATATGTTGGGTAAATGAGAAACAAATGACTTCTCCATATGTCTGCATCCTGAAGTCACTGACCTCTAAGACTGACTGCGCTGTGGCCTTGGGTGGGAGCTTTCTCCAATGCTGGGACCGTTCTGCCATCTGTCTTCTTCATGCGGGTGAAGAAACTGAATTAATTTATGGGGATTTGCTTTTGAACAGTTATAATCTGGAGCCTTGCCAAAGGGGCCAGATGCATCTGCTTTCTTCAGGAGACCTGGATATGAGTATTAATAATCCTAATTTGGGATTCTCTGAGGAAGGGGGAGCTATAATATCTGGAATGGCTGTAAATGAGAATTCAAAGCGCTAACAAAACCATATGAATTGGAAGAAAGGGACTCTCCATTTCTGGTAGGGAGGGAGACTTAACTGTGGACAGCTCTGGGGGTTATGAGGGATGAGGACGAAGGTCTGTTGCACTTACGCCTGTTGGGTCTTGGGGCATGGAGCCCACTGCCCAGCCTGTTGTTCCACAAATTAAAAGAAATGAGAGGATTACAGGGGCTCTGAAGGGAGGCATGGCTAAGTCTAGGATTGGAAAATTGGGCCCAGGTGGAAGAGAATAAAATAAATGGTTATATCAGGCTTTAAAAGCCTGAAGCCTAACCATGGGTGGAAGGTTGGTCTGTGACTCTTCATTTTCATTGAGGTGAAGCAGCAAAATTAAGCCTGGCCCTTAGAAAAAAATTCAGTATATTTAGAATGTTACTCTAAGTGCCTCGCATGTGTTATCTCTTTCATTCTCTCGCCTACCCCAGCATGTAGGTATTCATGTCCCATTTTAGAGAGGAGGTAGCCAGGGTTCAGATAGTTTAAGTAACTTGCCTAAAAGTGTCCAGTTAGTGTTGGTAGATTCAAAGCCAAAGCCATTCACATCAAAATCATAATCTTAGGAGGTTACATCAGATCTCTCTTTCTCCTCTTTATTTTCTCAATAGAATTCAAGGGAGTTCCACTCAGCACATCTACATGGCAATACTGAAGAAAATGACACTTACTGCCTCTCTAGCAGTGCCCCCACTGGCCCCAAGGTAGGGCCACATCTGAAAGAGGAAAATGTGGAGACCCTGAATGTATTTGCCATGTTGGTCAAGGGCAAACAATTCAAACCTACCTAGGCCAATTTAAGGCTGACTTTTCTCTATTGCCTATATACCAGCTTGGCCTGCTATGTGATTTCACCCAGAAACAGGCCACAAAAGAGCTGCTCCTACCAGCCCAGCCAAGGCTCTGCCCTCTTGGTTTCTGCCTTTCTGCTTGTACCTGTGGTCCCCACAGGAGTTGGTAGGGAGCCCTTCCACGTTCCCCACTACTGCATTTCATCACCAAAAAAGCTGATGCTTTTGATGTGTTTACCTATTGGCTCCTTCTTTCTATCCTCGATTGGTTAGAACCTCTAGGATAGGAAGCGTGAGTGATTCGTTATTTTCTTACTGACAAAGCACATGGATAAATTTTCTGAATGTGCGGGTCATTAAGATGGCCTGATTTCAGGCTACATTGTCTGGGAATGATTAGGGAGAATCTTGATCCACAGGATCCCACAAATTATTGTTTTGTTTTTTTTTCCTTTCTAAATGAAGGTTTTATTTTAGAGGAATTCATCTTCTAAAAGTGCTTCACATTTTATCTCCATTTGCAGATCTGAACTACTTTGCAATTCATGTAGGCTGTGTAGGGTTAAGAGCCATTGATAAACTTTGCCTCATTCATTTCTCACGACAACAGCATAAAACAGAGGGAGCTAGAAGATGGTTTCCTCTCTGTAAAGACAGAGACTTATTGAAGGTTAAGTGATTTTTCCCAAGGTCACTTGGCTGCTAAGTGGCTAGATTGAGACTCTGACTGCTTTTCTGTGTTCTGATACATTAACCAGCTGACCTTAAAATATAACAACACTCACAACACAAGATATAAGAAAAGCTGTTGATACATGAGATTACATAGAAATATGTCTTCTGTATAACAGTAGTAATTAATTCATTTAACAACATGAAAAGATAAATAATAAATGGAGGGATTATTTGCCCCTCTGACAGACAAATGGTTAATTTCCTTAATATATAAGAAACTCTTCACATATCAATAGGAACTATATAAACTACCAAAAACAAAATAGACAATGAAGATACATAATTGGTCAATGACCATGAAAACGTAATTAAAGAAATACCCCGGAGATATCGTTTTTCACTAATTGGCAATAATTAAAAAGTTTGATGATGTGAAACATTGGTGAGGATATGTGTGTGGAGGGGTGGGCTCTTGGTGGGAGTTTAATTTGAAACAGCTTTTCTGGAGGGCAATTTGGCAATATTTATTATAACCTCTTAGTAATGCTCATAATATCTGGTAGAGTGTGAAAGTAGAATCCCATTACCAGAAATAAAGTACAGACGAAGCCCAGAGGATGTGTTTGCTCTGTCTATTGGGCCACTTAACAAACTACAGAGGCCAATTCAGATGAAAGTCAGGGAACCTCTGTTAATTTCCTTTCCTGTGCCCTCTCTCACCTTCTCTCCCCCTCAATCCTCTCCCTTCCCAGCTCTTCTTTTTTACCTTTCTGGCCTTCTCCCAGATTTCCAGCTTCCAGGTCGTCAGTTCTATTAGGTCCTCCTCTGGTTGTCTCCTGGGTTTTCATGGAAGGTAAGGGGCCTTATGGATTTCAGAGTAAAAATATGTGAGATAATGAAAACATCTCCCTTGCTGATTTTGACCACTACTCGAGTGTTACTCAAATGCATTACACTAATAGGATCTCTCTCTCAGTGAGCAAGATTGAAAATAAAGAAGGAATATAAAATTTGATTTAGCCCTAACCTGTTTGGCTCAGTGGGTAGAGTGTTGGCCTGTGGACAGAAAAGTCCCAGGTTCAATTCTGGTGAAGACATGTACCTTGATTGTGGACACATCCCCAGTAGGAAGTGTGCAGGAGGCAGCTGATCGATGTTTCTCTCTTATAGATGTTTCTAACTCTCTATCCCACTCTCTTCCTCTCCATAAACAAACAAACGATAAAATATACTTAAAAAAATAAAATTCAATTTTACTATAATGTAAATTGACTCAGAAATTATACTTTGAGGACTTAATTCTATAGATTACTTGAAAGAGCACATGAAGATACATTTCAGGAAATTAATTGCAATTTTGTAATTGCAGAGCATAAAATATATATGGTCATCAATAGACACCTGAACAATAAGTCAGGGTTCATCTCTATTATGAAATACTCACTAAGAGACCCTTAAGAATGGGGCAGATATTCCATTATACTCCATAGAAGGTTGTCTAGAATAGAAAGCAATCTCAATGTAAAGATTTTTTTAAAGACTTTGCCAACTTGTATATACATTTAGAATTATAAGCAATACTATCAAAGGTCTACCTTTATTTCCTAATCCAGTTACACATTCACATTTAAGATCGTGTATATTATTTTGGGAGCATTTCCACTTTTTTCATTTTTTTGCTTTGGTATTTTTTAAATGTTTCACATGCATCCTTAACAAACTGGAGCTCGTTTCTGAGTCATCTACGCATATTTTTCAGCATACGTCTGACTTATTTCCATCTGTTACTTGAGATGTAGCATTTGTTGGCCCACATAAGATGCTTTCACTAGAAATTTTATCCCAAACCACAAGTACCCATTCACATAACATCAGGAAAATTGTTTTATTATCACTCATTCTGTAGAGGTGTATGTAGGGTTTCACAACATAACTATTCTGTTGCTTTTCTTTTAACCAGGACAACAATGAGAGGCTTTGTTTGCACCCAGCATAGTCAGGCCACAGCGAGGTTGCTTGTTAAATGATGGTTGAGAAGCTTCTTTATATAATCTCAAGGTGGACATTTCGAATTCTTACCACCAGTAGTGAAGGCTAATCTGTGGTGTATTTCTTTTCCACCTTTTAATCAGTTCCAACAGATAACCTCAATAAGCATCTGAAGCTACTCTTGCTTAAGGCTGAGGCACCTTTCCCAAACAAAATCTTTTGTTCAAAATTAAGCAATAGGGAAAAAGAAAATTTCCAAGTAGCCTAAGGTAATTATCTTTCTTTTCTGAAAGGTAATTTTGGGAAAATAACTTCACCTTTTCTCAGTCACTTATGGAATGTACATAGATGTGGGAAAATATACAAGATATATTTTGAAATAAAAGAACATGGTGCAGAATTGTATTTATGGTAAACCCATTTTTACGGAATAAAACGGCTGTACAAGTAAACAGTATCTATAAATATATGTGACCACATACTCATGGACTTTTTCAGGAATAATACAAAGTGATTACTCCTAGGATGCCCGGGGGAAGGAATGCAGGGGGAGGAGGAAGATGTATCATTTTCCTTTTTACCCTTGTTCAGTGTTGACAGCATGCTTTAAATGGCAGTTAATTTAAAATTCTCTTCTTTCCTTTCCCTCTCTCCCCTTTGCCTCATCCCACAAGCTATTTCTTATTTGGTGTTTTGGTTGCTATTACCTCCAGCCAAATTAAACCACTGCTGGTGGAAAAGGCAAAAGCCTTTTCAATGATTCTCCTCTCTTTCCTACCCATTGTCTGTTGTCAGCACAGATCATGTTCCATCAGTGATGTGTACATCCCCGAATGTATACAGGATGCCTCCCAAGGCCAGTGAGTCAAAGTGCAAATTTCTTATCCCAGGAAATTATATGCCCAGTCACACAAAAACAAGCACCAAGAAAGAGCAAATCATTTTGTTAAGCTGAAACAAGCAGGAGAGGACATCAGTTTGGGAAAAACTGACTGGAGGAAGCAAATTTTAAAAGAAAATAAATAAAAATGAGCTTGATGAACAAGCTAAATGCAGTTTTTCAAATTAATGAAACCAAAGATAGAGAAGCAGGATTTGAAGGCAGTTAAAGCAGTAAGCCTCAGAGGAAAGAGAGAGGAACAAAGCTACAGAAGCTTTGACATGAAGCCAAGGGGAAAGGGAATCCATGTTTAATGAGTGCACACTATGAAATGGGAGCATTGTTGCTTCGGTTTGGTACAGGAATCTCTGACTAAGAGCACCTAAACGATAGAATTTTTTTCTTTATAACAACCAGTCTGGATATAGGCAGTCACTGGAATTGATTCAACCTGTCAGTAAAATCAGAGCTCCGGATGAGTTCAGTGTCTCCATGATGGCTACTTTTGTGCCTCCCATTGTCCCCACAGTCTGAGACAGCTGTGGCAGTCCCAAGCATCTCAGCTTCCCAGAATCCACTTCCAAGCCTTGAGCCAAAGGGAATAAATGAATAAATATGTAAAGTGGCTTTAGTATTTAGTGTAAAGAATTATGCATTTGTATTCCATCAGCATAATCTGTACTTAATAGTATACAGAAATATAAGCGAAGATCAAATATACAGATAGCATAGGCAACCCAAGAATGGTTGCTTAAAGAACATTTAGATGCTTGTGCTAGGAGATAAGACTATGATATTTTGGGACCTTCACTACATGGAGTCTTAGATTTGAAAGAATCTAATGTAACTTGTGGTCCAGTGGTATAATAGATCATATTCAGTGAGATTTTACTTTTGCTGGAGTTATATTATTTGTGACTTGAGCTGCTCTAAACTGTTAAGTAGTACTAACTATTAGTATTGATATTTGTAAAAGGCAGAATGTAGAAAGATATTATGATGTATGGAAATATTTAACAGGCCCAGGCCCACTGTCACTTATTTTCCTAGCATACTTCAGGGATGCCCTTGTTCCATGCCGAGGCGCTCAGAAGCTGCTAGTCCCTCTCTCCCGTCTTATAGTTTCACCTGTGAAACTAAACGTGGCCAATGAGGAGGTGGGTGTCATAGACCTACTAAATAGAAAGCAATTCTCTATCAGGTAATGTGGCTATTTTTTTCCTGATATTGAAAGGAAGTGTTATTATTTTCAGTAAGGATGTGCTTATTAGCATCCTCAGGCAAGAAATGGGCAGCCAAACCTACTATTGAAAAACTTGGAAATCAGGCTAATATGTCAGATAACATTTAGACATGTAATCAAACTAGGGCTTGTTCTACATCATCAATTATTGACACCACAGGGAGTGGTCCTTCCTCACTTTATAAATAGATCCAAATACAACCTAGACAAGCATGAATAGGCAAGACTCAGCCAGTCGAATTGGAGAATTTTATTTCCAAAGAGGCAAGGACTTCAATATGTTTAGACATAGAATCTCCTCTATCTCCCTGGAGAAGCAGAGCTAGTCTCTCTGGCTGTACTTCGCTTGAAGTGCAGTATTGTGTATTAAAAGCACTGAAAATAGATCTCAGAATGGAGGACCCGAGGCCATATTATCATGAATCTTTCACCTTTGCTAATCTGAACAATCAGAAATGATTTTTAAAAGTACATGTGGGACGGCATGTTCAGGGAAGTAGAGGTACCACTTAATTTCAGTGCCAGGCCTGTGTTGATTTCACTGTTTGTATTTGTCAATAGCCGCTAAGGGCAACTTCCTTATTTAACAGCAGAGGAAAACATGAGGTGTGTTCAGCTCCGAGATTGAGACATAACCATTACTTAATAATGTGTTGTATATAGAACGTGGGTTTTATTTGACATCACATGCTAATCAACTCCAGGGTGGTGCTGAGCCCCTTAGTAATGGCACCTGTGTTTCCGGTGGTCTTCTGCTTGCATTAGGAAGTACCCTGCACCCTGTTGAATCATAGGCCTCTTGCATATCTTTATGAGCTGATTTATACCCAAGGGGAGAGAACACCCACTTCTACTATCACTGAAATATGATAGAGATTCAATATTGGTAGAGTGACATTGCACTGTGATGGAATAAAGTAAGACTCTTATCCCAGAAATGAAGGAGCCTGGGCCTGTCCCAGGAAAAATTGTAAATTAAGTGAAATATTTCTTATATTAAAACCTCATCTTTGCTCTACCAGTCCCTTCCTCTCTTTCGGTGGCCCGTGTAGAAAGATTGTTATTGCCCTGGAAAGTCCCAGTGTGCATCCTCCCAGTGCTGAGGTTCCCAGCATAGCAGATCCCTCCTGGACTGTGTCCCATGCCCCAGACCTTCCCAACTCATCCTTGAAAAATACAATTGTGCAACTATTGAGTTTAACTCTATATTGTGGGGCATATGTGGGAGTGTTCAAAATGATTTTCTTTACAAAGCATTTAGAGTTCAAGGAGGACTTCAGTGTCTTATTTCAAAGGAGGGACTGATAATGAGGGTTTCAGTTCCAAAGCAGGTGGCTTAGCTGGTGAAAGGAGAGGATGGAGAGGGTTTGGCTGAGGAGGCCTGGGTCAGACTATGTTAAAGGCAATAAGCTGTCACCTCTCTATGGAGGGCAGGCTCTAGAGAAACGAGTTGAAGTAAGGAAGTATGAATGTTAACATAGTGGAGTGGAGCCTTGGAGCAGGAGTGGAAGAGAATAGAAATAAGTATTTAAGGTGAACATCTCATTGGAAATAATGAACAATGACATGTGGTTGGTTTCTGGCAGGAGTTTTCAGGAAGTTGCAACCAAGCAGGATTAAGCCAACCAAAGCCTCTGCTAGTCATTGTTTCACAAACAAAACAATACATAAAAATCTGGCCAGTCCATCATTGTGCCTCTCAGAGCTGCTGCTGGTTTTGATCTTGTCAGTGCAAAATAAAGAGGAGGTAGGGCTGGAGGAAGTATTTGGGTTAGACAACCAGTGAACCAGCTCAGGAAATACAATGGGAAATATTTATTTGTTTCACTTCTAAAAAAAAGTTTTATTAAGATGTAATTCACGAATCAATGGAGGGGGGACTCACAACAAGATGGCAGCAGAGGTAAAAGCCTAACTGCAGCCGCAATCAACAATTTCAAAAAATACAACTAAAACATAGAGTGGACACTATCCAGAACTATAGGAAAGTTTACTGACTGGAAATTCTACAACTAGAAGGAAAGAGAAAACCAGAAGGAAAACCAGAGGAGTTGTAAAAGCCTAAGGTAAGGAGGCACGGTGCGCGGGGAGAGGACGGAGCCACGCACATTGCGCAGAGAGGAGGGGCGGCTGAGTGCCTGGCTGGCGTTCCCCAGCGGGAAGGAGATACCTAAAAGCTCCGGACCGTGCTGAACCCCAACTCCGACTGCACTGAACCCCAGTTCTGGGCGAGACCCAGGGCTCTCAGCTTCATACAGAGGGAAACTGGGCTGTAAGGCTGAAGCTCAGCGGAGCGGCGAGAAAGGCAGAGCCCCTGAGTCGCGCACATTGCGCGCAGAGGATGGACTGTTCACTGAGCTGCTGAATTGCCCCAGCGAGAAGGACTCAAAAGCTCAGGACTGTGCTGAGCCCCAGTTCTGACTACACTGAACCCCAGTCCTGGGCAAGACCCTCGGGCTCCAGCCTCATACAGAGGGAATCTGGGCTGTAAGACAGAAGCTTAGGGGAACGGCGAAAAGCAGAGCCCCTGAGTCGCGCACATTACGCGCGCACAGAGGACAGACTGTTGTTTGGGCCACGAGATTGCCCTAGCGGGAAGGAGACATAAACTCCGGACTGCTCTTAACCCCACTTCAAACTGCTCTGAACCCCAGTTGTGGGCTTGTTGGGGGAGAGACTACACTGTCTGGTAGCGGGCGAAACTCTAGAGTGCCTTTCTCTCAGAGGTGCTTGCAGCGAGTTCCAAAGGACACAGAGGTACACTGAGACTCAGGAACCTCAGAGGGCGGGGCTAACTAGAAGCCAAGGCTGTAGGCTCCACCCTGAAACTCCGCCCCATCCAAGCTGAACTCAGAGAGGCTTTTGCAGGTTTCCAAGTCTAGTGGAATAAGGTTGTCTCCTGGCATAGACACAGCTGATCCTCCCAACCTACCAACTCAGGGAAGCAGCGAAAATGCCAAAACGAGGAATCAGATCACAAACGAAAGAAATGGAGGACAAAAAGCGACTGGATATAGAGTTCAAAGCCACGCTTATAAGGTTGTTCAACAATCTCTTAGAAAAGGCCGATAAAATAAATGAGACCTATGAGGATATGATAAGGGATCAACAAGAAATAATGAAGGGTCAACTAGAAATAAAGAATACAATCTCTGAAATAAATAATATTATACAGAGTCCTAAAAACAGATTGGAAGATTGCAAGAATCAAGTCCAAGATTTGCAACACAAAGAGCCAGAGGACACTCCTCCACAGAAGCAAGAAGACAAGAGAATCCAGAAAGTTGAAGATAATGTAAGAAACCTCTGGGACAACTTCAAGCGAACCAACATCAGAATTATGGGCATCCCAGAAGATGACAAAGAGCAAGATACCGAAAACATATTGAAAGAAATAGTGACAGAAAACTTCCCCCACCTGGGGAAAGAAATAGACTTACATGTACAGGAAGCACACAGAACCCCAAACAAAAGGAATCCAAAAAGAACCACACCAAGACACATCATAATTAAAATTCCAAGAGCTAAAGACAAAGAGAGAATATTAAAAGCAGCAAGACAAAAGCAGGTAGTTACCTATAAAGGGGCACCCATACGACTGTCAGCTGATTTCTCAACAGAAACCATGCAGGCCAGACGGGAATGGCAAGAAATATTCAAGGTGATGAATAACAAGAACCTACAGCCAAAAATACTCTACCCAGCAAAGCTATCACTCAGAATAGAAGGCCAGATAAAGACCTTCACAAATAAATTTAAGCTAAAGGAATTCATCACTGCCAAGCCAGAATTATATGAGTTGCTGAAAGGGGTTCTTTAGGAAGAGGAAGAAAATAAAGATAAAAATTATGAACAAACAACTATCAACAAGTGACTCTAAAAACCAAGGGAAGTAGAAATCATGATGAACAATATTAACTGGTGAATATAATAGAATCAGAGGTATGGAAGGGGAGTGGACTGATGATTCTCGGGGAAATGGGGAGTGGAGCGGGGCGGGAAGAGACTGAACATAAACTGCACCTATGGATGAGGACAATGGGGGATGGGGAAAGGGCAGAGAATTGAATGGAAACTTGGTGTAGGGGAGCAATGCGGGGGGGGGGGGATGAGGAACATTTGTAATAATATGAACAATAAAGATTTATTTTAAAAAAAAAGATGTAATTCACATGCCATATAATTTTCTCATTTAAAGAATACAATTCAATGGCATCCAGTACATCTGAGGTTGTACAACCATCACTACAATCAATTTTATCACATTTTCATCGATGCAAAATATAACCCCATACCCCTCAGCAGTCACCCCTCAGACTTCCAGACCCTGCTAGCCCTAGGAAACCACTAATCCCCTCTCTGTCTCTATGGATTTGCCTACTTTGGGTATTCCACATAAAATAGTAATACAATATATGATTCTTTTACTTATCCTAGTGTTTCAAGATTCCTCATGTTGTAGCATGTAGCATCATTTAATTCCTTTATGTGGCTGAACAATATTTCATTATATGACTATACCACATTTTATTTATCCATGCATCAGCTGATAAACATTTGTGTTGTTTCCATTTGTTGACTATTATGAATTTGTTGCTATGAACAGTCATATACAAGTTTCTGTGGGGACTGAGTTTTCATTTCTCTGCCACATCAGTTTACACTCCAGCTGCAGTGTATGAGGGTCCCAGTTCCTCTGCATTCTCACCAATACTTGTCATTTTCTGTCTCCTTTTTAGAGCCATCCTAGTGGGTGTGAGTAGTATCTTGCTGTAATTTTTATTTGGATTTTCCTGACAGCTGATGATGGTGAGCATCTTTCCATGTGCCTATGGACTCCTTTCACTTCAACATCTTGACCAGTGGACTTTCCTTAATGAGATCTGGCCCAAGACAATAGAGATGCAATGGCAGAAAAATCTCAACACTAATGTCAATGGACACTACAACCCTTAGAGCCAGGCCAGTGTATCTCAGTGGTTGAGAATCGACCTATGAACCAAGAGATCATGGTTTGATTCCTGGTCAGGGCATTTGCCTGGGTTGCAGGTTCGATCCCTAATAGGAATGTGCAGGAGGCAGCCTATCAATGATTCTCTCTCATCACTGATATTTCTATATCTCTTTCCCTCTCCCTTCCTCTCTGAAATCAATAACAACATATTTTTTTTCATTATTGATATTTTATTTATTTTTTATTTTTTTTATTATTTTTTTTAAATTTTATTTTATTAAGGTATTTTCTGTGTACATAGTTTACCATTGCCACCCCTCCACCTCCGATTTATGCCCTCCCTCCCCAGAGTTCTGTGTTTATTGGTTGTACTTATGTTCATGCATACCAGTCCCTCGGTTGTTCTCCTATCTCCCCCCAGGTCTCCTTCCCCTCCCCGCTGTCATTTGACAATCTGCTTGTTTTATGGTGACCATCTCAGGACCCCATGAATAACATCTGCTCCTCATTTGGCAGTCTGCTTGTTTTATGGTGACTATCTCAGGACCTTATGAATAGAGTCCGCTCCTCCTCTGGTTCTCACCACCCCTTCCCCTAGGTCCCACTGCTTCCCCTGGGACACACGGCTCACCCGGGGCACTCGGCCCCCTGGGACACTCGGCTCACCCGGGGCACTCGGCCCCCTGGGACACTCGGCTCACCCGGGGCACTCGACCCCAAGGGACACTCGGCTCACCCGGGGCACTCGGCCCCCTGGGACACTCGGCTCACCCGGGGCACTCGGCCCCCTGGGACACTCGGCTCACCCGGGGCACTCGGCCCCCTGGGACACTCGGCTCACCCGGGGCACTCGGCCCCCTGGGACACACGGCTCACCCGGTACACCCTTCCCCTTTGGGGGGTATGGCTTACCCGGGGCACATGGCCCCCTGGGACACTCGGCTCACCCGGGGCACACGGCCCCTCTAGGGTGTTGGGGTCGCATATTGGAGGCGCCACGCTAGCTCCTTGCTAGCATGGTGGGCAGGCTGGGACAGCTGCAGTTGGGCTGAGATGGTTGCAGGCGGGGGGACCACCTTCAAAGTTGTCTCGTTCGGTGTGGGAGCGGAGCAGCTGCAGACATGGAGGCTAAGTTCTGAGGTCGCCCACTCCCTGAGTCCAAGGCGTGGTGAGCTCTGTTCTTGGTGGATTTCCTTTATTCTTGGCGGCAGTGGCGGGTGGCGGTGCCAGCTGCAACATTGACGGTCGCTCTTGTGGTTCAATTACCACTGTAGTTTTAAAGTTCACATGGCGGTGGTGTGAGAGCTTTGGTTTGGCCATGTGGCATTGGAGGATGGGCTCGCCTGGGTGGGTAATGGAAGGCACCGTGCCATTTCCTCACCAGCGCACTCCATTTCCCCCCCAGCATGGTGGGTGTGCTGGGAAGATTGTGGGCGGGCTGAGATGGCTGCATGGGGAGAGTCCGCCCCCAATGGTGTCCTCTTTGTTGCCGATGTGGAGCTGCTGTGGATGCAGAGGCTACTTTCTGAAGCCACACTCTCTATGAGCCTGGTGTGTAGTGAGCTCTGATTTCGGTGGATTCCCATTCTTGGGGGCGGCGGTGGGAGCGGCAGCGATGGTAGCTCCTGTGGCTCAATTTCCCCTGTAGTTTTAAAATCCGCATGGTGGTAGTGTCTGATGCTTTGGCCTGGCCATGTGGCAGCGGAGAGAGGATTCTCCGGGTCTGCCAATGGAAGGCGCAGCGCCAGCTCAGCGCGCGTGAAGGCCTGGCAGAGCAGGCCGCGGGCGGTGGTGGAGAGTCCCCGAGATGTCTGTCTTTCAGACTTAGTGGAAAGCTTCCCCTGAGCCAGGACAAGCAGCACCACCACAAATATTGGCCAGCTCAGTGCTGCCCCTCTACAGGTTACAGTAGGAGCATCCTCACCTCGGTAGGCCTTTGCTCTTGGAGGTCTTAACCAGTGGAAGGCAGCACGGTACAGAACTGCCCCACCTTCTCAGTCCTCCGGAACAACATATTTTTTAAAGAATACCCTAGAGTCTTCATAGAAAGACTTATAAAGGCTTCATCAGATTTGACATTTGTCACTACTACTAAATATAATATCCAGAACTCTGCCACTGAGCATGTGATGCTGAGAAAGGCATCTAGAATGGGCTCTAGAAAGGGCAGTGAGGGAGGAAGAAAGGTTTCCCAGCAGGCACTAGCTAGGGACTGATATGGATTCTAGATTAACAGGCAACACATATTCCATAGTCCCTTTCATTCACTCCTTTTTATATTCTAAATTTTACAGATGGTAGAACACAGTGTCACTTTCACATTAATGATTATTTGAAAATGCCCAGGTGATGTCTGAAACACTGAGCATATTTCTCATTTAAGAACCAGTATTTTTGTTTTATGTGTTTTTGTTGTAGTATTGAAATATACTGAATAAATCAGATGGCGAGCATAGGGTGACAACTTAGTAAGGACAATATACATTTAGAATAAATATCTTACCAAGTAAGACAGAATTTCCTAGACCTGAGATGTTCCTAAGGTAAGAGTCTAAGAGTTGAACAGCTTGTCAGTTTTAAGCTCATCAAGAAATAGGAATGAGGTCATTTATTCTGGAAAGATCAACAGAGTTATTCTTTAGTTGTTGGTGTAGATTTTTGTTGAAATTACTTGAATGCTGGTGGTTTAAGGAAGTATCTTTTATCACTCAGTGAAGTCTAAGGGGAAGAAAAAATAGGCAAAAAAATAAATAAAACCAAGTGAATACAAAATGAAAGATAAAAGGGATGTGTATAGTGGCTGTCCAATTTGTATTCAAAGAATGGTTCCAAAAATATTGGCAGGGATTCAGAAAACCGGCTTGGGTCAAATTGACTTTCATATTAAGAATAGATGGAAATTTATAGCGCTGGGGTTGTTTGGGCTGATGCTATAGCAACATCTTTGTTAGAATCATAAAAAGCATGGGAAGCCATGCACACCCTGGCACTTGAAATGTAAGAGCAGTTTTTGAGATAGTGGGACTACATCAAAGGGAACAAGTAAACTGGAAATTTTTATACCAGTGCAATTTGAGTTAGGGGGTGCATTAGTTTCCCAATGCTGCTATTACAAATTACCACAGATTTAGTGGCTTAAAAGAACACAAATATATTTTCTTGCAGTTCTGAAGTTAGAAGTAAAGAAAAAATGGGTTGGCAGGGATTCGTTCCTTCTGGAAGCTCTAAGGGAGAGTTTGTGTCCCTGCCTTTTCCAGCAAAGAAGGCACACTGCCCACACTCCTCAGCTCACAGACCCATACCGCCCGGATCTCTGCTTCCATTGCCACATCTTTTCCACTCTCCTGTCTCTCCTTTTCTCTTAGAACCATCTTTGTGATTACATTGGGCCTAAATAATCCAGGATAAGCTCTCCATCTCAAGCTCTTTTTCATTGCTATGCAAGGTAAACATATGCACAGGTTTCAGGATGTGCACATCTCTATGGGGCCATTAGTCTAACTTCTACTGGGAAGGAGGGATTCCTCAACCCTGTGAATATCAGCTTGAAGGTGGTGGAGAGTGTGTTTGTTTTGTGAGGGCTGAACCTGATTCCCAAGGCACAGTTAACACGTGGTGGGCTGTCCCGAAATGTCATCTACTGACAATAAAATCAGAGACTTAATTGACATAGGTGGTCTCTGTTAGAATAAGGCTTCACAGCATAAATACGTAAGACATGGTTTAACCCATGACATATGAGGAGCCCTAGACAGAAACTTTAGAGTGAGTGTTTATACTGAATTTGATTTATTGGCATTCCCAAGCATATCTTTGAGCTAAAAATAATGTGTATAAGATATTACGGGCTTTTTATATTCTAAAGTATATATATATATATATATATATATATATATATATATATACTCACCAAAAATACCTTGAGGACATTAATCAAGGTAGCAAGCTGGTTGCTGGGCAAGGTCAGACGAATGAGGTACAGATCCACAGTCTGGCAGCCTGCGGCCCGAGGAAGCACAGAGAGTGTCAAAAAGTGTTAAAGTGTTAGCATGGGAATGAGAGTGCACCTTGGGAGAACAGGGAAGGGATGGAGAGGAAGGATGGTCCAAAGAGTGGGCGAACAAAATGTAGAGAAGCAGAGAGAACACAGCGGAT
The DNA here is from genome assembly GCA_963924515.1 of Vespertilio murinus. Taxonomy (NCBI): domain Eukaryota; kingdom Metazoa; phylum Chordata; class Mammalia; order Chiroptera; family Vespertilionidae; genus Vespertilio; species Vespertilio murinus. The sequence goes on from OZ004706.1 coordinate 53,267,830, forward strand.
CCCAGAATAGCAATACCAGTTACTGAGCTGAGATCTTTGTGGATATGAGCTGATCCTATCCTCACAACTCAAGTGTGGTAAACTGACATTCTCGATGTTTCTCAAACACATACCCACTTCTCCTACCTGCTGTTACCTCTCTAGTTCAGGATATTCACATTTTTGTCAGTGTTTCCAATTGGTGTCCCTGCCTTCTTCGCGTGCGCTACACTGGAGTGATCTATTTATAAAGCAAATCTAACTCTGCCCTTCAAATCCTGCCCAGAGTAAACCATAAACTCTTTTACTCTCTTTTCAAAGCCCTCAAGGATCTGACCTGGGTCTACCTCTTTGACCTCACCTCCACCATCTCTCTCCCCACTCACTTTTACACTTTACAATCCAGAGGGAATGGACACTCCCATCTCCCTGCAGGCAGCTGTGCTGTTTCACACCCTTGGACCTGCCCTCCACACCTCCTTCCCCCTGGTAAAGCCTGCCGCTGCAGCCGCTGAAGTCTCACCTTAAATGTCTGCTCCTGCTCAGGATTTCTTTGCCAGTGCCCTTCCTCCCCGCCTGTGTCCAGTGCCCCTCCCCTACTTTCCTGCGGTGCCCTGAGCACAGAGGCAGCCTTTATGCCTCTGTTCCCCACGGCAGCTCCGAAGGTTCATCAGAATGGGGACATAGAATTTACTTCTCCCCACTTTAGCCCTTGACACATAAATGCCACTCAGTCAATATTGTTTAATTCAACTAAGCTGAGCAGGAAGGCCTCTGCTTTAGCGGGGACTGGGCCGCTTTGACATTCAACGCGTGGTGGTACAATCATGGGTGATTTGAGGACACTCAAACACGAAAAGGGTTCCATATAGAAGGCCTCTTGAATACTGTGAAAATGAATGTCAAAATCAATATGCTGTTCTGGTTAGGAATATGAATAAATGATTTCAAATGAATTGAATTTTCCTCTCAACATTAAGTGCTAGAGCAAAATGAATTATTAGATAACACATTTGAAGTAATAGCTCTCTGCTGATTTCTCCTACAATTTGTTTTTACTTCTCTTGCAGACCTCTATGCTGATGTCATGACGATCTTAGAAATATTTATCTTCCTTAGCATCCTACAAGACAGAGATGATAGTCTCCAAATTTAGAATTATACTTCTTCCTTTGTTTTACCATTACATCATTTCCTCCTCTTAAATGATTGTTTTTACCTGGAAAACCTCATACTTAAAATTTATGGGTTTTGTAAGCCAGGAGCTTAGTAATATAAAAAAATAGAATTTAATGTGAAAGATTGTCTCCACTTCTCCTTTAAAGCCATGCTGCTGCCCACAGATAACCTCTAGTATGAGTGTGGCCCTTTCCTATGCTTATACATCCACATCCACATCCACACACCCCACACTAAGGTGGTCTTTGTGCATTCTGCTGCTTCTTATTATTTAGATGGAATTCTACTCTCAGCATTATTTAGCCACTTGAGTTGTATTTTAATTTTATCTAACATGTCTTGGAAAAATCTCTCTATATAGAAATATATATATCCACACACACACACACACACACACACACACACACACACACACATACACACACACTTAATCTTAGTGTTTGCTTTTAATAGATCCATGGTTTTATCTTTTGGTTGTTGTTTGCTTTATAATTAAACTATTTGAGTTGGGTTTCTATAACTGACAATTGAAAAAAAAAACTGTCTACTTTTTTGGCTATTATTCTATATGACTTTTGCTATATATGAGGTTTCTATCAATGCAAGATTCTTGCTAGGAGAGATTCCTAGAAGTGAGGTTACTATGTCAGGGGTACTGTGCATTTTATATTCTGACTAGAGGCCCAGTGCACGAATTTCATGCACGGCTGGGATCCTAGGCCTGGCTAGCGATCAGGGCCATTGGGGCCTTCCTGCTAGTGCCCGGGGCTTGTGGCTAGCGGCTGAGGCCTTCCTTTCAGCTGTTGACTGCGGCCTCCCTTCCCCAGCTGCCAACTGCCAGCCTGGGCCTTTCTTTTTTCCACACCACCTCCTGGTGGTCAGCACGAGTCATAGCAAGCAATAGAACTGCCGATCTCCCGGTTGAACTCCTGCAGGGACACTTTGCATGTTAGCCTTTTATATACTGTATGTAGATAGCTACATTATGACACAGCGTCAAAAGGAGCTGTGCCTGGATTGTATCTGTGCTTGTTCTTTTCACCACATTTTAAAAACACTATCATTATTTTTTACATTCTCAATCTAATGGGTAAATATTCTGTCTTCTTATTTTAATTTGTATTCTCCTACACTAGGGAGATTAATGAATATTTTATAAGTTTCTTAGCCATGTATATTTCTTTTCTTGTAAATGGGCCTTCACTCAGGTTTCTATTAGCTTATTTGTCTTTATAACTTTTTAAAGTGCTATATAAAACAGATAGTAAACCATTATATATTATACATGTTTTAGGTATTTTTTCCACTTACCTTTCAGCTGCTTGTTGTAGCTGTTTCAGTATAGAAGTGTCAATATACATGTATAATAAAATCAGTATTTTCCTTTATTTTTTCTAAGTTCTTGTATAGTTTTTTTTAATCTGCTATCACAGCAGATTTATGGTTTAGTTTTAAGTTCTCTTTGATATGATTGTTTTATTGTTCTGTATAAACTAAAAAATTATCTATTTAAATTGATTGATATCCATTTTTATTTAAATTTTATTAACTGTGTAGTTTATACAAGGGTTGGCGAAGTAAGTTTACAGTTATAAGTACACAAAACACAGAGTTTATATTTGTATTATTATTTTTTCTTGTATTATATATTTTTCCGTATGAACAACTATAAATCTACTTTTGCCCATCCCTGTATTGGGAGAATCAACACATTTAATATATGGACCCTTTCCACCCAAGAATATGATATATTACTTTATTTATTCATCTGCTTTTATGTCTTATAGTAAAGTTTCATCATTTTCTTTATCTATGTATTACGAGTATTTTGTAGGTTTCTATCCATGTATTTTACAGTTTTATTGTTTTAGTGACTATGACTTTTTAAGTATGCTCTTAATGTTTTATTTTTGGCAATTAAAAAAAGTTAATTATTTTATTTTTACCATTTAACATTTAGACTTATCATTTTTTGTATATTTTATTTCTTCTTTCAAAGAACCAGCTTTTGTTGTGATTAATCAAGCCTATCTTTTTAAGGTTTACCTTCAAGTATCATTATTTATATTCTATTTTATGAATTCCTCCCTTTAACATTTTTTGGTTTCCTGTTGTTTACTGTATTATTGATTTTTAAATTATTTTCTTCATTTTTGTTTTTTTTTATAACATCCATAATAACTTCATTTTATTTTCAAAATTTTAAGTTTTTTATGCTTTGATATATAATATTGTATTAGTTTTAGGTGTGCACCTCAGTGTTAGGCATTATGTAATTGACTAAGTGACCATCCCGATAAATCTCATACCTATCTGACACTATACATACTTATTACAGTATTATTGACTGTATCCCCTATGTTATACTTTTCATCCCTGTGACTATTTTTATAACTGACAACTTGCACATCTTAATTCCTTCTCCATTTGCACCCATTATCCAAACCCTTTGCTTTCTTTCCTTTTTAAAAAATTATATTCTTTATTGATTAAAGTAATACATATGTGTCCTTATTCCCTCATTACCTGCCCCCCCACTTGTGCCCTCACCCCCCTAGTGTCTGTGTACATTGGTTTTGCTTATATGCATGCATACAAGGCCTTTGGTTGATCTATCTCCCTTCCCAAGTGCATTTAAGGCTCCAGCTTGCCACTGAGTTTTATCTTTTGGTGAGCCCATTTTGATATGTATTCCTGCTATTCATTTATAAATGAACTTAGATTTTAATTTTGATTTCCTCTTTATATTATCATTTATTAAAAGTAAGGGTTTTCTTTGCATTTATTATTGGAAAGTTAACTTTTTATTGTCTTTCTTTGTTTTGCAGAAAGGGGTGCTTGTTTTTTTTTACTGTAGTTAGTTAGAAAGTCAAGACTGCAATTTCTCCTTTCAAAAAGTGAGCTTTTGTGGCCTTATATACTCAGTTGTTATGCATGTGAAGATGTAGCTGTATGTATATAAAACACAGGCTAATTTTGATTATCAAATATTCTGTATTCTTTATTTCAGAGTACTTCCTTTTGTTGATTTTTGAGAGAGCTTTATTTTCAGTGTCAAAATATAATTGCAAATTTATTTCTTACAAAATTCTAATAAGTTTACCTTTTTGTAAATGTTATGTTGTAAAATATATTATCATTTTAATTTTCGTTTTTCATCTTAAACTCCAGTATATTTTTTATCGGTTGAAAATAATTTCTTGAGGCTCCCACGGGAGGTTGGGGTTTTGTAGAAAACTTTATTAATGATGTAAATTTAAGGAGGTTCCCCTCCAATGTCTTATCTCTGTCCATTTTGCCATGGAAAATGTCCAGTTTTGTCTTCAGCAGGGTCAGAATTAAGGCCACTTCCCAGAATTTCTGCTCCATCTTCAAGTACAGTCCAATCCAGCATCTGGCTGGCTTAGCTTGTGTTCCCAGCTGCAGTCCATTGTGTGTGGGGTCTGCTCTGCCATGGGCCATGGGACTGCCTAAGGCCACGTGGCTATGGAGAGAGAAGGAGCCAGTGCACAGTTGAGTGCAGGTCATAGAGCAAGAGAGCAAGAGCAAGCAAGGAGGGAACTTTTAGCCTGCGGATTTTAACAGGAGCTTCTTCAAACTAACCAATTAACTTTTAAGATTTCATGCGCTTCTGAAGGGGTCCATCCCCGAAGCCAATAATCTTTTCCCCAGGCTAGACTGACAGGCCAGCACCTTCCCTACTCACCCGACTTCACTGTGCATATGCCCTTTTCCCCCTTTGTTCAATCCCTTCCCCCATGACCTGAGGGAATAGCCCAGTGATCCTTGGAGCAGGAAGCTGTAGCTTCCTAGTGGAGCTGCCCCGATGACCATGCGTATAATGTCTGACTTCACTTTGCTTTTTTTTTCTTTATTAATATTAACTAGTTAGTTATGACAACGTATTTACAATTGATAGGGCCAGTCTTGATATATTAGTGAAACTTTATGTTCAACCATTCAGTGCTATTTTATTTTATTTTATTTTTTTTATTTTATTTTATTTTATTTCTTTATTGATTATGGTATCACATTAATTGTCCTCATCCTCCCATCCCCATCCCAAACCCCTCCCCACGTATGCCCACCCCCTATTGTCCATGACCACTGGTTAGGCTTATATGCATGCACACAATTCCTTTGGTTGATCTCTCCCCATTTGCCCCCACCCTCCCCTACCTTCCCTCTGAGGTTTGGCAATCCTATCGCTGCTTCTCTGTCTCCAGATCTGTTTCTGTTCATCAATTTATGTTGTTCATTATTTCCCCTAGATCATGTGATACAAGGAATTCCCTTATAAGAACCGAAACTGAGACAAGCCATAATGGTTATGCTGAGAGGCAAATGAATCAGTCTGTAGTGAGTTCCTTTCTGGGCCAACGGTGCTATTTTAATATAGCTTTTGACCTTAATAAAGAGCATATTGCTGAAATTATTTTGTGTGCCCCAATGGGCTACTATTTTAAATAAGATATTTTAATTAATACACATTTATTATACTAAATAAAATATTTAATCTTTTACTTTTGCTCATTTTTTACTCTTTTCTGCATTAAGTTGGTTTTATTGTTTGTTTATTTGTTTTTTACCATTTCTTTTATAGTAATTATGCATTTTTTCTCCATATAGTGTATGTTTAAATACACTGTGGAAACTTAGAGTTTACAATTTTATGTTAACATTAAGTAATTTTCAAAATTATCTTTCCTGAATTAGAACCTGTGGTATATTTTATTTTCAATTTCCTTACACTTTCCTTCCCCTTCCTATATTTTGTTGAAATGATCAGCATTTATATATTCAGGTTGAAAAAAACAACAACACTCTCTTAAGAATTATTCCTGGAAATTACCTTAAGTGTCACAGCCTTATAACCTATTGTTTTTAGACCTATTGGTATGTTTTCTGGTTAAAATATTAACTGTCTTTTCTTAAGTAACATCTTCACTGTTTTTTAAGAGTTTTTTTTTTCTTTTGGAGCATATCCTCAAGTATTCCTTCCAAAAATTACCTATGGGATAATGCAGCCTGAGAATTTGTATTTGGAAATGTTACCTCAGTCTTCACATTAGCAAGATAATATAAATGTAGAAATCGAGGTTGAAAATCATGTTATCTCAGAACTTAGAATCTTCATGCATCCAAATTTTTCTGATGAAGAGAATGATGGCCGTCAGGTCCTCATTTCTGTGTGGATAATCTTTATTCACTGCAATGATCCAAATAGTAGCCCTTTATCACAAGTGTCACTGGGCTTTTCACATGTGGGTAGTAGATTGGTTAACTGTGATTTTTATTTAATCACAATTTAATTAATTTAAATTTAAATACCATATGTAGCTAATGACTATTGTATTAGTACAGATCCGCAATCATGCTTGTGCATCTAGTTGTTTCATTAATCTTTATTTATACTCAGTATGGACTTTCATTCTCAATGAGCCATCTTTTCTTTCATACCCTTCAGCCCTTTGTCTTTGTGCTGTTATGTAGGAGAATCCCTTATTTTGATCTTCAATTTTCAACTGCTAATGGTAATTATGTTCCTAATTTCCAAGAACTCTGCTCATTTACTTTTCAGAGCAGCCAGCTGCTTTTATTATAGGTAATATATTTTTAAGTATTTGAGATTTAAAAAATCTGTATATTAGTATATACATACGTACTTTTTTTTTCTTGTTTCCTCTGTTAACTTCTGTTTCCTTAGTGGTTACATCTGTTTGTTGAGTCAATGACTCCTTTTCCGTGCTATAGTTTATCTAGTTATTAAGTGATTCATGTATGTTTGCTCATATCTGTATCTGATGGTTTTGATTGAAAGATATTGATGGTGACACCTTATTTACCTAGCACAAATAAAAAGTCCCTATTGACCTAGCAGCAGATACAGGCTCTAATAAAAGGAGCCTCGGTTTCAGGGACTAGGCAAATAAAGAGAGATGGATAACTGAAAGGGATCCTCTTTAAAGTTAGTTCATTATTTCTCACGTGATACAGGAAACCAAAAGTTACCAGAGGTACTTAGAGTTTGCACTTTATCATGCTATAGTTAGAGCTTAATCTTAGAGGCAAAGTACACACACACACATACACACACTCTCTCTCTCTCTCTCTCTCTCTCTCTCTCTCTCTCTCTCTCTCTCTCTCTCTGATAAAAGCTACCTGACCAACAGACCCACACTCTACTGCTTTCCAGGCTTTATTACTACTTCTAATTTTGTGGTTAATTCAGGTTCTTCTGGAAAAATTTTAAAGGTTCTCTTTTTTCTCTATACATATTAGAGATTCTGTAGATCTGCTATTTTTTTTTAATAGTGGCTGCATTTAGATTTATAATTATTATATCTTCCAGGTGGATTAGTCCCTTAATATGATATGACTTTGTTTAGCTCTACTAATCCCTTTTGCCTTCAAGTTATTTTGGCTGATATCATTAAGGCTATACCAGTTTTCTTGGGTTAGTATTTATATGGTACATGACCACCTTTCTGTTGTAAGCACATATATAATTTTTTGACACCTAGCCTGAAAGTATTAATCTTTTACTGAAGTATTCTCTCTATTTGTTATTAACGTACTTATATATTTGGGTTTACATCTACCATCTTATTATTTGTTTACTATTTGACCTATCTGGTTGGGGTTTTAAGATGATTTTTGCTTTTCTTTGCTTTCTATTGGATTAATCAGGTTATTTTTGCCCAGTTTTTTTCCTATCACCTTCTCAGTTTTACATTTTTAAACATACTTTTAATGATTAAGTGATAAAAATATCTATTGATGGTTTATTACTGCCTAATAGTAATAATTATTTTTACCTGTCATAATAATGATGGAATCTTAGAAAAATTAGCTTCATTTATCACTTTGTGTTATTTTTGTCATGCATTGTAATTCTACATATGTTTTAAATTCCAGACATAATCATTATTGATTTGTACCATCTATATTCAATTGTATTTGCCCACATATTTATCTTTGTGTGTTCCTAAATGCTTTCTTCATTTCTATATTTTCCTCTATAATTATACTAGAGGCCTGATACACAAATTTGTGCACTAGTGGGGTCCCTTGGCCTGACCTATGGGATCAGGCCAAAAATGGCATTCCAAAATCCCCTGAGGGGTCCGTTGTGAGAGGGAACAGGCCAGGCTGAGGTACTCCACTGGTGCACAATCAGCCAGACCCAAGCAGCAAGCTAACCTACCAGTCAGAGCATATGCCCCTGGTGGTCAGTGCACATCATAGCAGCCGGTCAACTGTCTGCCCTTTAGGGGTCAATGCACTTGTAGTGAGCAGTTGAGTGGCCTTAACATACATTAGCATATTGCACTTTGATTGGTTGAATAGATGATCAGACACTTAGCATATTAGACTTTTATAATATAGGATTTTTTTTTTTTGCCTGAGAAACATTTTTAATATTTCCTTTAGTGCAATTGTATTGACAATGAATTGTTTAATTTTTTTGTTTTTCTGGATATGTCTTTATTTCGTTTTTATTTTGAGGTTCTTTTTCACTATTTGTAGAACACTAACTTGACAGTTTTTAGCACTTTTAAGGTATCATTCAATTATCTCTGGCTTAGATCATTTCTGTTGAGAAGTCATCAGTTTTCTCATTGGTGTTCCTTTGATGATTGTATCATTTTTTTTCTTCCCTTCTGACTGCTATTAAGGTTGATTTTATCTTTATTTCTTTTTTTAAATCTATTTTTCTATGATGTGTATTCAGTAATCCCTTTTTAGATAATTTTTATAATGTGCTTTAATGATTTTAAAAGAATTTATTGTACTTTTTGTTTGCTGAGCATTTTGAACATGTGAATTGGGTTTTTACTTTAGTTTACAAATTTTTGGTATTCTATCTTCAAATATTGTTTTTGTTCTAATATTTTTCTCTATTTTGATGCATCAATCACAGTATAAAACACCTAATGATCCACCACATAGTGAATTTAACCTCTCACAATTGACAAATCTTTATAGTGAATCAGATTATATTCATGTATATATCTATGTTTGGATATAATATATAATGTATAAATATGATTGACTCAGATTCTAATTACCTGATAAAACCTTCATTTCCTCTTTTCTTTGCTATCATTTTCTTTTCTTGTTTGTAGTAATCAGTTATGTTATCAGTCCTTCTAATACCAATGTCTGTATCACCTATGAATCTCTTCCTGATTTCTTCTTTTTCCTTTCTTGGTTTTTGGACACAGGACTCTGTCCCTTGTCATGCCTGAAATTATTTTAATAAATGAAGAACACTGAACATAAATACTGAAGAGGTCACAGGCATTGTGATCTTTAGTCAGGAAAGGATTATTTTTTTCTGAATTTGACAGAATTTAAGAATGAGCCATTTAGGCTAAATTGGAGTTTTTACTAATTAAACTGAAGCTCATTTTATCACTGGTTTTCCTTGTCTTTAGTCCAGAGGCCTCCATTGCTTGCAGTTAAGAGCTTGATGTATTTACTAGGTCCATTTACCATACAGGTATTTGTCTTCTTAGCACCAGTGACTACAGAATTTTTCATTTTGCTTATCAGAATTTGTCATATACCTCTTCAGTCTCTATCTTGTATACCTTCAGAATTTGGCACTTGCTTTAATGGGGAATCATTTCTGTCTTGAGGCTTCTTATGTATCCAACTTGACTCCATCTCACCTAACTGTAAAAATACCTACTGGTTTCTCTGTCCTCAGCCGTGGCCCTATGGCCAGTATAAGCCCATTTTCCCAATTTATCCTTACCAGAATCTCCACACGCTTCCAGGGAGAATGCAGGTGAAAATTCTTCATTACTCCTTTCCAAGAGTCTCCCTTTTCGTGATTTTAGCCTTGCTAGTCCTCATTATTTCTGATTTTGTGTGTATCTTTAAACAGATTATTTTTAAATTTGTTTTCCTTTTTTTTAAATAATTCTTCTCAGTAGGTAAATTGGTCAACCCAAAACAAATCTATCTGGAACAGAAATGCCTGGCAACCCATTATTATCTTATTGATGCCTTCCCAAATTCCTACCGGTGTACTGCTGTGCTGTCAGGATGACATTTTTCTGTCTTACCATGGCTTTTATAATGATTTCTTATAAGCCCATCTCAGCAATAATTTGAGAGGGAAGACAGGTTAACATGAACTTTCAGTTAGCCACCTTAAACTAGAAATGCCATACACTTTGAACCTTCTGCCCTATATTAGAATTATCTGTTTATGTCTGTCTCTACCACTATATTATACATTTAATAAATTTCATGTGCATGCTTGCCATAATACTTAGCATATGGAATTACACATAATAGCTTCTCATTATTTACCTATTAAGTAAATTATGCAATAAATGAATAAAAGATCTGATAATGTTCATGATCAATGGCTTTATTGGTATCTCTCACAATATCAGTAGTATTGCTTTTAAAAATCCAAAATATTATATGTAATACTAGAGAAGTAGAGACAAATATTTTATTGCTTTATAAAACCTGGTATATTCTGTGCTCTTAAACAGAACTTAAACAATAGTAACAAAATATTTCCCCAGCTTCTGGGATTTCTCAAAGAGAATTCTTTAAAAATGAAGAACTTTAATCATTTGGTCCCTTTAGATTTTATAGTAGTTTAAGAAATATATGTTTGAAATTCCTAATATATGTTTAGTTCTCTCCTAACACCTATATTTCCCATTAGAAAAGAAAAAGAATCATATGAAACAAAAATTAAAGAGAAATATTACCTAACGTAAAAGGCATATTTTTCAAACATTATATTTCCTTTTCTACATAATATACTCTCATTATGAAACCGTCATTGCATATTTTAGTCATAAACAAGGACAGCAAAAAGAAAATGAATGGCAATGTAAATGACTTTCTGAAAGTGAGATCTATTCTAATCCCAGAAAAAAATTAACTCTCTGAAATATTAATTGATCATGAGGAGGCCGGCCGTTAGGTGAACAGAGGAGCCAGGAGTGTTTCCCATTGGCCTGCAGCTCATTGTAAAGGCACCTGGGAACACTGGCTTTGAATTTAAATTTAAAGGTAAATAAAAATGGATCAGACTGTCAACTGGAAGAACTTCAACTGAGAATGCCAGGTTCCCGTGTCTTTGTAATTTAATCACAGAATAGGAAGAAATATAATTGTTCTGGGAAATAAAATTGCCATAATTCCTGGCCATTAGAAAGGGATTTCAAAAAGATTAGCCTCTGTTTCCTTCTCCCCTCTCTCAGAAATGAGTTAAAGGTATGGACCATGCTATGAGCCAATGACCAAATGGCCAGTTGTTTTGGCAGTATTCCAACTCTGTCAAAAGAATCTTAATCTGATGTCTTTTTCAGAACTGGTACAGGAGACAGCTCCACTATCCACAAACTTCTCATGATTTTGGTCTTCGCATTCTAGACTTCTCCTTTGACATTACTCCTGAGTATTTCATTTTCCATGAGGCTATTATTTATAAAGCTTGTTTGCAAGGAACAAAACAACTTATTCAGCACAGTTTCTTCAAACACTTTTATTACCAGATGCTTCCTATGGACACCTCTCTGGAGTGAGCCCAGTATGTGATGGGGTTAAACATGGAAGAAGACTGTCAAGCTCCAACTGGTACAGCAAATGCCAAAAACAATGACAGATTCAGTAGTTGTGCAGTACTGCAGTGCACAAAAACAAAAACAAAAAATGCTTGACCTTTGTTCATCTTCGAATTGTTTTCTGAAGTTGCTAGTACTGTACTTGGAATAGTATAAACTTAGAGGAATGGAAGCTCACCTTTTTCCCTTCCTTTGCATATCTTTTCATGATGATTACCCTTTCCCTTCTCTCCAGCATTTAACCCATCTCTATAGTTCACAATACTATTTTTTGAAATTTATTTTTAAATTATAATTTAAATATATATACTAGAGGCCTGATGCATGAAATTCGTGGAAGGGCCTTGGACTCGGCTCCTGCCCACCACCACCACCACGGCTGGGAGACTCTGCTGCCTCTGCCTTAGCCCCAGCCCACTGTGGCTTTGTCTGGAAGGAAGGACATCCAGAAGGATGTCCAGTCTAATTATCATATTATGCTTTTAATATATATATATTATTGTTGATAGTATTACAGATGTCTCCCATTTTCCCCTCCTTAACCCTCTTCCTCCCAGCCTCTACCTACCACCCTATTGCCAGTATCCATGGGTTATGCATATAAACATATAACTTCTTTGGCTTATGTCTTCTCATCCTTCCATCCCTACATTGAAGTATGTTAGTCTGTTCCATGCCCCCAATCTTTGAGTCTTATTTTGTTGGACAATTTATTTTGTTCATTATATTCCACAAATGAGGGAGATTATATAATATTTGTCTTTCTAAAAATGGCTTATTTTAATTAGCATAATATTCTCCAGTTCCAGCCACATTATCCTAAAGGATCAGATATCCCTCTTTTTTACAGCTGCATAGTATTCCCACAGCTTTTTTTACCCGTTCATCTACTGATGGGCACTTGGGCTGTTTCCAAATCTTAGCTATTATAAATAATGCTGCTGTGACATGCAGGTGCATATATTCTTTCTGATTGGTACTTCAGGGTTTTAGAATATATTCCCAGAAGTGGGATCTCTGGGTAAAATGGAATTTCCATTTTTAATTTTTAATTTTTTGAGGAAACTCCCTACTGTTTTCCATACTGGCTGCACCAATCTGCATTCCCACCAGCAGTGAACTAATGTCCCATTTTCTCTGCATCCTTATCAGCACTTGGTATTTGTTGAATTTTGAAGATAGCCATTCTGACTGATATCAGGTGATATCTCATAATGGTTTTAATTTGCATTTCTTGGATGATTAGTGACTGAGCATTTTTTCATATGTCTCTTGCCCATTTGTATGTCCTCTTTGGAGAAATGCCTATTCAGTTCTGCTCATTTTTTAATTGGATTTTTTTATCATCCTTTTGTTGATTCATGAGTACTTTATATATTTTGGATGTTAACCCCTTATCAGACATATCATTGGCAAATATCTTCTCCCATACAGGGGGTTCCCTTTTCATTTTGATGGTGGTTTCTTTTGCTGTGGGGAAGTTCCCAGCTTTTTCCAATGAATTAGTGGACATACAACTTCCATTTCCAGCACTATGTCTCAAGCAGTGGACTATAAAACTAAAGGGGGGGGCAAAATTTTTTAGAATCTGGTCTCAGAATCCTAAAATTGCTGTGGTTACAATTTCCGATAGTTTTTGGACAGAGTGAGATATAACCTTTTCCAAATATTCATGCATGAAGCTCATTAATAATTTTTTTTCTCTCAGTAACTGAAGATGGATCCTTTAATTTGAAGTGGCCTTAACACTAATGAGTCATGTCATTATTCTGGAATCTTTTAAGTTGGTTCCCTACCCCCCCCCCCCTCATTGACTCAGTGAGGTAGAAATTAAGGACAGCTCCCATTAGCTTTATATATTTCCTGAAGCATCTGCTCATGGTTACAAATTGATCCATCCTAAATATTTATTTGTCTATAAATGCCATGGAGTCAACATTTCACTTTAGACTTCTTTTTTTTTCTTCCCCAAACACAAGATTTCCTTTAAAAGTTCCATCAATAGCATCATTTGCAATTTAAATGCTTTAAAAATATGATCCTTCCTGCTGTGTTTTTGAATACTTCCTTCACATTTAATTGCTGCAGACACTTTAGTTCGTAATTAAACTTTATTGTTTATGACGTTGCAGTCATTAATAGATATGATAGGGAAAAAAGTGGCTAGTTCTAGAAAAATTTCTGACTGCTAATTATAGTCTTAATCTTAATACTTTTCATAACTGTAATGAAGTCATGGGGCTGAGAGGGAGATGGGTAGAAAGTGAAACACAAAACAAGTGCACAGTTCATGTTTTTGAGGATTTACTAGACATTTTGGAAGACAAGCTTGAATTGGACTTGAATTGAATTGGACCCCTTGATTTGTAGGGGAGATTAGCTTAGAAATAACATCCCCAAGATGAATATCCTCATTTTTCAAGGCTCCTTTCTCCAGCACATCCCCAGGTTTTGCACTGGTGACAGAGAGGAGCATATATTGCAGGGCACAAAGCTTGCCTGATCTCAGAGCCTTAAAAGACTTTTTATTGTGTGAGAAAGGAGACACTTGATGAATCTGATGGGTTTTGGTCATGGAAAGATTTGCTATGAACCTTTGCACCAAGGTTGAAATGCCCAAGAGTCTGACAAGCTTATTGCCCATTTCAGAGATTAAATAGTTGGGGAAAAATTTTCTCCCCTGCCAGTTGTAATTGTGTCTGTGAAATAAGTGTTCATTCTGCTTGAGCACTGTGGTTTAAATGCTTCCTTCTACATTTCCCCCCAGTGGATTGATTCTAAAAAGGTCAACTCAAATTTTCCTGTACCAGTGCAAATTAACCCATGAACTTGATAACACCTCTCCCCAGCCCCCAACATCCCTTGCCAAGTTCCGTGCCAATGAAAAATCCCTTTCTTATGGATTGTCTTTGTAGCTGGTTGGAGTGAGGGAAAGGAGCTGAAAAAATCTTCCAAGTTAATGATGTGGGTGTAATAAATGGGCAAAGGCTACTTTTGGTAACCTGGAGAGTGTGAAGCTGCCAGACTAGCACTCATCAGTAGGTAAAATGCTCAATTAGTTGTTGGGACTTCCGAGGCAGATTGGAGGGCCTCAATTGCCCCCACATAGAACAGGGTAAAGATAACACCCCAAGAAGAAGGAAGAGGGCACAAGCATAAAAAACATAGGCTCATGAGAGACCACTTATTCCCTGACATTGCCCAGAGTCAACATTGGGTATTACTCTGCTCACTGCTGGCCAGTAGCTAACCTTTTGGGTGATTTAGAGAACACTTCTGTTTCTAGCCGGGGTGGATAAAGATCATTGTGTGTGAACACAGACCACAACATATTCTCCTTTCCTAGGCAAACCTTATCTGGGTTTATCATTTTCAAAAGTCTCAACAGCATACCTCAAAATTGAATGTGAGAATATCAAAGAAACCTAGAGACAGTAATATTTATTTCTGAGCATTCCCCATATCTCTGCCACTGTGCTGAGCCTGTATGTGATTGCCTCCTTTTAGTCCTGTAACAATTCTGTGAGGTAGATTCTGGTTTTATCTTGTAGAAACTGATACTCAGGGAGATTGAACAACTTGCCTACAGTCACACAGTTAGTAATCAGTTTAATCAATTTGAACCCAGGTTTCCTGATTCTAGAATCTGAGCTCTTAACTATTGTCCTTTACTTCCTTCTCTTTAATCCTCAGTACCTTGAGAATGCAGGTTGAGCTGATGCTAGGAACAAGGTGATTCTTTACTAACCAGTAGTATGTACTGCATCTGGGCATGAATGAGGTCTGCTTCTTTATGCTTTTGTATTAATAGGAATACCTTCTCACTAAGTGTTGACTGTGGCTCCAAAGCATCCTAGGATGGTGTTTTTAGTCCAATTACCTTGTTTGGGTACCTTTCTCTCTCTACTTCCCTGAATTGTCAATAGTGATTAGCTTCCACGCCTGAGGAGAAGCAGGGGTAGTCCCAGGATATGAGTGAAAAAAAACAGTGGCCAAGAACATCTTTGCTCAGGTGACTGGTGGGATTAGCCAATATTACCTCCTCTCCCTAAATACAAGTGTTAACTAAATAGCCAGGAACATGAGGTAATCTATACTGAATATGATTATATTAGATGTTAATAGTAGGCAGGCCCTTTTTGGGAAAAGAAGAAGTTGGAGGGGGCAATAGAACTTGGAACATAACTATAAAAAATATGAAAATTTACAATTAGGAGCATATCTTAATCAATGGAAATAACCACTGATAAGGTCAAGTGAGTGGGGTACAGGTATTTGAAGTTGAAGATGCAGGTTGGTTGCTCTTTTATTACATTTCATTACTGTCAGAAGTGAGTGGTTATTTTTATATGGATATTGTGTCAAGGGCAGATCTCCACAAAGTCGGAAGATCTTCCTTTCATGTTCAAAGTCCATACGTTTCCATTATTCTTGGCTGCCTGTATTTCCTTGCTTGGTTTATCTGATTTTTCCCCCCTCCTTCCCTAGTCCATCAAATATTTAGATACCAGAAGGTCTAGAGATCTGAGACAGACTCAGCAACCTTCCCGTTCTTACATGCATGTTGTAGGGGTTAATGAACTAACACGTTCTAAAATGATTTTAAAAGGAAAAGTACTGTGTATGTGACAAGCATGATTAACTGGCAGCTAAGTTATTAGGCACGTGAATATTAGGCACCTTTTCTGAATTTCAGAAAAATGGATGTACATAGTCATTTTCAAAGGCACTATTATTTGAATGTTTTACAGGCACTTAAGGTTTAGCCCAATCCTAATTATCTGTACTTCTCTCATACCAGTCATATAGCCCGTACGAGTGGCATGTTTATGCAACTACAATCTTGTGCAGTTTCCAGTGCACCAATGAAAAGATATACAGTACAATGCAAAATATTAGTTGCCTTTCTTTCTACACACCATACTTCTGGCACAGGAAGTAGTGTAGCCTGGTGGTTGGGAGTGTAAACTCTGACCCAAACTTCTGGGGTCCAATCCCTCACTCCACTGCTGGTTAAACAACTTTGGGCAAATTGCTTTACCTCTTTGCATTAGTTTATTTATGTAAAGACTAGAAACAATAATAGTATCTATTTTATGGTTTAGACATCTAAGGTGCTCAGAAAAGCAGTTCCCAACATGCAGTAATTTATCCTTAAATGTTAACTAGTATCACTATAATTGTCACTATCCTGGCTTAAGCAGGTTCCACCCTTGGATGGAGAAATAATAATAGAATTGTTAATTTCCTAGGACTCACACCTGACGTTTGACAGTTTAGAATACCCACTTACTTTTGATATTAACCTATGGCTATTCAGCACTTGCTGTGTGCCTGGATCCTCAGAACAACTTGCTGGGATAGGTTACTAGAGTGGTAGTACTCATTTTTGCTCAGCAAGGTTTTGATCTCCCTTCTTCTTATTATTCACACTAGCCATCACCTTTCATCTGAGGTACAGGGGTGGATACAACCCCATGCCTGGGCAATCATGAACTTCTTTTTCATAGGAACCACCATAGCCAATCCTGGGGCCTCTCATGGCACACTAAAGAAGGCAAAGAACAAACAGCTTTGCCTCTAGGTTCATGATGTTAGAAGGGTGTGAAATCAGGGTTAAAAGCAACCAACTTCATTCCAAGTGAAAAAGGTGTGGCTGCAGTAGGAGAGAATGAAGCCACACAGAGTGAGCTGATCTGCTAGGTGGAAGAAGAAGGGAGTTCCAGTGGCTTTAATCCTACAATTTGAGGCCCAATTCCCCTCCTTTAATTTGGTCAAATGGCCCAATATTACTTCCAGCCATGTGAGCCAATAAACTTAATTTTTGTGTTTCTCTTAAAATAGTGTGAATTGGTTTCTTGTCTCTTGAAACTTAAAGAGTCTTTAAAAGACAAATGCTATAATTCACCCATTTTTATGGATAAGGTAATTGAGGCTCTGAGAAGTTAAATGAGTTGGTCATGAAAATCACATTACCAGTGATTTTCAGAGCTAGAACTTCACAGTCTATTTAATGGCACCAAATGCTATATTCCGTTTAAGAGAGCAAGGCCGAGAAACTTGGACCGAGAGCTGGTTATTTGTGAAAAGGACAGAAAAAATTTGGGGCGCCATCAGGTATGACTATCCATATAACGAATTCATTCACTGATTTATCAAATATTTGTTCAGTCACCAGGAAGCAATATAAGGCAAGCTGTCTGATAGAGGAGGCTATGGATCTGCAGGTAGCCCTGGCTCTTGTGAGTAGTCGCCTGTTCTCAGCTGCTGATGCCCTAGCAAAGGCTAGGACGCCACAGGGCCAGCCTACGTGTGTTTTCCGAGTTGCTATTCCAGTGAGTAAAACATGTGCAGAATATGTCAAACACTTGGGCCTCTGAGAAAATTGATTATAGATCTTGCCCCTTCCTTAAAAACCCAGCTTTTGTTTTTATTAGCCTGTGTAAATACAAAATAACTCCTGAATGCAAATATGGATGGCGTTTTATTTTTCTGACAAGCTTGGAAGCAGCCTGCGGCAGGGTGGCAGAGAATCAGTAAACATCACGTGCCTTACACCAGGAGTTCATCAACTCTGCACACTATTAATGGGCTTAGGCCATATGTTCCATAATAGCATGCTTCCTCACGTGGACTTGGGCTGCCTGGTCGTATGACAAAGCTGCCACGTCAGTTTCTTGATGTATAGAAACAGGCTCTGCTTAGCCAGCTGTAGAAATCTACCAAGG
Organism: Vespertilio murinus; assembly: GCA_963924515.1. Lineage (NCBI taxonomy): Eukaryota > Metazoa > Chordata > Mammalia > Chiroptera > Vespertilionidae > Vespertilio > Vespertilio murinus. The sequence continues at coordinate 53,286,320 of OZ004706.1, forward strand.
TCATTTCAGGAGTAATTTCCATTTTGTGTGCTTTTTTTCCCCCTCATTGACTGTAAGAGAATGTGATGTGCCTCATTACAATGTGATTCCAGGTGCATAACACAATAATGACCTTTATGCCAAAGACTGAAGTTCATGTAATTGATAAGATAGAATCCCGTCGATGTGGGGAGCCATTAGCTGGAGGCAGGAACCCTGTTAACTTCTTGACATGGCAGGTCAAAGGGTCAAGATGAAGGCCCAGGATACAGCCATGTCTGGACACAGATGAAAGAGGAGAAGAACAGTGCTGCCTGGAAGCATTGGGGGGCGCCGCCCTCCCTATGAGAATCTGTTAGGAGAAGGCCTGGCGGTCAAGGCGGTGATTAAGGGAGCAGCAGAGCCCAGCTCCAGAGCAATGGGCTGGAATGATGGGCCTCTCCAAGCACGCCCACTGGGATAACCATCACCCCTGTTTTGTCAGGTCCTCACTGATTTCCTCTGCTTTGCATCTAGCCCAAAATTATATGGTCTTTACAGAGGCATTGCTTCTTTTTCTCTCCCGAATTTTAGAATGTTGGCACTGAAGAATGACATCAGGGATTTGTTATGGAGACTTTACAACAACTTGGGAAACCTGAGGATTCCACTTTCAGCCACCCAGGGGTGGGGTTCCTGCCAAAACCTTGTCTGATTTCTGCACTTCATTGAAAATGGCCAAACAAATCAAATCCTTCCCCAGGTGATTATGGCTAGAGTATTGGTTACCATTATTTGAACACACATTTACAAATGGCACCTGGATACAAAAGCTGCTGCAGACCCCAGCACCCTTCCTAATGCAGCTTTGTTAGAGTTGCTTGTAGCCTGCACTTGCTAATCTTGCTCTTTCTTCTGATTTTACCCTGACGAGGAATGTCTTATTTCATGTCTCCTACACAAGCGACAAAATCCCAAACCTGATGCAGAGAAATGGGCACTGGAAGAGGAACGTGAAGAGTCACATGTTATCTGAAACCTGAGGGCGGGGGTCGGGGTAGGGGTGAGAGAGAGATGGGGTAGAGACAGAGAGAGAGAAAAAACAACCCGAATGAGAACACATTTGGTCCCCAAGAAGTGGGACCTTGAGGGTTTTAAGCAGAAGAAACAAAATGAATAAAATTGTAAATAAAATGGCTATCTGTTTGTTTACATCCCATCCCGGGAGTTATAAATAATCTCCATCTGACCATGGATTAATAGTGTTTTTTGTTTGTTTGTTTATTTTTAGGAGGAGCCTATTGTGTGTGCTTATCCAGGTTTGATTTTTAGAGATTTTAGCTCAAACAGGGACAAAGGCTCTTATGTGCCGCTAATGCTCATGGACGAATAATGTCTTTTTAAATTATTTCCAATTATGCTGTCATTTCAGGACCCCAGAGACTCTGCTTATTAGGGTGGCAGGAGAACGAAGAAATGAGTTAGGCACAGAGGTGGCAGGGGTTAATTTCATATTTGTCACAAGATCTTGCGTGATTTCCCTAAAAGACATTTAATTTCCACTGGGCATAATAACTTGCAGCTGCCGGAACATGCTGTATACTAGTGGCGAGTTCTTGTCTTCGGAAATTCGTGCAAGTCGTTATTTAAAAATAGAGATCCGGGTGCTACAGCTGGCTAATTAATCTACCACCAAGCAAAGCGAAGAAAGTGACCCACTTAACTGTTTTTCAGGAACCACGGCTGCACTGAAACAAACTTTCAGAAATGTTCTGCCCAAAGAACCAAAGTGACTCACCCCTGTGGCATGTTTGTGGTCTTCTCACGGTCTATGTTTCTCTTCTTTATCTCCCTTGCTTGCCCATGAGCCGCTATTTCAGGTCCTCACCAACATGCATTTGCATGTTCTCCACATGAATTCTTAGATGCTTCACCATCCGGGTCCTTCTTCCCAAGAATACGGACAGGCTCCCACTCATCTGTTTCTCATCACCAATCACCTGCTCGGGAAACCCCCTGAGTCTATGTTTCCTACCACATCAGCTCTCAGGCCTCTGCCTGATTTCTGAGGGTTCCCCTCAGAGATCCATGCCATGCATTTCCCCACATTTCCCCTGCTTTCTCCGCATGCACCTGCCTGTCCTGACATAATGGTCCATCCCTCTCACACCGTCTCCTCAACCAGATCACCTCTTCCATTCCTCTCTCAGCTTGAAAAGTTACACATCCTACAGAGCTCCACATGTCTGCTCCCAGGCCACCTTGAGTGTTTTCTTTGGACTTGATGGCAGAAAGTTGAGTTAATCAGATCACCATCCATTTTCATCATTGGTCTGTGAGGACCCAGATCTTACTTTTAGTCAATTAACTAATGCGTTTATTATATTTATTTCTCTCTGCATAGGCATGCATTCTATTATGTTTTATGTGCATCATTTTTATTGCATACATCTTTTACATGTGCATTTATTTTGATTTGCACAAGTGATGGGTATTAAATTTCACCTGTTTCTTACTTTATTCACTCAGCCCTATGCCTTTTTGAATCCATTCTCTAAATCTAGCCAGACAGACTCCATGGTAGGCAACCATTACTTTTACCTCTGTATTTTCTTTATGATGTACATACTTAGATTCATCCCACTGTTTAGATCTTCTCTTCTCTGAAATTCTTGGTATTCATTTAGCACTCAAATAGGCTCTTAATTATGATTTGTTTTGTATTTTCCTATGAGAGTTTCATGTTTTTCCCTCATATTTTATGTAAGTCTTTGGAGATCAGGGGCCACCTCTTGTCATTGCCCCTACTCCGCTCCACCCAACCCTACCTCTGCAGGCCTTCTTTGGAGCTAGGTGCATAATCAGTGCTCAATAAATCCTTGTTTATTTAGTGAATTGAGTAGCATGACTTCATAAAATATCGGTCTTTTCTCTGTTTCTACCCATATCCCCAGTATCTAAAATGGTGCCTGGCACAGTGTAGGTAACTAGGAAATATATTTGAAGCAAGTGGGTGTCTCATCTTTCACATAAGAAAATACACATGGAGCAGAAGGATATTACAGGGTTCAAGATACTATGTTCTAGTTTCCAACTAGGTGTGTGACACATGGCATGCCAGATAGATTCTCTAGGTCTTGGTTAAACTCAATGATTTCTCAGATCCTTGTCTCTTCTAACTTGCTCAAGTTCTTCTGTGGCTTCACTAACAATTTTCAACATGAAGTAAGGAAGTCTTCAACATGAAATTATCTCCACACAATAGAGAGTAATCATGCTCAAGTCAGTAGAGCATGGAACAGGAAGTATTGGGTAGAGGTGAGAGCATATTCAGTGGGTTCTGATCTTAAGCTCCCAGAATGATTTGAGACAAAATGAGTGTTACCTATTCTTAGAAGAGTGTCTGGCACATAATAAGTGCTGTGTAAGTGTTTAGTATTACTTTTATAAATTTAAGAAAATCTACTAGTCTTTGTGACAAGCTCTTGTCTGGCACTTGGAAGTCTGTTCTTCATGCTGATATGCAAACAAAGAAATCTAGTATCACTGCTGAAATTAATAGTTTTCTTTTATAAAACAAATAGGGGCCTAGTGCACAAATCTGTGCACCTTGAAAGGAACTGTGGACAGAGAGGCTGCAGTGAGCACAGGGGTGGGTCTTGGCCTACGCTCTGCACCCCCCCCCGGGTCCCTTCCACCACAACCTCCAGTCCCCTGTCAGCTGGTAGCCTCACTCCCACCGCCACCACTCCCACATGCTGACGGTGCCAGCTCTGCTTGCACCCACTGATGTCATGGAAAGATTGGGTCCAATGCCAGCAGCAGGGCAAGTGTGGCCAGTGCCATCAGCAAGGGACAAGCAATAGCTGTCCTGATCACCCCTGAGGAGCAGGGGGAAATAGAGAAACTCTCAGGGGCTATTAGGGCTGGCAGCCGCTGCTCATACCTACTGATTGTGCCAAACAATCAGGATCTGTGCTGAACCAGCAGAAAATGCAAGCAGTGGCTCTGGTGCTGGAAGTGGGTGTGAGCGGGGCCATTGTTGGCAGTGGGTTTGGGCAGGGCCGATGCCAGCAGCAGGTGCCAGCACCCATGGGGACTGTGGCACACGGGAGCAAGGAATTTTTAATAACCACCAGAGACTCACCCTGATGGCAGCAACCAGTTCCCTGTCCCCACTCACCTGCTCCGCCATTCCACCCTGGCTGATGCTCACCATGTTCCATGCTCTGCCACCTGCTGCTGAGGCCTGCCATGGTCCCATGTTCCGTGCGCACCTTCTGGTGGTCAGTACATGTCATAGCAACAGGTTGTTTGGTTGTTCCACTATTCCTTCTATTTGCATATTAGCCTTTTATTACATAGGATAATCACCAGACAATAGTCTGATTTTTTTTAGGCCCAAACAGTTGTAATGGGCAAGTTCTGATTTTCAAGGCTTTTGTAAAGTGAAGCAAAGAAATATTATCTTTCAGGGTCATGTAGCAGCCAGTAAAGATGTTGTGACAAGTGTTCTGTACTTGCTATCTATATAAAAAAAAACACACCACACGTTATACAATTTTTTTCTATTGAGCAGTCACTTAGAAATGGAAACAATATGAATGCATTAATATCTTAGGCAGATAATATTTTCCCATTAGTAGGGAAGTAGTAATTAAATAATACACTTTGCTTTCTCTTATCTATAGGGAAGTGAATGCAAATATTGGACAAACCATTATTAAAATTCTGAACAGCACTTAAAGCCTGAGCTCGTGTGTTGCTGTAAGGCTTCTTTTTCTCTAGGTCGAGAAGTAAAGCTATTTGTCTTAAAGAAATGACAGAAAAGGTATTGGTGATGGGTTACAGCTTTTACCACTTAACTATACTTGTTTCATAAGCAAAAATAGCATTTGATAACTGTCTTATTCTATTGGCCAAAAAAAAGTCTTAAACAGCATTTTAGTTTAATGCTCTTACATTTATACTCCAATATGTGAATTTACCTGCCACCTAAAGTTAAAAACAATCAGATAAAAATACAAAATAAGAACTGGAAACTGCATATGGACAAGAAATTTGGGGGCCAAGGAAGGATTACCACTTCTACTCAATAGGTTGGAGAAATAGGGAGGCAAAATGTTCATTTAGCAACAACAACATGGGGAAATGACTGAGTTATTCGTTTTAGAGCTCGGAAACACTGATTAAACTCTAAGACTCACATGGTAAATGGGAATTTTTTTAAACAGAACACCTTGGTTTTGGTTTTGGTTGTTACTCATGAACTTAATTTGGGAGTCCCATAGTTTCCATTAAAGGAAAGATGGGCTGTGTGTTCTGTGAACAACTTTCTGTGTGTTCTCAGATAGTTCTTAGCTAAAACTATCTCTCATTTTCATGTGGTTTATATTGAAATAAATATGCATGCTGACTAGCTAGGGAGGATTGCCCTGAAGGTTAAAGGAGATAATATATGGAAAGGCAATCTGACAAATATAAAGTCTTATACACATTGGTTTCAGTTTGTTTTGCATTCAGTAAAAATCAGGAACATGCTCTAGCTGGTTTGGCTTAGGAGATGGAGCCTTGGCTTGCAGATTGAAGGGTCCCAGGTTTGATTCTGGCCAAGGTCACATGCCCCGATTGAGGGCTCGGGCCACACAGGAGGCAGCCAATCGATGAGTCTCTCTCATCATTGATGTTTCTGTCTCTCCCTCTTCCTTCTGCTCAGAAGTCAATAAAGATATGGAAAAAAAATCAGAATCATGCCTACTTTGTGCCAGGAATTGCTTTAGGCACTGAGTATTCAGAGAAATAATAATACCGATCTTTGCCCTTGGAGTTTATAAACACATTGGGGAAATAGGCATATTTTCAGAGAATGTAGTGTGGTAAGTGCAATGATTGGGATATGCCAAGTGCTTGGGAATATAGAAAGGAATTCCTGGCGGTTTTTAAAGTCAGGGAGGGGTGAGGAAGTTAGAGAGAGGAGAGGAAAGGAGCCCCAGGGAGAGAAAGTTGCATGAATGTAGCCTTGAGGTGAAAAATACTTCAGTGGATTCCAAACCAGCGAAGGGATCTGTATAACTAGAGCTTAACATAGCAAGCAGAGAACAGCAAAAGATGAGTCCCAGGAGGTCAGATTACAAAAGGCATGTCTATTACATTAAAGATTCATATGTCATCCTGTTAATGATAGCAATCCAGTGATGTCAGACCTAATGTGGTCACTCTGGGGGTGTATGGAGGGTGGATGTGAGGGTCAGGGAGGAGGATATTGCTGTGCACAAATGAAAGATAGTGAGAGTGGGTGAGAACTGAATAGAACTGAGAGGACAAATATGAAAAACAGTGAAGAAAAGAAATGTAAGTTGATTAATTTTATTAGAGTTGGTGAGAATGATCCTCAAACTTACAGTTTGAATGATTAAGTGGCTTGTAATACAATTTACAGGATGGGGAAAAAGAAGATTTTCAGTTATGAATATATAAAACAGAGTTTTTCTTGTATTATTTTTATTGATTATTGTATTATTTTCCATAAGAACAACTGTAAACCTACTTTTGTCCCACCTTGTCTATACCAAACATTGAATAAGAATCAGATAATGAGGATAAAATATATGTTCATTTTTTGGCAGTGTTTTTCTTAAGGTTTCTATAAGACATTTGAGTAGAGGTATCAGAGGGCCCTGATTGGGAATAACAGCTAGGGGTGGGAAATTCAGATTTGTAAGTGATAAGCATTATGTATAAGTTGTAGTTAATGCCGTCAAAGAAGCGAGGCAAGGACAAAAGCCTGGGAACACCGGCTTTTAGAGGGTGGGCCAAAGAGAACACCAAGAAGGACACCTGGAGGGGACAGAGCGATGGTAGAAAGGGACACAGTTCAGCATCAGGTCACAGAGACTGGAGGAACAGAGGTTCAGGAAGGTGGTGGGACCCAAAGTGAAACCCAAGCAATAAAACCCAGGATAGGGACTTACAAAGAACCCCCCAAAATTGGAAAGCCAAGACTTTTGGTGCCTTTATCAGAGCAGTCTCACTGCAGGGGTGGCAGCAGAAACCCACCTGCAGTGAGTTGAGTGAATGTGGGGAGACTGAGCACAGAATTTTTCTTGCCAGAGACTTTTGGATGGGAGGGGGAGGCATAGGACAGAAGCTAGAGATGTAGGGTCAGGAGCAGATTGTTTTAAGAGAGGAGAAATGTAAGGTTGGAGGCTGAAGAGAAGGAACCAACAGTGGGAACGATAGGTAGTATGTATAACATTTCTTGATGTAGCCAGTTCCAAAAATGGGAGAGGTGGAGGAGGTGGCATTTATAGGAAGGGGTGGCTTTAAGCAGAAACGACTTAAATTCTTAAATCTCTGAGATTGGAAGGATGAATGGATGGAAGAGAGTGGGTGATGGGGCATGGAGAGGGAGAAATGGATTGCTTCATGGCTTTGGGACAAAGGTATTTAGCATTTACTCATTGCCCAAAATGCCAGGCATAGGTGAAATTGTCTTCTCAAGCCCCTCAACATTCTCAGAGTTGCTTTATAGCACCCTCCTCAGGACCCTTGCTCCTCATTTCCATGCTGTTCTTCCCCCACCTCCACGAGTAAGCTTTGATCCAGTGGCTCTGGATTCCCCATATACATACTCTCTTTCTCTTAAAATACCCATTGGTTGTCTGAATTCAAGTATATTATAAACGATTTCATTCAAAGATACAAATATCTGATTTCCTGCTACTGGCCCAGCCTTCCCAGGAGCATTGCCTTTCAGATGGACAGCCTGGCTTTTCAGCAGCCTTGCCCTACTGGACCTGTCCCCTCTATTCAACCCAGTCTCCCCACACCCCATCAGCCCACATCCTCCGCTCTAGTCACACTTTTCCAGGAAATGAAGCACATGGTATACAAACCTAATGGTTGGAAGAGTAATTAGGACAGGTAGATTTTTGGAGGCATCCCCCTTGTCAGACCCGACAGAGGCAGGCCAAGGCAGTGCTGTGTAAAACAGTGCTGCTGCTTCTGGTATGGTATATCTCAATACACGTTACCTCCATTCCTTGAGAATTTTAAGCTACAGACTAGGAGTACTATTCACCCGTCTGTCTTACTAGAAAGTTAGGACAATTCGAATTAGTGCTGCATTTTTAAAATCAGGCTTTACTGCTGTTTGCTCATTAATGTTACAATCACAGAAGCAAAGCTGTATCTTTTTTCCCCCTAAAAAATAGTGTTTTCCATTGTGTCTAAACAATCTCCAAATGAAAACAATGAAAAAATACTCACAAGAGCTCCTTGGGCTCAGCATCATACGTAGATGCCTAAACCCCAGATGTACTGGCCGTGCCCATGCAGAGAGGATGGCTGTGATCATAATAAAAATACCCACAGAGGCTCTGATCTCTTCTGAGATCAGAAGAGGATTTCCCTTAAGTGTAGTCCTACAAAGGGTGGTCACCTTTTTATTTTACCAAGAGCATGTACAACTTTATGGGCAGGGGCACTGGTTTTAGAGTCGAACTGATTTTCTCCCTGATTACCAGTTACAAAATGTAAAACACATCTCCTAGCTTTATTGTGAAGAATCAGTGTGAAAATGAATTTAAAGGATTTAGCCTCATTGCTGGTACATAGTAAGTTTTCAATAAATGGAGGCTGCTACTGAATTATAACGATCAATAATGCATGCTCTGATTTAAGAGAAGGCCTGGTTCCTCTAGGTCCAGGCAGAGGTGGGGGCTGCTTTCTCATCCAGCCTCAGCTACAGGGCTATTAAAAGGTGAGTTTCCTTTACAAACAGGCGCACGTGCTTGCTTTACTCTCATCACTGCTCCCTACTCTTTTTAGCCAATTAATGTGATCAGTCACTTAGGGTAATTGTTTCCCTAAGAACCAAATGTGCTTACATTCAGTGGCATCCACTGTAATACAATTAATTTTTTTCTAATAATATTCATCTAGTAGATAGGCACAGTATAAATGAGAGCAATAATGATAAGCTACCTCCTGTTTGCTCATTTTGAAAAGACTCATTAGGGACAGTGGTCCTCAATGTTAATGAAATGATACAATCTAATTAGAGAATTGCAGTTACACACACCAGTACTAGAAGGCGAGGAATTGCTACCTGACAGGTAATATCCCTGTCTGCACCTTGCTCTTGCCCTCGCTTAGGATGCTTCCAGCTTGGTCCGGATCCCATCCTTTCCTGGGGTCCCTTTTGGAATTTAGCTGTCTTCTCAACGCCTGTAAAAGCAGAAGCTATAAATAGCTTGCTTTTCAGTAGAACAACTCATGCCTGGAAAAGTTGATAATGATTTCAGAATTTCTTTAATTGAGTTTTTAATTAGAACACAGATAGCGACTATCCCATTCATATGTAATTCTGACAAAGAGGACAAGCAATTTCATATTCTTTGGAGATGATCTGACAAGTGTGGACGCCTACGGTTCAGTACCAACTGCCTCATTTTTGGACAGGGGTACCTGGCAACCACTCACTTGGGAAGATCAGGAATTGGAGCATCTGAATCTTAATAAATTATTTGATAGAATAATCCAAGTGCTATAATGCAAGCTGCCGCTGAGAATGTAAATCTGATTGGCTGGCTTAGAATCTTGCTTTTCTACTTTCTGTGCACATATTGTGAATTGGGATACAGTACAGCCAGTTGGCGTATGAACAAGGTCTTGCCGTAATTATTATTTTTTTCTACCTTTAGACTTTATCAAGCAGTACTTCAGGTAAATTATTCAAATAATTTTTTATAAAATGCAAAGCTTAAGTTTGAGGTAAGTACCTTGTTCCTTTACTCTTTTTATTCTTTGATACTTGCCTAAGAGTTTCAGAACTTCAGAACTAGAATTAGACCAAAGAAACTGCTTCATCTCAAATAGCAGAGAATGAGCCCAACATTAATCTGTTCCTACCAGCACTTTCAGTAGCTTCCAAAGGCCAAATACATAGGTCATTAAAATATCCAGAGGCCCAAGCTGATGTGTCTTTTGCAACCTCAGAATAATAATTTTCAGAACTTTGGATTTCAGAGACCAGGGAAAAAATTCTCCTTAAGTGTAGTCCTACAAAGGGTGGTCACCATTTTATTTTACCAAGTAAAGATATTTCAATATATTTTTCCTTTTTATTTATTTTTTAATTTGTGAATATTTATTGAGCACATACTGTCTGCAGATATTAAAGTGTGCCCTGCAATGACAAACATAGCTAGGTTGCTAGGTTCATTCTAAGCCCTCAAGTATCATATAGTCTGGTGAGGGGACAGTTATTAATCAATTACACTAATATATAGAAAGTTGACATTGAGATAGGTTCCATGAAGGAAATGAACATGGTTCTCTGAGGGCATGTAACTCATTAATTTGTTATGGAGGGAGAGGGTCAGAGAATTCTCTTTAAAATTAATGCTTGGATTTCAGAGGTTTTAGACTATTTGGGTTTTGTAGGTCATGGTAAGGATTTTGAAATGTATGCCAAGAGTAATAGAAAGTCATTAAAGAATTCTAAGCAGCATTTATGTTTTTTAAAAGACTCCTCTAGATGCTATTGGAAGGAAGCAGGAATGGAAAGAGTGAGATCAGCTTGGACAGAATTTCAGGGGTGTGGATCTGACTAGTGTGGAGAGTAGTTGAATTTGCAGAATATTTTGTATCTAAAATTACTGAGACTTACTGATAGGTGAGGCTAAGGAGAGGAAGAAAGGATTAAGGTATAAGGATGACTTCTATATTCCTGGCTTGAGCAACTTGCCATTTAACATACCATTACTGAGATAAAAAGACCGGGAGAGGGAAAGGTTAAGGCAGGAAGAAATAATCAGGGATCCTGTTTTGTGCTTGTTAAATTTACAATCCAGAAGCTTAGAGGAGTATTTTGCTACTAGATATATGCACTTAGGAGATATCAGCATATCAATGATATAGTCATGGGAGGAGATAAGGTTTCACAGCAATAAGCATTATGAAATTCAGAACATTTTGAGACTGATACAAGAGGGGAAATCTTCAGAGCATATTTCTTAAAAAAAAAAAAAAAAGATGGCATTTTAACACCCACAAAATGCTGCATTTTTTCTCCACTGTTTTTATCATTCTCATTTTGCTATGGAGCAGTGAGACCTCTGTAACCCACTGCTACAGTTTCTGCATCTGCCTTGGGCAAAAATGACCTCATTTTCATAACAGAAGGTGTTATCCACGCCCATTGTCTCTGGACCTCTTAGTAGACTGTCCAAACAAAAGACACATCTATGGGTTCTGGATCAAAGTACAAGATGGAAACTCACAGAGTAACGTAAGGTCCTACAAGAGGTAATCAGTTTCCCCCTGTCCTGAAACACAACATCAGTTGCCTCCCATGTACTTTAAATTGCAAAGAACTAACATTTTAATAATATCGAGTTTTTCAATTCATGAACACAGACATCTCTTCATTTGTTCAGATCTTCTAAGTTGGAAGACTGACTGCATTGAAAACCATTTGTGTACTTCAGGGTCAGTTAACATTGCCTAGCTATCTCCTCCTCCCACCCATCATAGTTTTGGCATCCATCACAGTATTCTTTTCTAGTATTCTTACCTGGGGAAGGTTCCTGAATTATCCTATCAGAGGGCCCCGGGCAGCCCCCATCAACCAGATTGGAATGTGGGAGATAAATACCCTGCTACTACTTGCAATTATAACCATTTTATCATTATACTTATAACTATGATTGTTTATGTCATGCATAGCACTAAGCATCATCCATATCTCATCTCATGTAAACCCCACCAACAACTTAGAGAGTTGGAGCATTTTATAGATGAAGTTACAGAGGCTGAAAGATTGACATCCCAAGATTATATTTCATAATCATTTTTACATTATGTTGTAATCATATGCCCTTACATGCTAGAAGGGAAACCCACTGGGACTCTATACTTTTCCTATTTGAAATCTCAGCACCTAACCATGCTGGGCACATTTAAAGTACTTATTAAATGTTGAAGATCATATAGTGATAGAGACCTTTTGAAGGGCAATGAGTGTTTCTTACAGGATTGGGAATCTCTCACACTACCTAGCCTAATACTCAAATAAATATTTGGAAGGTCGAGTGTGTGGGTTTTAACGTGGCTGAGAAACTCCTGTAAACTCGGTGCGGCTGGTGGATGGATTCCTAATGAAGGAGGATTAAGAAGATGCGCTGCCTGATAATGCTGCTTCTGCATCTGTGGGCCTGACTCTTACTTAAGCATTCTTATTCATGACCTGATGGAAAGAAAGAAGCCGCTCATTTTTGGAATCCACTAATGATTCCAATTTGGAAAGCACTGCGAGCAGCTCAGGCAACAGAAATAAAATGCAAACGACCTCTGAGACTCGAGGTATGTAAGTTGGGAATAATAACTTTGTGCGCATTTGAGAAAGGCAAGGCAGTGAGTACACCTGCGGGGAGGGAATGCAAACACGGAGCTGTTCTCTGGGAGGCAGGCGCCAGCGCGCAGCGATGCCGAAGTAGGCCCAGGGGGGCACCGTGGTCTGCAAATTAAATTCAGGCCAGCCAGGCAGCCTGGCAGGATGAAAGGGAAGTCCGTGCTGAGGCTGCCTGCGCAGAAGGGCGCGGAATAACGGTGCCTCCGCGGACATTTCTAGCTGAGCAGCACCTGGCGCCACACGTTGCGCTCCCACCACCTCATTAGGAGGGAAGCTCAGGCAATTTGGCAGGAGTACAGAGAATAGCAACAAGAGTGAATGAATTCAGGAGCCTGAAGAAAGGACACGGATTGAAGATGAAAAGGATTAGAAGCTATAGTTTAGCTGCAGAACGCTGAGGGGAAGAGGATGGAGAGGCCCGGAAACTATTAATAAATATCCAGCTTTACTCTAAAATAGCCCTGCGGAAAACCTGCAGAATCCCCATCAAATTAAGACTGTTCATATCCGAAAATAAACATTTTCTTCCAAGCGATGGGCTTCATGCCTGAACCAGCACTCTGCCTACCCAGGTGCTCAGTAAATACTACCTAATCAAGTGGCCGCCCTTTGCCAAAAGACTGTGGGATCCAGGACACAGGCCAATAGGAAGCACATTAGAAAATCAGCCAAGCCTTTCCTCAGTGCCCAGTGAGGACAGGATTAAAGGAATTAGATTTTTTGTTGTGTTGTGTACGTCAAACTCTTTCAACAACGGAGTCGCCCCTTCCCATTCAGATAAACAGAACACAAAATAGAAACCTTTGTAGCCCAGAGAATGCCCAAGACACGGTTGGCTAGGCTCTGGCTAAATCCTATCGCTGTAATTTACTTTATGTCAAGGGGACTGGTGAGATGCTCCTTTCTCCTCCAGTGGGCAGTGGGGGAAGAGGCAGCGACAGCTGTGCCTCCAGACGAAAGGTGGACTTGGTGAACTTCACTTTGGAAAGACCAGACACACAGATGTCCAGGTAGATGGACTTGAGGTTAATTCTCTGTTTTATAGAACAGAGTCTCTGAAAACAGCAGTTGCCCTGGGTGCAATTGCATTCATCTTTGTTTGCAGATCATAAAACTGCACTGTTCTTAACCTGCTGCCCGAGGACAGTCAGGTGGGCATTCTGGTTCCAGCAGTCACCCTGATGTTACCCAGCTCCAGGCTCCATGTTCCTGCTCTTGCCTTCGTCTTGCTGGTCATAACCACGACCCTGAATTTGGGTTTACTCAGCTAGTATGTGTTTTTATATTCTACCTATGAATATACATTTCCATGAGCAAAGGGTGTTATTTTGCACATTTTCTAGTTGTATATAAATATTATATTTCATAAAATCACTACAAAAATTATATATGATTAATAAAAGTGTCATATTTCAATTGTTTTCATACATCTTGTTATTGATTTTAACCATATTTTTGCATGTGATTGTGTAGTGTTTTATTGTATAAATAAGCAATAACAGATTAGATGTACATTTTTCTCTTGATAAACATTTTGACTGTTTACAGTATTTTTCTCATACAAATAATACTACCTATAATTAACATTCTTCTACATGTTTCTTTGTCACATGTGTGAGGGTTTCTTAGTCTAAGATATATATATATTTATAAAGTTTATATATATATATTTATAAAGTTTATATATATATATATTTATAAAGTTTATATATATATAAAGTTACAGGGTAAAGGAGGCATATTTCTTTAACTTTCTTTGATTTAACCCAAGTGTTCTAAAAATGTTTGTATCAGTTGAAACTCCCACAGACATTGGATGAGATAAACTATTTCTGTATTCAACACTGGTTATAAAACTCTGATTTTTCTTAATCTATTGGTATGAAATGGTATCAATTTATTTTATTTTATATTTCCCTGACAATAGGTAAGGTTAAGAATCTTACATAAGTATGTTGACCAGTCAGGTTTCCTTTTACAAAAATAGCCTATTCAAAAATAGCCATTGCCCCTTTTAGGGGAAATAGGAGTTGTCTCTGTCTTATTGCTTTGTAAAGCTGTTTATATATTGTGGATAGGAATTCTTTCTTAGTAACACACAATGCAAATGTTTTTTCTACACTGTTGCTTAACTATTCATCCTATCTAATAAAGAGGGAATATGCTAATCAACCCTCACACTGTCGCAAAGATGGCAGCACTCACAGCCAATAAGGAGGAAATATGCGAATTAATTGCCCTGCCCTCAAAGATGGTGGTACCCACAGCCAATAAGGAGAAAATATGCTAATTGACTGTCACACCCTCAAAGATGGCAGCACCCATAGCCACAAGATGGCAGTACTTGTTCCCTCAGTCCTGCTGAGGCAGCAGGGGCACAGCAAGGTTAGGTGGGTCCAGCTGCTCTGTGCACCCAGCTGTTCCATGCACCTGCCTCGGGAGTTCTCCAATCCCCTTAGCCCCCCAGAGGCCACGGGCTGGCCCAAGGCACAGGCACCTCTCAGATGGCAGCTGCCTAGCCGCCCAGGTCTACCCAAGTTCAGGTAACCAGGGCTGGCTGACGCTTGTACTACCAGCAGTGGCAATAGCAGAGGTGTGATGGGGCATCACCTTTCCCTGATCACTGGGTCGCATCCCACCCCTGAGGGCTCCCAGACTGTGAGAGGGGGCAGGCCAGGCTAAGGGACCCCCTCCTACAGTGCATGAATTTTCATGCAGCAGGCCATTAGTGCTTATAATGTTGCTTTGTTAATAAGAGTATTAAAATTTAATATAGTAAAATCTATCAACCTATGACTTTGTGGTTTGTGCTTCTATGTGTTATATAAGAAATCCTTCTCTACATTCAAAACTTGGAATATATCTTCCCATATTTTCTTACAAAATCTTTTAACAATTTTGCCTTCCACAAGTAGTCCAGCTGGAATTATTTTTATCTAACATAAAAGAATCTTGTTTTATTTTATTTTTTCCATATGAATAACTCTCAATCACAGCCACATTATTGAATGCTACATTTTTAGGTCATTAATTGATATTTCCATATATGTATAGGTCACTTTCTGAGTTCTATATTATGTTTCAGTGATCTGGTTTTCTATCCCTATGTCAATATGATACCTTGTGTATTATCATAGATCCAGCGAAATTATGCATAGGGTTATATACATGAGCTCTGGAGACACACTGCTTGGGTGTGATCCTAACTCTGCCATTTCCTAGTGTGGCACTTTCAGAGAGACCCTCAATTTCTTTCTAATCTGTAAAAAAAATGACAATGATGAATTCATAATGAATTTAAAGTTTTTGCCTGGCATATAAATGTTCAATAAATGTTAGCTGCTATTGCTTTATTTTTAGTATCAGTATTATTATTACTAACTATGATATCTGATAGGTTAGGACACTTCTACTTTTCCTCCCCCCAAAATAGTGTTAACTATTGTTGACCTTTTGCTCTTTCAAATGGATGTCAAGATGGACTTATAATGTCTCATGAAAAAGCCTATTGAAATTCCAGTGTCATCGCCTTGATACATGTATTCAGTTGAGCTTTCTTATTCATCAAGTTGATATACCTCTGTCTATTCAGTTGTTTTATGTCAATTGGAAAGTAATTTTATAATTAATTCCACAAAGATCAATGTGTATTTGTGAGATTTATTCTTAGCCACATTCTAGTAGGTTGATATTATAAATGAGGTATTTTTCTATACCATTACTAGAGGCCTGGTGCATGAATCTGTGGACTTTGGGGAGAACCCTCAGCCCAGCCTTCACCCTCTCACAGTCTGGGACCCCTCAAGGGATGTCCAACTGATGGGTTAGGCCCATTTCCCGCAGAATAGGCCTAAGCCATCAGTTGGACATCCTCATTGCTTCCACAGAGGAGGGAGAGGCTCCCACCACCACCACTGCACTTGCCAGCCATGAGCCCAGTTTCTGAATGAGTGGTGCTCCTTCTGTGTAAGTGCACTGACCATCAGGGGGCAGCTCCTGCATTGAGCATCTGCCCCCTGGTGGTCAGTGCACATCATAATGATGGGTCCTTCTGCTGTTTTGTCAATTTGCATATTAGCTTTTTATTATATAGGATTACTGCTATATAAAAATACTATTATTTTTATGCTGACCCATATGTTGACCTGGCTGAACAATTAATAATTCTAGTGGTCTATAGATTATCACAGATTATTTATGTAAACAGACTGATAATTTATACAAAATGTTCTATCTTTACAATATGTACCTCAATTTGTCTCTATCTTTACAATATGTACCTCATTTTATTTTTATTTTCCTATTAAAGAGGAATAATACTAGCAGGAATCCTTGTCTTATGCTAACTCTAATGGTAACAGTATCAAGTTTCATTAAGTTTGATCCTTGCTATAAATTTTTGATAGATAATAATTATCAAATTTAAGAAGTTCCCTTTTTATTTCTAATTTACTGAGAGTTTAAAAATAAGTGAATATTAAAATTCATTACTTTTTTTTACATTGAGTTTATCATGGACTGTTTATTTTTTACTCTGTTAATATTGTATAATGTACTCAGATTTTCTAATGTTGAAACATCATTTCATTCCTAATATTTTAAAGAAACACTTGGGTTTTCCCCTAAAGGATAAGTACCTTAAGGTTTTTAAGCAATTAGTTGTTAATTTTTCTTTACCTAAATTATCCTTTTTGGGGTCTTGATATTGTTATATTGTCAGTTAGCTAGCTAAATACAAGATGCCTCAACAAGCAAGTTAATTAGGAATCTTTATTATGTGTGGACTCAGAGCAGAATATCTCTGTCAAATTCTGAGCAAAAACATGGAGGAACCTTTCTCTATTTATATGCTTCCAGTTCTTTGTCTCCCAAATATGGGTTTTCTGGACCTTCTGCAAACTTGATAAAGAGCTTTGTGTAAGTGATTTTTGCAGATAACTTGTAACCTTGAGTATATATCATATCTAATAAATACCTGGCATGAGAGTATGTATTATCAGTATTAGCTTATTAACATTAGATAGCTAAGTCATAACATCAGACAATTAAGTTTTTATCTTTTTCTATTATTTAAACTAAAAAACAAAGTCATTTTACAAAATAAGAGACTGTCTAAAAATGACAGAGCTTACAATGACAGAGTTTACAGAACAAAAGACTATCAACAATTGCAGAGAATTTCAAAAAGCAGTTTTTATACAAGATAGAGGTTACTATGCTTCAGTATGTTTAGTGCATGACTTCTTTATTTCTTTCTCTTTTTTTGGCATTTCTACATTTAAAAAATAAAACGTGTAAATATATGAGTTGTGGATGATGATGAGTTTAGAAGTATTAGCTCCGCTTATTTTGGACCATGAAATAAAGGTATAGAAGAAGAACTTCCTACCAGCTAAGGATTTCTGGGATATGTTGGTCCAGTGCCATAATTACCTTATTTTCTGAGTGGGCAAATGATGTTGGTGATTTGTCTAAAAACCTGGTGACAGCTGTGTCTAGAATGATTTAGGAAGCAGATTCCATTTTTCCAGGTAACTGGGTACTGTTTGTATCTTCCTGGAAGCTGTCCTGGGTAGTGGTGATGCAAAAGGCATTTATTTGCTCTTACTCGTTTGGAGCCACTTTTGGTTTTTCTGTTTTTATTCATCTTTGGTAATTGCATTATTTTTTTTTTGTAGTTCTGATGCTCAGCAAAGAAAATATGTTCTACTCAATAATTAGTGTCCATTTTATAAAATCACTCCAATGTAATTGCTCTTGGTGTAAAATCCCAGGTTGGTATAGAATGTAGTTTTGATATTTTTTTTGAGCAGTCCTGTTCCTGAATACCTATCCTAATTACATGCACACATTCAATTACTGAAAACTTGTGTAGCAAAAGAACTGTATATGAATAATAACAATAATGTGATGTCCTGGTCTGTTAGCTTTAAAAAAATATTTCAGAAATTGATTAAAACATTTAATGTTAGTTTTTTATTCAATGCCTTATTCCAACTGGAAATGTGCTAAAAAGAGAATACTCTTTTCTCTGTCCCTCCTCATCATATAGTATATAGGAAGAAGGAAACTAAACTCCTGGGAGTTATTGCCTTGATTAACTGTGAAGTAATAAACATAGGAAAGCAGCAACAATTCATGGAGTTGGGTACTAAATCTCCGTCTTTATGGCCTGCATTTGCCAACTGTCTCTGTATCTGACAGATAAAGTGCATCTGTGAATTTTAAGCTTCTCAGGTTACAGTTAAGATATGTAATTAGATTTCTAGATTTACATGTTCCACCAAAACTTCTGCTACAGGGGGAAAAAAGCCAATTAAGCCAGCTTTACTCAGCTTCAAAACAAAACTTCAACTTGAAAATTGATGGAAGAACTTAACTAATGAGGACACTTCACTTGGGGCAGCTTATTGCTGGATGCAGGCTGTGAGCTCTGGGACGCAGGCTCTTCTTTGAAGGCTGCAGTTAGGAAGTGTGCTTGGCTAATAAAGCTAATTCCTTTAGACATATGGTTTGATGCAGGGGCAATTGGAAATTAGTATTTTGAACATTTATCGCACACAGTTTTCTAAGCATTTATACTTATTCGATGAAAGGTAGCTATTTGAGATACTGTATTAACTCTGTCAGGTAAATGAAGAGCTACCTCGATGCTCTGAAGCAAAAAATACCTTCCAAATGGGTAAAACTCTTTGGATTGCTAAGGACTAATTCCAGGCTAGAAATACTTCCAATAATCATAGTGACTAGGACGATAAAAGTAACTAATGTTTCCTGAGCAGATACCACATGCAAGCACTCCCTAAACCTTAAATAAGCATTAACTTATTTAGTACTTATGGAGAATATGCATGAGAGGTCATTTTACAGTTAGAAACTGACGTTCTTGAAAAGCTGCACCGTTTGCCCAAGGCTACCTGTCTCCTTTAGCAGGTTAAATTCTTTATCTTCTGTGAAATGGAAACAGACTTGTTGATTATTGCCTTTTATAAAAGAGCAATGTTTAATACCCTTAAACATAAATGCTTCCTTGAATACTATAAGAATCCAGGAAGACATGAGAAATGTCAGCTCATTAGGGTAAGCATATATTTTATTGTTAACAGGCCCAGGAAATTCATGTGAGATAAAGTTACCTGTATATCTTCAAGAAGATCATCATCTAATCAGGCAGATAAAACAAATGCATGAGGAATAATTATAAAACAAAATGTCAGCCAAACACAAAGAAGGAAAATACTTGGAATTGAAGTCTAGTTCCTCTGGACCTCATTTGCATCCGCTGTAAAACAATGGGGGTGGAGTGGGCAACTGCTTTCCTCAGGTTTCCTCTTGTTCAAACGCCTGTGCTGGTGATTCATATGCTAATGAATGCATAGGAACAAATCCATGTGGAGGACACAGCAAGGTCTAAGAGCTGATGGAGCTGAGCAAAGTGGGGATGGTCATTAAAGGTGTCCTGGAGATGACCTTTGAACCAGATCCAAATTCTGTGAGAGATGTTGATTGGTTTAGAAGGGCTGAGATCATTCTGATTTGGGGATCAAATAGAGTGAGGATAGTGATCAAGTGGAAAAAGAGTGAGAAAATAGTAACTACAGAAGGGAACAGGAGTGGCAGGTTAAATAATTTTTTTCTAAAATAGATGAGTCCGGAAAATTGAAGAAATGTCAAACTCTTATGTTTGACATTTTTAAAAAGTATATTTTATTGATTGTTTACAGAGAGGAAGGGAGATGGATAGAGAGTTAGAAACATGGATTGGAGAGAAACATCCATCAGCTGCCTCTTGCAAACCCCATACTGGGGATGTGCCTGCAACAAGGTATTTGCCCTTGACTGGAATTGAACCTGGGATCCTTCAGTCTGCAGGCCAACGCTCTATCCACTGAGCCAAACCGGTTAGGGCTTATGTTTGACCATTTTTAAAGAACAACCAGACTGTTTTTCAGAGCAGCCGCATCATTTTATAACCCCAGAAGCATTGAATGAGAATTCCAGTTTTCCCATTTTTGCCAACACTTGCTAATACCTATCTTTTTTATAATAGTCATCATAGTGGGTATGAAATGGTATCTCATTGTGAGTTTGATTTATAAATCAAAAAGCAATTAGAATTACCATAAATCTATTTTTTAAGAGTTTAGGTGCCAGAAAAACTGAATCAGAAACTCTGGGACTAGGACATTGTTTTTTTTAACACTTTTTCTTGAGATATACAATTGTATATCCATTTAAAGTGGTTTTTAGTATATTCATATTGTGCAACCATCACCACAATGAATTTGAGGTCATTTTTATCATCTCCAAAAGAAGCTATACCCTCCAATTCTAGGCAATAATCTCTTATCTCTATAAATTTTTCTATTCTGAATATTTCATATCAGTGGAATCATACAATGTGTGGCCTTTGTGACTTCCCTCTTTTATTAGCTTGTTTTCAACATTCATCCATGCTCTGTTTTATTTAAGTATATCATTATTTTTATGATAAAAATATTCTGGGGAGTTGATAGAGTCAGGGGAAGAAGGGGGACATCTGTAATATTTTCAACAAAAAGATTAATTTTTAAAAAGGAAAAAATAAAGGGGAAAAAACTAAAATGGAGATATTGTTATCTACTTGGGAAATTAAGGAATAAAAACATTCCATTAAATGGGCATATACACCTATAGATTTTATTTTTCATTTATGAGTTAATGGACATCTGGGTTGTTTCCTTTTTTGGCTATAATGCTCATGGACAAATTTTTATGTAAACACTTGAGTA
This sequence comes from Vespertilio murinus, assembly GCA_963924515.1. Lineage (NCBI taxonomy): Eukaryota > Metazoa > Chordata > Mammalia > Chiroptera > Vespertilionidae > Vespertilio > Vespertilio murinus. The sequence goes on from OZ004706.1 coordinate 53,307,464, forward strand.
TCTGTGCATGAAATTTGTTCCCAGGGGGTGGGGTCCCCTCAGCCCAGCCTGTACCCTCTCCAATCCAGGACCTCTTGGGGTATGTCCGACTAATGGTTTAGGCCCGATCCCTGTTGGACATCCTTCTCGCAATTCAGGACTGCTTGGTCCTAACTGCTCACCTGCATGCCTGATCACTCCTAACTGCCTCTGCCTGCAGGCCTGAGTGTCCCTAACCCCCAACCCCCACCCCCAGCCTGGTTGCTCCACACAGCCTGCTGTTCAGTCTTTTGGTGATTTCTCACTAACCCCTCCTGCTGGCCTGGCTGCCCCACACAGACTGCTGTTCAGTCTTCTATCCAGTTGGTTTGGTCATGATGGCCCCTAGCTTTTTATATATTGGGATATATTTTTATTTCTCTTGGATATATACCTAGAACTGGAATTTCTGGGTCATGTGCTAACTCTATGTTTCACATTTTTTTAAGGAACAACCAGACTGTTTTTCAGAGCAGCCTCATCATTGTATATCCCCAGCAACATTGAATGAGGATTCCTGATTTCCCATATTTTCCAACACTTGTTAATACCTATCTTTTTTAGAGTAGGCGTCCTAGTGAGTATGAAGTGGTATCTCATTGTGAGTTTGATTTGCTTTTCTCTGATGCCTAATGATGTTAAAGATCTTTTCATATACTAATTGGCCAGTTGTATATCTTCTTTGAAAGGGTCTATGCAAACTCTTGGCCCATTTCTTAAATACTGGGTTATTTGGTGTTTTTTGTTTCTTTGTTTGTGTTTTTTGGGTTTTTTTGTTTTGTTATTGAGTTATAATAATTCTTAACCAAAAAGTGGAAACATCCCAATTGCCCATCAAGTGATGAATACATTTTTTTAAATGTTCTATATATACACTATAGAATATTATTCAGCAGTAAACAGTACTGATAAATGCTACAACTTGTGTGAACATTCAAAACATTACGCTAAGTGAAAGAGGCCAATTAAAAACAACAACATATTGTATAATTCCACTTATATGAAATGTCCAGAATAGACAAATCTGTAGAGACAAGAAAATAAATTGATTAAGTGTTTCCTGGAGCTGAGGCAGGTTTGGGCACAGGATTTCTTTTTGGGCTGATAAAAATGTTCTCAAATTATTTTGTGTTAATTGATACACAACTCATTGAATATTCTAAACACTACTGAAATGAATACTTTAAATGAATGAATAATATGAAATGTGTTATATCACAATAAAGCTGTTTAAAAGAAAATGATATTGCGTGAATGTAGAGGACAGGATGTTAGAGGCTGAAACTACAGATAAGGAAACAAACACATAAAATGTTAATATAGTCGAAGGAAGTGAGGACTTGAACTGACATAGTGGTAATGCAGGTGGCACAGCAGGGACAAATCAGGAGGTAACTAGGCAGGCTCTCCCTACATCATCCCTGATGGGTGGTAGCCATCCCTTTCTTTAAAAACACCAGGACTGAGGCCTCTGTCCATCACCTCCTATCCTCCATCTGGCCTGACTGTAGAATCACTTTAATTAACTTTATTATTTAGGGGCAGAATTTGCTTGTCTGCAACATTTACCCAATGTCTTTAATTCTGCCTTGTCAAAATAGACATGTTGCTATAATAACTCTGGAAAACTTTGTTTGGTAAATGATCAGGATCTGTTGTGGATTATAGAATGTATAAATGTTTGTACACTAAAGGTCAGGGAGATTAGTTCTCAAATTAGAATTCTATTTTTGGAAAACGAAACTGTTCATCAGATGGCAGTTGAAGAGATCAACCTCCCATGTGTGTTGGCCCAGCTCTCTCTCCACAAACACACTCTGGGCTGTGCATAAAAGGCAAAGCAGCCCCCATGCGAGGTGGGGTTTTTACTGAAAGTATTTTTCCAGAATACTAATAAGGTGCTATCGATACTCCTGACATTCAGCTTAATCAACATGTGACCCTTTCAATTCAACTAACAATATGTTTACATTACGCAGACAGAATTTCTCTCTTAAGATTCCATTAAATATTTAACTAACACAATGGAAGGAAAACACAGCCAGTAACATAGCTGTATCAAAATGGGAAATCAATCCGTTTCAATCCGAGGCAGCCCTCTCACTAACCCTGCAGCCAGGAGACCTGTGGAAAGGGAGGAAGAAATCCAGGCCTAGAGCCAGAGATAGAATTAAATCTTTGTGGGTCCAGCTTGTTTACAATCCTCATCACTTGCCACGTGCTGACAAAGGGCCAGACTTGGAGACCCAGATGCCTGCCATCTCTGTTTATCTGGAGATTCGGGAGCTGCCTCAAAAGTCTTGTTGATTGTTTAGTATTTAAACAAAACAAAACAAAACAAAAACAACATTGCTCTTTTCACCCCTACAATTTTCTCTGGGATTCCCCAAAGGAAGATAACACTAGGATTTCAGAGTTTCAGCAACACACTGATGACAATTTTAGAAATATTGAGCAACCAATTTAACTTTCATGTCCCAAAGCAGTAAAAATAATAATAATAACTATAATAAAAATAGTTTACACTTTTTAGCACCATAGCAGTTACAAAACACTTCACATGTATTCTTATTTAACGTATCCAGCGGGAAAAACAAAAACTGTGCTCTTTAACTGTTCAATATATGTTTTGTTTGATTTTATTATGGGGGTTGGGGGGAACATAAAGCAAAAAGACTTTCCTCCATAAGAAAAATAAAGGCCAGAAATATATTTTTCCTCCCTGCCACCCCTCCATTTTCTTTGTCTAACAACAAATGTTTCTAATACCTTCAGCAGGAGCACAGGGGAATAATACTTTCTCCCATTTTGTGCAAGAAGGATCCAGTAAGCATCCCAAGTCCAGGGAGCAGTAGACAAAAGTGATGGGAGTGAGCACATGATGAGCTGGACCACATGTCTTTCCTCCAAAAAGTACAGTCATAGAAAGTATAGTATCCCCTTCCGGTCTGCTAGTTGGCCTATGATTAGACCTCAGACTGAATCTTACAACAAAGGTTGTTGTAGATAAAAGGATAACCTATTGGGATAAACTGAGCATCACAGAATTAACATGAACCTAATGAAGTGTGAGCATCAGGCCCCTGTGAAAGGAAAAGAGATTAGAGAAGAAAAGGAACTAGGAATTGTAGGTCTCCAATAATTTGTTGTGTTTTATATTTTCATTTAAAATTTTTACTTTTGTACCGAATTTATATTTGTAATTTTATCTTTTCTTAAAGATCCTCACTCCCCCCTATCACATAGGGTCTAAGCCTCAAGTCACCTAGATCCACCTTTGCAAGGTACTTAATTCAGTATCATACTACAGACATGAGTTCAGCCTTCAGAGCAAGGCCAGATTTCATTTCGATTAAATGGCAGGCTAATGGTAAATCTACTGGTGGTATCAAACTAGTGAGATAAAAATGAAACACACCAGATTCAAATATGCAAAGTGAAGGCATCATTTTTATTGTAACAATCCTCATCTGTCCTGGGTCATTGGATGCCTCCAAAACAGTATGGGGGTGTGCACAAAGAGGAAGCACGCTGATACAATTCAGAGTTATGATCTCTCCCATAAGACTATTATGAGGATTTCTTTCAGATTTTCTTTTGAAAGTCTTTATTTTGAGCAGTGTTGTATTTTTATTTGATTTCAGTGACTGTTCTAAGCTACATGTTGGTATTCTGATATCACTTAGAAACTAGTCAGGTAAAGTACATAATTTATAATTGGTTAACAGATTTCCTGTTTTAGATAGTAGATATTAGTTCATGTGTGACAGATGCCTTCTGGATCCCTGGAGGCCAAATTGCAGCCAGCAAGTAAAGTATCTGCCAGATTCTAAATCAAAATAGCGGCATGCTCTCTTCTAACTATGTCTGTCTGTCTGTCTGTCTGTCTGTCTATTCAAATAGATATAAAGATATCTAGATATATGTATATATTTATATACCAGGTAGTAAATATATATATATGAAGCTATAGTTATCTATAGCTTCATATATATATATATATATATATATATATATATATATATATATATATAATATATACTAGATATGGCTTAATGTATGCATTAGCTTTTAAAGAGGCCTGACTTAACTTGAATATAAAGAGCAATCCACATATTCAAAAGATCCCCCCAAAAAAGGGACTGTAGCAAGAACTTCCTTCTAATAATCTCTCTCCCTATAGGTTATTTTCTACACAGAAACCAGAAACTTTCTTATCAACTTAAATAACCTTCAGTGGCTTCTCATTGGACTCAGAGTAGAAGCTCAAGTGTTTTTTAGTGTCCCAGTAGGTCCCCCATCTCCTGCCTTCTGCCTTCTCTCTCACCTGTTCCAACCACAAGGGCCTCCTTGCTGTTCCTGCAATCCTGCCACACACTCCTGCCCCAGGGCATTTCCAATTACCGGAGTCCTCTTCCCTGAGATACTCTGGCTTTCCTTCTCTCATGGCCTTCACACCCTGCTGAAATATCTTTAAAAATGTTTTGTTGAACCACACTGAGAATCCTCTTCTCACCTTGCCCATCATTCTATTCCTCCAACCCTGTTTTGTTCTTCCTTGCACCTATTTCACTATCAGAATTCATTGTCTCTTCTCTGCACTGGAAAGTACATGAGATGGGGGGTACTTATTTACTGTTGAATGCCCAACACTTAAGAAGAGTATCCACCCAGGCCTTTGCCACTCTATTGTCTGTGTCCATAGGTAATGCAGATAAATAGATAGATAGATAGATAGATAGATAGATAGATAGATAGATAGATAGATAGATGTAATATGCAATTTAGGCTGGGAATCCATAATAGGTCATGACTGGACAGGAGGAGGTTGCACGCACAGGTGAGGCCCGGAGTAGAGACGGAGACAGAGACAGGGAGACCTGCCTGAGCCGGTGTAGTGGCTCTGGTGGCCCCAGAGCAGACACAGGCAGGGGGGCCAGAGGACTCTGTGAGTCAAGTGCCGATCCCGGCTCCACAAGGCGTTGGTCCAGCCTCCGCGGTGCCAGTTCAGCCTGACTCCCATGGCGGCCAGCGCTTGCTGCATGAGTCAGGCTCAGGTTCCGGCCTCCCTTGGGGTGCCTCTTCCCATGGCAGGAGGTGGGGTGCCTCCCCGCATGATTTCAATTGCGTGCTGGGCCTCTATCTGCATATAAAATCTTTGTTTAATGTGGGACAGGAACTGGGTGGAGGGGGACAATGGGGAGAAAAAGAGGAACATCTGTAATACTCTCAACAATAAAGATTAAAAATAATAATAATAAAAGAAAAAAAGAGTAGTATCCAGCCAACTCATCGCATCCAGCTTGCTTAAAAATTGCTCAATCTTAGCAGAAAATTTTACATTCTTGAAATCTCTTCTGTCCCAGGAAATCCCACACTCTTGGTGATCCTACTCTCAATAAATAGTTGTTGAATGAAAGACAGGAAAAAAATAAAAGAATGAAGTCAGGAAAGGCGGAAGAGGGAAAGAGGGACAGGATATTCATGGTTCCCTGTTATGTATGTGGAGAGCAAAAGCGGCATTTTTGTACTGTTTTCAGGAGATGCTTGGATCAAATTAAATATGTTTTTTGAAGCTGTAAGACCCTCTTATTCTTGTTTTTGATGTTTCACAGTACCATAATACATCTGATTGGAATTTCAATTCCAGGTTTAATATACTCTGCAAGCTGGTGTAGGTTCTATAATTATGCATATTCATGGGAGCAATCATGCCCTTACTTTTGATATGACTGGCAAAGTAAGGTACCAACAAGAGAACAATAATCAAAGAAGCAGGAGGGGGAGTACCATTTGTTATTTACTTATGACATTTTACTAGAAAAACTCAAGCAAAATAAAAGACTGTTTTCCATGTGTACTAAAACTAACAAAGCAATGTTATGAAATGCTATTTTTTCTTTCTTTTTTACACAATACAATATTTTAAAGATACACCACTAGACAGCCACTCCACCAGATGCAATAAAATTCAAATGGGAAAGTACTTAATAATATTGCAATTTTAATTCCTTTGATATTTCAAAGAATCCTTTGAACAGCCAAAATCAAAACAAGCTGGTACTTAAGGAAAATAGATATCTCTCATGGATCCTTATACTGTGGTCTTACGAACCAACTGTGTCTCTTCTGGGTGCATTTCAGTGATTTACTTTGAAAGTTCTTCGTCCTATCCAGGGTGAGTGTGTAAATTCATAAATCAGGTTGTGGAACACTGCCTTCCTAAGCTTGGAACTGTCGGTTGGGTATCAGGACACAGGTTCTCCATAAAGTATCTGTTTTATTTGATCTAAACAAATAACTACAGCCCTCTATACCACAGTAGTTGCATCTGTATGATAAAAAATAAGATTACTATTGCTTGAACAGTATGAGAATGAGAGAAGAGGCTTTAGAAATTAAAGAAAGGGTGGAAACTTAAGACAGGACTCACTTATTATTATTATTATTATTATTATTATTATTTTTAGTAGTAGTAGTAGTAGTAGTAGTAGTATCCCCAGTGCCTGGCAGAATGCCCAGCAAACTTGCTGTAGGCATTAGGAGGTTGCTTATCTATTATATCATTCCATCCTATAAGCCACCCTGTGAAGCAAGTGTTATTACACCCTACTTGTAAAGCTCAGAGAGGTCGGTGGCTTGCCCAAGGTTAGGCAACAAGTGCATGGTAGAGGCATGACTGGAACCCTGCCCTTCCAACTGGAGTCTAGAACTCATTCCAGGTCACCTGTGCATTTTCTCCAGTAATTAAACTGATTTACATGTGAAGCATTTCACGTTGTCTTAACACACCTGTTTATAAGCACAATACAGAAATATTATGGCAGGTTTGTGCCATATACTTTCTTCCTGGCACATCTCTATCCCAGCATGACCTTTGTCTCCAGACCTGGAGCAATCACACAGTAATTTGGAATCTCTACAGGAGCCTTACAACATTGAACCAATGCAGGGATTAACACCTATTTCTTCACACACAACCATTCCCCACCTACACTGGCAGTTTTTACCCAACCAAACAATAGCAGACTGAGGTTTTTCACTAGGGAGAGGAGGTGATAGACAGGCACCGTGAAAACACCCACCCATTGTGCATTACTTGGCATGTAGGTGCATTAATGAGCCCTTGCCTCAAATCCCAGGTTTGCCAAGTGCGTCTCTGCTCTTGTATCAAAGTAAAGTCATCTCCAGTGTGAGTGGAAAAATGCTGGGAGTATTCATTCCTGCACTAAACATTTCCCGGAATCCATTACAAAAGATTCGTTTTCCAAATGGATTTTGTTAATTTAATTTATTTTGTTCTAGTTGTAGCTGGAAACCTAGAGGGAAATTGAGAAAAGTAAGTGGATAAATGGGTTAAAGTGCCCCAGGGGATGGCTTGCTTGTGGAAGCATCCCAGGAGAAGGGACCTTAATGAGTACTGCTTGTCAAAGGATCTGATATGCGTTTTGCAGAATAAAATAACTCCTTTCCAGTCCTTGATAAACCATTCTCTAGGGAAATGAATGAAAGGCCATATAATTCTGTCTCTGCTACCCAAACATACACTTGTAGGAAGTGAAAGCTACAAAAACAATACATTAAAAAAATAATTAAAACTACCCATTTCTCTATTTTCCAGTTACATTTTTCTTCCAAGATGTATTTTATTGTACTGATGCAAAATGAGTTCAGTATATATGAGGAGAAGGAAGTATTCCAGCCAGAAATGGATTTCAGCCTGGAGAGAACGAATTAATAGAAACATGGCAAGTCACTTATTCAACCCAGTACAGGGGCTGCCAAATTAACCTTGTGTGAGCTGAGACAGCTAAAGAAAATTGTGCGTTTCTTCTGCTGCAAAATTAACCCAGGCAAATCAAAACAAGACTCCTAGGCACATCAAAATGACACTTTCCAAATAAAATCATGTTAATATGGGTTGCAAATGCAACTTTATTAGCAAGTCAACTTTAGGAGAAGTGCTGTCTGAATGTGAAACCTGATTGCTTGAAAAATACCCCAAATATTCTCCTAATTAGGACTACAATTAAGATCACATAGGAGCTGAAACCGGTTTTGCTCAGTGGATAGAGCGTCGGCCTGCGGACTGAAAGGTCCCGAGTTCGTTTCTAGTCAAGGGCATGTACCTTGGTTGCGGGCCCATTCTCAGTAGGGGGTGTGCAAGAGGCAGCTGATTGATGACTTTCTCTCATCGATGTTTCTGATTCTCTGTCCCTCTCTCTTCCTCTCTGTAAAAAATCAATAATATATATATATTTTTTAAAAGTTCACATAGGATAGCATCTAGGGAGCTTCTTCCTACTTCTTCTCACCATGCATATTATTTATGCCTGCAGGTTAGGTTATACCCGCCAAATATCATACTTCTCACCAGAAACAGCATTGAGTAATTGGATGCTATAGGGCTTAATGTTCAATACTGAATCATTTTGATTATCATTTGTGCTATTAGCATCAGAGGTTTGGGGTGTGTGTGTGTGTGTGTGTGTGTGTGTGTGGTGTTTTAGGCCATGCAATTTCTGTGCTCTTGGACTTGATGTTCATGAAATGTAGGAAATCAGTTTCTAACATGTACTCTTTCTGTTTAAGAATCAAGTGACTTTGTCCTTCGCCCATGTCTAGATGGTCTAGATCACCAGTCATTTTTTGTCTGAGGATAGATGTGAAGCCAGTCCATGTTCTGTAATGAAGCAGCGAAGTTAAAGAAGGGCCAGGCATGGGAATAATGGATCTAATTTAGACAGTTAATTCAGCCATTTCTGAATAGTGTGCGCTCATCTTGGTTGAGCTAATAATGTTCATCTTAAATCAAAATGAAAAGTTAAAACTTTATGGAATATCTTTATAAAAATATCTTTATAAAACATAAACCTTTATGAAATATTACTGAAAATGTATGTGTAGTAATGGGAAATTATTCACCTGTACTTTGAATCCTCTGGACTCACACCTAGGGGCCTTATGTTTTCTTCCTTCCTCTTTCCTCCCTCTTTCCTTCCTCCTACCCTTCCTTCTTTCCTTCCTTCCTTTTTTCCTTCCATCCATGCCTTCAGTTATTTCTCTGAATTGTTGATTTTTCTTCATGCAGCCTATGAATTGCTTAATTTCCTCCATTTATTCTTATTTATAATTTTCTCAATCCCATGTTTTCTATTTACTATGATAAAACTCTGCCATACTTCATATTTAGCTACTTCAGAGGCATGTACTTTCAATGTCTCTCTCCCTAAATTCTCACTTCTCCTAGACAGCTGGTTTTTCACACTACAACACCAATAAATTTACCAATGAAATCCTAAGTTGCCAAAGTACATGCACATTTTCTTTGTTTTCATTAATCTTTCTGGGCATTAGACACATTTTATTTTATGAGAAATTTTCTCTTCTCTTGCCTTGGAGGAAACCCCTCAGGTTGTTTTATTTTCATATGCTTCTTTGGATTTTCTTTTAATCCAGGAATATCATTCATTCCAGGACTTTTATCTTAGTCATTTTCATTCTATGTGTAATTATTAGGTGACTCCACCCATGCCCACAACTTCAGGTACCATTTATATGTTCATATTCTCAGCCTATGCTGCTCAGATCCAGGCAAAATATCAGTTATCTACTAGATATCTCTAATCCAGTACCCTTGTAGGCAGCTAAAACTCAAAACTGTCTAATATAACACATTCTCTTTTCTCTTCAAACACTCCTTGGGTTATTTTCCTAAAGATGAACAAAGACGATGGACATCCTTGGTGATGAACAAGGCTTCTTTCTATCAAAGCCTAAAGTTAGAAGCTGTTATCTAAGATTCTTTTCCTTGTCTTCCACATTCAACTTTATACCAAATCTTATCTATTTTAACTCATATTTGCATACTTTTCCCCATTTACACTGTCTTTTAATTGTCATCTTTCCAATGAATTATTTAAAAATCTTGTGAGATATTATCTTTGCTTCTGCTATAGTCTCCTCTAAAATGCAAATCAAATCACATCACACCTGATTGAAATCTTTCAATATTTCCCACTGTATTAGTCAAAGTTTTCTCAGAGAAATAGAACTGATAGCACACACACACACACACACACACACACACACACACACGTGTGTATATATTTATGTGTCATATGTACATTGGTATTGGCTCACACAATTATGGAAACTGAAAATTTCCACAATCTTCCATCTGTAAACTGAAGACCCAGGAAAACTCTTGGGGTATTTTGAATGCTAAGACCTGGAGAAACAATGGTGTACATTCCAAAATGAATCTGAAGGCCTAAGAACCAACAGTGGTGAGAAAGAAGATTGATATCCCAGGTGAAAAAGTCAGGCAGAAAGTGAATGCAACCACCCCTGCCTCTTTGTTCTATTCAGGATTTCAATGGATTGGATAATGCCATTGAAGGACAGTAGGAAGGACTATCTTCCTGGCTCAGTTTACCAATTCAAATGCTACACTCTTCCAGACACACCCTCACAGACATGACCAAAATGTTTAACCAGCTATCTGGGCATCTCTTAGTCCAGTCAAGCTGACACATATTTACTTATTTATTGTGTTATCTCTATATGTATTTTCTTTGTGGTTATCATGATCCTTAAATTATTATAGCATAATTTATATTTATAACAACTTTATAGTTATATTAATTTGTCTATATGTTTACCTTTACATTAAGTTTCATACTTATGCTATCCTGTTACTCTTTAGCATCTTTTGGTTTCAACTTGCATAACTTCCTTTGGGATTTCCGCTGGGCAAATCTAGTAGTGATAAACTCCCTCAGCTTTTATTTGTCTGGGAAGTCTTTGTCTTCCCTTTACTTTTGAAGGACTGTTTTGTCAGGTATGGTATTCTTGGTTTGCATGTTTGTTTGTTTTTAGCACTTTGAATGCATTGTCATGCCTTCTTAGCATGCAAAATTTTTGCTGAAAAATATGTTAATAGTTTCATGAATGGTGGGAATTCCCTTGTATATAATTTTCTCTTGGTGCCTTTAAAATTATCTTTGTCTTTTACCTCTGACCATTTGATTATAATGTGTCTTGGTAGGTTTTGGTAAATTCAATTTCTTTGAATTTGACAGATGAAACTTTTCTTGAACCCATCCTGAAGTTATCTCCTACCTACATGGATCCCTCCCCAAAAATAAATAACTTATTTTCACAAATGAATTATGTTTTGTTTTTACTACTTTGTGCCTTTGCTTTGCCCTGGGATAACTTTCTAAATCTCACCCCCCCTTTTTATAGTTATCTCCTAATTGTTCTTCAGACATTAGAACTATTATCATCTTGGGAAATCTGATTTAGACTTCCATCTCCAGTTCACATACCTTCATTTAGCATTTATTAAACTTCACTGTAGTCATTACTGCTAACATTCTGTTTTCCCTCAATATGCCTTGAGCTTATCATGATACCCAGCTCTTGTTAAATGTTCAGTAAATATTTTTAGAGTAAATGAACAAATTAATGAAAGTAAATAAGTAACTGAACCTCTCTTTATTTGGACCAAAAATGTAGACTACTTTGATAACCATCTATTTTTTAAAAGAGGTAACTTACACATTTATGGAGGCCAGTAATCCTTGTACCAATTGAAGGACTTTCACTGCCACGATTTTATCATAGGCTGTGGAACTGGAACCTCTTTCTTTTAGAAAAGCATGTTTTGTTAGAGAACTGTGTTGAATTCTTTACCTCCATTAACCTCTATTTTGAACCTTTAGAACACTAGATGCATTTATTAGCTTACAAATGCAAACATTTTTTTTTCCTGAATAAAGAATAGAAAAGCATAGCTAGAATTGGATATAGGAAAAGAATGCCCATTGTGCCCGAGTGATTTGGTGCTCTTTATCTACAATATATAAAGAGACTGAATTTATTATCACCCTATTAAGTATGTCTTAATTCAAAACCAGTCTGGCATTCATTGTACTTTGTACTATTTGGTTCTGATGGTTGTAAGATAACAACTTATTCAATATCCACCTGGGTTTTCTTAATTCTCTTACTAAGAAAAAAGAAGGAATAGTGCCTATGTTCTCTTGTTGTAACTCTCTCAGCAGAAATCATTGCTCTTTTAATCAAAATATAGACAGAAAACATCACTTTGTATTTTCTGTTTTTCTCAAATATTGGGAATTTTTATTAAGTAAGTTATATCTTTCTCATGGGAAGATAATCCTTAAAACTTCAACAAAAACATCAGCCAGAATTGCTGCAATTTTTTCTTTTTTGTCTTTACCATTCTATTCATAAGTTACTGAATCTCTCTTTATTTGGACCAAAAAATGTAGGCTCCTTCTATAACCATCGTATTTTAGAACTATTTTTTCTTACCTATTCCAGTAATATTCTGAACATCTCATTTACATTTTTTGAGTTTTCTTTTGAGATGTTGAATTGTTATAAAATTTATTGTGGTAATAGTTGCACACTGTGAAAATAGACAAAAATTTATTAACTTGCACACATTAAATGGATGAATTGTGTGAATTATATCTTATAGAGCTATTATCACAAAAATAAATCTAAGTTGTTTTTAATGCTTTAACTTAATTATATTTAAGCATTATATCCATTTGAAATTTATTTTGATGAGGTGATATAAGGTGTAGGCCTTTATTCCCTTATGTTGAGGCAGGGGGTTTTTTTTGTTTGTTTTTTAGGGTTTTTTTACATTATTTATTGAATAATCCATTTTTTCCCACATGGGTTTTACATTTCATCTTTATAATTTGGTAAACCACCAGACCTATGTATTCACTCAGGTGTTAGCTTGATGTGTCTGTTTATTCCTGTGCCTGTACCATGTTTGAATGACCACCATTTAAAATACATTTAAACTACTGTGACTTCTTTTTCTCTTTTGCTATTTTTTTCAGATATTTTGACTATTTCAAGCATTTTGTTCCAAATATTTTAAAATAATATTTTGTTAGCAGCAAGTACACAGTATTTTCATTAAGTTTATGCTGAACTAAAGCATTAACAGACCACATGAAATCTCCTTTTATGCTTTACTTATGCATGTCTTAATGGAGTTTTAAAATTCAGATGATTATTAAATAGGTTAAATTGAAATATTTAAATTAATTTAATACTGTGTATTTTGAAGCTGTGATTAGTGGGTTTCATTTGTTTGTTTGTTTGTTTGGTTGGTTGTTTTCATATTCATCACCTATTGGTAGTTGCCCAAGAATAGTTAATTGTCCATGTGACAAGGACTTTATATCCTTATGTCAACTGCCTCTATTCCCTTCCCCCACCAACTTGTGAAATAATTTTACCAGACCACCAGATGCACACCATTAGCTACTGAAGAATCTCTTGTCTGTCTCTTTAGCTTTTCCATAAATACACACATTTTTTTCATTTGTTTTTAAGCCAATGCTGTATGTGTAATCATGTGTGAATCTTTATTGAACACTTATGGAATGAGCCACCTGTTCTTACAAATTAGCTGAGTTCTCAAGAAGGCCCAAATTAGTAAATTAGTTGATGGAGGAAATTTGTTGCAGAGACAGCAGGCAGCTAAAGAATTTTTCAGCTTGTCAAAAGTATTGTTAGTCTCACAGCATGGCAAAGAGACAAGAAGATACCATTTTGAACAATTCTAGGTAGTGACTTAGGGCCTTTAACTCACTAAAGAAGATAATAAAATTGCTTGTCTCTATCAATTAAGAGAAGTTTTACTGATCTCAGACCAAACCCTGAAAGTTAACTAAATTTTGTAGACATGGATAATCTTTTTTCAGTGACCAATGTGATTAGGTTAGAAGGGTATTACCAGGGGAGATTTCTTATGTTAGTTGTACTTATGTTAGCTTTCTTATGTTAGGAAACAGGCTTTCTTATGTTAGTTGTACCTCTGGCTGAATGCAATGCTAAACAATATTCAGAAGTCACATGGCCAGATCTCATCCAGGAAGCATGCAAGGTACCTAATGATCACTTTTTTCCCCCCAAGTAATTACCAATCATGTGAGTGAAACTGCCTTTTGGGTCCTCTCATGAGCATTTAATTACTTGTTGAAATATCACCTGCAATATCAACCTTCTGACAGGTCACTGTGTCAGTCTGCCTCCTCCTTCCATGTTAGTTAGAAATTCGGTGGTTGTTTGGCATTCATCAGCATCCATATTATCTGTTTGTTTGATTGTTTTTTGTTTCATGATCTTTTTAATTTAATGCACTATCTCCAAAATACTGAAGTAAGTCAGAAAGGGAAGACATCACATATTTTCAACACTCAAAGGCAGTGTTCATTTATGTCTAAGGAAGCAAGGCTCTGTGTGTGAACAATTAAGTTCAGCTCAAGATTGAATCCACCCCTGGTCCAGGGACTCTAAGTGTTCAGCTTGTTCTATGCTCAGATCCTTGTGTCACTATATGAGCTAGGTCACATTGCTTATGCTTCACCTACAAAGAGTAAGTAAAAGGAAAAACATCCTCTTGACTCCATGTTTATAGAAATATTGGCCACATGTGTATGAAGGTATGGCCAACCTGACTTCTTCCCTTTACCTCTCCTTTTTTTTTTTTTTTTTGGTGTCATACTGGTAATGAAGTTCATTATAGAAAAATTATTAAAATGAAAATGCATAAATAAATAAATAAACACATTCATAATTTTCCTATTAGGTATAAATACTGTTAACATTTTGTGTTTATCCTCTTGTATTATAATTCTAGGAAGCAATAGTGGTCTAGTCATGTCCTTTGACTACTTAGCGTGATTAAGAGTTGGAGTAGGTAGGTGGCAGGGGAAATAGAAAACGATCCAAGGAAAATGTTTGCTCTAGACAGATACCTTTATCTTTTTTTTGTCCAATCTTTTCATTAAGAAAATGCTCATAATTTAATAAATATTAATGGAACACCTACTATGTACCAAGCACTGTTTTAGGTACTAAAAAGTTGTCAACAAATAATGCAAAAATGCCTTTCCTAAAGAAAAAGGTAGAAAACCCCAAATAATTTTAGCCATACTGCTCCAAGTAAGCACTTACAGGACCTGTAATCTGACATAGTTCTGAGTAATGATGTATTAAATTCATGATCAGGAATTTTTATCTAATCTGTGTGTCTAAAATAGTGCACTACATAAAAATGAGACAGTCATATCAGTCTTATTTCTAGATGATATTTTATAGACTTTGGATAATTATTAAAGTCTGCACATAGATAAAATTTATTATCACTTGAGTCAAATCTATCAGACTGATAGAATCTCAAAGATGGAAGAGTCTTGAATATTACAGTGTCTGCCCTCTCTGTTCTTACCTACTCTGCATGCCTGGTCCCCATGGCTGAATCCTCTCCCAGCATATTCAACAGTAATTACCCACCTCTCTTTGAGGTCTCCCAGCTCAGGAAGCTCTCTACTTCCTGAGACAGCCTATTTCACCAGCCCATAGCTCCTGTTTTTAAAACAACCTTCATGATATGAAGCTGGAATCCACAACCTGTGTTTTCTTCTGTTGAAAGTAGTGTACAAGTCTCAGGCACTGTCTTTGGCAGTGCAGTTGAGGCATAAGCATATTTCTTTCCCAACCTTCAATGGTCAACCAGACAGGAAGAGCCCTGGAAGTGTCTGAGGTGGTAAACTACCTTTCAAAAAACCAATGAAGAAGATAATAGGGCCCATAAGGAAACCCAGTGGTATGTGGACCTGGGGTAGAGTGATCTGGCTTTGATATCTATCATTTCTTTTTTTTTTTTTTTTTTTTTTTTAGCAGGGCTGGTTTTATCTGACTTAGCTAGTTGAAGGGGTGGTACCTTTCTCCCTCATGGTGGGTGTGGCATGCTTCAAGCTGTATGCTGAGGCAAAGCTTAATCTTTTAAGCTCTATCTGAACTCTTCTTTGGTCAAAGATATCTAAATAGCTGAGTTATTTTAATAGAAACTATGAATGTGAAATTGCAGTTTGAAACAGCCCAAATGTCTATTTTTATTGCTGAGAAGAGACTCTGACATGTAGACTATGCTGTAAAGGAGAAGCCAGTAATGAAATGTCTTGGTTTGAGCAATAATAAGAGATTATCTTTATGTGCAGAGGAAAAGAAAACCCACTATAATTACAGATGGAAAGATAATAATTCTTAGGTTTCTATCCAACATCCATTGCAAACACACTACTAATAGTTTTATTATAAAAATAAGACAAATGAACTTTCTCTGCATCTTGTAAGCACCTGAACACTACTGTCATGTCTTCTAATGCCCTTTGTGGCCAATCAGGAGGAAGACAGAATATTCATTAATTGCACAAATGATTCATTCACTAAATGCATATTGAGAACCTATGCTGTTTCAGATACTTGCATTGTGCTGAGAATTCATAGACCAATCAGACAGACATTCTCCCATCTCCCAAAGTAGTTTATGGAAACAGCCAATTAAACAGGTTACTTTCAAGAAATGTACAGTATCTGAAAGACTTCTATGAGACATGTTCCCAAGAACGAATTAGCGTAACTTAGAAGAAGAAGGGGTAAGATGGTTGAGACATCTTTGGGAAAATGCTTGTGCATCATCTGATGGTGCTGGAGAGCCACTCAAGAGCTTGAAGGAAGGGAATAAAAATAGCAGATTTGCACTTCAGAGCAATCATTTGACTACCATGTGTAGAAACCACTCAATGGGAATAAGGCTGAAACAAGGAGGGCAGGTGCTGCCTCTGTGCTATAATCTCATCGAGATATCATGAGAGCCTAAATTAAAGTAGAATGGTGTGTCTGGGTTGTACTCTACTGGGTTAGAAGATATGAGGAGAGGGGATTGATGGTAACTACGTGTGGGAGTGGTGAAGGAAAGAATGGGGAAGGAATGCAGAGTAACTCACAGGTTTCTGACTTGGGAAGTTACAGTGAGGTGTATTGAGAAGCAGCATACTAAAATCTGCAAGGAAGAGATGGTGAGCAATGACTCCCCAATGATGGTGTTTGTGCACCAGGGCCCGGGAACTTTTCTTCAGATACGGAACCCGGAGCTTGGTGGTGTGGCGAACTACACAGTAAAGAACTGGCATCTTCACTTTGAAACTCCAGCTTTCCCCTTTTCAATAAGAGCTCCTGGTTAAAAACTGCATGTCAGGCCCATGTGCGAGCTCTAAGATCTAATTTTACTTCAGGACTCCAAGGCACAGTGGCTGCCCAAGAATTTGAGAAGATCTCAAATAAAAATCTTGAGACCAATGGAAAGCAATTTCCCTAATGAGGAGGAACACAGCACCCCATATATCATCGTTAGCCTGAGACAAGGAGCAGAAGGTTAGGAGTGGGAAAGGATGGTTTCTCTGAACAGGGAACAGGTGGCCAGGATAGTCAGGGCCAGCTACGGACACCTTAGGTAACTCAGCTCAAAGAATTTCTCTGCTTCTCCCCTAGAGACTGTCAGATGCAGCGGAGAACAGGATAATTAGCTGCTTAAACAGCGGATGTTTTTCTTTATGACGACGCTTTTATTCTTACCACAACCCAGGCAAAGGCCAAGGGATAGAACTTAATGGAACCGATAGACACTCTGGAAAATGAAGTGGTTTTTTTAATCTCCTGATAAACTGAAGTTTTGACATCACAGAATGTCCAAGAAGAAAATGTGGCTCTCATTTGAATTGCTTCCTGCAAAGTTCATTGTTTGCTCCCAATCCATAATTGATGATAGCTTTCCCCTTGCTGCCGTTAGACCAAGGAATTGGCAGTCTCGTGCTGTGGAAGCCAGACACAAACAGGTAATAACATCCCAGGAAGAGCTGAAATATTAGTCTCCCAAGACACAGGCTGTGCAAATGTCTCTGGCTTACAAAAGAGACATTGCTCACACCTTACAGCCTGTCTTGGAAACTTGGTTTCATAAAAGTTGTATAATGACTCTGGAATTCACAGATGACATGTAGAAGAAATGCTGAAGGATGAGCTTTGAGCAGCCTGATAACCATGTCCACAGTAGTTTTAAGAATGAGGGTTCTTGTGGCTGAAGGAGTATATTTGCACGTGCAACTAATTTCCTCTCTCTCTCTCTCTCTCTCGCTCTCTCTCTCTCTCTCTATTTCTCTCCACACACACCACACACACACTTATACAATGTATATTTCTTTCTCTGAAACTACCATACGCACTCATTATCTGGAGGTTAGACGTTTCATTACTGATCTGGTAGCATCTCTTGCCTATGAAGAGTGTCCCTCCCACTGTAGGTACCAAAGTTCTCTTCTTTTCAAGCCCTAACTCTTCATCTCCTCTACATGGAGCCCTTTCCCAACCACTGTACTAGTAAATGTCTTTGATTTCCCTTGTCCCTGAACTATTTATTTAGAGTCTGTGACATCACACATCTATTATTGATTTCGGAGAAGAAGGAAGAGGGAGAGAAAAACATCAGTAATGAAAGAGAATCAATGGATGCCTCCTGCATGTGTCGGGCCTGGGAATCAAACCATGACCTTCTGGCTCATAGGTCAAGGCTCAACCACTGAGCTACACTGACCAGGCTGTAGTCGTCCTTTCTGACAGATTGTTCTTAACAATTACTCCCCCCCCCCTCCACTCCCCATCTAGACTGTGAGACCAAAACCAGTTTTGACATTACTTCACCACTCCTAGGATGTCTAGTATACTGGTAGAGGTGTATATGCAGCGCTGATTGATTAAACAATACAGGCCAATGCCATCACCAACACCACCACCCTGGGAGGGAGAGAAGGAAGGGAGGAAACCATTTTTATTTTTATGGTTCAAAGATAGAAATTGGGACTGTGTGCAATTTTTTCCCTGGGTTGACTTGATACAAAATGATTCCAATATAATGGCAACAAAAAGGAGGGAAAATTAGGTTATATGAACATTTTTAAAGGTTTTTCTCTCTTTTCTAATATGCTTTATCTGATTTGTCTTCATTGAATCTTCTTCAAACATAATGTGGTCATTCCCCCATAACTCTCATTTTGATTACAAGGCTATAGCCTGGTGCAGGCTGTCTGGTTCCTCCCAGGGAATGTCTTTTTTGAAAAGGCTGCCCCAGGTCTCCCAAGCCAGGTCCCCTCGCCACTGTATCCTTCCGTTGGGAACGTGATGGGTAGCAAGAGCTGCGGCCTCTTCATCTTTTCATTGGAATTGCTCTTGTGAAAAAGGGGCCTGACAGGATCTTGGCTCACTAATTCATGCCATGTGGGCTAAAATTAAAGCATTAAAATTTCATACATATAATACCATTTATAAATCATCTCCTTCCCCATGGAGCTTGGAAACTGGGCATGTCTTCCTCCAGCTGCTGCTTGAAGTTCCCTACAAGCACACCGATATTTGTCAAAAATAAAGCTGTGGTAAAGTGGGGGAGTATTCCAAAGCGGCACCCTGAAAGCGCCAAGGTGCACACGGTGCGCCCATTAGTGGTGATAGAAACCGCGTGCCTCCTGACCCGCCGTGTGGTGGCAGAGCCAGAGCGCATTCTTAGAGCACACAGTTCCGGGAGGCCAGCTTTCTGGTTGTTTATGACCTTATTCTGTTTAGATGGAGAAAGAGACTACCCCTTCCCCCATGTTTCTCTCCTATAATATCTCGGTATGGTTAGTGGGCAAGGACAGTAGACTCATTAGGTAGATGATCAGCATCGGCCACATTTCAAAAAGTTACGGAGACTCCTTGCCATTTAGCCTTAGAAAGCAGAAAGGGAGGGGGAGTGATAATGGTTTAAGTTACAGGACTAATTGGCCTAATTTTCTACTCAGTCTTTTAAAAAATGATCTTTGGCTACGCTTCGATAAAAATCCTTTTGTTCTTTTGGATCGGTGGAAATTAGAATATCCGCACTGAGGTGTTTCCGGGAGGTACATGACACATGTTCATTTGTTTGGCTTGCAGATACTAATGGATATATAATCGCCTTTGCCAACCATAAAACCCCCGTTGGTAAAACACTTTGTCTGCAATAATCCACTACTTTTCTTGAAACATGCTAATTTGCTCTAATAACGTGGGGACCCTTAAGGGTTTCTGTGTTATGTAAACAACTAGTTGTGGTAAGCAATCAGACTGGAGAGGCCATCTATAATAATAAAAAACGTACTATGCAAGTCAATCAAACAACTGAAGAGCAGAATGACCGTCTGGATGACCTTCCCGACGATCACACTATGACACCCACTGGCGCCAGGCCAGGCCAGTTAAGGTGGGTGCCATGTAATGGGTCAAGGAGCCCTGCCATTACCTGCCCCATGATTGTCCCTCAGAGGGAGGCCCAGGTCAGCCAAGTGATTGAACCCCATGCCTGTCACCTGCAGAGCAAGGTGACCAGTAGTGCTGGGGGAAAGGGCCAGGGCCAGCTGCCAACAGCCATGGGAAGGAAAGCCCCAATAAGCCCTGATCACAGGCCAGGCCTAAGGACCCTACCCAAGGGGTCCCAGATTGTGAGAAGGTGGAGGCTAGGCTGAGGGACATCCCTCTTCCATGCATGAATTTTGGGCACTAGGCCTCTAGTTATATAATAATCTGGACTTCATTACTTTTCAGGAATTTGGGAGTTTTTGTTTGTTTGCTTGTGATGTGTTGTTTTAATTTCATGTGTTTATTTGTTAGCATTTCACACTGTAGGATTAAGATGGATGCTTTGACTTTTGATTTGAAAAGTATGTGAATCATATTTTTATTGCTTAGTTTGTTGGATTTAGTTTTAAGCACTAGTCCCGGGAAACTCAGAGCAGATCTGAAGTGTCAATGCCTAGATCCAGTGCATGTTCCACAGGCTGAAATCCACCTAGACACACACATTGGGCAGTGCAGAATTCCTGTCATCTTTGAGGCCAGGGTCTGCATTCAATGGACGCACTTTATATATGTTACTACCGTACCACCCATGGTCATGTGTCTAGTACACCATCTGAAATGTGTTTCTCTGCTAATTAAAATACTGCTTTGATTCAGCCTGATCTCAGCCTGCTCCAACAAGGCTATAGACAGTAACCAGCTGAATATCAAAGAGGTGCAGCTGGGGATATATCTATGTATAACCACATTTGTGTGTATGTGGCCATACATATACAAGGTGGGGCAGAGTAGGTTTACAGTTGTCATATGGAAAAAGGTTATTCATACAGGTTATGAATCTTACAATAGCTTTATTAACCTTGTTTCTCATACTCACAACTATAAACCTACTTTTGCCTGCCCTATATTCTATATTAATGCACTGAGAGAGGAAGTTCCTATGTTCTTCCTATCAGGTCTACATATATTCATATGGTTCCATGTGGATATAGATTTAACACTGATAAAACCAGATTTTTAGATGCTTAGTGACTTGATTGGAAAACTTAAACAACTTAAATTAGCTAGTTGCTACTGGTCTTTTGGATGTGTGAATTTATACGTCCACTAATATTTTTTTCTTTTTGATTTTTATTAGAAAGAATTCTAAACATACACAAATATAAACAGAATAGTATAATGAACCTCCAGCCCCAACAAACATTAATCATTTATGTCCCCTGACCTCTTTCCACCATTAGCCACATCTCCCTAACCCCACCCTCTGTATTATTATTTTGAGCATATTATTTATATTTTTAAATTTCTAGATATTATATCATTTATATTTTTAATTTCTAAATATTTCAGTATATATTTTGAAAAGATAAACACTCATTTTTAAACTAATTTTTATATATGATCAGAATACCAATGTCACACTAAAAATGAACCATCCTTGTTTATAGCATCGAATATCTAGTCAGTGTTTGCAAACCCACTCCTATATAATAAAGATGTAATATGCAAATTGACCATCACTCCAACACAAGATGGCCACCACAAGTTAGCCAGCAGGGAAGGGCAGTTGGGAGTAACCAGACCTGCAGGGGAGGGCAGTTAGGGATAATCAGGCCTGCAGGGGAGGATAGTTGGGAGGGATCAGGACTGCAGGGGAGGGCAGTTGAGAGGGACCAGGCCTGCAGGAGAGGACAGTTAGGGGTGATCAGACCAGCAGTGGAGGGCAGTTAGTGGCAATTGGGCCAGCAGGAGAGCAGTTAGGCATTGATCAGGCTGGCAGGGAAGTTGTTAGGGGTTGATCAGGCTGGCAGAAAGGTGAGAGGTGGAGAGCCAGCATTCCTGGATTATGTGAGGGATGTCCCAATTGGAGAGGATTCAGGCTGGCTGAGGGACACATCCTCCTGTGCACGAATTTCATGCACCAGGCCTCTAGTTATCACATAAGTATCATAAATGCTTATACTTTAAAAAGTAGGTCAAATCCATGGATCTAAATAAAGTCCATATATTGCAAATGATTGATATGTCTTTAAGACCTTTAAAAATATATAGTTGTTCCCCTTCTCTTTTTTTCCCCTTGCATTTCATTGGTTGACAATACTTGGTTGTTTGCTTTGTACCTTCTCACAGTCTAGCTTTTGTTGATTGCATCCTCTTAGAGAAGTTTAGTATGTTCTTTGGTACTCTTATTTCCTATCATTAGTAGATGGGTCTAGAGATTTCATCATATACAGTTTTAATTTTTTTTTATAATACAACTACGTATCTGATATTACCTACTTAGTAGAAAACATATAGTACCTAGTTGTCTCTTTTGGAGATATTAGCCATTGGTGTTCAATGGCAAGATCCATTAATTCATTAGAGATTATAAAATGGTGATATTCTAATTTTCTCATGCATTCTCCATTTATTTGATATAATATTTCTGGAACAACAACAAAAATCCCCTTATTTACTATTTTGTTGATGTGAGATGGTTAGTGTAGAAAAGGAAGGGTAAATTATTGATTCATTTATTTATGGTTTTCAAAGTAATAACTTAGCTCCCTGTCATTCTTCATCAGCACCCAATAAATTTTAATATAGTAAGAACACATGCATTTTAAATGTATTGAAGTATTTTATGAAGTTATTATAATTATTGATGCTCTAATTGTCTCATCTTTAGCTAGTTGGAGCCTCTTAAAGTTAGCTGAGTTGTTTGGGCACATTCATGCCCACATCTACCTCTGTGTGCAAGATTGTATCCCAGAGACTTTGGGGGTAGATTGCTCCATCTCTCTTTTATTTGGCTGATCTTTTCTGTCTCTTGCTCCTTCCAGGTGCTCTCTCACGTGATTTAAATGTGGGGATAGCTGCTCAGAGAGCTAGATTTTAAATGTAAATTACTCTGACACACAAAATGCCAGAGCACGTTAGTTTTTAATCACTTGTCTTACTCTTCTCACATTTTCATCAGATCTTAGGGAACCCAATTCACCTGGTGTTTGGAATTCTCATTTTTGGTGTCTCTTAGCCCCAGACTGCAAATGCTATGGGCGTCTGAATCCTTCATCACTGCTTGTCATGTAGTAGCTCCTGGAGTAGTTGTTGAGTGAATCAATGACTGAAAGAACACCGGGGGGAAAAACCCAGGATCTCCTTTTACTTTCAGGAATAAATTCAGGTTTAGATATTGTGTTGTGAAACTGAGCACACTATTAGATGATAAGAGAGTTGATATTGCATGAGCAGGATGATGTTGGAAATTCTGAGCCATTTGTAAAGAGGGTTTCAAACATGGAAAACTGCCCCTAGTATGGAGAAGCATTCCCTGTGCAGTGTTTCAGATGCTAATTTTGACAAGCACCAAAGTAAGACATGTGCTTTGGAGTGCTATGGGATTTTGTGCCAAGAGGTTGAAATAATTTAGTGAATCTGAAGGGGGTGGAGGTGGCATAGAATTATGGTTGCTTTATCCAATTCTTCTGATCTGTTTAGGAGATTTACCTATTCTGACTTCCCCTGAATTGTTTAGTGCTGAGATTTCATGGAAATAGGTGTGCTAAAAGCCACTAAATATTGTTTTTTAATTACCTCACAGCCTCAAAGGAACGAGTAATCCTCATCTTCTTTTTATGGGCACTAAAATTCCCTCTAACTGCCAGCTCCCATAAAGATCATTCTCTTTAAAGCCTTGTTTCTTCCTAAGGAATGTTGGTTTTCTGCATAGATCACTGCAGAATGGAGTTAGGCAAAGAATAATCATTGTCATTCAAGTCAATGATTCACACTATATCTGGGTATTAAGAGCAGCTGTAATTGGAAAGGGCCCACATTTTCTCATGCACTCTTCACTTATTCGATGTAATATTTCTGGAACAACAACAAATATCCCCTTATTTACTACTTTTTTTGTTGTTTTTTTTAAATATATTTTATTGATTTTTTACAGAGAGGAAGATAAAGGAATAGAGAGTTAGAAACATCGATGAGAGAGAATCATCGATCAGCTGCCTCCTGCACATCCCCCACCGGGGTTGTGCCCGCAACCAAGGCACATGCCCTTGACCGGAATCAAACCCGGGACCCTTCAGTCCGCAGGCCGACCCTCCATCCACTGAGCCAAACCGGTTTTGGCTATTTACTACTTTGTTGATGTGGGATGGTTAGTGTAGAAAAGGAAGGGTAAATTATTGATTCATTTATAATAAAGTTATTTATCCCCCAGAGAAGGAAAGCAATAATCTTATAACGTGTCATGTGTCAGCACTCACATAGACACAAAAGTATATAGAGTTGGAGAGCAATGGCAAGCAATTCCCCATGTGCTTACTAAATCCATGCTTGCACAGGTCTTGTTCTTTTTTAAAAAAATATATTTTATTGATATTTTTACAGAGAGGAAGGGAGAGAGACAGAGAGCTAGAAACGTCGATGAGAGAGAAACATCGACCAGCTGCCTCTTGCATGCCCCCTACTGAGGATGTGCCCGCAACCAATGTACATGCCCTTGACCAGAATCGAATCTGGGACACTTCAGTCAGCAGACCGATGCTCTACCACTGAGCCAAACCGGTTTCGGCAGGTCTTGTTCTTTAAACCAATAGCCTACACTCAATTTTTTATTGCACATGCCATATAGATAATTTGGGGGCATTTAATCTCAATAAATTAGGTTGAACCATAGAAATTGACATTTTGTGTTTTTATTTTCCAACATTTTTTTTATTATGTACAAATATGTATACATGTGCTTTCTATTATCATTAATATACCCAGGCACCATTCCTGGGGTGATAGTCAAGAATTTAGTGGACCCTGCCTAGTGTGGCTCAGTGACTGAGTGTCGATTTATGAACCGGGAGATCATGGATTCGATTCCCGGTCAGGCCACATGCCTGGTTGTAAGCTCAATCCCCAGTGTGGGGTGTGCGAGGACAGCTGATAAATAGTTCTCTCTCATCATTGATGTTTCTATCTCTCTCTCCCTCTGCCTTCCTCCTCTCTGAAACCGATAAAAATATTTTAAAAATAATATAGAGAATGTAAATCCATATGTTCTCCTGGATAATCTCTAAACTGTTAGTTCTGATCAGATCATTATAGTTTCTGTTCTGGCACAGTGCCTAGCCAGAAGCTCAGCCTGTGAGAGGCAGCTGCCAGCTCTGCAAATTTCTTTCAATGTGCATGTGTTTGCATTGTTAGTATTTTTATCTTTCTTGTCAGTCAGTGGTTTCTTTTCAGGAATCACTTTAAACCCCTGGTCCATTAAGTTAATTAATAAGTCAAAACTAAACAATATGATAACTATATAAGCTAATTTGACTAGACCACCTAAATCAGAGTAGGTCACAATATACTGAAAGAGAACATTGAATATGTTGACAATTTGACATATAGATTCACTGTCAAAAGGAATATGAAATTTTAGAACTTTATTTTTTTTTCAAATGATAAAGTAGATATAAATGAAAGCTTAAGCTGGACTGGAATTTTTCTTCCCACATGTGGTCTTTCCCCGAGGCTTAGATATCTCACAGCATGGCACTTGGCTTCTGAGTGAGAACCTCTCAAAAGCAAGCTTTCTAAGAAAACATGGCAGATGTTGTCTAGACTTTTATGGCCTAGCTTTGGAAGTCACATAATGTCACTTCTACCATCCTTAATTAATTCAAGCCATAGCAAGCCCACCCGGGTTCCAGAAGAGAGGACACAGATCCCATATTTCTGTGGAAGGAAGGTCAGTTTGTCAGATTGCCCTCTTTTGGCCATTGTTCATAAAGCACCACACTGCCTCATTAATGAACCCCATACAATAGTGTCTCTAACAAACAGCCATCTAGTGACATGGACCTCATTATTACAGAATATAAAAAGTATTCCTTTTCTGAACAGAAAGAAATAGAAAATCTTTTTCTCACATTAGACCAAACTATGCTTTCTCATAATTTCTAATTCCGGGTCGTCATTCTGCCCTCTGGAACAGGACACAGCAAGTGAGCTTCCCTTCTTGCCTGAAAGTAGCTTTCAAGTGAACTGTGTTTTGTCTTGGAGGCTCACATTACCAGTTTCTCTAACAACGTTTCCTATGTCCCTCATCACCTAGTTATCCTCTAACAATGGTTTACCCTTGTCCCACTTAAAGTGCTTTTCAATTGGAACACACGTTTCATTTAATGCTGCCTTTTGCTGGCTTGGTTGTTATGATACTATTTGTACTTGAGATCATTTCCCAAAAGAAAAATACGTACATATATAGAGCAATCCATTAGAGCAGTGTTTCCCAAACTTTTGACATATGTGTACCCCTTCTATAATTTTCGTAATGCTGAGTACCCCTCGTCAAAAAAAGGATGTATTTTAATAACAATCAAAATATATTTATTTTTTATTTTTTTGGTACATACACAAAATAATAATAAACAAAAAATAAAGTTATTCATAATAAAATATAAATAAAAGTTATATTATAAATCACATTTATTTGGATCAATGAGAAGGATGAAATTGACTTGACTCATGAGAACTTAGCATTAGGAGCAGTTAAACACAATGCAGTGCATATCCCCACCAAACTCTTCCCGTACCCCTGGGGGTACGCGTACCACACTTTGGGAAACACTGCATTAGAGCATATTATTAATCTATAATTTTTCAGATCCTCGGAGTGCCGGCCTACCCTGAGCCAGTGAGAGCTGGTGTGGTAGACTGTCCTATAACCTTTCCGGCAGCAAACATTTGTGCTTCATATGGCAAATATTCTCAGCCAGTGAACACTCCGCTCCACCATACTGAGTTGAAAACGTTCGGCAATGTGTGTTATATAGCCTTTGGGAGCCTCTCTTTTGCCCTAGATATGTGTGTTCTGGTGAACTGCTTCAAACCAGAAAGTCAGGAAAAAATGTATTCAAGTGTTAGTGCTGAGACTGAGGTTATCATCCCGGTTGTTAACGTGCAGGGTTTCCAGCAGCTTGAGAAAACTTTGATGAAAAGGTCAAAGTAAAGAACAGCAGGAAATTAGGGATTGGTGTGAGTCTTTTTGACATTCGGAAGGGCATTATAATGCATCCCTGCAGGAATGACTAACAGTTGTCTGAAATATTTCCAGAAGAAACTAAAGCTAGAGCATGTCATGACTCCTAGTGATTTAACAGAAATGGAAGCATGCTTGTCAGAGTATAATGCCAGGAGCTCACCTTCATAGAGATTATGTTCTTGGAATCTGTGTGATGCAGATACAGTTGGTACTCCGTTTTCAGAAATATGTGCCCCACACCAAAAAGCATGTTTCTATATTCTAGGTTTGGTTTTTTATATTATTGGGGTGGCACTGGTTAATAGTATTAGATAGGTTTCAAGTGCACATTTATGTGATACATGATCTGTATATTTCATTGTGTGTCCACTACAAAGTCAAATCATCTTCTGTCACCATGTATTAGACCCCCTTTACCTCTCACTTCCCTTGCACCCTTCTTCTCTCTGGAAACCAATATACTGTTGTCTGTGTCTTAGAGTTTTTGTTTGTTTGTTTGTTGCTCTCAGTTTTATATTTCACATATGAGAGAAATAATATCTTTCTTAACTCTTTTCTGTCTGACATTTTACTTAGCATGATGTTATCAAGGTTCATCCATGTTGTAGCAAATGGCAGTATTTCATCTTTTCTTATGGCTGAGTAATATTCCATTGTATATACAAACCCATATTCTTTACTCAGTCATCAATCACATGACACTTTGGTTGTTTCCATGTCTTGGCCATGAATAATGTCCATGGCCCTACCACCCTGAATGCATCTGATCTCATCTAGGTAAATTTCGATTAAGGAAGGCTAAAGTGGAATTAACATCACTACAACCGGGCATTTTCATCCATTACTTGCATTGATTTAGCTTTTTAAAGAGCTATATTACACTGTTGACCCATAGTAAATGTCTTCCATAATGACCTCCAGATCTTTTTTAGATGAAATTCTGCAAAGCCAGACTCTTTTCCACATCCACACTCTAACATTTTGTCTGGTCATGTTGTGTTAAGGTTCCTGACTAATGTTTATTAGGTACTTTCTATGCTCCAGGCACAATTAAGTGTCTTTCATTATCTCAACAACAACAAAACACACACACACACACACACACACACACACACAAACGCCTCCACAAACTTATAAGGTAGTTACTTATATTCTCATCATCTTAGTTTTGAGATGATTATAGAAACCAATAGGGGCTTCTAGTCAATAAGTGGTAAAGCTGTGATCATTGTTGCAGTTGGAATGATATCAGATGTTTAATATGCCTTTTGTGATATCAGCTGTCCATCCCTGGTTGGGTTGTAAACACCATGAGAACAAGACTTGATCTGGCATAGCACTTGCTTGGTTCACAGTTATATGCTAAACAGATAAACAGATGAGTATGTCATAGATCAGTCAATCTATGAATCCATTAATAGACATATATGAAAAAAGCCAAATTCCTGTTGATGCAAAACATGTCTTTCATTTTTAATGTGTATTGAAAGTATTTTTAAAGCTATGATTTCATAATTATAATTCTATAAAAATGTCCTCTGGGAATAGCGAGCAGCACTGAGGCATAACCGTCCTTTTGTTCAGGACATGTTAGATACCTTCGCTTTCCAAATTCCGTATTTGCCGGCGTATAAGACGATTTTTTGGCCCTGAAAAATACGTATTTGCCGGCGTATAAGACGACTGGGCGTATAAGAAGACCCCCTAACATTTCCACTAAAAATACAGAGTTTGTTATATACTTGCCGTATAAGACTACCCCCCACTTGGAGGCATATTTTTCAGGGCCAAAAAATCGTCTTATACGCCAGCAAATATGGTATATAAAAAGCTAGTAGCAACATCAGACACAAAATTATTTAGTGGTAAATCCTAAAAGGAAACACATATTCTAAAAGAACATACAAGAAAATATACCTTTGGCTCTCAGTGGAAATTGACATTGATCCTGTCAAGTCTAGAGAAATATGATAGCTGCCATTAAAATGATATGACCAAAAAACAAAAATCTGAGATTGTTGAGTTGAGCTTTCTCAGTGGTTAAGGAGAAGGAGAGCCTGAATAATTAGATAGTTGTAGTACATTGTTTAAAATATTGCCACTCCTCCCTATAGACTCTTTCCTATGGAAAGATGATACCTCTCCCCTTTTTTGATGTCAAACTTGGCCAGTTGACTCTTTCGGCCAATGATATAAGCAGAATGTTGTGTGCTACTTCCAACAAGAAGTTTTCAGAAGCTTTATGGGTTATGTACCTACATATGTCCTTCACTTTTTTAGAAGGCTAGCCATATCCCAAATGAGAGGGTTCCATTAGCCTGGGTTCCAGAGTGAAGAAGTCATCTAGTCAACCCATTATGGTCATGTAATACTAGCAAGAAATAAGTGGTTATAAGATGGTGAGGACTTGGGGTCATTTGTTACCACAGCATGGTTAGCCTAAGCTGACTGATAAACTAGTGAATACGACTGATACTAGAGAATCGTGCTGGACATAAAAGGAAAAAATGGCACTTTGCAGTCCCAATCATTTCCAGCAAACAGAAGAGCTGACAGTCTAGTGTACACAGAATAGATGCACTGCCCATGTGGGACTAGGCCCACAGTGAGGGCCTGAGATAATATGAAAGAAGATGTTATCTTTATTGCTTTCTTCCCTATTATAATCAACCAATTCCATAAAGCCTTTCTTTTGAAACACAGTCAGTACCTTAAAATCACTACAGTACCTTAAAATCAATAAAATAACAAATGCATTTTTATTGTACTTATTTGTGGTTAAGTCGTAGTTTTAGGTTGTGCCTCTGAGTACACTGTGGCATTGAGCAGCCAAGGACCTGGAACACCCTGACCCCAACCCCATGCCCATTAATCAACTGCCCTACTCCACTTCAATCTATTTCAACTATTTGCTTCTAATTAGATTTCATTGGTTCTGCCACTAAAAATGTTTAGAAAACCATTGCTTCAGATAGGGCCACAAGATCATGTCAACAATTTAAAATGATTATCATCAAGTTCTGTGGACTCTGTTCTGGCCCATTTTAATCTCAACGTTTTTTTTTTTGTTTTTTTTTTTTTTTTCCTGAACATGTGGCAGAAGAATCATCACTGCAGAGGTAAATATTTGTGTGCCCTGCATTTGCTCATAGGCACCATATAAACTACATTGAGAACTCTAAATGTTGAGATGTACTTGTCAATAATTAAATTTAATTACTGTGATGGGCTGTAAGTCCATGTGCATTCTTGCACTATGGACTGAACATCGCCTCTTGTGTTTTTTCATTCTCCTTTACTTTCCTACGGGAGAACGTTGAAATATAGTTTAAGCAGGGCACCCACCTGCAATTCTCTCGCCAGTGAGTGGAATAAACTCTCCCTTTTATGGCTGTTTTCGCATTATATAGTGAATAAAGAAATATTGTCTTGCTAAACTTTTTGGACACTTCTCAATATGCGATATCTCCCTGCTACTCCCTGTTATCAGTCATTCTGGTAATGAATGATAATGTATATTGCTAGAATTTATAAAGCTCTGTCAAGGTAGTCCATTATTTTAAGCTCAGGTTAAGGTAAGGAATTACGATTTATATAAGCCTGGTGCAGTTTCATTAAGAAACAAAGGCATTTTAATCTTACTCTCTCTTTACCCAAGAGACTTTAATTTCTTAATGTTACATTAATCCGGATTTTAATAATTCTTTCAAAATGTATCTCTTCTCTGAATGCTATTTCCCGTCTTTGTCAAAGTCAATGAGCAGGTATAAAAAGTGTCTACGTGGTTATAGAGAAACTACTCTCTTCTTGGCCCCTATGGTAGAATAGGTAAGTGGATGCTCTTAAAAACAAATCTGTAGCCAAAACGGGTTTGGCTCAGTGGATAGAGCATTGGTCTGCAGACTGAAAGTTCTCAGGTTCGATTCTAGTTAAGGGCATGTACATTGGGCACATCCCCGGTGGGGGGCAGTGTACAGGGGGCAACTGGTCGATGTTTCTAGCTCTCTATCCCTCTCCCTTCCTCTCTGTGTA
The DNA here is from genome assembly GCA_963924515.1 of Vespertilio murinus. NCBI lineage: Eukaryota > Metazoa > Chordata > Mammalia > Chiroptera > Vespertilionidae > Vespertilio > Vespertilio murinus. Next base: position 53,338,806 of record OZ004706.1, read on the forward strand.
AAAAAAAAATCAATAAAATACATTTAGAAACAACAAATAAATAAAAATGAATCTGTCCATGGCATTTTTTCTATTCCTGTATAAGATTTTGATTTTATTTAAAATAAATGGCACAAGCCCCAGCTCTGAAAACTAATAGAATGTCTGCATTTACCTGCTCATTCATAACCATTAGGTTAGAATGTGTGTCCGTTTGCAGTTGGCATTTGGATGAAGTAATGCTTTAAAACCAAAGTGAAAGGATCTGTGTCACACTTCAGCAGGCACCGGATATGAAGGCCAGTTTGGGTGGATAATTATCAAAATGATGTGATACTAGTCTTGGTAAGTGGTACAAGAGAAGTAGTAGGAAGTAGAAACAGCCTCCTAAGTGAGATAGAGACAAAGAGAGAGAGATGTCTGATTACCTGACACCAATTTACTCTGTGAGACAGGGGCTAATAAGGAGCCCGGGGACTGGGAGGGCATCTTGCAGGAGGCCTGGTCCGTACACTGTGAGTGTGTGCGCTGTCCCTGGACAGCTGGTGTCAATGTCGGTATAACATCCAGTCATTTGCAGCTCCAGCGTGTGTGTTTGTGTGTGTGTGTACTGTGCGGAGCTATGACTGTGGCTTTGAAATACCTGGCTAAAGGTCAAAGTTCTCTAGATGCAGAGATCCTGGTACATAAAAAAAGGTACAGCTGCCTTTAGAACTTCTGTTCTGTGCTGGCCCTGGGCTGTCTGAGACAGTATAGTGGAGGGCTTCAGTTTCCCCGCCCCATTCGCAGGGGATGTGTCCCCAAACCCCTAGTAGATGCCTGAAACTATGCATGGTACGAAACCCTGTACATACTGTGTGTGTTTTTCCCTACACATACATACCTAAGAGAAACTTTACTTTCTAAATTAGGCACAGGAAGATATTAATAAGGATGAATAATAATACCATAGAACAATTATAACAATATACTGTAATGGATCTTGTGTGAATGAGGCACTATTAGGTAAAATTAGCTTACTTGAACATAAGCACTACGACACTGTGACAGTCGACCTGATCACCGAAGGGCTACTAAGTGACTATCATTAGGCCTGTAGCATATCCAGGTTGTACATGCTGGATGGATGGGCGATTCATGTCCCGGGCAGGGCAGAGCCGGACGGAGTGAGATTTCATCATGCTACTCGTTACATGAACTCGTGGAAGCGGAACCACAGATAAGGGGCCCTGCTGTTCTGTGTTTCTGCCTGGACACCAAAGTTGTTTGAAATCCCACTTCTATGATTTAGAGTTTGGGTGACTCCGGGCAAATTATTTAATCACTAAATCTGTCTCTTTATCTGGAAACGGAGTTGCGGTGCAGATTAATGTAATAATACACACAAATGCCCATTCAGTTCTGGGCACAGAAATGGAAGTTATAAGAGGGCCTGGCCCTCAGGCAGTGAGATTCAGGTCAAATGAGTTCCAGGGAGACAAGAGGAGTGGCACGTGGGTGGCAAAGCCTGGAGCTGCGATTGATGAGAAGCAAACCTGTGGCATCAAAAGGTGTGGGCAGCCGAGGCCGGTTTGGCTCAGTGGTAGAGCGTCAGGTCTGCGGACTGAAAGGTCCCGGGTTCGATTCCGGTCAAGGGCATGTACATTGGTTGCGGGGCACATTCTCGGTAGGGGGTGTGCGAGAGGCAGTTTCTCTCTCATCGAGGTTTCTGGCTCTCTATCCCTCTCCCTTCCTCTCTGTGAAAAATCAATAAAAATATATTTTTTAAAAAGGTGTGGGCAGATCCGGCTGCTGCCTGTGGTAGCACAAGTGAGGGTCCTTCCAGGCCTCGGAGATATGAGGAGGCACCGGGCGAGGCCTGGGATGCACCGAGAAGATGGAGTTAGGAAGCAGAGCTGATGGATCCTTAAAACATACTTTGTCCCTTTCCCACCCATAGCCACCCTGCTCCTTGCTGGGGCAGATCTCAGCCCAAAGCTCATCTCTCTTTGTCCTCTGCGTGCCCCTACACCCATTCTAAAACTAAACCATGGACCAAGAAAATGTTTGGTAGTCATGAATACTTCTTTAGTATACAGTCTGTCGATAGAAACATACTTAAGAAAAGCATTCCACCCAGATCCGAATGAAGGGTGCAATACATTCACCACCTCCTTTGGCCCATCTCCTTCTCATCTTGGCTTCTTTGCACAGCAGATGCCAGCATCTGCGTGTCATACGGGGCACAGGAGACAAGTCATAAACGTCACTAGGAACTATAAGGAAAAGATAGGAAGTTAACCGAATTGCAAAGCTTGTGGCACAAAAGGAATGTGCTTGACATTTGCCAAGGATGGGATGCTGCAGGGCAGTGCAGGTGCCCGGGTTGGCCACTTGCCTGTGAGCCCTTAAGACCATTTTCCTCCCTTCCATTGCTCTCCTGTCGATCACAAGAAACACCATGTTTAAAGCATCCTTGACCACCTGCTTCCTGCAGTTTTAGCCAGCAGAGGACTGGACGGGGTGGACACAGGGAGAAGGGAAGGTTCTTCTCCCTCTACCTTGGACGGTCATTTGCAGCAGTGCTGCCTCCTCTGGCTCCACTCCCACTGGACAGCACGACCCAGCTTCTGCCAGGCCGTCTCCACGGTGCTACCTGCTCCAGCCTGAGTGTACTGGTTTCTGGAAACACCACTTTCTAGAGGGAGTGCTTCCTGCTGCTGCCTGTACTTGGGACCCTTCATCTTCCCCTGATTGACTTTTCGGGTCCTCCATCATCTGTATAACCAATTCCAGTATTACATTTTCTCTATTTGAAGTACCTAGAGTAATTTGTGTTTCTTATCTAGACCCCGAGGGGCACACTGCACATGGCGATATGAACCTATTTCTGCCTAATGATTTCATTAAAATGGGAACGTTAATGCATTTAAGCAGATGTGTGTCTATACAGTTCTGAATAAAAACAAAAAAAAATGCATGAATAATGCACCAAGACATTCCATCACAGCAAAACACTGCCTTGGTCTCTAATATCACTTGCCATTTGCAAATATCTCCCTGTTGGTTATTCTGGGGATTTGTCTTTAGGGCTAAACTCCTTCACCATGACAATCAAACACATCTGGCAGTAGTTTGCAAGAAGGCTACACTTTTCCAGCTGGGAAAAACAGCTCTGAACTGAGTTTTCCCTTCCCCCTGTGCTTCCTGACATGCAGTCCATTTCTACTCACCAGAAGGCCTGCCCATGGTGGAAAGAATGTGCCTGGTCCACAAGGCAAATGTGCCCTGACCGGCTTCCCACTATCCCCTTCTGAATGAGGAAACCCAAAGAGAAGTGTTATGAAGTGGTGAGAGAATAAAACTTGTTATTTTTTGTAAGAATTCAGATAGTAGCTTATACAATGGGCCATTAAAATAATTCAGGACTGGAACTCGGCATTCACATGACCCAGCACGTCAGGTGGGGGAGCGGACTCCTCCGAGCTCTCATCCTCACTGCATGGCTGCCGAGTCCTGGTAGAAGAACCCATCTGAAAGAAGTGGAAATGGAAAAGCTAGCTTGTTTTTAAGGGTAGCTTAATTAGCTTTGAAATAGCAAGATCCCACTAGAAGCAGATGAGATTCTGATACTTAATGGGCTGGAAACCAATTCTTCCTTGACAGCCAGCACCCCCTCACACTCAAGTTTGTTGTTCACACCAAACTGGGGAAGGAAGGGACAATAGTCCTGACTTTCTCCCTCAGGGGCAGAGGGTGTTTTCAGCTTTATTCTTATCATCCATTTTGTATTCAGCTGGGGAAAGTACTGTGCAAACTGGGAATGTATCTCAGTCATCTCTGGCTGAGTCCAAAGGCAGCTGAGCGCAGGTTCAGCAAGGGGTCTTGGAAAATGAATTCATTTTGTGTCTAAAATGTACTCATGTGGTACATCCATATTCAAGATGCACTTCTGTTTCTACTCCCCATTAACCAGTGTCCGCAGAACTTGGTGTATTTGAGTCCCATACTTCATTGAGGTTTTGACCATTTTCATCTGCCTTTACTCTTGTCTTTTCATAGCACAGAATATATCCATCCTGGAAGAGAAAGAGGATTAGAATTTTTAAGAAGGGTATAAAATGATGCAACAATAAGTTCTTCAATACCCAGTTGTCAGATATGTTTCACTACATTGCACATATCAGATCACTTTTTTAATTATTTCAAACTCACACTGGGAATTCTGTAAGAACCACACATTAGAGGAGAGAATAGGCTTACCTTTTCTGCTGCCAGACTCCAGGTGCCCATATGGATCTTTATGGCACTGATTTCAACAATCCTGTTAATAGTGACTTATTTCCAGTCAGAGCCGAGAGATCAGAAAAGACAAACCCTCCATGGATCCACTCATTTTTTTTAAAAAAAAATTTGTGTTTAAACTTAATAATTTTCTTAGGCATTCAACAGTGAATAACAAAGCTGAGCTCATTTATTTAAAGTTTCAAAATAGCCCTTGATAGTGCTCTGTGATGAGGAAGACCGTATGCAGAACTGTAGTAACTGTCCCCGGGTTTCATCTCTCACTCTGGTCTTGAGCAGGTTATGTAATTGTATTCAGTGTCCCTTTACTCTAGAAAATGCCTCTGATGAGGATAATTATTATTAGAATTATACCAGATTATTTATTATTCAACAAATATGTTTTGAGCATCTCCTATGGAATAGATGTGGAGCCTGTCCTCAGAAGGCTTGGAAACAAATATAAATTAATAAAATAACTACAAAAATAAACATAATTATAAGTTAATAAATAGCATAAAAGGAAGATATTTGATGCTATAAGAATAAATGATAGGGACTACATTTAATTTAGGGAGGGGTTCAGGGAAGGTTTTCTGAAGAAATACAAATGAGTTGAGATACAAATGATTGGTAGGCATTAACTAAGCAAAGGGTGTGTGTGTGTGTGTGTGTGTGTGTGTGTGTGTGTGTGTGTGTGTGCATGTGTGTGTGTGTGTGGAGGAAGGTGGAGGAGACATTTCAGGCAATGAGAACATATGCCCAGGTTCCCTCTGGAAGTCTACCTACCTGAGACAATTGCTAACCTTTATTGGCAACCCATCTGGGCATAAATAGAAGAGGGAGGCAGACCTTACACAGCTTGGAGTGGTGGGACTAAAGAACCTTACTGAGCAACAAAAGAACAGTTTATAGAAAGAGCTGCTTTAAAAGGACCATTCATTTCCACACACAGAACACAAAATATTTGTTTTGTCCTCTAAAAAAATGAGTATTCACTCACAGTTGCTAAGTTGCTGAGAATGGAAACTGTCGACATGATTTCTTCTAAATAACTCCCTGGGAAAGTACTTAGAGTCTCCATTTATTAACCCAAATGTAGCTTAAAGACAAGAATGGAAGAATTATTTCTGAAAGAAAATAATCAATGAATCATTTATCCTTTCTCCTGCCCTCTGTATAACAAATGGTAATTAGTGTGATGTCTTTGTTGGCAAGTGCTTATCAGACAAAATGCAGTGAAGAAGCAAAGGAAGATGCTGTAAAGAACTGGGTTGTTTGGCAGAGTAATTGTGATGCTATCACTGGAATTTTATGTGGTTGCATTGTTAATTTTTAATTCTGTATCATGAATTGCAACAAGGTTATTAGCATCTACCTGGTGTTCTGAGTGTCCGCATTAGATAATATAATCTTGGTAGAGTAAACACTTGGAAAATATTCATGTGTCTAAAAGAGAAAAGAGACACAGAAAGCTCTGATAGCCTAGAACAGGGCACCATTTTAAGAAATTGAATTTGACAGAATAAAAAGATATTTTACCAACCATCTTTCTAAACTACTTTTATATTTTCTTTATTTGGTAAAGAGTGAACCAAACCCTGTCCAGAATTTTAGAATCACCTGCCAGACTCTTTATCTTACAATGTATGCTCTACTTCCCACAAAGTTTATTTTCATTCTAATGACTTCTAGTTGTAATGCTTGCTAGAACAGAGCACCAGTCTCTGCTCTCAAGGTGCTCATATTGGAGTATAGTGGAAAACACAGGCCTATTAACAGCTGTTTTCAGTAAAATATTGTAAGTATAGTGATGCAGTAGGTCTTAGGTTCTAGGGAGGTAAGCAAGTTGAATTTACTCATGTGTAATAAGCCACCCACTCACCTGTGGAATCTCTGAGAATTCCCAAACTCACACAGTTAGCATAAAAAGGAAGCAGAGTGGAAGGGGCCCTCATGCTGCCTCTTCTCCCAGCCATTCATCCAGAGTGAGCTCCTGGATTGGCTTTGGACATGACTCTGAGCATGGGCTGGGGATAACTTTCAGTGTCTGCTGAAATCCAGTTATATGGTCATGTGATTCTAGTTGTGGATCTTGGAAATAAGTATATATATTTTTTATAAATGCAGACAATGAAAAAATTACTAAAATAAAAATGAAACTATTGAAAAAATAAAGCTATTTTCTATAGAACTAATTTTATTTTCAATTAAAGGGTGAGCTGTCCCATCAGTCAGTATTACAAATATGATATTCCATGATATCTATTTGCAGTACTACACATGGATAAACAGAAAAGAAGGAAAACATACCATATGTACCCAACTCTTTAAAGGTTTTACCCTTTTTAGGTAAAATATACTTATTCCTCAATATTGTTCTTGACTTTTAGGACCTTCAAGTCTATGAGAATCTGTAATATGTTCTAGTTACTTACAGCTTTTCAGAAGACTTATTATCAAGTTATACTCTATAATAAATTATTCTTTATATCCTGATATTGCCATCTCCTAAGGAAAACCCCAATAATTATATAGATAGTAGATGATAGGTAGGTAGATAGATAGATAGCTAATAGGGACAGATGGTCATAAAGACAGACTAAGGGGCTCTTTTGAGCCCTTCTCTTCTTTGATCATCTTTGGATCAAGTCTGATTCTATAGAATTAGCATGAACAAGTATGTATGCTACCACTGATCCTTAAATTGATTTATGTAACCACTCCATAGATGTATGAAAGTACGTCTGTTAATATGAAAGAAAATGTAGTTTATCATCTCTCATCGGTCTACAACTTCCCTGAGGAAGTAACAGTACAGGTATTCAATATCCATCAGGCAGTGTTTCTCTAACAAACTCACAAGTCTTGTCTTGGCTATACTTGGCAATTTAGTTACTCAGAAAACTCTAGGTATACATCCTACCTCTTTGGAGGACACCTTGCAGAATCTGTACAGTCTTCCAAAACTATTCTCTTGGCATTGAGGTGACAGCTAAAGTGTAAGAAAATGAGTCTCATGTCAGGCAGCTATGAAGCTGCCTGTATTAGAAGCCTCATGCTTCATAGGAGCCAATATCTCCCATAAGAACACAATAGGCATAGCTTCCAAGATCCCCACAATGGTCATACCAATTAAAAAGAGCCCCCACCCTAAAGCAATGGCTTCCTATCAGGTGTTTATGGTTCTCCCAGCTCAGATGCAATTTATCAACCAGGTATCATTTTTATAAGTAATATTGACCTAGTAGCATGGATTATATTCTATTTTATTAGATTATAGGAAGACAGCTGGAAAGTTACTGAAGGCCAAATTCTCCAATAGAAAGAGAAAAGTGACATTGAACAGTGCATTTCAGATTTAAAAAACAAAAAGGTCAGACTTTTTAAAAAAGAAACTTCAAAATGTTTGAACAATACAGTGTTCCCATATAACACACAACAAACTTCCCCTATTATTAGCATCTTACATTAATGTTTTTTAACTTGTCGTAATTAGTAAGCCGATATTTATATGTTACATTGTTATTAACATATGGTTACCTGTATTTTATTTAGAATACCTCAATTTTTATTTTTTAAAAAAGGAGAAACTTTTAATTGGCAATATATTCTATGTTTAATCTGTTGCATACTTAAAATGTTCAGAAACTACTCAGGATAGTTTGAAACAGTAATCATTGCAAATACTTAAAGCCCCCAAAGTATTTAGCATATAAGAATCTTCAGGTCCACAGTACAATGCCCAGTAACTCAATATAATAAACGTCATTTTTATATACAAGGCCACCCTGGATTTGATTTTTATATTGACTGCAGTTAGGGGTACAAAGGTAAGGCTGTGGATTTTAAACCTTGTATTATTCTTATATTTTCTTTCAAGAAAATATATTATATCAAATATATATATAATCATATTTCTGTTCTTTACCTTCTCCCCAAATAATGGTCCCTGTACTTAGGCAGAGAGGCTGTCCTATTGGCTGTCTATTACTGTTAAAATGTTGTCCTCAGGCCTAGTAACATAATTAGAATCACCTGGGGACACTTTATTACGGTACCAGAGGCTGAGGCTCACACCAGGGATTCTGAATTATAATTTGTATAGTCCCCTCATTCCTAATTTTTCAAGAGGTCCCCAGGTAATTCTAGTTCACGACCAAGGCTGAGAGCCACCGCTATAAAAAGATAAATTCTGTATTTATCTTTTTAATTCAGATAAGCGCATGAACTGTGGGTCTTGTTTATTAACAGAAGGCCTGGAGGACTCCAGGAAAATTTTTCAAGGATCTCCTCCTTTAGCTTTTGTTTCCCTTCAGTCACCCAAGCAGAATTAATTACTTCAGCCTTAATAACTTATGCATGCCTCTTTTATTTCACTTATCACATAGAGTGATAATTATTTGTTCAATGCCTGTCTCTCAGTTAGTCTGTCAGTCTCTGACATAGAAAACACATTCTGTTTTTGTGAGATGGCCTCAGCTTTTAGCACAATTCCTGGCACACAATAGTTGCCCAATAGATGTCCTAGGTCAGAGGGTGGGCAAACAGACCCAAAAAAGTCATCTAGTATTGTATAGTGTTAACTAAAAAAGTTCTTTTTGGACAAACTCTTCAAATTCCAAGAAATTAAGTATCAACAAATATGTGCTTGTATTGTCCCTGATATTTATAAGATATACTAGAGGCCCCGTGCATGAAATCTGTGCACAAGGAGTGGGGGGGGGGGGGTCCCTCAGCCCAACCTGCAGCCTCTTCAATCTGGGACCCCTCAGGGGATGTCCAACTGCCTCTCACAATCTGGGACCACTGGTTTCTAACCACTTGCCTGCCTGCCTGATCATCCCTAACTGCTCCCCTGCTGGCCTGATTGCTCCTAACTGCCTCTGCCTCAACCTGAACCCAGGACTCAGGATTCCCTCCTCTGGCAAGTTGCAGGCACCCAGGACCTGGTTGGCCACAGCTGCAGGGGACTGTGGGCAAACAGCTTCACCTGGCCTAGAGCTGCAGGTGCCCAGGACCATGGGGTAGGCAGCTTGTCCCTCTCCTGGGCCACAGCCCCAGCCACTGGCACCAAGGACTGGGGGGCAGGTGGCTTGTACCTCTCCCAGGGCTGCAGCCTCAGCCACTGGTGCCTGGGACAAGAGGGCAGGTGGCTTGTCCCTCTCCCGAGCCACAGCCTGGCTGGTCTCAATTCCTCTCTCTCTTGAGAGCTCATCTGAGCTCATCTGTGCCTGGCTGGTCCCTGTTCCTCTCTCCCCAGTGTTGAGTGTCTGAGCAGTTAAGGCATGAGGGCATGAGGGTGTGGTGATGTGAGGGCATGATGACAATTTGCATATTAGCTCTTTATTATATAGGATGGCAGATCTAACATTTTTATCTACATAATTTAGCCTCGTATCTCATTTAGAACATAAAGCAACATATAGTAAAGAAGGGATGGCTTACAAGTGAATGCCCTGTTCCATGGAGCTACAGCTAAATTGAAATAACATCAGCTGGGACTTCCCCTGTATTTCATGTCAGAACATTTGTTACCACTCTTGCCATCAACGGATTATACGCCTGGCCAGCCACAGTCCAGGGCTCCACACACGGAGATGTATGGGATGCTATAAGTCGGTCTCCATAGTCCTGAATTCAATTTTGATTGAACATGTTTATACTTGTGAGCTTATCACCATCCCTGAGTTCATTTTCAGAGATGATCAAAGGTTTCTTCTTTCTTTTTCCCTCCTTGCTAACTACTGCTGTTTTCAGAGAGACTTACTAGCCTGGAAGATTTCTGAAGACATTAATAAAGTAAAGAAAATTCATGATTTAGTCTGAGCCTGAAAACATAAAGCAAAGAGATGCTGGGCTGTCTTCTAATGATTAGTTTCCCCATTTGATCAGTGTAGGAGGCCTGCCAAAAACACTCCTCCCCAGGACTATTCCTGAGTGGGGAGCAGAGAGCCAAGATGTTCCAATTCAGCACACCATTCATATTGATTCATCTTCTATTTATTCAATAAATACAGGTTGTTTGCTTATCATGTGCTGTGTCCTGGTTATGATGTTGGTGATTTCCTGCCCTTTCTAGTGGGAAGCTATAACCACCTAGAAACAAAAGATTTCTCTCTCTCTGTCTCTCTCTCTCTTTCTGTCTGATTCTCTCTACCACTATACCTCACATTTAACATGTCAACCAGAATAAAAGCTCAGAACACAAATTAAGGAAATTGTATGTGTTATGCATTTGATTTTGTGTCCTGAGATTCACACTCATTGCACATTAACCCAGGAGTGGTCATCCATGGTTTGAGAAGCATGGGAAATTGACTGAACTGTTACCCTGTGTGAGGGAGGGAAGGTTCCATAGGTTCATAGACCACTCAACTCTGCATCTTAACTACTAGGCCCTGAGAGCAGATGCCTGAGCTAGCAGTCCCCCTCCGACCACGGTGGGTGTCATTTATGGTGGGAGGGGATGGGGGAGATGGCTTACCCTTCTCTTCAGATTTGCAATAGGCAAAAGGATCTATTTCTGAAAAAACAGCTACCCCCAATATATGCCAATTAAGAAGGAGAGAAACTAGTCCTGGTTTTAAATGTTGAAGGACCATCTCAGACTGCCATTTTGAAAGAAATTCAAGAATCCATTCCTTTTGGGCTGAAGCAGATGGACCTGCCTGCTGCTGAAAGCCTAAACTGCCAGTGAGCGCAGGGCTTCTGAATTCTTACCGCCCCTTTACAGAGGAAGAAGCTGAGGCTCAAACAGGTTGAGTGATGAGCTCAAATTCACACTGCAGGTGCCAGAACTGAGCCCACAGTCCTGGAGTCCTTTCCACCGCGCCATTCTTGAAAGAATGCTGTGCTCATGCTCCCCACCCTGCCTTACACGCCTTCTCCTCACCAGGCCGTGATTTCAGTTGTCCAGGCACCATTTAAGTGCACAAAACCAGCTGCCTCCTCACCACGGTTCTTCATTACCCGGGTGCCAGGCTCCAAGAGGGCAGGAATCCCCTGCGCCTAAGTGCTTCTGCTCGCCCCACAGCATCAGGGCTTTCTGAGAGATGAGCTGCCCCAGGCACCAGAGGAATGACTGGTGTCGAGCTAACAAGAAGAAATGTTTTGCAAAAATGTTGCTTACAGATTCAGAATTTAAATTGATGGTGAGGCCTTGGGAAAGAAATATGATTTCTAATCCTATTTCCGTCTTTATGGATCAAAAAACCTTTTGTATCTACCCCACTGTATTCAATAATGGGAAGAAGTAAAGTACCTTTTCAAACCTCCACTAATCCTCCAACTGATCTCTTCTGTTCTCATGATTTAGGTGTGCTGTATAGACAGGCACAGAGCCTCACTGCTCACTCATATCACAAATTCTTCACACATTGATAAGTAAGTAGAAAGCCTCTGTAAGACTGACAGGGATTTTTTTTTTTACTAAGTACTTAAATGAAGACTGATTAGGGCATTTCTTCAATACCAATGTCTACCATATATTTCTTATACCTATGTAAAAAGTAAATTTCTAGCCATCACAACACAGAAGGGCAACCTAGTGAGTGGGAGAAAATACACACAAATAATACATAAAGTAAGAGGTTACTATCTAAAGTACACAAGGAACTCATACAAGTTAAAACTCAAAACAAAACAAAGCCACAATCCATATTAAAAAGAGAGGTAAGAATACCTAAATAGACATTTCTCCGAAAAGGTCATACAGATGGCCAACAGACATAGGAAAAGATGCTCACCATCACTAATCATCAGGGAAATGCAAATTAAAGCTACATGAGATATCACCTCACACCTGTCAGAATGGCTATCATCAGTAAATCAAGGAAGAACAAGATTTAACAAGGATGTGGAGAAAAGGGAATCCTCATACACTATACTCAGAGTGGGGTTATAAATTGGTATAGCTACTATGGTAAACAATGTGGAGATTTCTCAAAAAAATTAAAAATAGAGCTGCCATGTGATCCAGCAATTCACTGGGTAGTTATCCAAGGAAAGCAAAAGCTCTAATTCTAAAAGGTTATATTCTTGTCAATTGCAAAAACGTGGATGAAATTAAAGTGTATTATGCTAAGTAAAATAAGTCAGACAAAGACAAATACCCTATGACCTCACTTGGTTATATGTGGAATCTAAAAAACTAAATGAATGAATATGTAAGACAAAACATAGATTCATAGAGATAGAGAACAAGTTGATGCCTGCCAAAGGGGAGGACGGGAGAGGGGGAAGAGAATTGACAGTGCGGACCAGGGTCAGAGTTCTAAGAGCTTCAGTGCGGATGTGGGCTTCACACTGCTCAGCTACGCTTTGAAGATGACGTCTGGGAAGGGCAGAGTCAGTAGATTTTTCAGAAAGATCCAATTCCTATTCAATAAAAATAATAAGTAAATAAATAAGTTTAATGTGAATGTAAGTACATCTAACTAATTCTCACTACATTTCTGTGTTTTTCATGGAAAGTAAAAACATTCGATGAAAATTATGATCATTTAAATATTAATTTTTCAAAGGTATTTGAAAATGCATTCACTAGTATTTGCTTCTGGTTGTTTTTTTATGGTTGTAGACTCATTGCATTGCTTTTCTTACAGATATTTTTAGGATTATTGGTTTCAATAACTTTGACAAAAGAAATACTATTAATACTTCTCACTTATTTTTCTTAGCTATTCACACTAAAATAACTTATCTTTGATCATTCCCTCATACATATAATTAAAATTTTCATGTAAACGTTTGACATTTTTTCCAGTTTTAAAATATGAGCTTGTTATAAAGTAACTATTATGAAGCAAACAAAACATTTCGTAGTGAAAAGGAACTGAGTGTTGTGTGTACAAATGAAAAATCAAGTATATTCAAACCAGGTGAATAGATAGCCTGGAAATTATGACAAAATAGGTCTTTAGATTATTTTATTACTCCCTCTATTGTTAGCCCAGTGTATAGTGTGTGTGTGTGTGTGTGTGTGTGTGTGTGTGTGTGTGTGAAGGGGCGGGTCTGTTACTTTAAAAAAAAATCTTCCATTCTCCATCATGTGTTATTATTTTGGATGATGCACACCAATGAAATTATGATCATTAATACACAATTTTCAGTGTGCACACTTTGATAGCTTATGTGCTGTGTTTATTCTTTGCAACTGAAAAATTGATCTAGTGGGAAGAGAGAAATGGGGATTAAAATCAATTTCAGAGCAAAGGTTACTGTTAAGGCCCACATTTGGAAGTGGGTTAGCCTTCACCTCTCTCAAATGAAGAATCATATTTCCTCCCCACACTCATTATTTAGTCCAACCTTCTCTGAGTGCTCACTCGAGTACATACATTCTGCTGGAAGCCAGGGGTATAAAGACTGAGAAGACAGGACCCCTGCTCATTTTTCTGTGCCCCCTTTACCTCAAAAAAGTCCTGGATCTGAGTGTATGCCAGTCACTACCTCATCCGCTATATGAATCGATTCAACCTTTGTGGCTGTTTCACTGTGCTGAGAGAATACTGTGCTGTGTTTTAAAAAAGTCTGTCTGGTACATTTTAAAACATGTCGAGATTATATAAAATAAATGCATCAAAGCAACATTTATTTTGCCAACTTTCAATTTATGAATATAGATTGGCTTTAATAATTAGATTACCATACTATTTCAGGAGCCATTTATCTAATGTATTTTTTTTCAAATCATATTTCACTGAAAATTTTCCTGGAAATGGTCATTTACAAAATAGACAAAATGTATTGAGGCCAACATGCCACATACAAAGCCTTCTCTTTCAGGGAAACAGCATATCAAAGTTCACTAATTTCAGTTCTTTTTGCTTTTTATTTTCTAGTGTTTGTTAAATAATAAGAATAAAACAAAAGGAGTAAGGTCATTTGAGGGAAATGTATAGTTGTTGTCAATAAATAAAGGAATTATGTGCCCTGTTTAAAAGAGATAATTATGAAGTAAAAGTACTTCAATCATTAGCTCAAGAATAGTAACTTATTTTTCAAAGTTGAAAGAGGGAATTAAAGAGGCAATTAAATTAGAAGTTTTAAACATAGAATTTACACATTCAGAATTCCTATCATGTGCTGGCATGAAGCTCGATTTCAAATACTATGTCCTCTTTAATCCTAACACCCTAATGAGGTAGGAATAATTATTCTCGCTCAAAAGGAAGCTGAAGCTGAGAAAAATTCCTTGTCTTTCTTCCTAAGCTTGGAACATCCAGTCAGTGCCCAAGTCCGGATTCAAATGTCCTAAGAAAAAACCTTTGGAGTCCATGACCTAGAGAGGAAATGGGAGAGCCAGTGTGCTGTGGAGTAAGGAAGGAATGGAGTGGGAATGGAGATCAGCACAGGAGGCTGACCAACTGAGGGAGAAAGCACTAGAGAGACTGCAAAGCAGTAAGAGAAAGTATAACTAGAAGTTAGTCAAGGCAAGATCCAAACATTGGATTCATTTAGAAGATATCCCAAATGAATGAAAACAGGTAACAAATGCAGGAAAGTTTAGAGGAGGTAAGGAAGACAGTGAGGAAGAAATTTCAGAGACTTTTAAGACTCCAAATATTTTGCAAAGTACTAGTAAGAGATGAGGTCATGTCGCCAAGGAGGGTGTTAATGGAGCTTCTAGAAAGAGAAAGGGATGTTAAATGCACACTTGACTGCTGAAAAATCCATAACACAGAGTAATAATGAGTCAAAATTTATAAAATAAAGTACTATTTTGGTGTGGGAGTTTTCATGAGGCTGCGTTTAAGTGACTTAATTATATGAGATACTAATAGAGTATTCATTGAAATATGTAGATTTGTTCAGCCACTGATATTAATAAATATTTAAATAAAACAGATACGATTTTTGGAGATTTTATACTAATGAATAAAAGTCAGTGTTACTGCCCTAACCAGTTTGGCTCAGTGGATAGA
Organism: Vespertilio murinus; assembly: GCA_963924515.1. Taxonomy (NCBI): domain Eukaryota; kingdom Metazoa; phylum Chordata; class Mammalia; order Chiroptera; family Vespertilionidae; genus Vespertilio; species Vespertilio murinus. The sequence goes on from OZ004706.1 coordinate 53,353,976, forward strand.
GCATAGGCCTGTGAACTAAAGGGTCCCATGTTTGATTCTGGTCAAGGGCATGTACCTTGGGTGAGGGCACATACTCAGTGTGGAGTGTGCAGGAGGCAGCTGATTGATGTTTCTCTCTCATCGATGTTTCTAACTATCCCTCTCCCTTCCTCTCTGTAAAAAGTCAATAAAATATATTAATATTTTATTTTAGAACTGAAATATATATAGTCAGTGTTCCTGAAAGAGCAAAAGGAAAAGGTATTGGAGAAAAATAAGAGTCCTAACTACAGACAACTTAGCTAAGGAATGCATTGAACAAGCACATAGAAATAAGCACATAGCACATTACGTGTGGAAATCTGATTCTGCCAGTTCACCTGAGTTACAGTTGGGAACCACTCCAGTGAGGAAGCAGAACTGGAGATGAGTTTGGGGAGAAAAGAAGAGGGATGCACCGGTGCAAAAATTGTTTCTCTGTTTGTGTGTGCACATAGGAGTGTGTGAGTGCATAAAGACCAAGGAAGGGGCTAGCAGGAGGCAAAGCATAAAAGTACGCTTGACACCTCCTAAACCATCTTATAAGTTGCTAATGTAATAATACTAAAAATAGGTTTGTGATTTTTTAAAGTTTTAAAGCAAAGAAAGGCAATATGCTTTTTTAAAATGTGATATCCATTTTGGGATAGTTTTCCTAAAAAGAGATCCCCAAGCACAAACTAAAGGAAAATATTGATACATTTGATTAATCTAATCAATTTTATTAATTAATAAATTAATGTAAAGATTTTGTTTTCAAAAATTTCATCCATTTAACTTTCAGTTTAAAGGTTTTAAATAAAAAAATTAGAAAGATAAGCTACAGTGGGTGAAGATACTTGTAACATACAGATGGAGTAGCACAAAGAGTTCCTAAAGAGCCATTAAGAAAAAGACAAACACCCATTTGAAAAAAATTAAGCAATAATCTGAATAGTCATTTCACAGAAGAAGAAACATGAATAGCTGAAAAACATGTGAAAATATTCTCATCCTCGTTAGTAATCATGGCATTGCAGATGCAAACCAAAATTAAATACCATTTTATACCCACCTGATTGGCAAAAATGTTAAGGTCTGAAATATATAACATTATTGTGGACAAAGAGCAGCAGGAGCTTTTATATGCTATTGATGGGACTATACATTGGTCCCAGGTCCTTGGAAAGCAGTTTAGAATTATCTCATAGTTGAACATTTGTTTATCTTCCTACCTAGCAATTCTACTCCTATTTACCTCTTCATAGAAAAACTAGTACAGGTATGTGAATGTTGTTTGAAAGAGGAACAAGAAAACTGGGAACGTTTCAAATATCCATTGACAAAAGAATAGGTAAGTTAATTGTTATCCTAATATATAAAAAGCCAGGTGCCATCATGACCTAAATGAGCGGATGGATGACCAAACAGCAGGCTAGGGAGCTGAGGGAGTGGGGGCTGTGGGCCCCATGCCACCCATGGCGCAGCGGTAGGAGGGAGCTGAGGGCGCAAACTACCAGTCGGGCTCTCATGGTGTGGCGGGCTGGGGCCATGGAGGCTGAGGAGCCTCTCAGGGTGGGAGCTGTGAGTACGGAGCTTCATGGGGTGGCTGAAGTAGAGGAGCATCGCCGGGCAGAGGTGAGGGAGAGGAGGGGGGCAGGGGCTGTAAGTATGGAGCTTCACAGCGGGATGAGGCAGAGGAGCTTTGCAGTGGCAGTGGCAGGGGCTGTTAGCATGGAGCTTCGTGGGGAGGCTAAGATAGCGGAGCATTATGGGGTGTGGGCTGCTGAGGCCAAGGAGCCTCACAGAGTAGGGGCTGTGAATGTGGAGCTTCACAGGGCAGAAGCATCTGAGGCTGAGGAGCCTGGAGGGGTGGAGGTTGTGAGCTTAGGGGTTCATAGGGCAGGGGCCACAGAGGTGGAGGAGCAACACTGGGCAGCGGACATGGCCTTGATTGCAGCTAGGCCTAACCGTGCATGATTTGTGTGTTGCGCCCCTAGTGTGTGTGTGTGTGTGTGTGTGTGTGTGTGTGTGTGTGTGTGTGTGTTTGTGTGTGTGTGCGCATCTGCTCCCTGGTGGTCAGTGTGCATCATAGCTACTAGTCAGACGGTCAGTCAGTGGTAGACTAAATATATAGACTAAATATATATATTTAAGCGACTAGCCTACCACTGACTGTTTGACCGTCTGACTAGTAGCTATGATACACACTGACCACCAAGGAGCAGATGCTCAACACAGCAGCTTCCAAGCTGCGGTGACTTGGCAGCTACAGTTGTCAGGTAACGCGCCCAAAGCCAGAGAGGAGGTAGCCTGATTCCAGGGTGTGTCACCCAAGGAAAATCCTCTCATAATCCAGGACCCCTTGGGGGATGTCTGAGAGCCGGTTTCAGCCAGATCCCCACAGGCCAGGCTGAGGGACCCCACTGGTACATGAATCCATGCACCAAGCCCCTAGTGTAGTTATAAATGGATTTTACTATGGTAGTAAAAACAACAAACAAACAAACAAAACAAAACAACAACACAACAATGAATGAACTACAGTCAAGCATTAACAGAGATGAATCTTACAAACCAAATATTGAATGAAAAAGACAACTCACAAAGGAATACATGCAAAAAGATGCCATGTGTATAAATTGAAAACTTACAAAAACCAAATAATGACTTGTTCATGGACACATACATAACATGTATATGTAGTTTTCCAGTAAAACTACACTAGAAAAAAAAAGTAGTAATAAACCCCAAAATTAAAATAATGGTTATTACTACTAGGGAGAAGGGGATTAGAACTCAGGATCTGAATTGGTAATTCTCTAGTTCTTAAACTTGGTAGTTGATTATTCTATGGACCTAAGAACAGACCTCTAGACCTTTGTATGTATGAAATAGTTCATAATTATAATGAGTGTAAATTTGGACAAAAATTAAATGGAAATGAAAAGTCTAGCATACAGAAAAAAACTTGGTATCTGTAAGAATAAAAGCATAATGTGCTAATTAAACTGGACAGCCAAACAACCTTCTGGATGTCCTTTCAGATGACCTTTTGGAGGAAGCTGGGGCTGCGGGGGCCAAAGCAATCCACAGTGGCTGCGAGGTGCTGCCATGACCAGCTGAGGCAGCCAGGGCTGTGAGGGCCCAGCCCTTTGCACAAATTTCGTGCATCAGGCCTCTAGTTATCCTATAAACATACGTGTTTGGGTCACATGTATACATCTTTTCGACTTTCACTCCAAACCACATAAAGAACTGGCTGAGCCTTACAAAGTCACAGATCTTTGAAAGAATGGTTGAATATTTGAGTTATGAGAACAGATCAATTCAGTGTTCTATTTTTAATAGGTAAGAAGTACTTTATTATAATGAGTCTTTCAAGTTAGCTTTTGCACATAACACAAGTTTACAAAAAGTATACAGTGTAACATTTTCCAGAACATGTTCTATGAAACATCAGATATTAAAGGTTCCATAATCAAATGCATTCAAGAAATGCTGAACACTAGACCACTCTTAGAAATTCATAAGTGAGTACCTAATCTGGCTGCTAGATTAGTTTTTTTCCTATTAAAAAATTAATGAAGAGAACAGTATGCATAATTTAAATATTCTCTATGAGAGAAGGAGAAAGCATATAAATATAATCTCTGTCGAGGTTTGTATTAAATGACATCTCTCACAGTGTCTTCTCCGCTCTTTCTTTGACCCCTTGCCCAGTGCCAATGCATCAAATGTTGGAGTTCCTTAAACACCCATTATTCTTCCTTCTTTCTCCTTGATTTCTATTCCTTCACTCTAATCAATAATCTGATTATATTAAAATATCTTTAGGCAGACCTAACTTGTCCAAACTCAAAATTCTAAATTCATCTTGGAACTTCCCAAGCTGAAGTCCCAGAGGCATCTCAAATTTAAGATGCTATCTGATACCCTAAAATAACTTGGCACCTGATTCTCCATTTCCATTACAGTCATCATCCCACCTGGTTTCTAAGTTAGAAATAACTTCAGCTTGATTCTTTGCTGAATCTTCTTGCACCCATTTTGCTATTTCTCAGTTTTAGCTGCTCTTCTTGCTAACCCTTGTCACATCTTAGTTTTCATCTTCCTTTTGTCTTCATTTGGGCTTATTTTGTCATTCTATCACCTATTCCTCCCAAATGCAGTTCATAATCCACAAAGGTTTATTATCATAAAAATCTAATCATGGTATTTCCTAACAAATCTCCACAGCTTAAAAGATACTTTGCAAACACAAACTTAGCAAAAAAAAGGGGGTGCTATTTTACAGTCCAATAATTCAAATCTGTCTCTTTGCTTTTATTTCCTGCCACTCCATAATATATACTCTGTGTTTTGATGATATTAAACTCCTCCTCATCCTCTGAATTGCAACATTTTAACTTTTCTTTTAACATATAACTGATCCCTCTGTCTTGAATGCTCTGCCTCTCTTCATCCAACATGCAAACTCCTATTTGGACTGTAGTACCCAGAAATATCACCTTCTATAGAACACCTTTTCCAACATTCCTTATAAAAGTTGACCACTTTCTTTTCTAAAATACAAAAAAAAAACCTGATTGGACTGCCACTGTAACACCTAACAGTGTAGTATCTCCTCTCCTACCCTCTGTCCTCCTTGTATTTTTCATAATCTAATGGCACTCGGTAGAATCTCACCAAATGAATTCACGAATAGAAGGCTAGATGGTACTTCTGTCATTAAATATTTCTTATTATCAATCTTACCGAGGTTAATTTGGGGTGTAAACTTACCCAGTCTTTTTAAGGTCTTGTTTCCAGCATTGTCCTCACTGTGGCCTCTTTGTTTAGTTTTTTTTTTTTAACCAATCTTATTGAGATTTATTAAAGTGAGGCATTTTGCTCTCCTAACTGTACTGAGTGGTGACCCTCCCCAGGACCATTCTCTTTTTCTGCATTGACAAATGTTCTAGGTGTGGAATCTCTATCTTTGAACCAGTGGTTGATGCACTAAAGAAGTCTCCATTGTGATCAGGTCCACTACCATCATGCCCCTACCTAGTGTTTGTTACAATAGGCAAAGATGCCCCTCCAGGTGAGGGGTACTAAAAGGCTTTGATTTCTCTGGGATGCTGAAGCCACAACCAAGAAATAAGTCTTGGCAAGCAGAATAAAGGCTGATTTCAGGCCCTGTGTGTCCCCCAGCCTCCCTCCTGGCCCTGTGCCCTTGTGTAGGGGCAGGCTGCACAGCCATGACCTACAGCTCTCATTCTGACTCAGCATTCTGTGCACTCCATGGTCCCAGGACTTCCCCAACCAAGCATAGCATTTGCCTAATTATCCTTGGCAGCCAGCCTGCAGCTAGGTGGCTAGGTGACAATTCCCCTTAAACTACTTCTCTTACAAGAATCCTCTAATACACTGAGATAAGCCAATCAGTCAACACAAATGGGAATTTTCATAGGCCTGTGACGGATTCCGATTAAAATGTGATTGTACCCAAAACTTTATGCCCTCTTTTATATGAATTGCAATTTCATGACAAAATATCAAGTCCATCCTAAACCAACGAGGTAGTCCTAAGTACATGAACCTAGAGCATAAACATACTGATGTGAATTAAAAAGACAGCCACTCATAAAATAAATGGGGCAGAATGTCCAATGAATTTACCATGAGCACAGACAATAGGGTGGTGGAGGCCTGAGATAGGGGGCAGGGGTGTGCTATAAAGGGTCATTGAGAGAAAAATGGTAACATGTGTAATACTTTCAGCAATGAAGATTTTAGGAAAAAATACTTAGCATAAATAGATACTAAATGGTATTTATTCATTCAGCAAACATTTATTGAGGCCCTACTACGGTAGGTGATAAGTATTATTCTAGATCCTGTGAAAACAGATTAAACAAACAAATGACACTCATGGAATTTACAGGAGTAAATGGGAGGAGAAAGACAATAAATAAACAAATCTCTACTATGACAGATGGTGATAAATGCTGTGGAGAAAAATGAAGCTGGGTGAGGAGGTGGGTCATTTAATATTGATACAGGGTGGTCAGGGAGAAAGAACATTTGTCAGAGAGAAGACCAAAATCCCTGAGCTGGAAACAAGTGTCTGCACCTCTGCCCATTTTCTTTTGTATTAGCCTTTTCTTCAGTCATTTTTAAAAGAGCAATTTTTATATTCAAAATTGAATTCCATATGTGCTACCAATATTTTTTCTCTCACTTTGTCAATGTGTTTTACCTCTGTGATTGTTTTTGTACCAATGAAATTTTGACCGGAGTTGCATTCAGATTTACTAATTTGTGGAGAATGGACATATTTTCAGCTTTCGGTCTTCTCAGTAAAATTGGTAATTCAGTCCTGAAAGTTTCACAACATTTTGCTAAAAATATTCTTTAGTATTTTTATATATTTGCTATTTTGAATTATAATATTATTTTGGTACATTATATTTCCTAATTATTGGTTCTGGTTATAAGAGAAAACTAATATATATATATATATATATATATATATATATATATATATATATTGCATTCAACCATTTTATTAAACTCTTGTTTCTATAGTTTTTTTTGCTTCCTTCTACAATTTTATAAAAACTTTATGCTGATATAAGATCTTTATTTATTTTTATTATTAAAGTTTTATGTCTACTTCACTCACAAAAATTTCCAGAACAATATTAAAAAAAAATAGCATACACATTTTTCTTGTTCCTGATTTTAATGACACATGCCTTCTAGCATTTTACCATTATTTATAATTCTGGCCCTTAGTTTAAGAGAGGTGTTATTTATTATGTTAAGGTGATATTTATTCATAGGTTAACATAATTGTATTTGGATTGAATATTGAATTTTATCAAATTCTTTCTGCCATCGGTTGAAGAAACAAAATGTTTCTTTTGAATAACTGACACAATGAATGAAATTAATATAAGATCTACCAAAAATGTTTCCAGAGAACATTTTTCTGTGGGCTGGTCCATGAAAAAGAAATCAGCTAGAGAAGAAAGTATCCTCTGGTCAAATACCTTAGAGGAATAATTTTGCATAGCATATACTCTTCTTGGAGTTTCATTAGCTCATTATCATATGAAAGATGATAAGTCTGGCAGTCAAGAAATTCAGCTTAAATTAAATATATATGTGTGTGTTTGTTTATATGTATGTATAAGATCTTAAAATTTCTCATCACAAAAACAAAACAAAACACATTTTTGGCCAAGGATCTGAATAGACACTTCTCCAAGGAGGACATATAGAGGGCCAGTAAACAAATGGGAAGATGACCAACATCACTAATTATCAGAAAAATACACATTAAAACCACAAGGAGATATCATCTCACACCTGTCAGAGTGAATTTCATCAGCAAAGCCAGAAATGACTAGAGTTGGTGAGGATGTGGAAAAAAGGAATGCATAGTTGGCAGGAGTGCAGATAGTTCTGGCCACTATGGAAAACAGTATGAAGTTTTCTCAAAAAATTAAAAATGAATCTGCCTCATGTCCCAGCGATTCCACTTCTGGAAATTTATCTGAAGAAATCCAAAACACTACTTTGAAAGAATATATGCACTCCTGTGTTTATTGCAGCATTATTTACAATAGCTAAAATATGGAAACAACTCAAGTGCCCACCAATAGATGAGTGGACAGAAAAGTGGTAATGCACACACACAATGGAATATTATTTGACCATAAAAACAAAATCTTACTATTTGCCACAGCATGGATGGACCTAGAGGGTATTATGCTAAATGAAATGAATTAGTCAGAGAAAGACAAATGCCACATTATTTCACTTATATATGGACTCTAAAGAACAACATAAACAAACAGAATTGAAACAGACTCATAGACACAAAGATCAAACTGGTAGTTGCCAGAGGGGAAGAGGGTTAGGGGACTGGGTGAAAGAGGTTAAAGGATTAGGAAGCACAAATTGGTAGTTAGAGAATAGTCAGGGGGACATAAGTAAAACATAGGAAATATAGTCAATAATATTGTGGTAGATATGTATGATTTTAGGATGGTACTAGAAATATCCAGGGGAACACTATGTAAAATATATGCCTAATCACTAAGCTGCATACCTGAAATCAAAACAAGATAAAATAGAAAGGAAAAACATATTTGTATCTATATGAGATAATGAATGTTAACTGAACTTATTGTGGTAATAATTTCATAGTGTATGTAAGTCAAGTCATCATTCTATACAGCTTAGGCAGTGTTGTTTGCCAATTATATCTCAACTAGGGGCCCAGTGCATGGATTTGTGCACCTTGAAAGGAACTGTGGACCACGAGGCTGCACTGGGCACAGGGGCAGGTCTCGGCCCATCCTCCAGGCTCCCTCCTGGCCCCTCCCACTGTGGCCCCTGGTTCGCTGTCTGCAGGCAGCCCTGCTTCTGCTACTGCCATTCCCACATACTGACAGCACCGGTCCTACTCGCACCTGCTGATGGCTCGGAGTTTTTGGGTTGGCTCCAGCAATGTCAGTGAGTGTGAGTGGCTATCCCGATCACCCCTCAGAAGCAGAGAGAAGTGAAGAAGCCCTGAGGGGCAACTGGAGCCAGCAGCCACCACTCACACCTACTGACAGTGCCGGCCCCAATCATTCTAAGCTTTCAGGTCAGACTGCAGTGCATGGGAACAAGGAATTTTCAGTAACTACTAGAGGCTCACCCCAATGATAGCGACTGGCACCCCACCTTGGTCTGGTGCCCCCACTCACCTGTTCCACCATTCCACTGTGGCTGATTCCCACCATGTTCCACACTCTGCCCCCTGCTGACGACACCCACCATGTTCCACGCATGACCCCTGGTGTTCAGTGCATGTCATAGCAACCGGTTGTTTGGGTGTTCCACTGTTCAGTCTATTTGCATAGTAGGGTTATATATATGGATAAAACTGGGGGGGGGGGGAAATGTATTTCCAAACATTGCCTGTACCCTTCTCTCATATAATACCCATTAGCATTCCACTGACTTCAGGTTCAATCTAGCATACTTGAGAATTGCAATGTTAATGGCTTTTCTGATATTAAATCATTTTTGGAATAAAACCCGCTTGGCCATGGAATCTGGGTATTTGATTTAGTGCTAAGATTGGTTAGTTGGGTTTTAATTGAGGATTTTTGAGTCTGTAATTGTCAATGGGATGGTCCTATCATTTTTCATCCCTACCCCCCTTTGGGTTTCAGTACCAGGGTAATGCTGGATTGGTAATATGAACTGGGGAGAGGTTTCATATTTTCCTCTCGGCTCTGGAGCAATGTAGGCAGCACGGGGATTATCATAGGGTTTTATTTTCTTAATGTGAAGCTGTTTCTATAAAATAGCTCAAAGAGAGATCGACAAAAACACAGTGCTCACTGGCTGTCAGGGAGCTTGTCGTTGACTCTCCAGTTAGCTCTGTTTTCTTTACTGATGAGGCTCCAAGTGTCTCCGAGTTTCTTCACTGTGCATACACATGTTTGCTCCTTGCTCCGGGAGGTCAACGGTTCAGACAGCCTACTCTGCTTAGAAGCAATAACTCCTTGCTCTTGTCACTCAGTTCACCACAGAACAGAGGAGCATCAAAGTCAGGTCAGGGGAGCAGGAAATGATGGAATCCCGGACAGGAGAATGACACCTCACCAGGAGCACGTTGACCCAGATGCTGGGAACAAAGCGAGGTGACAAGAATGGAGGGAGGCAACAGAGCCAGTGAATGGTGGGACTAGAACCCCAAGGAGAAGGTCGAGGAGAATCGATCCTATTTTTAAAACACTTTCTTTGAAGCAGTGTTAGGATGAGGTTGGACATGCGTGGTGTGTAAGGGGAGAAATGGGATGGTAAAGCCACTTTTCAAATCAATTCCTCACCAACACACACGCAAAAAAACCTCTTTATTCAGAGAGCTGCTGTATTGTTAAATACAAAAAGTACTTCTCAGATCCGCTAAGGGCTTGGGCACAATAGCACCCAAAGATGTTTACAGGTTTTCTATTCTAATACAGGGTTTACTCAACATTAAAAAGCAAAAGCCCTGAGTTGTGTAGGGCCAGGTTCATAGCAGGCACCTTGTTGTGCTTGGTGGTTTTTAAATAAATGCATATGTTGTCTTTCCGCTATTTATGCAATTCAACATGCTCCGAGAACATAGGGAATGCATTACATTGAGATAAATAAATCCTTTTTCCAGGTTTTTAAATATTTATAATAACTCCTTAGGTGCTAAATATATGTGTTTTTTTAATCTTATTTAGTGCATTTCTTAGCATTGAAACTTAAATTTCATTTTCCATTATCCTAATACTCTCTCAAGGTGTAATAATAGTCTCATATTTTAACATATTAAAGGCAGCTTAATACTCAGAATATATTTTTTTTCCTAAATAAGCTAATAAGTTACCTTTTTTTCCCTCTTTGTATTTTCCCCTGCTGGGTAGTGCTAAGAATAAAAATAATTGCACCTTTGTCTGGAACACAAGTTGCACATGATACTGTTGTTTCACCGTATCCTAATATATTTCTTTAAAGACAAAAGAGTACTGCTAAGATTACAAACCCCTGGGTTACTCTCATCATGTGATGAATGCCAAAAAGGAAACATGTTAAGTTCAAGGACAAAAGCAGCTATCAGTGCCAAAGTGGTTCCCTCCCTGCCAGACCCACCCCTCTCTCCAGGGAAGCGTGTTTCTCTAGGTGAGTTGTTGGGAGGAACTCATTCATCCATTCACCCAGCGAAGGTCCTTTCTCCTCCTAACGCCAGGCCTGTGTTTATCATGCTTACTGGATACTCCTTCTGGGGTGCTACATAAAAAGGAAAACACAGACTCCAAAAAAGATTTGGATGGGATCTTGCAATATGAAGTTAGAATTTAAATGGCTGTACTATTTTAAGCAACCCTCAGTTCTTTGAAGCTCTTTGATTGTCACAAGGCTAAAAATCATTCCTCACCCTTGATTAGAGGAAAGATCTGATTTTCCTGTTGCGGAGCCTTCTTGAAAGGGATGATGGGGGCACGTGCCGCGGTGAAGAGCCGAGACTGAATCAAAGTATATTGATTTTGTGTCTAAGCCAGCCTGCACTTTTTCAGTTCCCACACCTCACTGGGAGATACACAGAGGCTGTTTCCACAATAAAGTTACCTGTGACTAGAGAAAATTATTGGGTAGGAAGATAGGAAAACATATCTTTCTCCTTAGCAATGCTTGAATGTTTTTCTTTAAAAAAAAAACTTATCACCTTCCTTGCCTCCTGTTTTGTGATTTAAAATTATATATATATTATTTTTTACAGAGAGAAAGGGAGAGAGATAGAGAGAAACATCGATGAGAGAGAATCATTGATCAGCTGCCTCCTGCACATCCCCTACTGGGGATGTGTCTGCAACCAAGGTACGTGCCCTTGACCGGAATCAATCCTGGGACCTTTCAGACACTCTATCCACTGAGCCAAGCTGTTTTTTTGCTGTAATTGTGATTTTTAAAGAAAATGCCAGGTTTGGATATCTTGAGTGTTGATGGTGGTTGCCTGGGTCAGGGGTTCTGTCACTGTTGCTACCAGCTCAGCCACATCATTCATTCCCTCTTGTTAAAGGTGAAGGTAGACTCATCCACTCTGCAGTGGATGGACGTACGGATCTGAGGCCTGCACTGAAGCCACCTCATTTTCCAGGGTTTTGAAGTTGTAGTGGGGTGGAAAGAAAGAAACAGACTGAGAGACAATGTGAAGAAAGAGATCATACGACTCATTAACGAGGGAGGAAGTATAGAACACGAGCAGAGTCAAGGGTGGCGCACATATCCCGGAGAATGATAGCGCTTCCAGGAAAGTTAATGAAATGAAGTAGTTCAGGAGCGGTCGCCACCTCCTCTCTGGCACAGCCCTCGGCTGCATTAACATCAGCACTGATTCCTAAGCCATGAGTGGAAGAAAGCAGTATTCGCAGCACCACGCTGGTGAGCACTTTGGTTTTCTTCTCTTGCAATGTGCAAAGCTTCTCAGTAAGTCACAGCCCGGGCACCACCCTGAAGACATACAGCAGCCCTGGTAGCAGCACGCTAGTCGCGTGGGATTGCCTCAGGCCCACCCCAAGGTGAATGGCACGTACTCTTATAATCAGGCTGCTCAAAGAGAAAGGCACAAAGCCATTTCAACCCTGGAAAGTGGCCTTCTGATAAATAAAATGACACTTGTGAGGCTGAACATAATTGAAAGAGCTGTGTGCTGACATAAAGACTAAGGACGCTTTCCTACAAGAGGCTAGTATGCAAATAGCACGTTCTGGGCTCTGCTGAGTGTGAAACTGGAGGTCAGAGCAGTGAGAGGTGTGGGGGGCAAAAGCAGAGAGGAAAAGAAAAATCTCGCCTGTGTTTGTAGAATGACTGAGGACATTAACTGCCTGGAGACCCAATTAAGTATGCGTGTTACAACCTCAGGAAAGTACAAATGACACAACCTTCTGAGAGTGTGCTTTGCAGTGAAAATTCAAAAGGCTAAAATTAATTTAGTTACATTGATATTTTGACTCATGATTTCAGATATTTAGCAGGGAATATGCCTCTTGATGTTAATATGTTTACTGTGGGTTCAATAAATTACAAAAACACGCCTTCCCATTAGTTAGGAGCCCCGTCTTCATGTATCCCCTTTTCTGTGGTACACAGTGTGTAACCAGCCCTTGGTTATGATTTGTTATTTATAAAAAGTACTGCAATCCTGGGTGATGAAATTGGAATTCTGGCTGAGCTATAGGTCAACTAAGAAAAAGGAATCTAAACCCTGATTTTGTCCTAGTTACAAGCTAATGCACAGCATGGTGACTGTAATTAACAATCCTATATTATATAAAAAATGTCTAAGAGAGTAGATGTCAAATGGTATCACCACACACACACACACACACACACACACACACACACACACACCACACACGCAAATTATAATAATGTGGAGGGATGGAGATGTTACCTAATCTTATTGTGGTAATCATTTTGCAACATACACATGCATCCAATCATCACACTGTACACCTTAAACTTCCATGTGTTATATGCTTTTAGTAGCTCAATCAAGCCAGGGTTAAAAAATTGAATCTGAGGTAAATGGCTACAAAGGGTGCATGTGAGGCTTACCAAATTTTGAGTGGTGATTTGGGTTGTATCTTTGGCATGTGGTATACCCTTAGATGCATCAGTAAGTCTCTCTGTTAACAACATAATGAGAAAACGTTGACAAACTGTTTAAAATTCCTTGGGGGAAATATTGGCAATTCCTACTTAGCATCAATCTACAATCCAAAAATTATGCATCTGGACAAACTGAGTGCCCACTACGTGCCAGACATGAGTATATACAATGGAACATCTTTTCCAATGAGCATGTCTTCACTGGCAAATTTACAGTCAGTGTGCAAGTCAGCTGTTTATAAATTGGGACACATTTTCCTAAAAAAAAAAGTTTTTGAAATAGTGGTTAGATTCTCAAGCCAATCCTCAACAGCTAATTTAATTAATAATAAAGTAGAACTCAACTCTGGATAGAATCCTCAAACCTAACTGCCATTATAGCAGTGATTTTCCACCTTAGCTGCACACATCACACTATAACCACCAATATATATATATATATATATATATATATATATATATATATATATAAAATAAGTATTAATACCCAAACAATACCATCAGGACAATAAAAGCAGAATCCATCATCAGTGGCAGTGGTGGGAAATGGAGCTTGGGAAAGGGTGGAGAGGACAAGACTCGATGCCTCTAGGGAGCATGGGCTCAGGGCTGAGTGGAAAGGGAGGCCAAGACTCCAAGCTGTGGAGGATAGGCCAGGGTTTTGTGGCTAAAACAAGAAAGAAAAAAAGAACACCCCAGGGAAAAGAAATTTGATTGTGGATCAGACTTGGATTTGTGGAATTAGATTAAGAAATTGTGGCTCTGATGAGGACAAAGGGTTCATCAGAAGGTAGTAGAGGGTCTGAATATTCAGGCCTACCAGTACAAGAACTGGTGCTGCAGTGATGAGGAGGGAGCCGGTAAGAACCTCATAGGTCAGCATCACTCACCACTTTGCTTTAGTTCCGATCATGAGGAAGCAAGGCAGCTACTTTCAACCTACTTTCTTAGTTTGGGTAAGGCTTTCACAAAATTGTATATCTCAACAAAAACAAACAAATGAAACAATGAACCTGTGGTTCTCTTCATCCTCTTGGCCGGATTATGGACTTTAAGACTAAGCAGATGTAAGGGAAAGGGAAGAGGAGTGGAGGCAATCCAATAAGAGGGCTCCAAAAATAAGAGCAGTTTTGTTTATTTACTGCTGCTATCCAACAGCTTTCAGAGTTTAGCAGCCCTTCTCTCTTTTAAAAAAATATATATTTATTGATTTTTACAGAGAGGAAGGGAGGGGGATAGAGAGTTAGAAACATCGATCAGCTGCCTCTTGCACATCTCCTACTGGGGATGTGCCAGCAACCAAGGTACATGCCCTTGACTGGAATGGAACTTGAGACCTTTCAGTCCGCAGGCCAATGCTCTATTCACTGAGCCAAACCGGTTTCAGCTCAGCAGCCCTTCTCGTCCCTTTTTGCAGCACTTTTAGTCAGAAACATGGGCATGAAGTGTTATCATTAACTGGCGAAAGCACCTAAGCCAGGTGGAGGTTCTTCTTAACAACTTTCCTGTGTCCTTCCCATTTTGTAGCTCCTCATGGAGCTTCCTGATCCTCCAGGACTGCTGCAATGTAGGAAAGGCTATGGAAATTAATCACATTCTCGCCTTTCAATCAGGTGTTCTCAAAAGACATTTCTAATTTCTACCCTGTATTTCTCCCTGACATTTTCCAGGGCTTTTAGCCTTATCTCTGCATTCTGGTTCACTCTGTATGGTAGTTTGGCTATTCTGGGTCAACAGAATTACTGGGCTTGAAGAAACGACACCTGAAAGTGGTCTCTTCTGTGGCAGGTGCAAAACTTAAACCGTCCCTGTCCCAGGCTGTCCTATCGCCTGCTTCCAAGGCTGCTGAGAGCATCTTCACACACTTGTCCTGGACAGAGTTCCCTATGAGATAGCAGGTGCCAGGAGGCCCCTGGAAGGGGCAAAGCTGGAGGTGTCAGGGGCTGCTGGGTGAGTTAGCGGTCTGTGCTTTAGGTTTGCTGTTGTTTGATCTGACGGTGGCACTCAGTAGAGACCTTTGCCATTAAGCAAATAAAGCTCAACAGAGCAACAACAACAAAAAAAACAATTATTTCTTCTGCTTGAAAGAAGGGAGGTGTTGCTATTATCTCCTCTCTGACCAGAGAGATGGTCCTTAAGTGCTGGAATGCATTTTGGGTACTTCTGATTTTTTCCTGATGTAGGCAGAACAAATTATTGTGAAAAGAGGAGGCGATGCTCTGTTTCTTCATGTTTCTGGAGGACCTGATATATATAGATGTCCTGGTATGGAGAAGGTGTGCACAGAGGGCTTCTTAAAGATTTACTGCAAGCAACACACACACACATAGGTGCTTTCCCCATAGACTTCCAGCTGAGCTGTGTAGCAATACTGTAGGGAAGATGCCACCTCTACGAGAGAAAGTCTTCTCGCCACTAAGCAAGGCCACTAGCTCAACTGGAAAATCTGGATAGACTTCAAAGGAAGCATTTTATTTTCTCAAACCCAATGCCATCTCAGGAAGAGGGGGGGCGGTGAGAATGGAGATTTTAGGACTGAAATTCCTGGGCAAAAATAAATAACATTCTTGGGGGGGGGGGCAATGTCTCTTTTAATAGATGACATTCTATTAGCTATGACTGTTTCAAGGTCAACTGTCTTCAGATGTTCTGTGGGGGCAGACAGACTCGCCTTTTAGGAATTTGTGGGTGCTGGAGCAGAAGAATTAGCTCAGCGCCTGCTTGATAGCCTGTTGTTTGGCAAAGGTAGACAGTGAATGCCAGCCTATTGGAAAAACGACAAGCAAAACCTCCTCCTCTAAGTTAGACATGAAAACTCTCAGTGACTGAAGACCCATATGTCAATCTTGCTGTTGATCTTTTCTAATTGAATTATTCTTCGTTAGTGAGCCGATTACAAACAATTTTAATAGATGTGGGAAATGGGAGTGCAGCTTTGCTTTTCCTATTAAAAATAAATATTCCCCTCGACATAATTTATTTCGGGACTTATTGAGCCATATAACTCAGTCAGTAAAGCGATAATAGATTTGAATAGGCAGGGAATGGCAGCAAAATTAGTCTTTCTTAACCAGAGAAGGTCAGACCTTCTTTGTGTTTTTTTACATTTTCTTTTTCTGTGTACCCAATTGCTTGGGCTCTGGCTGAGACTGGTTTAATGATGGCCCCAGTGTTACCAGAGACCTTAGCAGCAAGCTTAGACACCCCATCTCCTTCCGTGGGGTGAAACCATCTCAAATCTCTGTCTTAAAACCTTGTCATCTGTAGTTGCTTAAAAGTTAGCTTCAAATGTAAATTTCCATTTTGAAAGAGAAACAGGGGCTCAGAAAGCATTATTTGTCAGAAGCAGCTTTGAGTCTGATTCTGTGCTAAAACAATTTCTAAAGGAAAAGAGGTTGGCTTAACTCAAGTTCCATTTAACTCAACATTTAAGGAAAAGTGAGTCATTTCACTTCTCTTCTAAAAAAGTAATGTGCCAGGAAAAAAAATATTTTATCTACTTAGATATACCTGATTAAAATCGTTCTTTTTGTCTTTTATTCAATATTAAAGCAAGTATACGCAGATGGAATATAAGAGACCTGGAAGAGAAAGCTCAAACTTTTCTTTAATTACCTTTTATCAGGTTAGCAAGAGAAGGGAGGACTATGCCTTAGGTAGAGAAAGGTGATTAGCATTCAAAAAACTGAAGCTCGAATCAACTTAGAGAGGGCATGATTTCAAGATAAGTTGAAGGGTGAGATCTGATAAAAGCAACTTTTTAAAGCCTAACTATAAAACTAGGATCCGATCAAATAGTGATTGTTAATAAGCGTTAAAGATTAGTTAGAAGCAAAGTCCCTCATTATACCTAGAGTATTTAACAGACTCATTGTGTTGGAAAGGATCTTAGAGATCAACCAATCCAATTTCAAATCTTTGGTAGCAAGAAACAGACACCTCCTTCCGCTGCCAGGAGCCAAAGAGGAGAATTTATGAAAAGGTTATAGAACCTAAGGGCTGGAAGGAAGCCATGCCTGGGAAATGAAGTGGATCCAGGCACTTGATCTTTATTTCAGAACTTCCCCTTTATTTCTTTTAAAGTCAATGCATATTTCCACATCAGTGGTGTAAAGCTGTTATTTGAACATGACTGTGGCTGGAATTCTAAAAACTGTTTTGAATCCTGAAGTTATAAACATAAAATCTATAAAGTAGTGATAGTCAGCTCGTGCTAAAAATGCAGCTGCACATTTAGAATCTCTGTAACATGGATTATGTTACTCTAAGTGCAATTACAGAACATGTGTGAGAAAAGATCCTAAGCCTGTCTCTGATTCTGCCATAAGAAATAATATTGCCACAAAGATTATTTCCTAGGATGCTGACAGTAGAAACAGAGAAAAAAAAATTGAGGTCCTCTGATGGCTGCTCAGTCAGACCATGAGGTGCCTTGGAAAATACTGAGAATGAAGATGACCAAGAAAGGACTCACTTAAGAACCTGAGCTCTCTGGTGTCAGACTGTCCTTGAGCAAGTTCTTTATAGCTCCCTGGATTTGTATGATGAAGATTTTAATACCTCCTACAGGATGGGGATGTTGTGAGGCTCAAATGAGATGACCATTTGGAACAATGTCTAGTTCATGTAAATGTTCTATAAATAATAAAAATTATCATTATTAATCAAAAATTTTATTTAGTCAATTATTTCTGCATAACAAATTATTCGAAACTCAATAGATCATAAGAACATTATTTCCTACTCATTTTTTCCTACTCTGCTATAGTTGTGCTCCGCTTAGCTGAACTTGGCTCCAGCTTTGGACTCATATCTGCTGCGTGGATTTCCTCACCTCAGGACTCAAATTGAAGGAGCACATTTACTCAGGATGTGTTGTTCCCATGATGTAAGAAAGGAAAGGGAACCCTGTGTCATTGTGTTCACTTCTACTTATGTTCTATCAGTCAAATCAAGTCTTTTGGCCAATCCCAGAGTCAATGAGGCAGGAAAGTTACTGCACCACAAGCAAGCCATGCTAGGGTGGGAATGAACAATACAATCCAGCACAGGAAAGTTGAAAGAAAATCTATGGCCATTGATAAAAGAGGAATAAATTGTGATGGAAGGAGACTTGACTTGAGGTGGTGAACACATAATATAATACACAGATGATGTGTTATAAATGTTGGTTTGCCCTGAAGGGTGGGGGTTCCCTTGGGACATGGGGCAGCCTGGGCGAGGGGCCTGTGGTGGTTTGCAGACTGGCCACGCCCTCTGGTGACCCAAGGAGAGGCCCTGGTATCTGGGATTTATTTATCTTCTATAATTGAAACATTGTAGCCTTGAGTTGAGGCCTGGGCAGGCCAGGGTGTGCAGGAAGCTTGGCTTCCTCCATTGATGGGGAAACCCAAGACTCCTGTTCACTTTGTGGCTGCAGCCATATTGGTTAGGTTAATTTGCATACTTGCTCCTGATTGGTTGGTGGGCATAGCTTGTGGGTATAGTGGAGATACAGTCAATTTGTGTATTACTCTTTTATTAGATTGTATGTCACCCCAATACTATATATATATATATATATATATATATATATATATATATATATATATATATCTGAAACCTGTTTGGCTCAGTGGATAGAGCATCGGTTTGCAAATTAAAAGGTCCCAGGTTCAATTCCGGTCAAGGGCATGTAGGGCATGTACCTTGGTTGCAGGCACATCCCCAGTAGGGGGTGTGAGGGAGGCAGCTGATCAATGTTTCTCTCTCATCAATGTTCCTAACTCTCTATCCCTCTCTCTTTCTCTCTGTAAAAAATCAATTATATATATAGCCATTGAGACAAGGTCCTCTATAGTAGCTTAAATGATCTGAAATTAGAACTCACACTGTCGATAATATTCTATGTCCTCAAAATTATGGGCCATTCTTTTTTTTGAAAAAAAAAGGGAGATCAAGGGAAGGCAACAGAGTTAGTTAGGGTAGAGATTGGATGTTAAGGTACATTGATAGATACAATTATCATCCATTCTCTCAGAAGCTGTTCAAAGTAGAGGATATGTTGTTTTAATAGTCATTTAGTTCAGTGTTTCTATACCTGAACGGTATTTCAAAGGGCTCCTTAAAGCAGCAATGGCTTCTCTTTTTATTTCCATTAATCAAAAAAACAACAAACAAACAAAAAAACTCAGGAAATTAAATGTCTTTTTAGAAGCTGTTTCCTTTTTAAATAAAGCAGGTTGAGAGCCTCCAGGTGTGTACTGAGAAAACTGGCTTGGTGATAAGTGAAGATTAGATGGGTTTGCTCATGACTTGTAACTTAGTTTATAGCACAGATGAGCGCTACTGGGTGTTGCATTAGCATCACACATTTTTAAATTGCTTTT